>JAENPR010000201.1:0-600000 GCA_018135685.1 Themeda triandra | reverse complement strand
CTGCAAGCACGCAAAGTGATGCTGAATATGTCAACAAGGTTAAACAAAGTGACTGTGATCGATGAAGCAGCTTAAATGACAATTGGGACGTACGAATGTAGGGTGGGGTGTAGTAAGTCGCGGTAGGCGTCCCCGCGGCCTGCAGGGACACCATCGCGAGGACTAGCACCATAGCCAGAACAATGGAGGTTGCCTTTGGCATTGCCATTGCCATCACCGTCCACGGGCTGGAGCTAAGGTCGTGTATATATGCTCACCTACTCGATCGATCTCGCCGAGCAACTGGATCACTTCCACGGCGCGTTTTATAGGCAAGCTGCGGGGTTGGGTCCAGCAACGCCCAGAGCAACAGTTAACATACTACTCATTCTTTCTACATACTTTATGCATAAAGAGCCAAGTCATGTCTGGCGAGCTCCAAACTAGTGTATGGACAATCACGTCGCACTGCACATCTCGTTACTTTCAGGGTACTACAATCCTACTACTTCATCACGATCGAGGCATCCTGGAGACTGGAGTACAATCCTCTAGTGGGCACTAAACTTGTGGCTACGAGAGTGAGGTCCGTCGTTATTTCCCAATGATGTTGTTCGACCGTAACATCCATGTCGTCGTCACGGTTGGGCGGCTAGCTCTGGCTGATTCCCGGGTGCCTGCGCGAGTCCTCGCATCCCTCGCCGGTTTGGCTTCTCGGCGTCCCAAGAGTTCGTGCCGTGTCCTGTCAGGACTGCGGACAAAGCAGCGGCCATCGGACTCCAGTTCAAATGTTACTGCTGCTAAATGGGCTCAGAGCAGCCATTCCAGCTAAGCATTTCAGCACACTCCTTGCGCTCTGCGGTTGGCAATTTTGGAAGCGTGAATGGAGTGATTTTCAGAGCGGGGAATGCAAAGATTCTACAGACAATAATGGCGGCCTGCTTTCGAGACATCGAGCTTTGGAAAGCACGACTACTAAAGAGGATGTGGCAATTGCCCAAATCTGGCTTGTTGTCTTTCGAAGTGTAATGTAATCAATCTATCTCTAGTTCTCTACTATACAAAAAGAAAATGGTGTAATTTGTAAAATCCAATGCCTTGAAGGCGGGTTATGATCAATAAAATTCAGGTGGGATCCTCTCCCACTATGATCAGACAATAAGTAATGATGTACAAGTACTTCTCAGAGCACACCCACCCTATCTTATCAGAGCACTTTCTTTTCTTTTTCTGAACCACCCCAATGCATCATTTCCAAGGCATTAAGTCAATATCACAGGTTCCACACATTAGCAATGGCTGTATATGGCCATTTGGTACAGCTCCATCTGATTTTGGTAATTTTCTTTGATTCTTTAAGACAAACTCTCAAAATCACGATAGAGAATCACTTCACAAAATCAGGAGAAACTATTTTTCTGAGCTCCAAGCCTCTTAGTTCATTTCAGAGAATCACTTCTCTCTAAAGAAATGTTTGTAGAGCTCTTGCTGAATTCCCTAGAGAATCAACTCTGGGAGCTTTGCCAAACATGAGCTTTGCCAAACATGACCTATGTTGCGCCTACTGTAGAAAAAAATTGTCCCTATATATTTTTATGATGGCTTCATTAATCTTAGGACCTATCGGCTTAGTGTCAGTTTTTAAGAAATGCACATAAGAGGTAAATGTGTGTGCATTTTATTGGGCTTTGGTAACTTTATATGACTATGTGTACTGTGATTAACAAAAAAAATCTGAAAAACAAAATATTATATTTCTTTTGTTCGATATTTGATTTGGGCTGAAACCCTTGCCCTGTTGGGCTCAAAGAAACCATGGTCAACTCATAACACTAGATGAGTTAAGATGGGCTCTGTTTGGTCCGACTCCTTTAGCATTAGGCCCTTCAAGAAACAATTCCATGGTTGTTTCTCCAAAAAAAAAAAACACTTTCATGGGCCTTTCTCGAACCTCAATCAAGCTTATCGTATGAGAGCCACAACTTGCCACTACTTCTGATATGGCCCGTTGTCGTTGAGATTCGGCCTAGTTATCCCAAACTCATGGAAGCAAATTGTCAAAAATGAAAGTACAGATAATGCTGATATTGAACCTGTAGAACAAACTAATAACATGCTATCGTTGAATATGGTGTCATTGAACAAAGTAACCCTGTGTATTGCTTCCTGTGCTTTCAGACTTTCGGTATTCCTGTTTTCGTCCTTTGCTTAGCAATCATAAAGCGTCGATACGAGCGTTTGATATTTCCATGACGCAACGCAGTTCTCGGTGGTGCTTGACGGCATGCATATGCAATAAAGAATATTTAAGCCACACACAAGCTGAGAACACACGTTCGCAAGCAACCCTCACAAGTCGCAACCCACGGTAACACGAGACTTCCATGCAACGCCCATGAAACTTTCTGGACGGGCCACGGCACGACGAGTTCGCCGCACACACACACACCCCTCATGGACTTGGGTAGTGTCTTCTTCATATGATATCGGATAGACACAAACGGAGATCACCGATGTCAAGCCGTTGGAACAAGTTGAAAATGCACCTGTTCAATCGACAGGCCACCGGCTCTGGGCTAAACCGCACAAGAGTGATGTCCGGCAGGCTCGGGTGGACGATCGACCTCGTTGGGGGAGGCGGCAGCAACAAGGTTACAAGGGAAGAGGGGGCTTGTGTTCGGGGTCCCAGCCAATGCAAAGCTCCTGGCCAACTGGACCATCGCCGCCGCTACGCCCACGAAGAAGTACCTGGACCAGCCCTGGAAGGGGCGTCACGTAGCTCGCTATGTTTCTGACTCAATTCTATGGTGTCAGAGATGCATCAGCGCTCCATCCTCACCAGATTCAACCCGTGATTTGTGAGCCAAAGCAACCCGTGTGGATAATCCCAGCTTCAGTTACCTCTTCATCGTGGGGTCTGCTTGTGCCTACAAAATAGGCTGGAGCGCTTCCCTGCCATCCATCTACTTCTCATTTATTTTGTTGTCCACCCTGTGCTCCCCATCTCTTTGCCGCAGTCTGCTGTCCACCCATTGAGGAGGATCAGGATCCACCGCAAGCGTCAACCGGCTACAATAGGGGCTGAGGGGGCACCGGAGCAGCATGCGACTAAAACCGCAGCAGCGAAAGTAGTCAGTCGCGGGACCGCCATTGGCCGAGGCTCCCTCGACGCCACATGACATCGTGTGGGAGAGTATGTCGGGGCGACAATGGTGGTTTGACATGGATCGAACGCCATGAGCGGAGAAGGGGGACATAGCGGCGATGATAGACCCCCGGGTATGGTCCAACCGGTCGTGTCTGTAATAGAACCGACCAACTAACATAATTACTGTTCACTAATCAAGCCACATAGGCAGCTTAAGCAGTAAACGACAATTACACTAGCCCGGTAGTCTGGAAACCTCGAAGGGTTTCACCAACGTCACATACATCTCGGATCATTTCCCAATGCATGCCATCTCGAGATCATTATCACATAATTATTACATAAAGTGCTCAAATTAAGTTATTACAAACCAGTTTTCAAATTCAAAGAGCAAAAGCAAATTAAACTCTGTTCTCAAACGCACCCATGAAGTTTTTCTCCAAATAGTGCCAGATTTCCATCAAGATCCACTACAGCAAAAGGGTACGAAGCAAGGAATGATCGAGCCCACGATCTACTCATCTCCCACTGCCGGATGGAAGCATGTTGGGCAATAGCCGTAGAACATCTCACCATCTGCAACAACATTGGGAATTGCACCCTGAGTACTTGGTACTCAACAAGACTTACCCGACAAAAGGAAAAATAAGGGAAAGACTCTTTTCTGGATGTCAGGCTTTATGTGGGGTAGCTGACTCTTTATTTGCCAAAAGGATGAGCTTATTAAATAATCATTTAGTGATAAAAGGACTCTCTAGCTTATCCATTTAAGTTTGGGCCTACCAGCTATGTTAGCACCTGCACTACTTTACTTTAGTAGAAGCAATCAACATTTATCATGTAACGCATTGATTGAGTAATCATTAACCAGCATGTATGAACATAACCACCTCGTACAAAGAATTCTTGTTTGCGACCGCGCCGCTGTCTCTCTCAAGTATTCACTATCCAGGAATGATGACGATTATAATCGATTACTACTCAGCGAGGGGGTATTCCTCACACAAACCAGGCGTGCTCCTCGAAAGCAGCCTTAGTCACCATGATCTACTCGGGAAAAGACGCGGGATCTACAACTCAGGCCCATGACCAAGGAACTCCCGGTTGCCGACAGGTAAGCGTGCTCATACCTGACCTCAATGGTAAGCCTACTCATACCATGAACATAAAGGACTTACGTCCGGGCACCTTGTTACTCCCACCCCCATCGTCGGCATGGTGCCTGGAAGTTGAAACCCGACCCAAGTAGATTCTTGGCTTCGCGGTTGGGCACTGCACGCCCTTCCAGCTATCTGTGAGGCATTGTTCAACATGATCGAGGACGTACGAAGCCATATTTCTTTAAGAGGTGATTTAAAAGGCCTCATGGTTATGTTCACTACCTTTCTATACCAATTTCAATCCAAAGGATAGTAACCACCTATCCGCGCAGATGATGGTCAATCACATGTCTTCTACCAATTAAGTAGCAGGCCTAAGCTCTACGTAGCCCTGTACCTACTGTAGGATAACTTTTGTGATAAGTAGTCCTAATGCAACTACGTTTCCGAGCAACTCAATGCATCATAGATAGTAAAAGACTCAAATAAATATTTGTAAACCATAGGAGAAATGCTCCGGGGCTTGCCTTTGACGAAGGAGCTAGGACGTGGTTAGGACACTCGGGCAGATCAGCTTCTGGCTCCTCTCCTTCGGCTGCCTCCTGCAGCTCCAGCTCCTGCTGCTCCCCCACGTTCGGCTCCTCGTGAACTGCTTGCGGGTTCACGTCCTGCGATCCTGTATGATGCGATGCAAGTATATAAATAACGTGCAATGAAATAGAATTGTATAGTAAATGATGTCATGATTCATGCTTAACAATCAGAATAGAAACACCACAATATTTCAACCTTAGCACCTATCTTATCCTAGACGTTAACATCAACCATCCCCTCTTGCACTTGTGTCAGAACCCGACGAAAAAGATTACGCTTGTACAGCAAGTCCTATCTCTGCTGTTCCTAAAATTCCACAAAAATTACAGCAGCACACTCATAGCTAGACTAAGCTACCACAGACATTTCACCTCAAAACTCCCAAGTATTCTAGCCTACACAAAATTCACAAGACAGCTGCTATAATTGGTCCTGAAAATACTTTGTATTACCAAAGTAGTCCAACATTAGCACCAATGGCATTGGACCTTCCAAACAGCATATAAGCATATCACAAGAAGTTTCATGGCCATAGCCCTAGCCATTATTTTCCTATGAATTAAATAAGCCAAGTGTCAAAAGATGCACTTGTACTGCAACTCATAATTCTCCACTGCACAAGTCAATACTATACCTCCAATAGACAGGGCATAGTCTAACTAAGCCAACAAAATAATCCTCGCATTTTTCCAAGCATCAGAGAATTACATATGGATTTTACAAGATAAAAGCATTTCCTAAAATTAAATAAAATAGTACATAAAAGTATACCAAAACTGGCATCTCATAATTTCTTTGCATAGCCCATCACATAAGAAAAATATCCCAACTTGAATCTCCTCATTTGGATTAAAAATGAGAGAGATATGAATTTCTAAAGCCTAAAACTAAATCTGAAATCCTATTTTTCATTTACAGAAAACCATTCCCAAACGCTAGGTGCACCCCGAGGTACACACAGGTCGGACGAAAAGTGCTAGGTGCACACGGGCTTGTGCACCCCGGCTTTGGCTTGCCAGCGGGACCCGCAGTGGGGCCGGGCCCACTGGTCAGCTGCCCCGACGCACGGAGCGCGGCGGCCGTCGACGAGCTCCGCCAGTGATGGCGCTCCAGGGCAACCAAGGGCACCGGTGTGCTCCCCGCGACGCAGCGCATCCGATGGGCCAACTAGCCCAAGCCCTAGTGGCTCGGGTCGGCGACGGCGCTAATGGCGGCGCGCGGCGGCGCTCGACGGTGAGGAAGGCCGTCGAGGCCCCGATGAAGCTCAAGGTCATTGTTGGCGGTCCTTAACTCAGTTTTATACCCGCCAACTATAGGTCACTATGGGGGAAATAAATATTTTATGTCACATATATCTTTACTATTGACCTAGTTCCACCCGTGCTTGGAAGAAATATTGTTTTGCGAGAATATATACCAAGTACGGGAATTTCCGGAATAAAAGTACGCTTTTCGGAAGGCGTAAAACAAGCTCAAGAGCAAGTAGGCCATGCGGGGTCAAAATGGGCCAAAAGCACCGGCATGGACAAGACCCGAGATGGCGGCCCGAGCCCACCCAAAAAGGCGGTCGGGGGCGGCGTCACCCGAGCGCGAGCGCGCACAGGGCACGCGCGCCCACCTGCCCGCCCGGTGGGCCCGGCCAAAGCGGTTGCCTCTTTCCATCGAAGATTGACGGTTTTTCTTTGGTGATTTTACACCACTACCCCGAACCGCCTTCTGGGGCTATAAATGAAGAGGAGAGGCCCCCCACCTTCACACACACCATTTGGAGCCATCTCTACACTTCTCACTTGTTCATTAGTCTTAGTATTAGTCATTTGGAGCTAGGCAAAGTTACTTGGAGAGCTTGTCTCCAGGAGGAAAAGCTACACCTTTGGTATAAATCTATGGAGCGTTCTTCCTTAGTCAAGTTCTCATTATATTTATATAGTCGTGCATATGAACTAGAGTGTAGTCTAGTACACGATATATTCTATGATCAAGAACTAGGCCATAGTTCTTGTGAGAGTTGTTCATCGTGTTCTACATTGTTCTTCATTGTTCATGTGTTTTACTTGTTTAGATTAGATTGTAGAAGAGGAATAGCGGTTCGATGTGCCTTCGGGTTTGCCTATGTTCTAGCTCGTCCATCCGTAGGGTGGGAGTCCTGGGGGGACGTAGGTAGCTCCTTAGTATGCGGACGTGGTGTCCGGTGCGAGGAACCTTCGGATATGTCGGCATGCCACGGTTGAGGTGGTAGGCGGCGGGTGGTGACAGCCCTGTCCGTCCTTTGTAATCCCCCACGTTCGCATGTTGAGTAGGAGTTCATAAATGCCGCCATCGATCGCGGACCCGGTTGCCGCGGTCTCCCCATATTCCTAGTCTATAGTCGAGTCTTGACTTGTATAACATGTGGAATTAGCTGTTCTAGCATTGACCATATAGGACCCGCTTTTGCTCCGCGTAGATTATTCTTTATTCTTTATTTTATCTTTATTCCTTTGAGGTTGCTCTAAGTGTGTGTCCACTATCCAAATTACCGTATGCTTACCCCGTATAGCACATTGGTCGGTTTCTCCTCATGCTAGATATTGTATTCATACCCATGCTAGAATACTTAACTACCCCATGCCTTCCTTTGGGAAATTATAAATAACGATACCCCGAATACTTCCGGGTGAAATCTTTGCATGACGATAGATCCGTGCG
This sequence comes from Themeda triandra, assembly GCA_018135685.1. Lineage (NCBI taxonomy): Eukaryota > Viridiplantae > Streptophyta > Magnoliopsida > Poales > Poaceae > Themeda > Themeda triandra. The sequence continues at coordinate 592,491 of JAENPR010000201.1, read as the reverse complement.
CTTGCGGATATTTATCTATTAGGATGTGATCTATCTCGGCAACACTCGCGTAGTTGCTAGAACCAGTTTCTAGTAATTATGTCGAAGTAAAGCCATTTAGCATTTAAAGCGCCGTTATCGAGAATCGGGCTCTAAGTCTATTTTGGTAATCGCGCTAAGAAATGCCAACAAGCATTTACGCGCCGTTGCCGGGGAAAGGCATGGAAGTTAAGGATCTAGCGGCATGGATATGCATACGATATATAAAATGAGAAACGACAATGTCTATACAAAGCTAACTTTTATGTTTTCTCCTGTTGTGGATGAAAATAGGATAGTGCATGACCGGTTTCTCCCTGCCGGATAACTACAACTCAAATCCGGAAGCACTCCTAAGGAGGAAGAGGACTCGTGCCTTCTCCTCTTCTGCTCCGCCGACAGAGAAACCAGTCACCACCGCACCTACTACGCCGCACTCCATGGCCAAGTCCTTGCGCGAGTTCTCTGTCCCCAATGTTGCCAACGTGCCCACTGGGCCCGCTGTCAACGTAGGAGACAAGAACTTCGAGCTCGGGAGGCCGGGCTCATTACCATGGTGCGAGGCAAGTCCATTCGTGGACTGCCTAGTGAGGACGCCAACGCACATCTTCGGCGTTTCTTGGAGATATGTGACACCATCGTCATCAAGGATGTCGCACTCGATGCTATTAGGCTCGGGCTCTTCCCTTTCTCCCTAGTGGGAAAGGCGAAGACCTGGTTCTACAAGGACAAGGCCGTTTGTTGACACATGGAGCAAGTGCTCCACCGCGTTCCTCGCTAAATTCTTCCCCATGGGCAAAACCAATGCCCTGCGGGGAAGAATCGCCAACTTCCAGCGAATTCACTGGAACCCATCCACGAGGCATGGGAGAGGCTCCGGAGTACATCCGGGAATGCCCTCACCATGGGATGGAAAGTTGGCCGGTGCTCCGAGAACTTCTACAATGGGTTAACACCCATGTCAAAGGGGCACCTAGATGCCGCAGGCGTGGCGGCGCCTTTCTATCATTAATCGTGACGGTGCTACGGCACGATCAACAAAATGGTGGAAAACCAAGCTTGGGGGAGGACCGCGCTCCCACCAAGGGACAAAAAGTCATGCATACCATGAAGGAGGCGGATATGCTTGCCGCAAAAATAGACCTACTCCTGAAGAAGATTGACGGTGGTGCCATCAATGATGCATCCGGCACCGTCAACGCCATGGATGCTCGCATGACGTGCGAGGTCGTGGTGAAGCTGGACACTCGGGGAATGACGCCGAGACCCGTGAAGAGGCCGCCTACCTCAACAATGGGTTTCGCCAGCAACAAGGAGGAGGGAACGGCTGGAATAACCAGTCCCGTCCTCCATTCCAAGGTAATTCGAATTACGCCTCCGGGTTTAATTCGAATCAACCTTCATTGAAGGACCTGGTTTTCGGCCAAGCCAAGATCAACAAAAACCTCACCAAAAAAATGATTCAAAACGACAAGATCTTGGAGAATATGAATAACAAGATAGAGGGCCTATCATCAGTGGTCAAGAACCAGCTGAGCTTCAATAAGATGATAGAGACCCAGCTCGCCCAGATTGCCGCAGCGATCCCGACAAACGCTGACACGAGCAGGACCCCGGGGCAACCCGAGGTCCCGCCCGAGTCAGTAAACATGGTCGCAACAGGGTTTGGTCACCCCTGTTAAGCCAAGCAAGCTTGAAAAAAAAATAAGAGCACCGACAAAAGCAGGTCGGTAAGTATTTTCTTGCTACTCGAAAAGAAAAAAAAAAAGAGAGAGAAAAAGAGAGTAGATGAAAAAAAAAGAAGGAATAAAATAAAACTTCTTCTCTGAAAAAAAAGAGAGAAGATTTTATTTTAGAAAAAAAAATTTGAATGGCCGGGGCAAAATCACCAACGGCTAGCGCCAAGGGCTAGCCGTTGGCGCCCAACGGCCAAAGCGGAGCGGCAGCGGGGCCCGCCTGGGCGCGCGCGCCCGAGGCGCGCCCGCGCCAGTCCTGCCGAGGTGGGGCCCGCGCCGGCGCCCAACGGCTCTTAGCCGTTGCCCCTCCCCATCCATGCTGGTGATCCGGCTATAAAAGGAGGGGGGTGGCGGGGTGCTCAACCACCTCCCATTTCTCACACTCTCACTCTCTCCCACCTCCACTCTCCACACAACAACCTTCCACAAGCAACCTTTGAGCAAGAGAGCAAGAGTTGGAGCTAGTCTCGGGTGTGGAAAATCAACTTCCACTAGTTCTTTCGCACCCGAGAGCTAGCCACCGGCATAGTCCGCCATGAGTGACTACAGTTCGTGGGGGTACGGTGAGGCTTCGAGCTCTCACCAAGGTGCCCCCTACGAACCCGAGGTAGCTGAGGAGACGGCGCCCGCAACTCCCGAGCCCGAGGGGATCACGCGGTCGACGCTCCGTACCTCGACTGGAGGGAGAGCGGGAGGTGCGAGGTACCATCGCCTCAAGGATCGGCTCTTCAACCACACGATGATCTACGACGCCAACCTCATCGAGAAGATAGGTATGGACACCGACTTCGACACCGTCGGGAAGGCAGTTGGTTGGGAAAACTTCGAGCCCATCGATGAGCAAGGTTCGCGTCTCTTGACCATCCAGTTTCTTTGCACACTTGATTATGATGATGAGCGTATTTTCTTCCATTTATTTGGCACAGATTATTCTCTTACTTGGGGGAAACTCGCTCATCATCTAGGCTTTCACTACAAATGTGCGGTTAAGCTAGATGCATCTATCCCTGGTTTTGATCGTAATTCTTTTTGGGAAAAGATCTCGGGTAGGGTAGAAGTTGGACCTTTCAAACCCCGAACACTCGGATCCAACACCCTACCCTTAGACTCATGCATCGGCTTGGATTTCCATGTCTTTGTTTCCTGGGCAAAATTAGATGGGTGCATTCGGTAGAACTTAAGCTTCTTTATGCCATAGTCCACAAGTTCAAGGTCGCTCCTGTGAAGGTGATGTGCCTTCACTGGCTAGACATGGTTAAGAAATCTTATGCTATCGATTGCACCTCTATTGTTACTCGCATTGCCAATGCCATAGGAGCACTAGATGGTAACGATGTTGAGTACATTCCCCTTGATCGGCCGATTTGTGATTTACGTACCCTAACCCGGGGACACACCTTGAAGGCGATGGGAAAAATCATACTTGTTTCTTCTTTGCCGGTTATGTAAATAAGATTCGGTTACCTAACCCGAATCTCTATTTATATAACCGTGATGTGCTCACCTTTGATTTGGAAGACTCCGGAAGAAGCACGCGGGGAAGAACAGATCCCGAGAGCCACTAGAGGAGGAGCCGAGGCTTATGCACGGCCCGACTCCCCGCTCGGCTAGATGCTCTGTGCAGCCTCCCCCGGCGGTATGGCTATGGTGGATGGGAGGCCTACCGGGGCTACGCGAGCTACTCGGGATGGGAGCGGTACCCCCAGCCCGGCACGGACCGCGAGAGGGCATGGTCCGAGGTAGGGACCGACGAGTGGGAGCGGCAGAGGCAGTACACTGTCGACTCGCCACCACCAGAGCAGGAGCCGACGTTGGCCTCAATCAATGCCCGCGTTGGACAGCTGCAGATCCAGACGAACGACATCAGGAACACCCTAGGTGGTTTCATGCAGTCGACGACCCAGTGGTAGCAGCAGTTCGGGAAGAGGTTCGACGATCTTGCCGAGCACCTCCGCATCCAGCAGGAGGAGCAGAGGGCCTACTGGAGGTCCCAAGGGTACAACCCTGGGCAATGAGCTTCAGGATAAGCTTGGGGGAGGACCCCCATTGAGGTACCTGCATTGCATATTTAATTTCTAGAAATTTTATTTTAGCATGTTTAAATTCAAGTTTCTTGCATTGGAAAATTCAAAAAAAAACTATTTACTTTTATAATTCCATTCCATATATGTGCTATGAAATGTTTAGTTCCACCCATGTTGAAATGATTGGTTGCTCTGTTTTATGTCTCGTTTGTACTTGTCTAGAATAGAGTTTTCTCTAATATTTGGGTTTATTAGCTTTACTTTATCATGCTCTAGAAACTTGATTTAGTGGGTTGCATACAATTACTCTCATCTAGGTTATTGCGCGATATGATATAGTGACTTAGACCACAGCAATGAAACGTCCCCTTGAGAAAACCTGATGTCCGGAGTCTTTTGTTTCAAAAATCTTCAAAAACAATAGTTCCTCAGTGATCGCGGAATACCCACCAGAGCCATATGATCTATCCATAGAAAAAGAACCTTCATGTGCTGCTTGTTCGTACATTGAGTTCGGTCGGATTGTTACCAACGTGAGATTATGACTCTACACCCATGATTGAGATCCACTTGCACCCACCAAATAAAAGTGTAAGGTCGAGATGGCGGACTAGAGGGGGGGGGTGAATAGTCCTTTTTAAAACTAATCGCTCCGGCTAACCGATATAAGTGCGGAATTAAATCTATCGGCCTAGCCAAGACTTCACCCCTCTATCTATGTCTCTAGATGCACCTTGTAAAAGATCCTAAACAAGAAGACAAGGTGCCAATCTAGCTAATGCACACTAAACAAGTCTAGCTTGCAAGGTCACACAATCCTAAGCAACTAGTACTTTAGCAACCGGGGTGCACCTACACAATTCTAATGAGCAAAAGCACAAAGCCAAACCTAAGCTCACTAGATGCTCAAGGACAAAGCTACACAAGCTAAACCCAAGGGCTCAAACTTACTTAACTACACAAGCTAAGCAAGACAACTTACTCTACTTCTAGCTACACAAGCAAGAAGGTGATTAACAAGTGTTGACATTTCTAACGCCACTCAGTGTTAGGTTGTCATCCCCAACATGGCGCCAAAAATGCTGGTACTAAATAATGCAACTGCTACTAGAAATAAATATGGGATCCGCAAGCGCACGAGATAATACCGATGTAGCATTTTAACCAGGAGTATCCAGGTATCGTTATTTATATTTTTACCACTGGGAAGGGAATGCACTTGGATAATGAGTGATGAGCAATGCACATGCTGTAATGGAGAGCTTAACCTTGTCCGTATCGATCATCTCATACGGGGTAAGTGTCACATAAAATATAGGAATGAATGATAAATGACATAAGATAAATGAGAGCATTTAGCCACATAAAATAATAGTAATAAGCCATCTCAACTTAGCACTCTAAGCTTATAACACTAGCATGGACTAGGACGATCTAGGGTATAATCCTATGTTATTCTAACTATAAGGTCAAAGCATACAATGATTAGTACAAGAACATCTAGCAATCATGGCGGGAAAAGGTTACATCTATGCATAGTGATATTACCGAGAAAGACAAGAGACATAGCAATGACTTCAATGTAATAGGTTGTTCTACTAAGACCTACCAACGGGGATGGAATACAAAGGACTCAACGGAACTGTCACTTCCGCGATCTACCACACGACCCGGCCAATAGGGTGTAATCGCGAGATAAATACAATCTAGGCACCACGCCTACACAATATTTACCACTCACCCATCGATCTAATGAGCAAGCGCTATACGATCCTATGCATAAACATAATTCTAGTCCAACTATGCTTGAACATATAATCAAAGTAAACTAAGAACAATATAATTGAGAACATAATCAAATAGAGCAAAGTCAAGTCGATATAATAGAATAGAATAAAGTACTACTCATAGTATCACGAACAATGATGAATATTACAAGAATGTAGAGGGGAATTACCAAGAACTCCGACAGATCCGGACTCCAAGCTAGGCTTGATTCCCTCTAGATCTATTCCTATGTAGCTATGCTACTAAACTATGGAGCTCTAATTGAGATGGTGGCTCGGCTTCTCGAATTCGATGAGAGAATGAACTCTTGAATGAATTAGGGTTTCACCCGGGGGGCCGGGGCTCAAATATATAGCCCCCTAGGATTAACCACGCCCTCGGATCAAACCGACCTAAATGGACGATAATTATTCATCCTCAAAGGCGGTGGAGGCGGGATCCACGAGACTCCACCCGATTGGTGGAGGTGGGGAGTCGGCCGACTCCCCCTGGGTCGGCCGACCACCCCGCCAGTGGGGCCCGGCCTTCGGGGTCGCCTTCCGGAGTCTTCTAGATTATACAATTTTACCCGTTCGGTCTTTATCTCTATGTAATCATGACATGTGGGCCTCCTTTGGTTCTCTTTCGATAACCCCCTGCGAAAATAGACAATCACCAAAACTCGTGGAATTCGTCGTGTAACCCCTATATCTAACGGTGAACTCATATTAGTCCTTTCTCTTGCTTTGCGTTGACGGTATAAAATTGATACTTAACGACCGTCAACAAACTCCCCCAAGCTTACCTTTTGCTCGTCCCCGAGCAAAGATAGACTCGATGGATCGGGAGTTGCTACAATGCTTTCACTCCTCACAAGTACACATGCGTTCAAACAAGAACTCTCCTCCGGATTAGAGTGAACTATCCTGACTCAAAACTTACTCATATTACCTTTCACCATGGGGCTTGTAACCGTCACTTGGGTCTTGAGTAGTTGAAAGATAGAACGGTCAAGTCAAGCGCCATGTTTCTCGCTCTTTGATCAACTATTATCCCGGAGTTTTTTGAAAAGTTTTGAAATAAAACTCAGAGTTCCTTGTATGAACCTTTCAAGTCTCTCATTTGTGGTATTTCTCGGATCCTCTCTAAGGCATGAGTAGTGTATGCCTTCTCTCTTCTCTCAAGAATATGTGGTATTTATGGAACTAAGGCATAGTGGAAAGTGCCTTCTCTCTCTCACCCTACTTTCTAATAGGCTTATGTGGAGCTCATAGGTGGGGAGACACTCAAACTCACTTGCATATATTGCACGCTTAAGACATGGATCCAATAGGAACTAAAATAATAAAGTCATATGTGCATGTGAATGAGGAAATGGAATGGATGAAAAGATGATAGGATGATGGTGATAAGGAAATGATTATGAGGGGTACTCAACTGGTGAACATCTACTTCTACACTTGCTCCTTCGAGGATAACATGACTCCCTTTATTCGAAAACCTTGAAACTTCTTGAATGGAAGGACTTGGCTACTCTTTCTTTTTCTTTCTTTCTTCTTTTTCTTCTTTTTCTCTCTCTTTTTTTTTTTTTTTAGAGCAACCAATCCTCTGGAAACAAAACTTTAGCAACGGGGATTCATATAACTTGAAATGATAATAACTGGAGCTTTTATGTAGGCAAATAGAACGGCGATGATTATGTCTAGACGTTCACTCCCAGAATAGGAGTAGAACCTTTTCTGGATGTGTGAAAGGAATGGCGTATGTATATGTGGATGGATGAATGGATGGATGCGTACTCCCAGGGTAGGAGCAGCATAGGTGCGTATCTCCAGGGTAGAGATAGCACAGTAAGTGGAGAATGCGTACTCCCAGGGTAGGAGTAGCATAGGTGCATATCTCCAGGGTAGAGATAGCACGATATGTGGTGGATATGGATCTATATGTGGGTGGTACTTCGAGGAACAGAAGTAGCACAAAAATGAACGTAGTAGTTATAAAATGGGTGCATGCTTCTGAGGACAGAAGTAGCATAGATCAACGGATGGAGAGCACATAGTATTGACTTTAACTGCATGACTGATTCCTTATGGGTCCACAGCATAACCACACTCAATGCCTATAAAGACTACACTCAAGCTACAGTGTGATCTATATAAACAGATGGGTTTTCCTAATCTAGTAAGCATGAATATATGGCCGTGGTAGGAATTTAAACTCTCATCATAAAGGAACTCATCATGCGAAATTTAATATTTTCAAAGATAAATTCTCCGAACTCTAGTATCTCTAGGAACAAGATAGATAGCACTCAAAACCTTCCCATATCATACCCGTCAACCACCTAGACTTAGATCAAGTGTTCGCTACCCACAAGTTTCGGTTCGAGCAAATCTCAAATCTAAACGGTTGTGTCCAAGACTCGGGAGAGTGCAAGGTTGAAAACTAGGTACTTGAAAGGAATTACAAAGCGAGCAACTATTCATCATCTCCATGTAGAGTTTATTCTAGGGATCACTTTTAAAGACAGTTGCAAGAGCTCTCCAAAAGTAGAAAAGATAAATAAGGAAATCTTTACGGGTTTCTATGGTTATGCATCTTTTTTAGTTGTTTTAACGAAGCACACTTTAATAAAGCATAAATAGATAAGTTGGAAACACTTAGCTTGATACACGGGATGCTCTCCCCCAAGCCGGATGTTGGCATAGTCTGCGCGATGTTGCCGACGGCACTCGAAGACGTTCTAGTCCTCCGAGTGTCGTAGATAGTTGCTTTGTTGGAGACGGCATTCAATTGTCGCGGCAGCACTCCGACGGGGACTGGATGTCCTTACGCACTGTTAGCTCTTCATGATCCTTGATGTTACTGTGAAGCTCAAATAGACAACAACGCTTGTGGAACGATTAAGCGTTAGTGATAAAACCTCTAGGCCTTGGTTGTCTAGAACTTTCCTAACTTAGACTTGTTCTAACAGGGATCACAAGAAATATTTTTATCTTTTTATTATTTAAGGAATGCGAGACGGGGGAATAAATATCTTTGAGAAATTATTTTTGTGCCACCACGGTGAATGGTTATCCACATGGGGCTTAAAGTTTTTCGGATGCAAATGCACAACATTTTTATTTTCTTTTCTAATGCAGAGATGGTAAAGATGCAACTAAGGTGCAAGTAGGAAAACAAGGATGCTAAGGTAAAAATGCAATGCTGGAAAAGTGATGCTGATAAATACCAAGTTACCTCTTGGCGCGGCGTTCGATGGTTAAGTCCTCCGAACAGGACTTATCATGTTTGTTCATTTTTCAAGGGGCGCATTGGCTGGCGCCTCTGATGATGTCGCCTCTTGTGTAGGAATTGATTCTGATTTTACTTTTATTTTCCACACCTTCTTTGTTGGAGAAGATGATCTTGAGGAGGAAGCTACCTTCCACACCTTCTTTGTTGGAGAGGGTGATCTTTAGGAGGAAGCTTCTTGGAGCACTTGTTTCTCTTCGATGACAAAGCACCTTCTCGGGTTCTTCTACAATGTTCTTCTCTTACGGGTACCGATCTTCATATCGAACACTTCTCCCTCATAGTTGGCCCATCCATCTCGTAGTGATGTTCTTCTTGTTCTCGGTGACGGGTACGCTGCCTTCTCCTTGCTGTTCTTCTTGGGCTCCTCGGTGATTATATAATTATTATTGAAGTAGCGGCGTACCTTCTCAATGGGAAAGTGGAAATGAATCTCTCCCGTCCCAATATAGATGATAGCTCGGTGGTGTTCGGAATGGTCTTCCTAGGATGATTGGAGGATCGTAGTCATCTCCCATGTCAATGACTAGGAAGTCCGTAGGGACATAATGGTCATCTATCTGGATGAGGACATCCTTCACTTCTCCTTCGACGAAGCGGAACGTCGATCGCCATCTGCAACCGTGCATAGGTAGGCTCCAAAGGCATAGTGCCATATAGATACTCATAGGTTACCTTGGCCATAATGTTGACGCCCGATCCGGTGTCACGAGACATGCTTTATTGAAAGAGCTTCGTTGATGGAGCATTGAATGGTTGGGACACACAGGGTCATCCTTCTTGATCGGACGTGGGGATCGAGTAAGTGGTCATGCTCCTTATGGACTGCGGTGACCATCCTCACTATCTCCATCTTCTTGGTCTTCTTATTCTTGTTCTTGCTCTTCTTAGCCGGACTCTTCTTCTCCTCACTTTGTTCGGCGATGAGGGTGTCTTGGAACTGCGGCACTCGTTCTTGAAGGAGAAGATTTCTCTCTTGCCCTTGATGTTGAAGATGATCTTGGCAGTGTTGGCATACATGATGGCTCCAGCAGTGTTCAAGAACGGTCGTCCCAGAATGATAGGAGACCTTTCATCACTGCCTGTATCCACTACCACGAAGTCTGCCGCAGGAACATACGAGTTGCCCACTCGTACACATATGTCTTCAAGCACTCCCAAAGGAACACGGAGTGATCGATCTGCAAGCCGTAAGCACATGGTTGTGTATGCTAAGGGGCATCGAATAGCTTCTCATATATCACTCTTGGCATGATGTTGATGCTTGCACCGAAGTCACGATTGCCTCATTAAAGTTAGTACTTCCAATGGAGATCGGAATGACCGGTCTCCCCGGATCGCCCTTCTTGATTGGCGAGTTGAGTCTATCCATGACCCTTTCGATGGATCACTCCGGCTATCTTCTACATTGAATATATCAACAAGATTTGCGATCTCGAGCTCTTCGGGTTGTCCCGCGCCACTTACCTTGGCCGATGGAGGGAGCAAGGTTAACAAGTGCTGTACACTGTGACTCAAGTATCTTGTTGAAGCCGAGCCGACTCTTGATGGCATTGGAAAAGCTATCCATTCTTCTTGAGTGTCTCTAGGACCTTGTCATTTGATGTCGGCTTCTTGGACAGATTGTCCATCATCTTGCCTTGATTCGGACTAACTCTCTCAAAGGCGGCTGGTTGTAATTATTGTAGGAGGAGTTGTTACCTTGATAGTTGCCCGAATAATTGCCTCGAGTAGTTAGGCCTCTGCTGGCGATTCCAACCTTGATTCTCGAGGACGATAGTAATTATTGTTGTTGTTGTTGTTGAGGTAGTTCACGTTCGGCTATTTCTGCGCTTAGCACCTGTGTGCCCGCTCTCCACACTCTTCACATGTCATGCGAGCATCATGTATATGCATGACTTCTTTCTTCTCTCGTGGCTCTCTCATCGAGCCTCTTCATTAGCAGATCCGTTTTGGCGAGACAACATGTCTACCTCCTTCAAATGGTGCATTCCTCCACCTCTCTTGCGGGTGCGTTCTTTCTTCACTCCAACCTTGGTTGGATGCCATCTTCTCCACAAGAGCCGTGGCTTGAGGAATAGTGAGTGATAAGAATGCACCTCCAGCAGCTGCATCCATCGTCTCACGTGTCTTGTTCTTGAGCCCATGGTAGAATGTCTCGCATGAGCGACCAATTCTCCATGCCATGATGAGGACACTCGAGGATGTAATCTTGAAAGCGCTCCCAAGCTTCGGGACAGTCTCATCATGGTGTTGCTTTGAAAGCTTGATATCTTCCCACGAAGAGCATTTGTTTTGCCCATGGGGAAGAACTTCGCCAAGAAATTGGTGGAACATAGTGCCCACGTAGGATTCTTCTCCTTATTGGCGTAGAACCATGCTTCGCTCTCCCCAAGAGTGAGAATGGGAAGAGGCGAAGTAGTATAGCATCTCTGGGGACATCCTTGATAGTGAATGTGCTACAAATCTCCAGAAGTGTTGGAGATGAGCACTAGCATCTTCATGGGCCTTCCCACGAACCGGCTTGCTTGCACCATGTTGATTAGCGCAGGCTTGAGCTCAAAAGCTCCTTCGATGTCCGCAGTGGTCCAAGACGAATGTTGTCCGTAGTTGGAGCCGAGAACTCGCGGAGTGACTTGTTCGCCATGGCTTCAAACGCTGGTGTCAAGTCTCGAACGAAAGGTCTACTTTCGCTCCGACAAACTTCCAAGTTGAGTTGATGATGATGATGATTGATTGGTCTTCTTCAACCTCCGGCTTTTCCCGAATAAAGCTTCGGATTGTCAATATAGTTATCGGGAAGAATTGTCTTTTTCATACATTACCCCGCATAGGATATAAGAATAGACGAAAAGACAAGGGTAAGGTCGTATGAGTAGAGAATGGTGACAAAGTGCTCAATCTCATTATGTAGTGCAATGCTGCTCATTATCCATTGGCTTTCAACCTTCCCCGAACGGCGCCAAAAATGCTTGTTGACATTTCTAACGCCACTCGGTGTTAGGTTGTCATCCCCAACATGGCGCCAAAAATGCCGGTACTAAATAATGCAACCGCTACTAGAAATAAATATGGGATCCGCAAGCGCACGCATAATACCGATGTAGCATTTTAACCAGGAGTATCCAGGTATCGTTATTTATATTTTTACCACTCGGGAAGGGAATGCACTTGGATAATGAGTGATGAGCAATGCACATGTCGAATGGAGAGCTTAACCTTGTCTCGTATCGATCATCTCATACGGGGTAAGTGTCACATAAAATATAGGAATGAATGATAAATGACATAAGATAAATGAGAGCATTTAGCCACATAAAATAATAGTAATAAGCCATCTCAACTTAGCACTCTAAGCTTATAACACTAGCATGGACTAGGACGATCTAGGGTATAATCCTATGTTATTCTAACTATAAGGTCAAAGCATACAATGATTAGTGCAAGAACATCTAGCAATCATGGCGGGAAAAGGTTACATCTATGCATAGTGATATTACCAGAAAGACAAGAGACATAGCAATGACTTCAATGTAATAGGTTGTTCTACTAAGACCTACCAACGGGGATGGAATACAAAGGACTCAACGGAACTGTCACTTCCGCGATCTACCACACGACCCGGCCAATAGGGTGTAATCGCAGATAAATACAATCTAGGCACCACGCCTACACAATATTTACCACTCACCCATCGATCTAATGAGCAAGCGCTATACGATCCTATGCATAAACATAATTCTAGTCCAACTATGCTGAACATATAATCAAAGTAAACTAAGAACAATATAATTGGGAACATAATCAAATAGAGCAAAGTCAAGTCTGATATAATAGAATAGAATAAAGTACTACTCATAGTATCACGAACAATGATGAATATTACAAGAATGTAGAGGGGAATTACCAAGAACTCCGACAGATCCGGACTCCAAGCTAGGCTTGATTCCCTCTAGATCTATTCCTATGTAGCTATGCTACTAAACTATGGAGCTCTAATTGAGATGGTGGCTCGGCTTCTCGAATTCGATGAGAGAATAAACTCTTGAATGAATTAGGGTTTCACCCGGGGCCGGGGCTCGAATATATAGCCCCCTAGGATTAACCACAGCCCTCGGATCAAACCGACCTAAATGGACGATAATTATTCATCCTCAAAGGCGGTGGAGGCGGGATCCACGAGACTCCACCCGATTGGTGGAGGTGGGGAGTCGGCCGACTCCCCCGGGTCGGCCGACCGCCACCCCGCCAGGTGGGGCCCAGCTTTCAGGGGTCGCCTTCTGGAGTCTTCTAGATTATACAATTTTACCCGTTCGGTCTTTATCTCTATGTAATCATGACATGTGGGCCTCCTTTGGTTCTCTTTTTTCGATAACCCCCGCGAAATAGACAATCACCAAAACTCGTGGAATTACGTCGTGTAACCCCTATATCTAACAGGTGAACTCATATTAGTCCTTTCTCTTGCTGCGTTGACGGTATAAAATTGATACTTAACGACCGTCAACAACAAGCTACTCAAGCTAACTAACCACAAGAGCAACTACACAAGCTATACAAGAATGTAAGGAATGCAAATACAAAGCTTGTGAAAGAGATTGCAAACCACCGCGAAGTGTGGACACAAGATGACTCGGCGATTTTTCACCAGTTCACTTGGTTGCCCCCAAGCTACGTCCCTGTTGTGTCGACCAACACCTTCGGTGGTTCCTCCGGTCTTTTCACCTAGATGGTTCTTCGGTGTGACCCTCAAGTCACTTGCCCCTCAAGGCACGCCCCGCAAGGCACCGCAAGACACCACTCTCAAGTGAGCCCCTCAAGGCACCGAGCAAACCCACACACGCAAGGGTGGTAACTCAATGACATGCGCAATCCAATAGGGCTACTCTTCGTGATCCCCGCGAGGTGAGTACCGACCTCTCACAATCTCTTCTCCGGCACCGTATCTCCACGCGTGCTACCACGGAGCCTCTTGCCACCAAGCCGTCTAGGAGGTGGCAACCTCCAAGAGTAACAAGCTCTCCGGCTTGCAACACAACCACCTAGTGCCACAAATGCAATCTCACAAAGCACTCGCACTAGAATCGCTCTTCTCACACTATCGGATGGTCACTACCAAGCATATGTGAGTTAGAGGGCTTCCAAGCACCACCACACAAGGCAACATAGCCAGGGCGTGCTCAGCTACCGGCCACAGCCGGCCAAGACACATATTTATAGCCCTAAGGGCTGAAAGAACCATTGCTACCTCGGGCAACCGACTTGCCTGCGCCGGACGCGTCCGGCCACCACCGCCGGACGCTCCAACCCGCGTCCGGCGCACCACGATGCGCCACGTGTCCTAGACGTTTGAACCCGACCGTTGTCGCCTAACGGCTAGTCCCAAAGCGCGCCAGAAACCCAGTGCCGGACGCGTGTCGCCCGAAGCCGCCGGACGCGTCCGGCGCTCTCACGCAGACCGCCCGCGCGCCATAGAGAGCCGCCGGACGCCAAATAGTGACTCGCCCGAGTCCGCCGCCTGCGTCCGGCGCGCGTCCGGCGGTCCAAGCACGCGCGACACTCGGCACTGAAGTTTACTCGTCCGGAGTCCGGCGCGCGGACGCGCGCCTCCCCAGCGGCCCGACGCCTTCAGCCCGAGAGCGCCGAAGACCTCTACGCGCCGGACGCGCGTCCGGTGCTCCCAAGGCGCGTCCGGCGCCTTCTCGCAGAGCACACTCCGTCGTTTCGTCGCCGCGTCGCAACGCCAACTTCTCCACCATGCTATCCAACAAGTATACCAACTTGATCACCATGGATAGTATGTTTCCAACAACAATTTGCATCCGCGCAATGGAAAATATGCCTCCAATTTTCCCGAAAGCGCCGAATCCCGCCTCGCAAGCTCGGTGGGAGGGAGAGAGGGACCCAAGCCCAACTCAACCCTACAAACCACAGCGCGAACAAACGCCACCTTTGTAAATGTGCCAACACCACCAAGTGTACAACTCCATGTGCTTGTGTGTTAGCATTTTCACAATCATTTTCAAAGGATTTTCTCTTCATCTCACAACGCCACTCGATCCTAGCACATCGCAATGTTAGATCGCTCAAGTGGCACTAGATGACCGATATGCAAACAAGATTACCCCTCTTGATAGTACGGCCATCTATCCTAAATCCGGTCAAGTACTTCTCTACTCAACCTTAGACCGGTGAAATGAAATGCCCTAGGTTATACCTTTGCCTTGTGCATTTCCATCTCCACCGTCATCCTCCATTGTGCCAATGCACCGCATGCACGACACGATCACCAAATGATATGATCCACTTCATATCATCATGTAACACTCTTGGTCCATCGATCTTGACCTCACTTGGTCTTCACCGTTGCGTCGGTCCATCGGTGCCAAGTCTTGCCCAAGCTTCACCATCGCATGGTCCTTCGCTTCGCAGCCTCAACTTGCCCTTCACACTTGCAACCGGTCCATCAAGCCAAAGCCTCATCTTGATCTTCACCACTTGGTCACATGACTCCATGTCATGTCTCATTTGCAATGAGCTCCTCCATCGACTCATGTGTTGAGCCTCTCAACATCTCCAAGCCATCTCCACCATGGCATATGTTGCTCACACACATGTGCTTGTGAACTAACTCCTGTGTATCTCAATCATCACACATGTTAGTCCACCTAAAGTTGTCACTCAATTATCAAAACCAAACAAGGCCTTTCAAAAAGCCAACTCTTACACTGAGAGTTGCGTACAACATGCACCCAACCACCATCCGCCGGCTCATACACTGAGAGTCGCGCATCATTTTGCCGACCCTTACCCTGAGGATCGCGCACCCACTCTCGTGTAGTTTGCAAAATTTCTCCATGCATTGTTCATCATGACATCTCTCTCCACTACATCCTTCCCATCAATAAATTTTTGGGCTATGTTCTTAGTCAGAAAAAAAAGAGTAAAAAAAAAATGAGAGATTGTTTTAGTAGACAAACGGGAAAAATCTTAGATCCCCGTTCAAAAAAAATGAGAAAGTAAATATAGATGTTCTTTGGTAGCCCATCTTTTCTTCATCACATTCATCAATAAAAGAGAGCATGTCATGATGCATGGAGACCCAAAAATACCACAAAAATTAGGAATCATCTTTTATTCCATCCACACACTTGCACATCTCAATCATAGTGTATAGCTTAATCTCCGTAAGGTTCAATCCTTGACCTTACAACATATGTGATACAAGTATGCCCACTTACATACCTACCTAAAACTCCACTCTCAGCTTTAGTGGTAGGAAGAAGGCAACTTGAAAAAGCCTTTGGTGAGGTCACTATACACTTTTGAGTGATCGAGTGGGTCATTTGAGGAACTTGGTTTATTTATAAAAACTTACAAAACCTCCGGACTGAAAGTTGATCTTGGGACGAATGAAAAGCACCGGTCTTTGGAACTGTTCTATTTTGCAATCGCCCAAAACTTGAGAAAATTAGAAGCCCCACTCCATCAGGAATCATAGAGTAGATACAATTGCCGATTTATCCAAATAGCAAGAGAACGCTCTCTTCTAGCTTGTACACTTGAGATATAATCGGCATCGTAGCAACCCGATCAACAACCCAAAGCAAAGACTTGCTCGGGACGAGCAAGGGGTAAGCTTGGGGATCTTGTGGGCGGTCCTTAACTCGCTTTTATACCCGCCAACTATAGGTCACTATGGGGGAAATAAATATTTTATGTCACATATATCTTTACTATTGACCTAGTTCCACCCGTGCTTGGAAGAAATATTGTTTTGCAGAATATATACCAAGTACGAATTTCCGGAATAAAAGTACGCTTTTCGGAAGGCGTAAAACAAGCTCAAGAGCAAGTAGGCCATCTCGGGGTCGAAATGGGCCAAAAGCACCGGCATGGACAAGACCCGAGATGGCGGCCCAGCCCACCTGCCAAAGGCGGTCGGGGGCGGCGTCACCCAGCGCGAGCGCGCACGGGCGCGCGCGCGCCACCCCGCCGCCAGTGGGCCCGGCCAAAGGCGGTTGCCTCTTTCCATCCGAAGATTGACGGTTTTGCCGGTGATTTTACACCACTACCCCCGAACCGCCTTCGGGGCTATAAATGAAGAGGAGAGGCCCCCACCTTCACACACACCATTTGGAGCCATCTCTACACTTCTCACTTGTTCATTAGTCTTAGTATTAGTCATTTGGAGCTAGGCAAAGCTACTTGGAGAGCTTGTCTCCAGGAGGAACAGCTACACCTTTGGTATAAATCTATGGAGCGTTCTTCCTTAGTCAAGTTCTCATTATATTTATATAGTCGTGCATATGAACTAGAGTATAGTCTAGTACATGATATATTCTATGATCAAGAACTAGGCCATAGTTCTTGTGAGAGTTGTTCGTCGTGTTCTACATTGTTCTTCATCGTTCATGTGTTTTACTTGTTTAGATTAGATTGTAGAAGAGGAATAGCGGTTCGATGTGCCTTCGGGTTTGCCTATGTTCTAGCTCGTCCATCCGTAGGGTGGGAGTCCTGGGGGGTGTTGACATTTCTAACGCCACTCAGTGTTAGGTTGTCATCCCCAACATGGCGCCAAAAATGCTGGTACTAAATAATGCAACTGCTACTAGAAATAAATATGGGATCCGCAAGCGCACAGATAATACCGATGTAGCATTTTAACCAGGAGTTTCCAGGTATCGTTATTTATATTTTTACCACTGGGAAGGGAATGCACTGGATAATGAGTGATGAGCAATGCACATGCTGTAATGGAGAGCTTAACCTTGTCTCGTATCGATCATCTCATACAGGGTAAGTGTCACATAAAATATAGGAATGAATGATAAATGACATAAGATAAATGAGAGCATTTAGCCACATAAAATAATAGTAATAAGCCATCTCAACTTAGCACTCTAAGCTTATAACACTAGCATGGACTAGGATGATCTAGGGTATAATCCTATGTTATTCTAACTACAAAGTCAAAGCATACAATGATTAGTGCAAGAACATCTAGCAATCATGGCGGGAAAAGGTTACATCTATGCATAGTGATATTACCGAGAAGACAAGAGACATAGCAATGACTTCAATGTAATAGGTTGTTCTACTAAGACCTACCAACGGGGATGGAATACAAAGGACTCAACGGAACCTGTCACTTCCGCGATCTACCACACGACCCGGCCAATAGGGTGTAATCGCAGATAAATACAATCTAGGCACCACGCCTACACAATATTTACCACTCACCCATCGATCTAATGAGCAAGCGCTATACGATCCTATGCATAAACATAATTCTAGTCCAACTATGCTAAACATATAATCAAAGTAAACTAAGAACAATATAATTGAGAACATAATCAAATAGAGCAAAGTCAAGTCTCGATATAATAGAATAGAATAAAGTACTACTCATAGTATCACGAACAATGATGAATATTACAAGAATGTAGAGGGGAATTACCAAGAACTCCGACAGATCCGGACTCCAAGCTAGGCTTGATTCCCTCTAGATCTATTCCTATGTAGCTATGCTACTAAACTATGGAGCTCTAATTGAGATGGTGGCTCGCTTCTTCCGAATTCGATGAGAGAATGAACTCTTGAATGAATTAGGGTTTTACCCGGGGCCGGGGGCTCGAATATATAGCCCCCTAGGATTAACCACGGCCCTCGGATCAAACCGACCTAAATGGACGATAATTATTCATCCTCAAAGGCGGTGGAGGCAGGGATCCACGAGACTCCACCCGATTGGTGGAGGTGGGGAGTCGGCCGACTCCCCCGGGTCGGCCGACCGGCCACCCCCGCTGTGGGGCCCCGCTTCCGGGGTTTGCCTTCCGGAGTCTTCTAGATTATACAATTTTACCCGTTCGGTCTTTATCTCTATGTAATCATGACATGTGGGCCTCCTTTGGTTCTCTTTTCGATAACCCCCGCGAAATAGACAATCACCAAAACTCGTGGAATTCTGTCAGTGTAACCCCTATATCTAATAGGTGAACTCATATTAGTCCTTTCTCTTGCTGCGTTGACGGTATAAAATTGATACTTAACGATCGTCAACAAACTCCCCCAAGCTTACCTTTTGCTCATCCCTGAGCAAAGATAGACTCAGTGATGGATCAGGAGTTGCTACAATGCTTTCACTCCTCATAAGTACACATGCGTTCAAACAAGAACTCTCCTCCGGATTAGAGTGAACTATCCTGACTCAAAACTCACTCATATTACCTTTCACCATGGGGCTTGTAACCGTCACTTGGGTCTTGAGTAGTTGAAAGATAGAACGGTCAAGTCAAGCGCCATGTTTCTCGCTCTTTGATCAACTATTATCCCGGAGTTTTTGCAAGGTTTTGAAATAAAACTCAGAGTTCCTAGTATGAACCTTTCAAGTCTCTCATTTGTGGTATTTCTGGATCCTTTCTAAGGCATGAGTAGTGTATGCCTTCTCTCTTTTCTCAGAATATGTGGTATTTATGGAACTAAGGCATAGTGGAAAGTGCCTTCTCTCTCTCACCCTTCTTTCTAATAGGCTTATGTGGAGCTCATAGGTGGGGAGACACTCAAACTCACTTGCATATATTGCACAGTTAAGACATGGATCCAATAGGAACTAAAATAATAAAGTCATATGTGCATGTGAATGAGGAAATGGAATGGATGAAAAGATGATAGGATGATGGTGATAAGGAAATGATTATGAGGGGTACTCAACTGGTGAACATCTACTTCTACGCTTGCTCCTTCGAGGATAACATGACTCCCTTTAATTTGGAAACCTTGAAACTTCTTGAATGGAAGGACTTGGCTACTCCTTTCTTTTTCTTTTTCTTCTTTTTCTCTCTCTCTTTTTTTTTTTTTAGAGCAACCAATCCTCTGGAAACAAAACTTTAGCAACGGGGATTCATATAACTTGAAATGATAATAACTGGAGCTTTTATGTAGGCAAATAGAACGGCGATGATTATGTCTAGACGTTCACTCCCGCATAGGAGTAGAACCTTTTCTCGGATGTGTGAAAGGAATGGCGTATGTATATGTGGATGGATGAATGGATGGATGCGTACTCCCGGGGTAGGAGCAAAGATAGGTGCGTATCTCCGGGTAGAGATAGCACAATAAGTGGAGAATGCGTACTCCCGGGGTAGGAGTAGCATAGGTGCGTATCTCCGGGGTAGAGATAGCACGATATGTGGTGGATATGGATCTATATGTGGGTGGTACTTCGAGGAACGTAAGTAGCACAAAAATGAATGTAGTAGTTATAAAATGGGTGCATGCTTCGAGGACAAGTAGCATAGATCAACGGATGGAGAGCACATAGTATTGACTTTAACCGCATGACTCGATTCCTTATGGGTCCACAAAGATAACCACACTCAATGCCTATAAAGACTACACTCAAACCTACAATATGATCTATTTAAACAGATGGGTCTTTCCTAATCTAGTAAGCATGAATATATGGTCAGTGGTAGGAATTTGAACTCTCATCATAAAGGAACTCATCATGCGAAATTTAATATTTTCAAAGATAAATTCTCCGAACTCTCGTATCTCTAGGAACAAGATGGACAAAGAGCTCAAAACCTTCCCATATCATACCCGTCAACCACCTAGACTTAGATCAAGTGTTCGCTACCCACAAGTTTCGTGTTCAGAGCAAATCTCAAATCTAAACAAACTTGTGTCCTAAACTCGGGAGAGTGCAAGGTTGAAAACTAGGTACTTGAAAGGAATTACGAGCAACTATTCATCATCTCCATGTAGAGTTTATTCTAGGGGATAACTTTTAAAGACAGATTGCAAGAGCTCTCCAAAAGTAGTAAAGATAAATAAGGGAATCTTTCTCGGGTTTCTATGGTTATGCATCTTTTTTTAGTTGTTTTAATCAAAGCACACCGTAATAAAGCATAAATAGATAAGTTGGAAACACTTAGCTTGGTACACGGGGGATGCTCTCCCCCAAGCCGGATGTTGACATAGTCTCGCGATGTTGCCGACAGTGCACCGAAGACGTTCTAGTCCTCCGGAGTGTCGTAGATAGTTGCTCATGGAGACAAAGATTCAATTGTCGCGGGCAAAGACTCGACGGGGACTGGATGTCCTTCGCTTGTTAGCTCTTCATGATCCTTGATGTTCTCAGTGAAGCTCAAATAGACAACAAAGCTTGTGGAACTGATTAAGCGTTAGTGATAAAACCTCTAGGCCTTGGTTGTCTAGAACTTTCTTAACTTAGACTTGTTCTAACAGATCACAAGAAATATCTTTATCTTTTTATTATTTAAGGAATGCGATGGGGGAATAAATATGCTTTGAGAAATTATTTTTGTGCCACCACGGTGAATGGTTATCCACATGGGGCTTAAAGTTTTTCTCGGATGCAAATGCACAACATTTTTATTTTCTTTTCTAATGCGAGATGGTAAAGATGCAACTAAGGTGCAAGTAGGAAAACAAGGATGCTAAGGTAAAAATGCAATGCCGGAAAAGTGATGCGATAAATACCAAGTTACCCCTTGGCGCGGCGTTCGATGGTTAAGTCCTCCGAATGACTTATCATGTTTGTTCATTTTTCAAGGGGCGCATTGGCCGGCGCCTCGATGATGTCGCCTCTTGTGTAGGAATAGTTTCTGATTTTTCTTTTACCTTCCACACCTTCTTTGTTGGAGAGGGTGATCTTGTGGAGGAAGCTTCTTGGAGCACTTGTTTTTCTTCTGGTAGCACCTCTTCTTCTTTTACAATGTTCTTCTCTTCAGGGTACCGATCTTCATATCTAGACACTTCTCCTTCATAGTTAGCCCATCCATCTGTAGTGATGTTCTTCTTGTTCTGGCGACGGGTACGCTGCCTTCTCTTTGCTCTTCTGTTCTTCTTGGGCTCTTCGGTGATTATATAATTATTGTTGAAGTAGCGGCGTACCTTCTCGGTGGGAAAGTGGAAATGAATCTCTCCCGTCCCAATATAGATGATAGCTCGGTGGTGTTCGGGAATGGTCTTCCTAGGATGATTGGAGGATCGTAGTCATCTCCCATGTCAATGACTAGGAAGTCTGTAGGGACATAATGGTCATCTATCTGGATGAGGACATCCTTCACTTCTCCTTCGACAAAGCGGAATGTCCGGTCTCGCCATCTGCAGCCGTGCATAGGTAGGCTCCAAAGGCATAGTGCCATATAGATACTCATAAGTTACCTTGGCCATAATGTTGACGCCCGATCCGGTGTCACGCATGCTTTATTGAAAGAGCTTCGTTGATGGAGCATTGAATGGTTGGGACACACAGGGTCATCCTTCTTGATCGACGTGGGGACTTGAGTAACTGGTCATGCTCCTTGTGGACTGCAGTGACCATCCTCACTGTCTCCGTCTTCTTGGTCTTCTTATTCTTGTTCTTGCTCTTCTTAGCTGGACTCTTCTTCTCCTCACTGTTCTGCTGATGAGGGTGTGCTGGGAGCTGCAGCACTCTGTTCTTGAAGGAGAAGATTTCTCTCTTGCCCTTGATGTTGAAGATGATCTTGGCAGTGTTGGCATACATGATGGCTCCAGCAGTATTCAAGAACGGTCGTCCCAGAATGATAGGAGACCTTTCATCACTGCCTGTATCCACTACCACGAAGTCTGCTGGAACATACGAGTTGCCCACTCGTACACATATGTCTTCAAGTACTCCCAAAGGAACACGGAGTGACTGATCTGCAAGCTGCAAGCACATGGTTGTGTATGCTAGGGGGCATCTGAATAGCTTCTCGTATATCACTCTTGGCATGATGTTGATGCTTGCACCGAAGTCACAGATTGCCTCATTAAAGTTAGTACTTCCAATGGAGATCGGAATGACTGGTCTCCCTGGATCGCCCTTCTTGATTGGCAGAGTTGAGTCTATCCATGACCCCTTCGATGGATCACTCCGGCTATCTTCTACATTGAATATATCAACAAGATTTGCGCCTCGAGCTCTTCGGGTTGTCCCGCGCTTTACCTTGGCCAAGGAGGGA
The DNA here is from genome assembly GCA_018135685.1 of Themeda triandra. Lineage (NCBI taxonomy): Eukaryota > Viridiplantae > Streptophyta > Magnoliopsida > Poales > Poaceae > Themeda > Themeda triandra. The sequence goes on along the minus strand of JAENPR010000201.1, from coordinate 569,655 downwards.
GCAAGGTTAACAAGCTCATTGTACCTGTGACTCAAGTATCTTGTTGAAGCTGAAAGCCGACTCTTGATGGCATTGGAAAAGCCATCCATTCTCAAGGCTGAGTGTCTCTAGGACCTTGTCATTTGATGTCGCTTCTTGGACAGATTGTCCATCATCTTGCCTTGATTCAAGACTAACTCTCTCAAAGGCGGCTGGTTGTAATTATTGTAGGAGGAGTTGTTACCTTGATAGTTGCCTGAATAATTGCCTCGAGTAGTTAGGCCTCTACGGCTGCTGATTCCAACCTTGATTCTGCTGAGGACGGTAGTAATTATTATTGTTGTTGTTGTTGAGGTAGTTCACGTCCTCCTTCAGCTCTGGGCGCTTAGCACCTGTGTGCCCGCCTCTCCACACTCTTCACATGTCATGCGAGCATCATGTATATGCATGACTTCTTTCTTCTCTCGGGGCTCTCTCATCGAGCCTCTTCATTAGCAAATCCATTTTGGCGCAGACGGCATGTCTACCTCTTTCAGCGATGCATTCCTCCACCTCTCTTGCGGGTCTCATGTCCTTTCTTCACTCCAACCTTGGTTGGATGCCATCTTCTCCACAAGAGCCGTGGCTTGAGGAATAGTGAGTGATAAGAATGCACCTCCAGCAGCATCATCCATCGTCTCACGTGTGCTTGTTGCCGAGCCCATGGTAGAATGTCTCGCATGAGCAGCAATTTTCCATGCCATGATGAGGACACTCGAGGATGTAATCTTGAAAGCGCTCCCAAGCTTCTCGGGACAGCCTCATCATGGTGTTGCTTTGAAAGCTTGATATCTTCCCACGAAGAGCATTTGTCTTGCCCATTGGGAAGAATTTCGCCAAGAAATTGGTGGAACATAGTGCCCACGTAGGATTCTTCTCCTTATTGGCGTAAAACCACGCTTCGCTCTCCCCAAGAGTGAGAATGGGAAGAGGCGAAGTAGTATAGCATCTCTCGGGGACATCCTTGATAGTGAATGTGCTACAAATCTCCGTAAAGTGTTGGAGATGAGCACTAGCATCTTCATGGGCCTTCCCATAGAACCGGCTTGCTTGCACCATGTTGATTAGCGCAGGCTTGAGCTCAAAAGCTCCTTCGATGTCCGCACTGGTCCAAGACGAATGTTGTCCGTAGTTGGAGCCGAGAACTCGCGGAGTGACTTGTTCGCCATGGCTTCAAACGTCGGGTGTCAAGTCTCGCACGAAAGGTTGACTTTCTGCTTCCGACAAGCTTCCAAGTTGAGTTGATGATGATGATTGATTGGTCTTCTTCAACCTCGCTTCGGCTTTCCCCGAATAAGGCTTCGGATTGTCAATATAGTTATCAGGAAGAATTGTCTTTTTCATACATTACCCTGCATAGGATATAAGAATAGACGAAAAGACAAGGGTAAGGCTGTATGAGTAGAGAATGGTGACAGTGCTCAATCTCATTATGTAGTGCAATGCTTTGCTCATTATCCATTGGCTTTCAACCTTCCCCGGAACGGCGCCAAAATGCTTGTTGACATTTCTAACGCCACTCAGTGTTAGGTTGTCATCCCCAACATGGCGCCAAAAATGCCGGTACTAAATAATGCAACTGCTACTAGAAATAAATATGGGATCCGCAAGCGCACGATAATACCGATGTAGCATTTTAACCAGGAGTTTCCAGGTATCGTTATTTATATTTTTACCACCGGGAAGGGAATGCACTGGATAATGAGTGATGAGCAATGCACATGTCAGTAATGGAGAGCTTAACCTTGTCTCGTATCGATCATCTCATACGAGGGTAAGTGTCACATAAAATATAGGAATGAATGATAAATGACATAAGATAAATGAGAGCATTTAGCCACATAAAATAATAGTAATAAGCCATCTCAACTTAGCACTCTAAGCTTATAACACTAGCATGGACTAGGATGATCTAGGGTATAATCCTATGTTATTCTAACTACAAAGTCAAAGCATACAATGATTAGTGCAAGAACATCTAGCAATCATGGCGGGAAAAGGTTACATCTATGCATAGTGATATTACCAGAGAAGACAAGAGACATAGCAATGACTTCAATGTAATAGGTTGTTCTACTAAGACCTACCAACGGGGATGGAATACAAAGGACTCAACGGAACTGTCACTTCCGCGATCTACCACACGACCCGGCCAATAGGGTGTAATCGCAGATAAATACAATCTAGGCACCACGCCTACACAATATTTACCACTCACCCATCGATCTAATGAGCAAGCGCTATACGATCCTATGCATAAACATAATTCTAGTCCAACTATGCTAAACATATAATCAAAGTAAACTAAGAACAATATAATTGAGAACATAATCAAATAGAGCAAAGTCAAGTCTCGATATAATAGAATAGAATAAAGTACTACTCATAGTATCACGAACAATGATGAATATTACAAGAATGTAGAGGGGAATTACCAAGAACTCCGACAGATCCGGACTCCAAGCTAGGCTTGATTCCCTCTAGATCTATTCCTATGTAGCTATGCTACTAAACTATGGAGCTCTAATTGAGATGGTGGCTCGGCTTCTCCGAATTCGATGAGAGAATGAACTCTTGAATGAATTAGGGTTTTACCCGGGGGCCGGGGGCTCAATATATAGCCCCCTAGGATTAACCACAGCCCTCGGATCAAACCGACCTAAATGGACGATAATTATTCATCCTCAAAGGCGGTGGAGGCGGGATCCACGAGACTCCACCGATTGGTGGAGGTGGGGAGTCGGCCGACTCCCCCTGGGTCGGCCGACCGCCACCCCGCCAAAGGGCCCCAGCTTCCGGGGTTTGCCTTCTCGGAGTCTTCTAGATTATACAATTTTACCCGTTCGGTCTTTATCTCTATGTAATCATGACATGTGGGCCTCCTTTGGTTCTCTTTTCCGATAACCCCCGCGAAATAGACAATCACCAAAACTCGTGGAATTCGTCGGTGTAACCCCTATATCTAATAGGTGAACTCATATTAGTCCTTTCTCTTGCTGCGTTGACGGTATAAAATTGATACTTAACGATCGTCAACAGGGGGACGTAGGTAGCTCCTTAGTATGCGGACGTGGTGTCCGGGTGCGAGGGAACCTTCGGATATGTCGGCATGCCACGGTTGAGGTGGTAGGCGGCAGGTGGTGACAGCCCCGTCCGTCCTTTGTAATCCCCCACGTTCGCATGTTGAGTAGGAGTTCGTAAATGCCGCCATCGATCGGCAGTGCACTGCTTGCCGCGGTCTCCCCATATTCCTAGTCTATAGTCGAGTCTTGACTTGTATAACATGTGGAATTAGCTGTTCTAGCATTGACCATATAGGACCTGCCTGCTCCGCGTAGATTATTCTTTATTCTTTATTTTATCTTTATTCCTTTGAGGTTGCTCTAAGTGTGTGTCCACTATCCAAATTACCGTATGCTTACCCCTGTATAGCACATTGGTCGGTTTCTCCTCATGCTAGATATTGTATTCATACCCATGCTAGAATACTTAACTACCCCATGCCTTCCTTTGGGAAATTATAAATAACGATACCCCGAATACTTCCGGGTGAAATGTCAGCGACGATAGATCCGTGCGCTTGCGGATATTTATCTATTAGGATGTGATCTATCTCCTCGGCAACACTCGCGTAGTTGCTAGAACCAGTTTCTAGTAATTATGCCAAGTAAAGCCATTTAGCGTTTCTGGCGCTGTTATCAGAATCGGGCTCTAAGTCTATTTTGGTAATCGCGCTAAGAAATGCCAACAGTCATGCCTACGGGCCTTGCCTCGGCTTTGCGAGTGCGTCGAGCCCAAGAAATGACGAAGACGGTGGCGCGGGTGTCGGCTTCGCCTCGCCGGAGTGGCGGCATTGAGCTCGCCGGCGCGGCGCGTGAGCGGCGCTACGCGGCTCCGTGCTTCGGCCTAAGCTAACCCTAAACTCTACTCGCGGAGGCGGCTCGAAGGCACGCGACATCGGACGGAAAGGAGAGAAGAAGAAGAAGGCGGTGGCTCGCCGACGTCCATGGTGACCGCAATGCGGTTCAATGCTCACCGGAACAGGCAAACGGAGGGCGGCAGGTGACGGAGTCGAGGGTGGCGAGCTCGATGCTGCCCTCGGCTTCGCTTTTCACCTGTTGGATGTGGAGCTAGGCGGCGGCGAGCAGGGTGGCCATGGCGGACGCGGCGGAGGAGGAGAGAGGGAGGTGGCGTGAGGTGGAGGCGACGTAATGAGGGACGGGACGGGGGTTCCCCCTTTCCCGTTCGGGCCAGGTGCTGCGGGCGCGGCGCGTGGCGCCGTTGTGGCGGCCACCGCCTCTGCCAAGCGGGGCCCGCAGGGGCGCGTGGCTGTGCGAGAGCGGACGATGCGGCGTGGCGACGGTGTGGTCCGGCGTGTGGCGTCCGCACGGGATCCGGGCCGGCAGAACAGGAAACACCGGTTCCGGCCAATCGGAAGTTGCCACGTCGCCGTTTTTAAATTTGAATTTCAAAACTCTATAACTCTCAAACGATTTCGAATTAGACAAAACTTTCAACATGAAAGTTTCTCCAAATTGGAAGATGAATCTTTCATTTAACTACCACTTTGGCTAATTCGGCCTGGTTTAAGAGATCTAAAATTATTTTGAGAATAAGTTATAATATAATACTTTTAAACTCCCCTAACACTGCTTTTTAGCTATTTTGAAGCCCTTAAACCCATTTTCACAATTTTGTCAAAACACAAAGTTTTCTTGAAATATTTTTCTACATATTTCTTCCCAAAGCACCAAATGCAAACAAGAAAGTTATCAAGCACTTCTAGGTAAAGCTAAGCTAGCACACCAAGCATTCAATTCAAATGATGCAAACCATGCTTATGCAAATGATGACATGCTTAGAGATAATTAATTAGTGCTTAACACTGGAGGTGTTACAGTGTTTATCTCGCACCCGGTGAATGCGGTAGACTTGTCAACTGCATGTATGCAGATAGTACTGCATCTTGATATCAAATAAGCATGTCTAGTTTGTGGCGCAGGAGCATGAGCAAAAATGACAACATGGGAGGAGGGGGCTTGTGCCCCCACCCCGGCTATATTCATCCTTGGTATCTAGCAATGTCGAGCTCGTGGCCAACGGAATCGGGGCCTCCGCTACGCCCATGAAGATGTACCTAGACTGACCCTCGAAGAGAGGGGGAGGTTGAACACGGCGGGCTTGTCAATTGTATGTTTGCATCTGGTATTGTGTCTTGATGTTCGATAAGCATGTCAAGTTTGTGCGTTGTGCCGTGGACAATTCCGTCCAGGTGTGGGTGTGCATGTTTGTTGCGCCGTGTGTGGGAGGTTTGATGTCATTTATTGTTTTTAGTGATGTCGTTTTTCTTGACCAAAGAAAAACAACATCAGTCAAGCAAAAACAAACGTAGAAGCATGCACAAAAATAACAATATATTTTTATATGGGCACCCAAAATATGAAATGTATGTTATGTAAACTAGCCTCCAGTACAAACTATGCAAACTCTAATCAAGACCACAGAAATCTAATCCGAAGGCTAAGGCTAGAGTGTCAGGGGTTTAAGTGCTAAAATTACCCCACCTTTAAGATGGAATGAGTGTTGGGGATTTAAGTGCTAAAATAACCCCCGCACTCTAGCCATCGGATTAGATTTCTACGATCTTGATTAAAATTTGCATAGTTTACACGGTAGGCTTGTTTACATAGCATACGTTCCCCCAAAATCTATAACTCTCTTGTAAACAAACCCAACTATCTATTTCTCTAGACATGCAAAGCGTCCACCTCAGCATCCACTATCAAACTCACTATCTATTTCTTTTAATGCAATGTGTCTACCTCAGCAATCCACTATTATTTGCCACTAATAATTTATCTTGACATGCAAGTTGTATTTCACATTTTATTTCTCCTTCATATCCGCTGCAATGCGCGAGGAATCCTCCTAGTATGCATGAAAAGAACGCCTTGAGCAATTGTCGCCACTGCCATTATGCAAGCACACGTAATAAGGAAAAAAAATATTAAGGCGCACCGTAATTTTAAGGTGCAGCAATGAGAAATAAAAAACATATTATTTTGTCTTCTCTCTGAGAGAGAACTATGACAGGGTCATTTGAGGATCAGGAAAGACAATGATTTCTTAAGTCTCGCATGGGCCCATCTTCTAAGCGTCCCCGGCTCCCGGTGTTGTCTTTTTGATAAGTCTGCAAACAGCAAATAGTTGTGTCCTAGTACTTATGTACTTCCTCTATCTCTTAACTGTCGTTGTTAGTATGTGTGCTACAAATTTGTCTTGATTTATAAAAAATATATGCAACATTTGTATCTCTAAATAAATTTATTTAAAACTAAATTTAAAATATTTTCAGTGATACTAATTATGTATCATAAATATTAATATTTTAATGTATATTTAATCAAAGTTGCTTCTTAACAATTGTAAACGACAGATATTTAGGGACTGATGGAGTACATGTGTTGGAGTAGCGTATAAATGGACATAGTTGTTTATTTATTGAATTTATTGGCAGCCTGCACCTGTACGTACCAGTGTGCACTGCAACACCTTTTGGTAATTGCCGGTACATTTTTAGGTTCTGGTACGGTGCAGCACCACTAAATTCAAATCCAGCTGCTATATGCCTATTGCTACTACTGCTAATGTCATGGTAGCACTAGCAGATGTGTATTCAATCATCAACACCCTGCATCAAGGTGATGGCAAGCTCAACCTCATTTTATGAAAACAAGTGGAGTGGAGCATGTGGACTCGACCTGTGACTGACTGCGAGCTGGAAAGGAGTTCCACGGGGGTGTTCTTTGAATTTTGGTTCGCATTTTTTCAATGCCTCGGTCTAGTAGAGCTGAGCAAGGGGAAATTCAGCTTTGCAGGTGTACGCAAGAAACCCGGTTGAGCTTTTTTGTAGTTTCGATCTGATCCACACAGGCATGACACGCATCACATCAGATCGAAACCTTGCTCCACCGCCCTGCGGCGAGCGGTTGCATCTCGGCGCGCCGCCTGCAACCGTAGCGCCGAACGGACCTGCCGATCGCGGTCGCTACGGCGCATCAACGGATCAAGCGGGCTCCTCTCGTCTCCACCTGTTGGAACACGGTTCCAGCAGGTTTAATATTGATACGTGATTGCAATTACAATACTAGAAGGTGAGGAAGAAAAGCTCTTCCACTCCAATCATCTCCCCCTTTACAACAGGGACTGGGGGCTCCTTTATAGCCATCCCAGCCCCCCATATAAAAAGACATTACAACCCCAAAGGGGAGACGGGGAAACCCTAATTTTAAGACTCGCCGTGTGGGGTCGACGGGGCAAGATCGTCCGCCGTGTGCCGATGGGCCTGCGCTGACCTTTCCCGGGCCTCCTAGGCGTGTGATGTCCTCCTCGCTCCCGGGCCGCCGGCGGGCCGCCTCTTGGGCCACCGGATGTCTCCGCTCCCGTCCCGCCGTCTCCGCCGCTGCCCGGGTATCTCCGCTCCGGATCGGAGGCTTCCGCCTCCGTCCGCGTGCCTCCGCCGGTGGCCGGAGACCGGGGTCTCCGCTTCCGGCTCGCTACCTCCGCTCGGAGGCTCCGAGGCCAGGGTGCCGGCCTCGTTGTCTCCGGATGGCGACCGGAGACCTTCTCGGCGCAGGCCGGCATGGTCTCCGCCGGCGGTCACAATACCTCCGATCTCAACCCGCATAACAAGCAAAGACAACCGTAGCAAATAAGATAAATGGGGGTTAGTTGACCGTAGGCTCATGCCATGTCTCCGCCGCCGAGATGCCTTTTCCCAACATTCCCCTTTGAGGGTTAGGTCCAAATGGAGGCGGGCCCCGGCCATCAACTCTTGGCTTGATCGCGGAGACCATGGCCCCCCCCCCGGCTCGCCTTTGGTGGACGGAGACTTCAGGGTAGGAAAAAAGGTATTCTCTCTTTTGCCTTCTCTCTCTTTTTCTGGCCGTTGGATCCGGCGTCTGGGGCTTTTCGACCGTTGGAGTTTTTACCGTTGGCGTGGGGATGTCCACCCCTACGACCGGCCGTCCGGCCACTATAAAAGGGGAGGGCGGTAATAGTTTTTTACCCCAAGCCGTGGTTTTCTATTCACTCTCTCGTGCCACCTCCGCATCCGACGGTTGCCTCCGATTTCCATCGTGGCACCTCCGCCGCGGCGCGCTTGCCTCCGCCACCGCTACACCGGTCCTTATTCCCGGTTTCGGGGAGTGAAGGTTGGAGATTGGTCGGATCTTTTGAGAAGTGTATGCTTGTTGCGGCGGAGGCTAGGGACCCGGAAGAGTCTCTCTCTCGACGTTGAAGCCTCCGTTGAAGACCTCATCCCTTCACACACCCCGGAGGTATGGCGGCTATTACCTACGATTTTGGTCCTAGCAAAATGACCAAGGCGATGATTGAAGACCTTGAGCAACGGGGCGTTATCCCGGTCGGACGTGCCAAGCTCCCGTGGTCGGGAATCGAGCCAACCCCCGCTCGGGGTATGCTTTGTCGTCTTCGGGGATTTCTTTACTTGCGGCCTTCGGGCCGCCGGCCCATCCTTTTCGAGGAGAGTTCTCGGGGGAGTTCAATGCTCGGATTCACCACCTTACGCCTCACGCCTTTTTGAACCTTAGCAAGTTTGTCTCGGCAAAGGGAGTCTTATGGCGGAGAGACCGATGTCAATGCCTTTGTGAGGCACTATGAACCGCAAACAGCCACGGTCGTTTGGCGAGGACAAAGTGAAAGCACAATTTGGGGCCCGTACCTTTATGGCGAAAAGGTTTCGGGAGGAACGATTGGAGATCTCATGGTGTCGAAGGGCAAGTGGGAGCCGGCCAATTGGATGGAGTATTGGTTCTACGTGCGGACCGTCGGTCACCGGGGAGGATGACGATGGCAATAAGATTGTAAGGTACCCCCCGGCCTCCGCTATGACGGCGATGAAGCCGCACACCAATTTGAAGCCCCTTCCAGGCGTCTTCCGCCGGCCGCCGCCGCCGCGAGAAGTCGTGCCGCAAGGCCTTCGCGCTGGCTTGCAAGTACTCCGGAGGTCGCGACCTTCTGGAGGAGATAGTGGCCTCCGGCTGCTGGCCCTTGGCCAAGGACAGGCCTAAGTTTGAGATTGTCCGTAAGGAATTGCCTGTTTTCGGAGAGGCTGCCGGCATACCGTGCCCTGTCTTCGGTCTCAGCTTACCTCGAGGGGAGACTGGGACCAATTTCGTCAACCGAATTGAAAGGAAAGTTGTGGAGCTGATCGGAGAGGTCTCCGAACGTGAATACCTTGCGCGGAAGGCGGAGGCCGGTTTCATGCCGTGCCGAACCGCGTCTTTGAGGAACTTCAAATCCCCTATTCCTCCCGCCCGTCCCCGGCAAGGTTCTCCGGAGGATAGAGTCAAGGGCGTTGAAGAATGCCTCCGCTATTGCTGCGCCAAGGCGGAGGCGTCAAAAAGAGGAAACGTTCGTGCGTTGGCCGCGGTCCTTCCAAGAAGGAGAAGACCTCCGAGGCGGAGGTTGTTGAAGCTTCCGCGTCTCGTATCTCCGGATGCGTCCCGAGGCCGGCTACCAGGGCGACGACGGGGGAGAAGAGGTTGCCAAGGATGCCAAGGATGCGGGGGCGTCGCTAAGCCCTTGCCTACGGCGGAGACAGAGCCGGCTTCACAACCTTCGCCCGCACGAGCTCCGTCGCCGGAGGTGTCTCGTCCATCCCTTTCCTAGTGCTTTTGCCGAGCCGTCTAGCTCGACGACGGCGAGGCCGGTGAAGAGGAGGAAGAGGCGGGGAGGACGATGAGGCCGGGATGCCGAGGCATCACTCTCGCCAACCCATCGGGTTCGTGACATCCCCGACGAAGTCTCCGATGATGATTTTGTTGGGAGTCCCGGCCATAAGCCGTCGAGAGGCACATCCGATGCCGAGTTTGTTGCCGATAAGGCCGCGCGGCAGCCTCCGGCGAAGGGCGGGCTTCCGCTCCCGTGACAAGGGTCCGGTGGGCGGGCTTTCTCTTCGTAAGCTAACTTCTACCCCGGTTGTTTTTCTTGGACGTTTGTTGTAACATTGAGTCTCGAGGAGACCTTTAACCTTTTTGTTCTCGCACTGAATTGGCCGGTATTGCCGGGAGCATGAGGCCTCCTCCCGGTGTTGACTTGGCGCGCGTGTTCCGGCGCGGGGTGCTCGACCCTTCCTACGGCGGAGGTTCGTCCGCCGCCGTCGTGCTTCCGGAGGTAAAGATTTGTTTACCGTGTCTTATTTTTAATTCACACGTTGTTTGTGTGGTTGGCTTGCTAAGATGTATCTTCGATTTTTTCGCATGCCTCCGCTACGTTCGGTGCGTGGGGCTTGAATGTTCACGATATTTTTGAGCATTACGGAGGTTTTTGCCTTATAGTTTTATTGCCGTCTCCGCGATTTTGCGCCGTTACGTGCTTGTATTTACAATCATTTTTCCTATGGTTTTTGCTTTGCCCTGCCCCAAGTTGATAACTACCTTGATGCGCGCCCTACGAACGCCTTCGCGCCTTCAACCGGAGCACCACCGCATGGTGAGTGTACTTTGGGCTTTTTACCTTTTAATCTTTTCCTTGTTGTTTTTTCTCACTCTTATTACTGTCTATAGACTCATCACATGGCCTTCGCTATTGAACACCGGTGTGGAGCTTGCCCAAATGGACTCGGGCCATTGAGGTCCCGAAGGGGGAAGTGGAGACCCTTGGCCGTGAGAAGACCGACCTTGCGGCCAAGGTTTCTAACTTGGAAAACGCGCTCCAAAGAATCGGAGGCCCCGAAGAAAAAGGTTGAGGATTTGGAGGCGAGGCTTAAATCTACCAATGAAGCCAAGGATGTTGCTTCCGAGCGTGCCAACAAGGCAACGGAGGTGTCTGAGAACCTCCGTACCCAGCTGGCCTCAATGGAAAAGACCGCGAGACCTTCGGGGAGGCGGAGGGATTGGCTCATGAGATTGAGGAGATCGAGTTGCCGGCACGAGATTGCGGAGACATATCTCGTCTGCTCTTGAAGAGTTTGGCGGTGTTGCCTCTCCTCTTCCCGCTAACCGTACCGCCGGGGTTGATGTCTTGGATCAAGTCCAATCTCGGGCGAAGCTATCCCCGTTCGTCGGAGGCGTGTCCGATTTTGCGGCAAAGGCCTCACCACCGGTTTACTTAAGAGCTTGGTTCGCGGAGGTCCGGACATCGCCGCCGTTGGTCTACCCGAGATCTCCGATTCCTCGTAGCTCGGGAGACCTCCCGCCCAATCCGCAAGACCGTTCAAAAATTCTTGAAGTCTTTCGGGTGCCTTTTGGCGGCGGAAGCCGTTGCCGCTGCTCACGCTATGCGGAAGGTGAAACTTCTCTTCCTTTGTCTTTTATGTTTATCTTTTCTTTTGCTTCCTCATGGAGCTAACGTTTTTGCGTTTTTAAGGTCGCCCGGAGAGGCCGGACACCGGTTAGACTTGTGATGAAAGGTGTCCCCGTCCTTGGCGAGACTTCCAAACCAGCTACGGCGGAGGCACTCCAGTTCCTCGTGCAACCGTGTCTCCGGCGAGGACACAGCCGAGGCGGAAGTTCCGACGGAAACCCGTGCACACACCGAAGCTCATGCCGCCTCTCCCGCGGAGACATTACAAGAGAGGCAGGACGGAGATGCCGATAAAGCCGCTGAGGCCCACGACGTCCGCGGGGAGGAGGTAGACTAGGGTCTAAATTTTTTGTCTTTCTTGATGTAAAAACACTTGTTACTTTTGCTGTGGCGCCTGGGGTGCGCGTATTGTAATGAAACTTACGGGTCAATCCTCCCGCGCAGTCTCCGATTTAGGGCCCGTGCGGGAGGTGGAACCCGCAACCCTTATGCGCGATGGTGTTTACATTAGCGGTTTTTACGTCGGGGATTGCCGGCGATCGTGTTCCCCATCGCAGCCGTTGATGATATGTTTGAATTTGTTCGCGCCGTCACTGGATGATAGGCGCGACACCTTCGTTGGGTCGCTAGCATGGAGGGGCCCTCTTTGAATTTGTTGCGCGTCGGTTTTTTTCATGAGATGTTTCTTTTTTTCTCGTTGCCTTTTTGTTTTCGGAGGCTATGTATGTGTTTACTTTTGGCATTTTACCCGAGATTTGTCTTTGTGTAATGGAACTTAGATGTATTCATTTCATACGCGAGGCTATGGGAGAAATCTTAGATTATCGTATACATGTTTTTTTTTTGGTGTTATATGCCAGTGTTACCTGATTCTGAGCTAAGGTATTAAGACGGAGGTACTGTCTTCGCTAAGACGTAGTTTTTTGAACTTGTCTTCGCGCGCTGCAACGTTAGTCCATACTACGTTTGAATTGCGCGCGGAGGTTACTAGTTGGATTCCGAGACTTACTCGTCGAACCTTTTATTGATCATTTTGAATGGTCGCTTGTTAGGTTACATGGTTCCATGCTAAGGCATGGAGGTTATGGTCTTAGTGCTGCCTTTTCTCCGATCGTAGCTAATTGGACATGGTCCCTTGCTAATGGGGACTCTCAACTTGTGACTAGGTACCACCTGTCCTTGGGCTCACTTTCATGTGACATTCCACGCTTTTGTTGAGCGATTTTGACCGGGGATGGGTGGACGTTACGAATTCTTACGCGGTGTCCCCCCTAGCCCATTTTCTTCCCTGAGGAAAGGCTTGTTGGTGCATGCTCTGAAGAAAAGGGTGGTTTGCATTTTGGTCTATGTGGCCCTCTCGCTTACGAATTCTTACGCCGTCTCTATTTGCTACCGTGAAACTCTTGTAAATAAACATCCACCTCCATCCCCCTACTCTTGATACGTGCCTTGTGTGATGCTGGGGGTGGATGCTGGAAGCGCCTTCCTTTTATAGGCCTTGGTATGGCTAATTGGTTTAAATGCCTCTGACCTCTTTGGTACACTTCTTAGTAAATGCTGGGGATCCCGTGTTTGATTTCTTGTGATATGCTCCCCTGATTGCTTGAGGATCAAAACAATCACCGCGATTGTACTCTACGGTTGGATGAGCTTGATTGCCGCTATGGGTTATGGTACAGATCTTGCTCCTTTAATGCATTAGTTTGCGTATCAAGGCATTCATTTGCCTTTCTCCTCCCTAGGGCTATATAAGGCTTATGGTTTCGGTGATGCTTGGTCATTTGGGGTAGTGTTGCCAACACTTCACTTTCGTTAGCGTATGGCGTTGCCGTTAGATGTGCTTTGAGGCCGATACCGAGTAAGAATTCGTAAAGGCTATATCACAATGGTGTGTCGCTCTTCTGCTGAGAGGTCTGGAGTTGTATCCGGCTACGAATACAACTGTGCTTGCCGCTTGGCCCATTCTTCCGAGGTGTGTAGTGGGGCGGGCTAGTCCGAGGTGTGTCGGTTGGCGCTTGTGTTTTGGGTACCGTGAGGCGAAGTCCGTCGATAAGGCTCCCTCCCTTCTCGGAGATGGAGAATTGCGCGCTCTTTGCTCTTTTGCGTGCTCGTTTGCCGATTGTAATAGTAAGAGGTGGCACACCTTCTCTAGAGTCTACACTAGTTGGAGCTAGGGCATTGGTGATTCTTGTAGCCTTAATTTCATATTTGTATGCAAATTAATGGACTGGAGTGGCTTGCTCACCGCCGTGTTACCTTCTCTTTGTTTCCGGTTGCCTTTTTGCTTATGACGATTAGATTGCTCGATTTCTTCAATTTTCAGTTTTCGTGTTTGGCATGCCTCCGCCGATCTTGCGGAGGTACGATGAGAAGCCGCCGGCCGATCAAGCGATCTTTGCTTTAATATCGGTGCCCTAGCCGCTTGCCGGGTCTTTTTCCGATTTTGGTGATGCCTTTTTTGGCTTTTTGTACCCCTTAGTGCCCGACTGATCGTCTTTTTCCAAGGGTTTTCAACCTTTTTGGAGGTCGCTTACAAATCTTTTTGAGGTCCGCCGGTCAAGGCGAAGTTTGAAGTGACCTCTTCCGATGCTTAAAGCACCGTCGAATATTGCGGCCGCGTTGCCGCCGCTTTCGACTTTGCCGCATTCTCGCCGTTTCTGGGCCCTCTTTATATATTGCAGGTTGATTACAACGGAGTTGCCTCGTTAAAAACCTCACCTCCAATAAGGAGTCCCCGCGTGAGGAAAAGAGTGCAATCCGGTTTGAAGGGAAAGAAAAGAAACAAGAAAATGATCTACCGGATGCCTCCGCTTATAGATTTACGAGGTTCCTTACATTTTAGATGTAGTATTTCCCGAGGTTGTCCACATTCCAAAGTGGGTTGATACTTTCCCGTTTTCATCCCGTAAGAAGAACGATCCTTTCCTTCCCGCTTGGTGAGCTAGGTAAGGTCCTTCCCACTTTGGTTGCGCTTTCCCCGTTTGGTGCATTTGGTTTCCTACGGAGGACCCAGCCTCCATCTTTGATGTCTTTGATTACCACTTTGGCATCCCTCCATTTCTTCGTTTGGTTTTGGTACTTGATTATGTTGTCCACAAAATCTAGTCTTTCTCGCCTCTATCATCTCTTTGTCAGTACTTTCATTTTCTCGCTAGCGCCTACTTTTTTGTGACCCGAAGACTTTGGTTTCTTAACTCTTCCGATCATAGCTTCTTCCCCATATAGCAACTTGAAGGGTGTGAAACCGGTAGCCCGTGAGATATTGGTGTTGTGAGACCACACGACCTTAGGCAACTCCTCAACCCACTTTCCTTTCTTCAGGCCGTGCAGCGTTTTTGAGATTGCTGAGAATATGATCCTGTTGGACCTCTCAACCGCCCCGTTGCTCTCCGGGTGGTATACTGAGGCAAAGGCCAGCTTTGTGCCAATGCTTCTGCAGTACTCTTTGAACTTGTCAGAATCGAATTGCTTTCCATTGTCTACTGTTAGGGTTCTTGGAACACCGAATCTGCACACTATGTTTTGCCAAAAAAACTTTTTTACTGTTTCTGAAGTGATGGTTGATAGTGGCTTGGCCTCAATCCACCTTGTGAAATATTCTACTGCCACAACCGCATACTTGCTACCTCCTTGAGCTGGTGGGAGCGGCCCAACGAGGTCCATACCCCATCTCTCGCATAGGCCACGTTGGTGGGATGAGCCGTGACTCCCCCCGGCTTGCTTTGGTTTGGTGAGAAATTTTGGCAGTGCGCCGCACGTCTTCACTATGCGTAGGGCATCTTTGATGTGAGTGGGCCAAGAAAAACCTTGACGAATGGCCTTTGCGGATAATGCCCTTGGGCCTATGTGGGATCCACAAATCCGCATGAATGCTGCGTAGGAGTTCCTGGCCTTCTTCATTGCTTAGGCATTTGAGTAGTGGTTGCACTATGCCTTTTTTGAATAGCTGTCCCTCTATTATGGTGTAGCTTCTTGCTCGAGCCGCCAGCCTTGCCGCGCTGGCTTCATCTGAGGTTACATGATTGCCACTGATTTGATCTATGATTGCTTGCCTCCAGTCTTCGGAGTGAATTAGTAGTACCTCCGCAAATGCTCTGTTTAACCTTGCCGTGGCTGGTTGCTGTAGCTCTTGGTAAAAGGTGCCTGCTGGCATGTCAAGCTTGTTTGCTGCTGCCTTTGCCAACTCATCAGCCTCCATGTTTTCTCCTCTCGGTATGTGCCTGAGGGTGAAACCTTTGAATCTCTTCTCAAGGCTTCTCATGACCTCTAGGTATCTTGCGAGTTCAGGTTCCCTTGCGGTGTACTCTTTTTCCACTTGACCTGCTACCAGCTGTGAGTCTGTGTTTACTAGCACGTGAGTAGCCCCGAGTGCCTTTGCTTTTGTCAACCCCAATATGACACCTTCATACTCGCCGTATTATTTGTGGCTTTGAAGCACGCCTAGCCGCATACTTTGTCCCGACTCCCGATGGTGAAAACAGAATTGCGGAGGCCCCGGCCCCCCGGACTCCCCTGTGCACCATCTCGTGTAAAGCGTCTGATACCTCCGATTTTGATTCGGAGGTATTTGTTGGCACCCATTCTCGAGAGAAAATCCGCTAGTGCTTGCGACTTGATTGCCGTTCTTGCAACAAACTTGATCTCGAACCGAGACAGCTACCGTAGCCCACTTGCCAATTCTTCCCGAGGCTTCTTTGTTGTTCGATCTCGCCAATGGCCGCGCTGTCGGTATCGTATAGTGTGGTCCCGAAAGTAGTGCTTTAGCTTCCTTGATGCCGTGATTACCGCATACGCTATCTTTTCAATCTCTCGTGTAATTCAGCTTTGCACCTTGCAATGCCTCGCACATAGTATATCGGCCGCCGCACCCGCTACCATTTATCTGTCTCTCTTGCACGAGTACCGCACTTACGCCCCGCCGATGCCGACACGCACAACGAGTGGCTCGTCGCTATTCGGGGCGCCACCATTAGGTCCTCGCCCATGTATTTCTTGAGCCGCCCGAAAGCTTCCGATTGCTCGGTCCCCATTCAAACTTTTCGTTGGCCTTGAGTGCCTTGAAGAAAGGGAGGCCGCGTTCACCGATTTGGAGATAAACCCGTTCAATGCCGCGATTCTTCCCGTGAGTCGCCGGACCTCTCTTTTGTTTGATGGCTCGGGCATGGCCGTAACGGCTTTTGTTTTGTCCGGGTTGGCCCCGAGACCTTCGGTCCGACGACGTATCCCAACATTTTTCCCTTTGCCGACTCCAAAGACACATTTTTCCGGGTTTAGCTTCAATCCGGCCTCCCTAAGGTTTGCAAAGGTTTCCTTGAGATCTTCGAGATGGTTCTCCGGTTCTTTGCTTACCACGGCAATGTCATCTACATAGGCTATGATGTTTCTCTCGCAACCGAGACCGTAGTACGGCTTGTACCATTCTTGCGAAGGTCGACCTCGTTCTTGAGCCCTTCAGCATTCGCACAAAGCAATAGGTTCCAGCTTGGTATAGTGAAACTTGTCTTTTCCTCGTCTTCTTTCCCGAGCCGCACTCCGATGATATCCCGAAAAACAAAGTCAGAGGGAGAATCTTTTGCATCCGGCGGCTTTATCAACCGAGGCGTCTATTCCGGGTAGCGGGAATGGGTCTTTTTGCATGCCTTGTTCAGCCGTTGAAGTCGATGCACATTCGCATTTTGCCATTCTTCTTTGGAACAAGCACCACATTTGCTAGCCATTCCGAGTATTTGACCTCTCGTATGACGTTTGCATCCAATAACCTCTCGCACCTCCGCCTTCGCGGCCAAGGTTCGTTCTTCCGACATTTTCCTCTCGCCTTTGTTTCCTTGGCTTTACGTTCGTTTAAATCCAGGGTGTGCTCGATTATGTCTCTCCCGATTCCTTTAAGGTCTTCTCGCGACCATGCAAAGACATCTCTCGTTTTTGGACAATAGGCTAATTAATTCTCGTCCGTTCTTTTTTTTGATAGATTTGCTCCGATCGTGACCTTCCCGTTTGGCACCGCCTCGTCAAGGGGCACCGTTATTGTGTCCTCCCGGTCCTTCATGTCCGTCTTTCCTCCGGCATATCTCGGTGGGTCATCCGATGCCACCGTGTTTATGTTTCGTGGGCCTTGTATATTGCTCTCTCTATGTTCCCGGCTTCCTTCGGCTTCCTCGAACCGCGATTATTCCATGCGGCCGGCATTTTCATGCAAAGGTAACCCATGTGGATTGCCACATTGAACTTGTTTGCGAATCCTCTTCCTAGGATTGCATTGTATGGGTAATATATGTCTACTACATCAAAGGTGATGTATTCTCGTTCTCGCGTTGTCCCCATCTTGAAAAGACACGGGTAGGGAAATTTTTCCGAGGGCGTGAATCTTCCTTCCTCCGAATCCTATCGAGGTGTATCCGGTGGTTGCAAACTCGAGACCCGCCGAGCTTCATTTGATCGAACACACTTGCGAAGATGATATCTCGCGAACTCCCGAGTCAACCAAGATTCTCGTTTATCTCCCATCCCGCCACATTTGCTTTTATGACCATCGCGTCGGTGTGAGGGTAACTCTCCAATCGGAGGTCCTCTTCTCGAAAAACTGATTTGGGCCTTAGACCATTCTCGTTGTTCGGTGTGCTCCCCGCACAGCCACATTGTTCACCAATCGGAGGTGATCTTTTTTCTGTCTTTTTGTCTCGAATTCCATCGCTGAACCGCCGGCTATTGGTAGTATCATTCCTATTGTGGGCAGAGCAGAGTGGGGGTTCATCTGATTCTCAATCGGAGGTTCAGCCTTTGGCATGGTACTGGGGCAGGTGACCTGCTGCGGAGGTGCTGGTAGTGCCTCGAATTGCCTTTGTTGCGAGGTGGAGGTAATGCCGCGTACGCCTCGCGCGCGTTGATGTGAAGACCGAGGTGTTTCTACCATGGATATCTCGTGGGGGTCGAGTGTTGACATAAGTGACCGCACTCTCCGCTCCGACGGGTGCCTCGGTTGCCGTACGAGACATCCGGTACCGCACATGCCGCCATGCCGGTAGGGACGGTGGATAGTACGTCGTGCGACGTTCTGCGAGGGAAGACACCGTTAGTGTACCCGGATAGCTTGGGTTGTACTCTGCGATGGTGTTGTGTGGTGAAGGTGTGATTCACTTGTCCGGTTGGCTCCGAACGGTGGAGGCGGCCGTTGCTTGTTCTTCATCCGATCCATTGTTTCTTTGGTTTCGGGGCATTCCTTGGTGCTATGCCCCTTTTCTTCCCCATGGAAGATACAATAGTGCCTTCTTGGTTTCTCGGTTCCTATTCCAGCTTCTTCGACTTGCTCTTGTTGAAATTCCGGTTATTCTCGAGCCTTTGTGTCTTGGCCGTTCCTCGGCTCCTTGTCCGCCGAACGTTGAGGCCGGCCGTTTTGCACATTGAAGACTTGCCTTTGCCGAGCATTCCCGCCCGTCATAGGACCTCGTTGTCTCTATTGTTGTTCCTACCGGAATACCTTTTGCTCGCCTTCTCCTTCATCCAGTCTTTTCCGAGGTCATTGTCTCGATCTCGCAGATTTTTCGAACTCTTCATGCAGCTTTTCCATGGTAGCCGGCTTTTCTCTCGCTAGGTGGCTTGCGAATGGTCCAATGCGGAGACCTTTAATTGCTGCCTCTATCGCGACGCCGTTCGGCACGTCCGGCGCCTTCGCCCGAGGTGTAAGAATCTCCCGGAAGTAATCCCTTAACGGCTCTCCCTTGTCATGTTTGTTGCCGAACAGTGTCCGGCTGACGACAATGACTCACTTGAGAAACCTTTGAAATTGGCGATTATCTTATCCCTCAGTTCTCCCATGAGTAGATTGTGCTAGGCCGCAAAGATGGAGTACCATGTCGCTGCGTCGCCCTCTCGCGGCGATAACGAAGGATTTGGCTAGGACACTGTCATTTCCTCCCGCGGAGGCGACCGCCGCCTCAAAACTCATCGAACCGCCGTGGATCTGTTTTTCCATTGTACCTAGGCAGACCATGGGCTTGTAGCCCGGAGGCCATGGTGCTTTCGTAAGCCTTCCGACAGCTGGGGATTTCGGTCGAACGTCCTCTCGGTAAACCATGATCTGAGGTATCTCTGGGGGTGTTGCGGCCATGTATTGGCTGAGTTGTGGGGTTGTCATAGTATTGTTTTGATGCATTGTTATGGGTTGCATGCTCAATCTCCGCTTGCAATATTGCCATTTGCCGCCTAATCTCCTCTCGCCCGCGGGAGGTGTGTATTGCCCCGTGCGTAGCTGCTTGCTCCGCTCTCGCCCTGTCTCGTTCGTTCCATGCGCTGCATTTCGGCTCTCGCCGACTTACCTCATTTTCCCGGTGCCGGTCACCGTCCCGGCTTGCCGGAGGCCGTTCATCTTCGCCGTGGTCATCATCGTTCGCTCATCTTCGGTTGCCTACTCGAGGCATACGTGCTTCGGCGGACCTTCGCGGTCCGCCCCTTCGCGGTGGTTCGTGTGTGCCTCCGCGGGTGTCTCCGCCCCGGCGGCGGCACGCTTGCCGAGCGGCGGCGGCCGCTATCTCGCTTTCTTGTTGGCATCTCGTGAGTGATATCCTCGGCCGTACACACGGGTGGGCGCTAACCGTTGGAACACGGTTCCAAAGCAGGTTTAATATTGATACGTGATTGCAATTACAATACTAGAAGGTGAGGAAGAAAAGCTCTTCCACTCCAATCATCTCCCCTTTACAACAGGGACCGGGGCTCCTTTTATAGCCACCCAAATCTCCCCAATATAAAAAGACATTACAACCCCAAAGGGGAGACGGGGAAACCCTAATTTTAAGACTCGCCACGTGGGGTCGACGGGGCAAGATCGTCCGCCGCCGTGCCGATGGGCCCGCCGGACCTTTCCCGGGCCTCCTAGGCGTGTGATGTCCTCCTCGCTCCCGGGCCGCCGGCGGGCCGCCTCTTGGGCCACCGGATGTCTCCGCTCCCGTCCCGCCGTCTCCGCCGCCGCCCGGTATCTCCGCTCCGGACGGAGGCTTCCGCCTCCGTCCGCGTGCCTCCGCCGGTGGCCGGAGACCAGGGGTCTCCGCTTCCCGGCTCGCTACCTCCGCCGGAGGCTCGAGGCCGGGTGCCGGCCTCGTTGTCTCCGGATGGCGACCGGAGACCTTCTCAGCGCAGCCGGCATGGTCTCCGCCGGCGGTCACAATACCTCCGATCTCAACCTGCATAATAAGCAAAGACAACCGTAGCAAATAAGATAAATGGGGGTTAGTTGACCGTAGGCTCATGCCATGTCTCCGCTGCTGAGATGCCTTTTCCCAACACCACCCTCCTCCCCGCCGCTGGCTCGACCAATCGCTAGCCCGATCCTGATCGCGGCCGCCGCGCCCGTCGGGCCGCGAGGAGCACGAAGCCAGCCACGCCCACACCGTCGCGTGCGTTTTGATAGTATCGCAGCGTCGTCCCGTCCGTGGAAGAGTCCGCGTCGGGGCCGGGAAAATGCCGGCCGACCTGTCCGGATAAGAGCGCGCGCGTGCCCGGGTTCCACCGCGACGGCGAGACGGTGAGCAAGTTGGCTAGCAAGAGTAGTAACAGAATCTGATACAAAAACGAAAACTAATACGGCAGTGAGTTCATCCCCACATGTACACATAGGCACAACGACCATATTATTGTTCATATATAAGAAGTTTCTAAAAGACACTGGCAGGTCCAAGTGTCCTATAGTGGAACATTCCAGCCGTGATGTGTCATCGACGTGCCATGTCAGATAGCAATGCCCAAATGGGGCAGGCTCCATTTGCATGATCTGTTTTCTCCCACCGGCCACCGGTCACCGGATATTGTTATGGTAACGATTAACAGCGCGGTGCCAACTTGGCGTCCAGATAAGCGCAGTCCCTGGCCCAGAAAGTAGATAAGAGGATGAGGCGAAGCGTAGCAACAGTTGGTTCCTTCAATGTTTTCTGTTTGCATCACCTGCGCATGGTGCAATGGTCGCCTTCACCACTATCACTCCTTCGGTTGTCCCAGTGACAAGGACACAACAGGAAGCAAACACACAATCAAAGGCTGTAGCCTGGAGCGGAGTGACCAAAGAAAATCAGACAACTGATAGATATTTTTTTTTTTTTTGCGGGTGAGACAACTGATATAGATAGGAAAAGTATAAGACTAAACCTCGGGATGGTTTGGTCTAAAACCGGGATTTTCTTGTTTCTTTTTTATTTAAATGGACCAAAGGGCTAGTTGAGTTTGATGTACTAGTAGCTATAGTAGACTAGTTGGGTTTGGAATTGGTTCTACATTTTTGAGTTGAGATTTGAGAACGGTTCGAAACTTGTGTGTTACCTATCAAGTCGTGCGATCCAACCACACAGACGTTCCATTGAGGGCCTGTTACCGACAACAGTGTGTCAGTTTGGCACATCAACTTCGTTACTTAGTGACGTAAAATCATCAAGGGATCACCTAAACTATTCGGCTCTTCCCATTGTAGTGTAGATGCTGTTATCAACATTATTCGGGTATCTCAACTTTCACCGCGGCACATCGACAATCCTTGGCAGACACGTCAGCGCAATCTTTTCTAAAAAAAAACCCCTATCACTTTTCCCTTTCTCACTCATAGGTCCTTCCAGTCAGGTTGCTCTGCTGCCAGGGGTCACTGCGACGCTCGAGAGGGTTCTCTCGCGTGCGCAATCGCACAGCACCGCAGACCCCTGGCAGCAGAGCAACCTGACTGGAAGGACCTATGAGTGAGAAAGGGAAAAGTGATAGGGTTTTTTTTTTTTAGAAAAGATTGCGCTGACGTGTCTGCCCAGGATTGTCGATGTGCCGCGGTGAAAGTTGAGGTACCCGGATAGTCGTTTTGATAGTTTGAGTACCTACATGGGAAGAGCCGAATAGTTTAGGTACCGCCGATGCATTTTACTCGTCACTAAATAACGAAGTTGATGTGCCAAACTGACACACTGTTGTCGGTAACAGGCCCTCAATGGAACGTCTGTGTGGTTGGATCGCACGACTTGATAGGTAACACACAAGTTTCGAACCGTTCTCAAATCTCAACTCAAAAATGTAGAACCAATTCCAAACCCAACTAGTCTACTATAGCTACTAGTACATCAAACTCAACTAGCCCTTTGGTCCATTTAAATAAAAAAGAAACAAGAAAATCCCGGTTTTAGACCAAACCATCCCGAGGTTTAGTCTTATACTTTTCCTATCTATATCAGTTGTCTCACCCGCAAAAAAAAATATCTATCAGTTGTCTGATTTTCTTTGGTCACTCCGCTCCAGGCAACATAGCAGCCTTTGATTGTGTGTTTGCTTCCTGTTGTGTCCTTGTCACTGGGACAACCGAAGGAGTGATAGTGGTGAAGGCGACCATTGCACCATGCGCAGGTGATGCAAACAGAAAACATTGAAGGAACCAACTGTTGCTACGCTTCGCCTCATCCTCTTATCTACTTTCTGGGCCAGGGACTGCGCTTATCTGGACGCCAAGTTGGCACCGCGCTGTTAATCGTTACCATAACAATATCCGGTGACCGGTGGCCGGTGGGAGAAAACAGATCATGCAAATGGAGCCTGCCCCATTTGGGCATTGCTATCTGACATGGCACGTCGATGACACATCACGGCTGGAATGTTCCACTATAGGACACTTGGACCTGCCAGTGTCTTTTAGAAACTTCTTATATATGAACAATAATATGGTCGTTGTGCCTATGTGTACATGTGGGGATGAACTCACTGCCGTATTAGTTTTCGTTTTTGTATCAGATTCTGTTACTACTCTTGCTAGCCAACTTGCTCACCGTCTCGCCGTCGCGGTGGAACCCGGGCAGGCCGGACCTGACACGCGAGTCGGGATCTCTCTCGTCTGCTGAAATCTTGAATGATTGTATTGGCCGACGTCGACGGCCACCACCAACCGGATCACGACCGGGATGTCCCGTAGCTGCGCGCCGTCGCCTGCGTGCCCTCGGCGCACACGGCACACCGTCCACGGACTGTATAGACAGACATCTGTTCTGTTTTTTCTAGGCTCTCATATATAGCTCACCATGTATGCAGCGTTCAAGTTTCTAGGGGAAGCGTGACAAAGTAGCGCAGTTCAATGATTCTCTGGTGAATCTACGTGGCACTGGAGTTGGAAGAAGTATGGAACGTTCTTCATCGACATTTTTAGTTGCTTCGGAGATCAGGCGCCACGGCAGAAGGCTGGACTGGACAGGTCGTGACAACTGACAAGGGCAAAGCCGGGCATCGGCCGACGACGGCGACCCATTGCCGCGACCCTGATCCGTGGCAAGGATACAGGACAGTGGACGGAGAGATGGCAGACCACTACAGGCTTGGCTCGGCTCGTTAGCAAGCTGGCTCGACTCGGCTCGTTAAGCAAACGAGCTGAAAGAGCAGCTCGGCTTGGCTCGTTAAGAAACTTGAGCCAGCTCGTTTGGCTCGCGAGCTAGATCACAAAAACACATTTTCAGGAAAATTATCAAAGCAAGAACACAATTATACAAATTAATTATAGATAATCCATCTATCGATTAGTCCACCATGACCATTAGTCCATACAGTTTACATATCATCTATATGACCACACATAATCCAAGAACAAAGCAAAATAAATAATCTAAGTCGTAGTCTATATAAACTAATCAAGTTTTGACTTTGTAGGTAATATATATAAAACACCAAAAGCAAGATAGTAGCCGCACAGGCACAACCAATACTCCATCAAGATAGCCCAAGCTAGAGTTAGGTGTTCGGCTTGTTAATTCCCTGGCTCGTTCGAGCTAACGAGCAGCTCGCGAGCTGGCTCGAGCTAGCTCGTTATAAATCGAGCTGGCTCGTTTTAAATCGAGCTGGCTTGTTATAAAACGAGTCGAGCTCGAGCCGAGCCATTAACGAGCGAGTCGAGCGAGCTAGCGAGTTTCGAGTTTTTCGTCCAGCCTTCTACACCAAACGCCCGGGCGGAATGTTCATTCGGTACTACAGAAAATCGTCGCGATAAAAGAATTTGGAATATCTTCAAAAGTTTGCTAAAATTTACTTGTCAAATCTTGTGATTTGGCAAGTGACTAAAACATATGGCAAGTGAAATATTGTAGCATCTCTAATTTGCCATTTGGGCTTGGCAAAAATCAAAATAGTAGACCCACTTGCAACCGATCAACTGTTTTGGCAAAAATCAAGTGGTTACATGCGTGATGGCTAAAATCAAGTGGTTGCATGCGCACCCGGGAAGACCGGCGAACGGCCAGGCCGGGATGGCAACGCGGCTAGGCCGGGATGGCAACGCGATGGCAACCCTCTACGCGCGCGCATATATGCGCATGGAAGGGTGAAATTTGACAACTTTCTAAAATTAGTATACTGCCCGTGCTAACGCTACGGCTTTTTTTAGGAACGCATATGAAAATAATCATTATTGACTCAAACCAATTGTTTGGCTGCTTTGAAATTGAACCATCCTAGTTTTTAGCTTGAGATAAATGCCCTCATAAATACCACCAATTGGCATGGTTCAGATAACTCATAGCAATATGACATGAATTCCTTTTCTTTTATCCATGTCAGCTACATTACAATTCATGTAGTTAAGCAAAGTAATAGATAATATCAACTTCAGATGCAGAAGGGTGCACTTGTCCTGATTGACCAAGTGCATGATTATATCTGTACCTACCTACTTGTTCTGAATCATCATAGAGCGAGCCCTGAACTCTTTTTTTTTGGGTGTGTGATCAGAACTATCACTTGGACATAAAAAGGCCATGGCATATGAAGCATCAAATAAAGGATTGACAAAAAATTTGGCAAATAATTTTACAAAAGAAAATAATTGCAATCTTCATTGTCACAATCTGAACAGAGGTTGTGCAAAGAAATTTCATTCATAAAAATCAATGTCAACTATTTTAATTTGTTCGTCCAATCTAACTAAATAAAATAACAAAAATTAGTACTATTGTGTCGTATTATTCTATCCAAATCCAAATAGAGCATAAAGGAACACAGAACTGTTTGCAACCATCCAAAACTATGCTTTCTTGCTAGCCCCATATGTAGTATGTCAATTGACTTTTCTATATCTAAAAAGTACAAAATGATACCCAAATTAGTCCTGATTGACAGTCAAAGAGGCACTGATAGATGAGAAACGATTTCTATAAACAGTTTTCAAGTTTGCTGCTAACTTAGTGCATGGCCTCATGAGTGTTCGACACCTCTTCCATAATATTCCTATCTTCAGTAATTTTGAGAAATTAACCGGATGACCAACCTAACAACCTTAATACCCCATTTTGATGATGGGATTACTGCGAGACCAGATTTTGTGCAAAGTAACCACTAAAAATAAATGTGTACTATTTTAACCTTTTACAGATTGAGGTGAAAATCTTCTGCATCATAAACAGTGGGCCAACAATGTAAATGAAGAATGCAGGAAACAAGGAGCTTATCATAGCTAGTTGACTATAACCCAAAAACCAAATAATAGAACGGTGATGATTGTACAGATAGCGTACACTTGCAAGGAGCATAAGAGCATTACATCAAACTACAACATGTTTATCAAAGTTTCACAAGATCCAATAACTACGTTAGCACTTGACCTCATGCATAATGTAATAGAGCACACCAAACTGCGTTAGCTCTAATAGCCAATTCAGATACTTTGCTCATTCAGAAACAAAGTTGTAGGAATGGAATTGCAAAGAAACTCTACAGCTTCCAAAAAAATCTGTGATTCCAGTCAAGTATTTGTTTCAGAATGATATGGTTTAAAACCAAAATGTGCTCACTGGATAGTTGTGTTCTATTACATTCTTGAAAAAAAAGAATCAATTGTCCTTAGGAAGAATCGCTTCCTAGCATATGGATACACAATCAAAATTTTACATGTATTAAAAAAATAGAAATCGCATCAAGCATATTCTTACTTTGCGTCTGCTTGCACAAGTTGCATATGCAGACTGATCGCCACATGCCTTTTCGTGCTCCTGTGTGCTTGGCCTCCGATAGTAGATGATCGCTACCTGGTCGGCTGCTCTCCAATGGTCGAAGCAGCGAAGGAAGGCCTCCGATAGTAGATGATCGCTACCTGGTCGGCTGCTCTCCGATGGTCGAAGCAGCGAAGGAAGATCTGACGATCTGTGTGATCTTGCGACGGGAACTGGAAGGGAAGCAAGTGGGCGAGTAGCAACTGGCGGCGCCTCTGCGTGCGGCAAAGGGGAGGAGTCGCGTGCCGCCGCATCCAGGAACCGTGCCGCCGTGGACGCAGCCACGGCGTCCAGGGCTCGTCCCGCCACCTCCTCTGTGTTCGGGCTCGGCGAAGATGCGGAGGAAGAGATCGGGGGTCGGCGGCGCAAGACCGCAAATCACCTCTGAGGCGCCGATGTGGTTGCCGCAACCGCCGGGCCTTTCGCCCCAACCCTAGGCACGGGCGTTCCTGCGCGTCAGGAGGATGGGCGATGCGCCTCGTGCTCGACTTGCGGCGGCTGGTTTGAGAAAAGGAAAGCAAAATTGGGGGAATTAAAACTAATCCATGCGCGAGCCTAAAAATAGAAATTAAATTATACGTGGGGGAATTGAAACTAATCTATGCGCGAGCCTAAAAATAGAAATTAAATTATATGTGCGGGGATTCATCTCTGACAGTCCCGCAAAGAGAGGGGTGGGGCGGGTAAGTTTGAAGGGTTAGTTTGTCTCTACGTTGTGGGCCAAGGGTGAGTTTGTCCGCGTCTAACTCTTGAGAGAAGTTTTCCTTTATAGTAGAGATTTACCAAGTTGGATGCCAAACTGTTGGAGTAGGTTTTTTCTTGTTTTGCCAAAAATAGATAGATGCCAAGTGAAGATGGCAAACTCTTGAAGATGCTCACGTTATGATATATACTTTTCTGACTTCTGACCTCGTAAACGCCAAGGGTCGATCACCTGAAGAATGGTCCAGGGAGAAACGGCAGACGCCTGCTTCATTGCCAAGGGTCGATCACCTGAAGAATGGTCCAGGGAGAAACGGCAGACGCCTGCTTCATTGACGTCATCCCGTAGGCAAGCACGGCTGCTGGTTGCACTCAACTTGAACAACTGCTGAGCTGTGCAATGCATCGCCAAGTAAGGACTGAACAAAGTCAGGCTTTGTGATGTAATTTAACGTGCCGGAGCAAATAGCAATCATGCGACTACGACACCATCGATACGTATCAGCCAGCCCGGAGCGTTTTATCTTCCGCTTCATCACACGTGAACCATTACGTTTACGCAAACACAGTTGGCGTGGCCTGACGCCCTGACACGTGCACAGATATAGTACATACCCTCGGAACTTCGGAAATTCAGAACAGCTCGAACAGGATATTGCGAGGAACGCGTGACACGCGTCCCAAAAGCCCAGGATTACGCGACACATGGCTGCCACGACCTGGAACATAACCTCCTGGGATACGACAAGACGGAGCAATTCATCCCGTAACTAACTAGGAGTTACGTGTTGCCACACAGTCGGAGAAAAGGATCACGTCGAGACGGGGACAGCAGTTCGGCTCGGGTCAGTAGGAAGATCGCATTGCGCCGGGTTGCTCATCTCAATCGATCGGACACGCGGCCGGCGGTCGCCCGTCGCCGTCCCGGGCTGGCCCTCAACGCGAGTTGTGAAAAACTGAAAATATCACGTGCCGCACGTCGTGCGTGGAGATATCATCAGGTGCGTGGAAAAGTCCAGGGAATGTCGACATGGCGCCGCCTCGGTGGGCCCGGCGGCGGCTGGCCGTGCGCGCGCAGTTCGCCCCGTGCACCAACCGTGGCCACCTCTTCGGCTTGTCAAGGGCTGGGCATGGGAGCATTGCTGAGGCGTGAGGCCATCGGACACGGCGGCGTCGCCGGCAGGAGTCTTATCCGATTTCAAGGTGGGCGTGGGCCCGTGCTGATCTGGACGCCAAATCGGTGCCACACTGTTTAATCATCGCAGATGAAATGAAAGTGCTGGTCTTGGGTATAGTTATATTTAACACTACTGCCTCATCTAAGCATGATCATCTGACGTGGCGCACCTTTTCTCGCTTGACTCAAAGCATTTGTTTGTTTGGGAAAAATGACTGTTTTGTACCCTTCCAGGTGTAGATAAAATGGCCAGAATAACCCACACCAATACTTTCGTTTTCTTAATTGTTTTCTGTTCCCGCGCCTATAAAAGCAGCCAAACTTTTCGGACACCACATTTCAATCAACAAGCAAAACCTGTGACGGCTGCAGAGCACGAGCAAGTTTTTGTTACCGCGATTTTCCAGGACCAACCATGGATCCGCGGCGCGGCTACTGGGAGAGCTCCTCGGAGGACGTGACGAGGCCGCTGCTGCCGACGCGCGACGACGAGGACAGGCCGACGACGACGGGGGAGCTCTCCTCCTGGTCACGGTCAAGGCTCCGGAGGCTGCTCGCCAGCAAGTACCTGGCGGTGGCGTCGGGCCCGGCGGCGTGCGCGCTGATCTGCGCGCTGGTGGACCTCGGCGGGCACCCCGCGGCGCGCAACATGCTCGGCGTGCTGGCGTGGGTGTTCCTGTGGTGGATCACGGACGCCGTGCCGCTCGCCGTCGCGTCCATGGCGCCGCTCTTCCTCTTCCCGGCGTTCGGCATCGCCTCCGCCGACGACGTCGCCAAGGCATACATGGACGACGTCATCTCCCTCGTCCTCGGGAGCTTCATCCTCGCTCTCGCCATCGAGCACTACAGCATCCACCGCCGCCTTGCCCTCAACGTACGTTCGCTCGCCGTGCGCGCGCTCGCGCCTTTTGCATGCCGATCAAATCAACGACCGGAGTTCTTGATCAACGTGTGTAACATTGCTGCGCTGTTGCTCGTCCCAACGCGCAGATCACGGCGCTGTTCTGCGGGGACCCGGTGAGGCCGCACCTGCTGCTCCTGGGCATCTGCGGCACGACGGCGTTCATCAGCATGTGGATCCACAACACGCCGTGCACCGTCATGATGATGCCGGTGGCGACGGGGATCCTGCAGCGGCTGCCGCGCGACGAGCTGGAGGGCGGCGGCTCGGGCTCGGGCGCGGACGCCCGCGCGGTCCAGCGGTTCTCCAAGGCAGTGGTGCTCGGCGTCGTTTACGCGTCCGCGGTCGGCGGGATGGCCACGCTGACGGGCACCGGCGTGAACATCATCCTGGTGGGGATGTGGTCCACCTACTTCCCCGAGCAGGGCCCCATCACCTTCAGCAGCTGGATGTGCTTCGGGCTCCCCGTGGCGGTCATCCTGTTCGTGGCGCTCTGGGCCACGCTCTGCCTCATGTACTGCTCCAAGAACACCGGGAGGGCGCTCTCCGCTTACCTCGACAGGAGCCACCTGAGAAGGGAGCTCAGCCTGCTTGGTAGGTTACTTCTTCTGACTCTTCGCCTGCTCTACTTGGCTCACAACAGCAATGGCTGCCATGTTCGCTAACGGTCCGATCGATCAACGTCCAATACGCAGCGTTTCTGACTGTATTAGTCAGGTTCATTGTGAAGGATGATGGAATATTCTGAAAGTAGCCACGATTTCCTCTCGATTGCTTAATCTCTTTGACAGTTACTGAAGCACTAAAATAGAGCTGATAATTGCCTCCAGTTTTCTGATGGGTCTCCATCTTGATTGACAGGTCCAATGGCATTTGCAGAGAAGATGGTTTTGGCCGTCTTTGGGGTAAGTTCCTGTTCCAGTTTAGATTTTAGCTTGGGTTATTGTATCTGAATCGCATGCCTTAATTTGCTTGACAAGTCTCAAAGGATTCAGTGGCTAATTCGTGCAGGGTCTCATTGTGCTATGGATGACCAGGAGTCTGACAGACGACATTCCTGGGTGGGGAGTCCTCTTTGATGGCAAAGTTGGGGATGGAACGGTCACTGTGAGTAGCATAAACAATCCACAACTTTTGACTAGTTATTTCAGAGTGATTTTGCTACGTGAACTCATCGGGCAGCAACTTGCAAATGATAGATCATGATGGCGACACTACTGTTCATCATCCCGAACGGCAAGAACGACGGCGAGAAGCTCATGGACTGGGGCAAGTGCCGGAAGCTGCAGTGGAACATCATCCTGCTCCTCGGCGCGGGCTTCGCCATCGCCGACGGGTTCAAGGCGAGCGGCCTGACGGACATCCTCTCCGAGGGTCTCGGCTTCCTGCGCGGCGCGCCGGCGCTGGCGATCGCGCCCGTGGCGTGTGTCTTCAGCGGCGTCATCACGGAGTTCACCTCCGACGACGCCACCGCCACGCTCGTGCTGCCGCTGCTCGCCGAGCTGGGCAAGTCCATCGGCGCGCACCCGCTGCTGCTCATGGTCCCCGGCGCCGTCGGCGCGCAGCTGTCGTACCTGCTCCCCACGGGGTCCCCAGGGAACGTCGTCGGGTTCAGCACCGGCTACATTACTATCAAGGACATGGTGGTCACCGGACTGCCGCTGAAAATCGTCGGCGTCGCAGCTCTAACGATCCTGCTCCCAACATTGGGTAATGAATTCAACTATTGCGTTATACATTGTTTGCTGGTTTTGGAGGGCATTGCAGAATATGAGCTCATTCCTTGTCTTTCTTGGTGTGATGCAGGTTCTCTTGTTTTTGGCATGGCATAGAAGCTTTAGAAACTTGCTCAGGATACAATCAGATGTTTGGAACATTCTGTCGTATGTTCAAGCTGTACAGTGCGTCGTCAGTGCAGTGCCATTGCGTCTCATGCACTGGCCCATGAAGGATACAGTGTCATAATTAATTGTTCAGTTATGAGAGTCAAAATTGTTAATTTTAGTTTTTCTTTTGACAAGGATAGTTAATTTTAGTTAAAGGATTCGAATGCATATATGGAATTTGTATTACTAGTAATAGTAATCTAGTATCCTCTTATAATTTCATTTCGTTGCAATTTTCATGTACCTTGTCTCTCATATACGAAGCTATTGCTAACCCTTCTATCTATTTTTTTACCGAAGTTAGCGAGGGAAGACCCAACTTATTTTTTTTTATTTTTTAATAGTGCAGGGTGCTACTCAGTTGCTCTAAATCCTTCTATATATCAGATAGATGAGGTGGATTAGAGCATCTCCAAAAGCTCCCTAAAATTCACTTGGTAAATCCCGCGTTATAGCAATTTTGTTTTTTATTTTTCAAGTGAAAAAAAAAGTCTCTCTCCAACAACTCCCTATTCCCACTTGGTAAATCCCGAGATGACCACTTTGCAGTTTAGTCCATAAACTTTTCTGAAATCAACCGAGGACATATATATAATTCTTTGTGTCTGGTACTTTTTCAGAAAAGTCCGTAAAAGAAAATCTATCATAGGATTAGTCCCTACGGAGCCGCGTGGCACCTTTGACCGGCGATTTCGACAACGGCTGCGCCAAATCGGATGAGGTTTGATCCTACGCGATCGTAACGAAAAAACGAAACTTTTGAGTATTTCCCATCAAAATATTGAGCACTCTACAGTAGCCGTCCGTGAAAGACACACCAGATCGACTAACGTACATCTCGACGGACGCTACGGACGGCATCGCGAGGCCGGCGATCGATACGGACGGCATCGCGAGCCAGGGACCGACGGCCGGCGCGACGGATGGGGCGGCGTGGGTGAGCGCGGCCGGGCGATACGCGGCCTCTACGCGCGCGGATAGATACGCGCGCAGAGCGTGGTTTTTTCCAAGTTGGTAAAATACCAAGTGGATTTAGGGAGTTGTTGGAGAGGTGTTTTTGAGTTTTTGCCAAAAAATAGAATAGCAAGTGGATTTAGGGAGTTGTTGGAGATGCTCTTAGCCCCATCTCCATTCTTTCCCTTTGCATTATGTCTAGTGACTTTGTCATTTCTTCACCCAACACAGGTACCATTAACACCTCCGCGTGTACTTGAAAAACTCTACTGATGTTGTTGCTTCACTATTTTCTTTTTATTAATGCATTATTGCCTTCATCATCTGCCTCAAATTTCGCCTGAATCCTAAGGTCTTTCTGAACCTCCACTAACTTAAACATGGGGTTCAATGGCAAGGACAATAATGACCCTAACCGTGAGTCTTGACCCTTGTTCTCTATTATCTTCTTCTAAAGAAGTATGTGCGTTCTTTGCTCGTACATGATGATCACATTGTCTTTGATTCCTATTCTCTTCCCCAGCGCGCTCCAGGAACAATAGTGGTGCGCTCTATTCCTCTTCCCCGCACCGCTCTCTACTGTTTCTCGTCTTCCTCGGCAAAACCCCACCCCTGCCCGCCTCGGCCGCCGCCCAGGCCGCTCGCGACCTACCCGACCACCAACCACCACTGTCGGACGCCCTTCGTTTTTGGCTGCTCGTCCCCGCTGCCTACCCTCGCCCATCCTGTTGTCGTCCTGCCCCACCTACTCAGCGGCGCCGCCGTCACCTCGCTCACCGTCGGCCAACCCGCCACCACCACCGTGTCACGGCCGTTGCTTGGCCGCTTGGCCAAGATCTATAGCTGGGGAGAGATAGAGAGGGGAAGAAAGAGGACGTTGACGAACGTAACCCTAACCGCCATCTCCGTCGTAGTCGTCGTCGCCACCTCGTTCATCGCCCCCGCCGTGGCGCACTCGCTGCCAGCCACTCCACTTGCCACCAATCCACTGCCGCTGCCCCTGCCCCTGTGCCCTTCTTCCGCAGGAACGACGCCGTGTGAGCCGATAACCCTATGGGCGCATGCACCCTGAATGAGGATTGGGCTTTGTTTCTGGCTTAATATGATGAGTTTGTGGTTTACTTTTAGTGTGCTACTATCACTGAGCTCATGAGCTAAATTTGGTAGCTCAAGCAACCAAACGAGTCAAAGCTAATCCTCCAAGTGAGGTTGTGTTTTGTTCGAAAACTGAAAAGAACTTTTGCGGTTAAAACGCACAGTGCCAATTAAACTTGTGGAACCTAAAAGTGCTTTCATCCTATACAATTTTCGTAGCAGCTTGGACTCTGTTTTTGTTTTTGTATTTTTCAAATGGGTGGAAACCGAGAGATATTTCACAGCTATTTTAGAAAAACATGTAGAGAAGGATAGACTTTATGGTTGTTTTAACAAAGTAACTTATCATCCTTTAATTACTATACATAACTCATAACAATTTTTGAAAACAATTTTCCGCCCGGTTGAATCCTGGGACTATGAACTTTTGGATAAAAAATCTCTACACCACCCGAACGGGAGATTCTAGAACATCATCAACTCATAAACTTTTGGAATTCTAAAATCCAATGAAGCTACAATGTGACATATTAGGGCTTCTCCAATGGCTCTCAAATAGCTAGCGAGGATGTTTTTAATTGTAATTTACAAATAGCTAGCTAGATGGGACAAAAAAAGTAACACTTTAATTGACTATCAAAGAATGAGAGATCAAATAGTTAGCGACTCCCAAAGAGTGTACGCAATAGCTAGCTATTTGACTATTTAGATGTAACATGACAAGCAAAAAGTAGGAGAGAGAGTGCTTATTAGCTACAAGCAAATAACTTATCTATTTCACGTGGCCAAATAATATGTGAGAGGAGTATATGGACTCAGTAGTATAAAATAGTCGTTTTTTTTATCTCTCACCTCCACGTTAGCTGATTAGGTAGTTATTACTAGCTATTACCATTGCGGATGCTCAAATAGGCAATGATTTCTAAATAGTTAAATCAAGCACAATCTTCTGGAAACATCTTTCACACATAACTCTCTATTATTATTTTCAACCGTTTTGCATTTAGACTTTGCATTCACTAATTTGCAAAAAAAGTCTTAAAAAGTCTTATCCAATGGTTTTACATTTAGACTTTACAATTTCATTAACTTGGCAAATACAGGGGAAAACTTGCCATATATGCCAAGCCCCTCGCGCTTCCTCCGTAGCTCTCCGCGCGACTCACGCCTCCTCCCTCCACCCGCGCCTGCCATATT
The DNA here is from genome assembly GCA_018135685.1 of Themeda triandra. NCBI lineage: Eukaryota > Viridiplantae > Streptophyta > Magnoliopsida > Poales > Poaceae > Themeda > Themeda triandra. Next base: position 535,422 of record JAENPR010000201.1, on the reverse strand, counting down.
TGGGTAATTGCCAAGTCAAAAATGCAAAACGGTTGGAGATGGGCTCTTTTTTTTCCTTTGCATTTTGTTTTCGGAGTGGCAAATGATATCAAATGCAAAAGCAAAAATACACAATGGTTGGAGATGCTCTAACTAGTTATTTGCAAATCGTAAGGGCAGTCCCAATGATAGAAATTAGCCACGTTTTCCATCATCGCCACATCAGCAAAAACTAATTATAAAAATCGTCCCTCGCAATGGTGGTTTCTACTAGCAATAAATATTTCTAATATAGCAATAAATATTGATCGTTTCTCTCTCCTTATCTCTTCTTCCTCCATTCGTTTTCAACCGAGCAGCAGCACGCAGCGCCGGATGCATGCAAGCGCGTGGCGCGCGTCACCGGAGGCATGCGAGCACGGAGGTGCAGGCGAGGCACCAGCAGATTAGCGAGGTAGCTGCTCCGGCAAACGCACGCAGCGACGCGTACGAGCGAGCAAGCCTACGCGGCGGCACGGACGAGAGTGCGACGCCAGCAGAGGAGCGAGATGGCAGCTCCGGCGCGCTAGCACGGCTGCGGCAGAGACGAGCCGAGCGCTGCGGACGACGAGCGTGTGGCCATGGGCGGAGCTAGGTTCAGAGTGCTGGGTGCCTCTGCGCCCACAGAAAACTGAAAATACAATGGAAAGAGGCATTTTTTCACCATATTTGCACCCATATATTATAGATAATTACACCCACAAGGCAAGGTGCACCCCCCTCGTATTTGTTATAGCTTCGCCCCTGCGTGTGGCGCGGGCTTGCCCTCGCCCTCGCCCTCGCGGCAGATGGCGAGTCCTCACGGCGCAGGCAAGTGCGCTGCGGACGACGGCGAGCTCGCAGCGGACGGCGTCGCGGCCTTTGACCGGCGAACGCGGCAGCAGCGGCTTGCGTGGCCAAAGCGGCAGACATGGCCATGGACGGCACAGCGACGGAACTTGCAATCAATACCATGGAAGCCGGTCGTTTCTCCCCAATGCGAAATTGGCCGTTTCTTGGATGGTTGGAAGCCGTGCCGACTCCGTTTCTTGCTGAAGAAACTCTTTCTTCCTCAATCCCTCTCTTTCTTCATTAATTTCCCTGTTTTCGCTTACGTGGAGGACTCTTAAATACACATAGAAACCACCTATTAAATGGCGTTGGGACTGCCCTAATTGATAGCCAATTGTATTACTCCTAACTAGCAATTAAATCATCGGAGACACACTTATAAATTCAAGAACTTTTATCCTATCCAAAGGGCAGGAATTGAGATGAAGCGAGCGTTTTGCTTATGTATTACTACGAAGCTTGTCTGTTGTCTCGGGGCTTGCGCTGATCAACGCGTTAGACTACCCGCACTCATGAAACTCTATTTTCTTCCTCTATCCATCCTGGTCATCAAGATTCTCTCCTCTATATCACTTTCTTCCGCATTCATCTATCCTTTACAGTTTACTCAATACCATTGTGGGCCCACTTATCACTTTATCTAAATATATTCATGTGAGATCTAGTTTTGAAGGATTTATTGAAACAAATTTAATAGTGCAATCGGAATTTCATTTTGAGTTTCGGTTTATGAATTATAGCATTTTTTGTCAAATGAAAAAATGGGGCCCGCGCTCTCTCTCTCTCCTCTCTCCTCATTCTCGCTCTCTCTGGCACTGAGGCTGCATGCAAACGTGGCGGGACCCGCTCGTCTTTGCGTTCGTCCGCCACAGAGCTGGTCGGACTGCATGTTTGGCGTTGGCATGCCACTTGCGGAAGCTATACAGTTCTCCGGTGCAGCAGTTTTTCCTCAATTCCTTTACTACAGGAAGCTTTACCGCTCCCCAGTGCAGCTCGTCTTAGCACGACGCTTCTCCGGTGCCATCGGTGGACCGAACTCAGTAGACCACACTAACTGAAAGCGGACTGACTTGGAAACTCTGTAGACAAGCCCAAGTGGAACGAGTCCACGTTGAGCCCATGTCTACAGGCATCCTCCTGTCATCTGCCATTCGCAGTTGGCCAGTTCCCCTCCCTTGCAGAAGTGCAAAACCCCACTCTCCCCTCGGCGCGGCGGCAGGCACCGCATCCAATCCCGCGGCGCAGCGATCCCTCAAGCCGCAGAGATCGATGCCGCTCCGGCGTCTCGTCCTCGGCTACCTCGGCGCGGTTTCGGTTTCTAGCCGCCTCCGTCGCGACCTCTCCACGGCCGCCTCGGCCTCGCCGTCGCAGCCTCCGTGGGCGATGGTCCGCACACCCACGCTCGCCAACAACTCGCCGGCGCCGCGCGCGTTCCTCGACCTCGCCGCCCCGCCGTGCGTCTCCCGGATCCTCGTCCCCGCCCACCTCGTCGACCCCTCGCGCATCCTCGACCCCGACAACCAGTTCTTCGGCGGCGTCGTGAGCGCCGCGAGCGCCGATGGCTTCTTGCTCCTCGAGTTCTCGCATCTCCGCGACACGGATTGCTGCAGTGTTCCGCCTTCCTGACATCGATGGCGCAAAGAAGGCCGTCCCCTGTTCGGACGTCGGCATCCTCACCCAATATGAACGCCCGGACCAGCCGCCTCACAGGTGAGCTATTTAGTGGGAGACCATTATGTGAAGTGGGCTTCGGCAAAATGCCATTCTGCATCGGGGCTTCGCCAATATACCATTATGAACCGCGGCGCAACCGTGAAAATGCCATCCGGGCGATTTTGAAGCCTTTTATTCCCATCCTACCCCTGCCTTATCTCTTTGTTTGACCGGGCACGGAACGTTGTCAGCGCCAGAACGGACACAGAATTCTCCGCCGCGACGCCAGGTCTTCTTCGCCTCGGTCCCCACACCCGCCCGTCCGTCATCCCGCGCGCCAGCCTGTTCCCCATCCTCCCGTTCGCCCGTCTCGCTTGCTCTCCCACCCTCCCGCCCGCCGGATTATCAACCTGTTCCTCCTGCCCATGGACATGCTCTGCTCCATGCTCACCAGCGAGGAGATGGTCGCGGGACGGAACGGAGAAAGAAGGAACGCACCGAGCTGGCGCCCCTTCGTTTCACCTCCCACGAGACGGAGCCAACCTTGCACCACGCCGGAACGTCGGACTGGTACGCAGACAATCTCGCACCACAAGTAGAACGTCTCGAGCTCCTCCGTCTTCTTGGCGAGACCACAGAACAATTGCGTGCGCTAGCAGTCCATAGTCTCCTAAGTGCTCGATGAACATTCATTCTTTGGCTCTTAACAAATTCACAGGGCAATGCACACAACGGTGACATTGTGTACATGCATACTCCAACTTCAGAAAGACAGATTGCGTGCAAGGCCACGGACACATAGGAAGACGAGATGATGCAGTTGGTTGGCCTTGACCAGCAGCTCATCGACCGTCATCTCTCTTGACTTTCGCTGTAGTCCATGGCCGGCCTTGGGGGCATCGCTGCCGTGCTCTCCATGGCCGTCATGGGGGTGGCCGGCGGAAGACTCGAGGGAGAGCGGGAAGGGACAGCAGCGTGGGGGAGCTTGCCGTGGAGGCATCGTAGTCGTGCTCTCGTCATGGGGTTGGGCGGCTTAAGACACGAGGGAGTGCGGACAGGGACGTCACCGTGGGGGAGCTCGCCATGGGGAGCCTGACCGGGAGTCCGGGACAGCAGCACCGAGTCCGGTTCGATCCGTTTCCATGGACTTTGTGAATGAAGCCCGTGAATGAAGTTCCTCACAGGTACGCCGTCGCCGTGCTCAAAGACGACGGCGATGGCGATGGGGGGCAGCAGAGGTTCGTCATGCGGCGGTTTCTCTCGCAGACTGGAACGTGGGACAAGCTGCTGGTGGGTTTGCCGTCCCCGTCCCCACACCCGCTGGGGCGCTCGATATGGAGGTGCTGGCCTTCGCCGCCCGACTGTGGTGGGTCCACATCAGCTGCGGCGTCGTCTCCGCCGACCCGTTCAGCAGCGACCGGCCTGAGCTGCATTTCGTCGAGCTGCCGAGGGGCCGTGTGACGGAGCCCGTGGAGGACCTGGACAGTTACCGTCGCGTCGGGGTCAGTCAGGGGAGACTCCGTTAGGCAGAGTTGTCCCGGGAGGAGCCTTTCCTGCTTAGTTTGTTTACCCTTGATGACGACGGCAGTGGCTGGACGCTTGATCACCAGGTGGAGTTCAGCCGGCTCTGGCCTGGAGAATGTCACCCGTTTCAGGGCTCGCCACGGGTTGGTGTTATCGATCCACTGAATGCTAGCGTCATACATATCACAGTCGACAACAATGTCATAGCTGTTGACATGGTTAAGAAGAAGCTGATTGGGTGCTCGATGATAAATGGTGGTGTCCGAAGAAGCTCCTCTTTTCTAAAACCATGTGTCCTCCCACCATGGCTTGAGACAACCCGGATCCCTTCTGCAGGTTATTAATTTTCACTTGTTTTTTTCTGTATGCATGTTTCTACCATATACATTGTATTATGGATCCATAACTTCTCTTTTGCAGTGTAGTTACAAATAAAATTTCAGCCTAGAAATAGGTATTATTATCATATCCCCTATTATTTTATTCACTATATTCTATTATGCAAAACATTTACAATGATATGGTATCACTAAATCTGAGATACATGCCTTTTCATTTTACATATCCCTGAAATTGTACAATATTAGTTGGAGGTTTTGTGCATATGAGTATCAAATTGTTTTGAGGATTGGCTCCGATGGTAATTGTATACAGGTTTCTGTAAGGGAGGGTTTATTGGTAATATTAGACTAAGGTAGGAAACTTGAACGCATTGGCTTATGAATTTGTTAGCCCATAGTCTGAAAGATGTTCTGCTTCGGAATAGCAGCAGTTTGAATTTTGGGGAGCAATAGTTACAATGCTCCTGTCTAAATTTTTGGTACAACAAACCCTGGAGGCCTGAGTTTATATTAGATTTCTGTACTGCATTTCATTCTCTTTATCTTGTTCATCTTCACAAAATCTAGAATTAAATTGTTGTGCTGTTTGGTTTAAGAACTTCCCCTCAAACTTTGTGTTAGACTGCTTGATACTAATGATTATTAGCAGTGTTATTTTGAATAAAACTTCACCGTACAAACTTATTATAACCAAAGACTATAGTAATAAGCGTGCATGCTCTTGTTGATTCAATGTATCAGTTTTCTTTGCTCTTCAGCTATTATATGCAATATCTGGAAATGTATTTCCAGTGGGGTTTCCTTTTCTGTTGCTCAGTTATTCATAGTCTTTATATATATGATTGAAGGAACTCTTTCAAGGAACAAGAACAATGCCAAAAGCAATACTTTATCAGACACTTCGGTTCGTGTAGACAGGGATAAGAAGAATTGAGATGAAGTAGCAAATGGGTGAGTTGGTACTCCCTTAATCTAACTCTTCTCTGTTTTTTGCCATTTGTTCTTGAAGTGTATACTATGGATCATGCGACACCAGTTTATAAAAAGGCGATTATGTTTATGTATGTATGAACTTGAGCGGCTATTCTTTTTTTTATTTAGTCTTGTGGTAGCACTTTAGACACCGTCGAGTATAATAAAATAGCAATTTTGGTTAAACTTAACCCTGAGAGTACACAAAACGTTACTGGTATCATGTTTCTGTATTGACTCTTGTTCTGTAATCAGTTATGCAGGTTAGTTGTTTTTTGATGGGCACCCATGACTTGCTATTGAACTCCAAAGTAGGGCAATGTACAAAGTATTCATGTAGTAAAAAAAAAAAAAAAAAAAAAAAAAAAAAAAAAACTTGCCAGTTTGTCCTTTTATAGTCTTCGAGGTGCAACTTGACCAAAATTTCTATTAGAATGCATTTAAAATTTGAAGGCATTTATGAGATTATTGAAGTACCCCTCTATTCCAAATTATAGTTCACCTTAGACTTAAGTCAAACTTCTCTAACATTGATGAAGTTTATAGACATGTACTTCTAAATTACAGTTCTTTAAATTAAGACATGTACTTTTTCAAAAAACTTAAGACATGTATTTTCATAAGTAAAAGGAGTAGATAGATTATCATGGTGTTCCTTTTTACTTATGCTCATGCTGAAGCCAGCCAATTGTTGTTTGTTCATGTCACTCGTTTTACTCATGTGACTAATAGATGAGAAAGTTAATGGGTGGTAGATGCAGAAACTGTAGAAAGCCTCATTTTTTAAAATCCTTGTGAAGTTTGGGTTTGTTGCCCCTTGCAGTTAGTCTTTTTTCTGATTTTGGAAGAAATCCAGAAGAGTCTGGGCCTTACTTTGCACACATATTTAGAACTTGCAGTACAATGGCGAATTCAGTCAGCAAAGCCAAAACGACTTAAATTTGGATTAGAGAGAATAAATACGTATGAACCTACTTAAATCTATAGGATGTGTCATCTTTCAATTTTTATAATTTATCCACTCCTAGATAACTATAGGATTTAATAAAGAGAACTATGGAATTATACCGTATTACTTCGTGTTTGTTTTTTTTGGGCAACAATAAACATTTGCTGGAATGAAGAAATTGCACAAACATGCCATGTGCATCATTTTTTTCAAAAACAATTACAGAGTTATATATGATTATGCTAGTGTTTTGCTTTATATTGAAACCACCAGACATGCAAATTAGAAATTCTGCTTATAAAACATATGTGTGAGAGTTTAAAGGGCGGCCAGCCTTGTCATCATGATGAGTCACCATCATTCCTTTGTCCTAAAATATTATCACCTAAGAATCACGCCTGAGATGAAGTTAGCAAAGATCATGGATATAAAGATACCATCTTCTATTAATATGCTGAATCAAGATATAAACAAACAAAACCTGCTATCTTTCATTTTCATTGTTTCCAGTTTATTTGATCAAAGAGAAAAATAGTTTCCAGTTTACATGCAAAATTATGTTGTTATTTATCCATAGCATTTATTCTATTCATATGGTTATATTATCCAGATGTGTTCTAATGTTTTCTATTTGATTCAGGTTCTATAGAAATCAACTCAAAGGTGTTTTAACTAGTTTGGAAGCTGATGGGTGGCAGCTTGCAGACCCCTCGTTTTTGGGGAATCCTGGAGAAGTTTGGGTTTTTATTGGCCATTGCAGTTTTAGTTTTGTTGTCTTTCTCTCGGAGAAGTATGAAAGATGTTTACCATTTTAGTAGGAAGATCCCTCATCTTTACTGGGAAGAATAGATTGACTCAGTTCGGTTGTATGTAACGGCCATCACGTAAGATGATAGATGCTTTGTTTATTGCAAGTGAAAGATCTATGAACGCTCATGTGACAGGACATATGGCGAATTAGCTGTGCTGCTGCTTCTTTTCTTTCCACTTTTTTTCAATACCTGGTTGCTGAACTTTATAGCACTATCTGGTACTTCTGGGACCTATTTTATGTTCTATAGACCGGGCAAATTGAATCGACCTGGATACATTGGCATCTCCTCTGTCTATTCGTTGTTTTGGAAATATTTGTGGATCCTCGAACACATTGTTGCAGCAAAAATAATTCAGTATTTGCTCCATGACGGTGGAAGGGGTAAAACATCATCCATGGACCACATTCAACTCATGAATTTGTATTTATGAACATCTAGATCTTTTTATTTTTCCGTTTTTGGTAAATTTGAAAACAGGACGAAATGACATGGTTGTTTTCCGATCATTTAACTTTTCTAGTTTTTGTGCCATGGACATCATAGTTTTACTTGGACCAGATACTTAGCCTTGTTGCCATCACGAGTTACTGACTTACTTCTGCATTGCTCCATAATATGTGATACTGTCATAAGTTTGTACAATGTAAAACGTAAGTATAAAATGTACTTTTCTTTTAACAAAATGCAGATGACTATCAAATTATGACCATTCCTGTTTATTTAAGAAATCTGGTGCTTCCTTGCAACGGATATCGCTCGCTCAATGGTGCCTTGATGTTTACTGTTTATTTTCCAGGTGCCTGGAATTTTACGGTCAAAGGCTTGCTGATAGACTAGGAGTACTTTGTTTCTTTTTGTGAGGAGACATTAGAATGTCAATAGGGCTACAATCCCCAAGCCGATTTGACGAGCACTGGCTAAACAGAGGTTCGGATTTTGTTGGGCTTTGCTGATGCAGTTATCCTATTTTGGGATTTTGGGAGATACCTAGGCATTGTTTAGTTGCTTTCAGTAGGCTTGTTGAACATTTTAAGTGAGATATTGATATTGGTAGAGCGCTGCCCTTTTATTTTGTGTTCAAGATGTAACAGCAAGGAAGCAACTATGCTGTAACATCAGTTTCGGGATGAAGAGACCAGGAGAAATGGGCCAAAACAGAGGGCCGAGTTAGGCGGCCCAGCCAGGCTCGACTGGACTAGAGAGTACTCGGTAAGTCAGACCCATACAGTTTGTTACAAGAGTTCCAGCCCATTTAGTTTTTTTTTGTTTGTAAATCGGGCCATTCACTCGTATTTCCTTATAAGAAGGAGAAGCCGCCGAGAAGGTAACCAGATGGGAAGCACGCTAGGATTGGCCCATCTAGTCAAATAGGAGTACTTTGTTTCTTGGAAAAAGAGTAACTATCACGTTTTTTTTCTCCAACTCAAAACAATCGCTCCAAAAATCAAATTCTTTGAAACCGTTCATTTTACCTCCCTGGAGTGGTTTTGAAGGCGGTTTTGCTACAGTAATGGCGGTCTTGCTACAGTGACGGCGGTTTTGTCTTTTCTTTTTTTATTTATGAATCTTTGAAAAATCATAGTAAATCAAATCAAAATCATAAAATAAAAAATCCAATTTTGTTGGACTCCACATGAGTAGATCTACGCAGTGAACATATAATATGGTATACTTTAGTACAAAGTTTTTGCTATATTATATATTCATTGTGTACTAAAACCTTCATAGCAAAAATTTTGTACTAAAAAGTTTGTTTTAGTACAAAATTTTTTGCTATGAAGGTTTTAGTACACAATGAATATATAATATAGCAAAAACTTTGTACTAAAGTATACCATATTATATGTTCCGTTACTCCGGTCTAGTCCAACAAAATTGGATTTTCTATTTTATGATTTTTCTGTGATTTATTATGATTTTTCAAAGATTCAGCCCTAAATAAAGAAAAAAGTCAAAATCGCCGTCACTGTAGCAAGACCGCCGTTACGAGGAGAAAACCGCGACAAAACCGCGATAGGAAATTGCACGGATGCCGTTGAACAGTGATTTCTCCGGTTTTGAATTGAGGGAGACGCACAAGGTCGAAAGGATTTTTCCTTGTTTCTTTGATTCAATTCAGTCTTGAGAGTGAAGGGGTGTGGTGGCCTGTGGCCACACTGGTTGGCAGAGCCCCGCGCTCTGGCCCATGCCGATCGATCGATGCTTCTGTTCTGCCTCGTGCTTTCGATCGCTCGCACACATACAAATTCCCGGGCCACCGATCGCGTGAACGGAGTTATTATGCTGGTGGGGGCGCTGGGTGCGGTGCTTTCCCCGTTCCGATTCATTTCCGCACCTGCACAGCGCCGACGGTGGAAGCCGCTGCCTCAATTCATTGGCGCACGCGGCGTGTACCGTGTACGTTTGGTATTCCCGGCGCCGGCGGCGACTCGGAGCATACACGCATGAAAGATGATGCATGGCGTCCGTCGTCGGCAGACGGCAGTCCTGACGGTCTAGATCGGGTCCGTCCTGTGCGTGCGTGTACGTAATCGATCAGGTCGGCGTCAGGTCAACCGCACCTGATACAATATGAAACCGACGTGACGATCGAACTCAACTAAAACCACACGAACGAGAGTACTGTACTTGCTACTGATACCAGAAAGACCAGGATTTTTTCTAATAATATTGTATCTAGTCGCATGGGCAGCTGGAAAAAAAAATAATTTCTCGAGCTGACGGTTTCCTTGCCCAGCTGGACCGGCCCGTCGCATGCACTTCGCCGCCGGGAACTGTTCTCTCGCTCGCAAGTACACGCTGTCTCGCCCAGCACGCGTACACTACGCAGCTGTGCCGTGTCGCAGCGCGCAGTACGTGGCACAGGAGGAGAATGTGACCATTCGCCTTGGGCCATTGGCCCTTGGCCCGTGCATGCATGCGGGCGGTGTACAAGAGCCTCCTCCCGGTACGGGGTACGGTACGCGCAGCGCGACGGCTCCTCGCCGCCGGCTGGGTGCCGGTGGCGTACTCGCCTCGTCGTTCGAGGCTACTAGTAGCTGGCATCGATTGATCGATGGCGCATGCATATCACGTCTGCATCCGCTCAATACTCGCCGTGTCAATGGAGATAGAAGAATACTCGCCGTGTCAATGGAGATAGAAGAAGGGGGAGACGACGAAGTGATTTTTCTCTACCCCTAAAAGTTACCAAAAGGAATCGTTCACCAGGCAACTTTCACCTCGCCTCCGCGTGAACTACACCGTCACTTTCACCTCGCCTCCGCTCTCTCGCACTCCATCCAAAAAAACCCCGCACCCTCTTCTTGGCCGACCAGCCCCCAAAGCCGCTGCCGCCGCTGCTGCACGTCGAGCCGGCGACGCCCCCAGCCGTCGCGCCGCCGCTGCCGCCGCCGCCCCCAGCCGTCACGCCGCAGCCGCCGACGCCCCCGTCCGTCGCGCCGGCGCGAACACGCTCCAGCAAGCCCGTCAATGGCTCCAGCGACGAGGACGTACGCCTTCCTCCGGCCGCTGCCCTCCGCGCCTTCGGGGTCAAGCGCGCGGACCGGGCCCTCGCTGCCGCTCGGCCATCAACGGATCCAGCGGCGAGGACGTACGCCGCAGCCATCCGCGCCGCCTTCCTCCGGCCGCCGCCCGCCGCGCCTTTGAGGTCAAGCGCGCGGACCGAGCCCCGGCTCCGTCACGGCAGGATTGCTGTTGGCCAGTAAGCAAAGCGCCCTCGCTTGCTTTTCTTGGATGGATTTCGTTTGTTTTTCTTCGCGTTCATTCAGATCCAAATCTCTCCCCTTTGCTCTCTGCAGGTCGGTGCGGATTTGAGAGCTGCGTGTGTGGTTTGAGTACTTCGGCACTCAAGATCGAGGGACTTGTTTGGGTTCAAGCTCTCTGCAGGTCCGCGAGCTGTTATATAATTTTCTATCGGAACGAGACGTCAACACCGGTCTTCTATACAATAAGGCATGCAAAGTTTTTCTCTGATGATTTCATTATTAGGCAATGTGTGGGTTTCTGGTTCATTTATTAGGCATGGTTTCTCGGGTAGTTGAAGAGGGAAAGTATGTAAATCATATAGCTTATAATCTGCTACAGATATGTTATGCTTAGATATATTGCTTCACTTTGATAGGAAATGAGGGCATGACTGAATCGAAACTGTAGAGAGCAATGGTTAATACATTGGAGATGATGTTTTCTAAAAAATAACCTGGTAGTGATGGAAATAAATTCTGTAAAGAATGCCAAGATTGTGAAGCGTGAATTTGATACTTCGCCCCATCCACTGGACGGATAGAGTGAAGCACGACATTGTCATTTGTCACCTCTTCCATCTTAGGATTTAACTAGCAGCGAGTTGTGTCCTTCCCCATAAGGTACTCTTTATGCAAGAACAAAAAATATGTTACCTACTGATTATTCTTACTGCAAAATAAAAGGACATATATTCTATGGTCTAACTTATCTTTGCCGATTGGAGCAGTATTACAACAGTATTGACTTGCCCAGCACATGTTTGTCAAATTTAAGCTTTGGCCAAAAATTGCTAATTCGTTGCTACCATTAATTTGATACTTTGGGTGTGCTTAGGATACCTCTGAATTTTGCATATACCTCTGCTTTTTCAATGTTCTGTTAGGCAGAGTTAAGGATAAACTGTTAGGCAGCTTGCTAATTCTCAAAAGTAAAAGAAGTCTTTGTTATTTTCTGTAACAGGTGCAAGTGACATCCACGTAAAACACTGAAAAACCTATCACTAATTCCTGTCCAGCAAAAGCACTTATTATTATGTACTCCCTCCGTCTACGTTTAACTCAACTTCTCGAATTCAAATGAGAAAGTTACTGTAGATGCGAAATTACTATTCTACCCCTAAAAAGTGCGGCTGACATCATGGTAGTCTAGAACCATACAGATGTTGAATGAAGCCACGATGCAACGTGTGGCCAAACGTGTGGACAGGAGCACTGAGCACTTCGGCAATGTGCATTTTTTATGTCCACACCCGTACAATTTGCAGCAATCGGCAGTCCCAGGCTAGCAGCAGATGCCATCGAGACCTTTCTTTTGGAGATTTTTTTTGAATCCTAGAAGTTGAGATAATCGTGGACGGAGGGAGTATAGCTGAAAATTGTACTCGGTGCTAGAGATGATATGGTTTTCTATTGTTGTGATCTTAGCTCTTTGCTGTGTTAGATGTTTACGTACAGTTTAACTTCACATCAAAGTTCTCCTTATTTAGGTGCTGGCCCAACTTTAGAAAGAATGTGGTCTTTGGTTGAATAGACTAATGTTACTGAACCGGAATTAGACATGATGTACAAACTGATTCCTTAACCGTGTTGGCCACTGCTAAGCCTACACTAAGTTGGTCAGAAATCTTTTTACTTCAATGATTGTCTCTATTTCTTAAAGAAATCAGCAGATCTAAATTCACTTCAACCTGCAGATGGTGTGTTGTGCTGATTAGCAGTTGTTTTTCCAGTGTTCTTATTTATAGTATGCTATATCCTCTTCTTAACAATGTTCACTAGCAATTATGTCACACTGACTATCAATCTCCTATCTCATGCAGATTTGCTTTGTTGCTTGTATGACCGCATCAATCTGAAACTGAGAAATCAAGTTACTTTGGTGATTTCCTGGTAACTAAATCTGGACCCTGATTATTGTGTGAGCCAACATCACCATTTTGGCTGGTAATTTCTTTACATGTTTCTAATCGAATTCTAATATCATTCTCCCAAGTTTCCAGTAAATTACTACCCGCTTTATTATTTGGTCAAGGTTATTAACATTGGGCCTGGTCTATGAGTAGCAAAAACTGTGGGCTAACCCAGTGTGGGATTCTTCTTTGTTGATCACACCCTAAGCAAAAGCAAATGGTTTTTGCTTCAGTTCTCTTCTCGCCGATTGCCAAATTGCCATTGATTTGGGGCTCCAAACAGGTGGACTTGATTTTTGACTAGGGACTGAAGAACTGAATGGGTGTAAATAATTTGTTATAGAAAAAAAAATCAATGGAATATAATCAGTAAAGATTTTGCAGTAAAGATTTGTTTGAACAGACCATTGGCGCCATATAATAGGATCACCAAAACTTAAGTACTGTCTGAACAGTTGAATGCGTCATATAAGCTGATAGTCAACATTTTAGTCATTGGTACATGCGACATTTTGCTGCCGTTAATTTGTTTGTGCATCATATATTAGGATCGCGAAAACTCCGTCTGAACAGTTAACGCCATATAATCTTGATAGTAAAAAATGTATGCTTAATCATTCTTTGCTGTGCTACCTTCGAACATTATGGTCGAGATTGGGAGCAACTGTGGGTAATTGGTTACAAAAAATCAATGGATTACAATCATTAACGCATCATAAAGTTCTCTAGATAAATCAGTGTCATCATATAGAGCTGTTTGCTGTGCTTTGTTCAAGCTGTGTCTGACGACATTGAAATACTACTGCATTTGTACCTCTGACGACATTTTACAGTCAACATGTCTGAACAGTTGAATGCGCATAAGCTGATAGTCAACATTTTAAGTATGCTTATTCATGCCCATGCTATCTTCCTCTTTCAAAAGGAAAAACTGTGTTAAAACAGTACTGCATATTATCAAAACAGTACTTCATTTTTTTATTTGCTTGTGCTATCTTCAAACAGTACATTTGAGTTCGTAGCACATGTAAATAATTTCTTAAATCTTTGGATTCATAGAGAAGGGGTTCTGGAAAATCTTTGGATTTCACTTGCATCTCCTCTGGTTTCCTGCATGTCCAATTTAGATGCCAAATCTACTTTTAGCATCTGTGTGTCTGTATGGTGTCGCAAGTCCTTAAAGCAATCAGGTGCTGCATAGACACTCTAGCCGGAATCAGAGTGCTAATAAAACCTCATAAAACATTTTTATAGTGTGTGCCTGTGTGAACGATTGTTTTTACTACTTTTTAGGAGTAGAGATTTATCGTCCTGTGGGATTCTTCCTTGTTGATGACACCCTACAGCCTGCATTTAGCCTATGAAAACTGTATGTAGGGTAAAAAGCTTATTTTATTTTTCACAATTCTTTTTAGTAAACCAAATCGATCAAGAATGACGCTCAGTGCCAGTGTATTCAATCGTATTATGTAAATTTTGTGCTTTAATTGCTCATTGCAATTTATATTAACTGTTGTCTATTTCTATTATAGATCCGTATATATGTATGTATTTCTAACTTATTATTTATGTTTGTCTTGTGCGCAGAATGGCCAAAGACTGCGTAAGGAATTTGTGATCAACCTATTGGCGTACGATGGGAATTCACGGCGGTGCATGATTCTCCTACCCGTACGAGAATATCTTAGCCGCATCACGGGCATAAGACAATGAAAGAGAGAGTTGTGGAAGCCTTATCTATCATGCACTTATTTTGAAATTGTTACTGAATCTGACGCTTATTTATTTGAATGTGGTTCTAAATGTTATGTTGCTAAGCCAAGTTAAAATTTATTTGTCTTCATTTTGATCCACAACTTTTTATTACTCTTACCACGTTGAAGATTTGAGCTCCTAATCTACTATTTTTCTCTTACTTTTATTGTGTTGAATTGAATTGAAAATTTTAAGATTCCCGTAGCAAAGCACGGGCATTTGCCTAGTGAGGAAATAAAGGCCGCCGCCGGGTGAGACGGAGCCGGCGGACATGCATTGATGCCTGCCTTGTGCCTGACGATGGTGGGTTGGATCAAGGATCATGAGCTGTCGTATCGTAGCAAAAATAGAACAGGCATGCCATGCCATGCTGCCGCGGATGCCGTTATGGGCTCGGAAAGGCAAGGACGCGTGTGTTCCGGATAGAAATCATCCCGGAGTATACAGTACATTTTCAATTCATGCTCTGCTGCGAACTCTTGTGTTTGCATCGTGTGCTACATTATTATCCTGTCTGCTTATGTGACTTGCATGCCCATTTTTTGAAGAGCCTTTTTCTTCAGAGCCATCAGAAAAGTTGCCAATCTCGTTCAAACCACTAAAAAGTTTGATCTTTCACTGGTGCCCAAGTTTGCAACTTTCTTTTCTCCTGAACCATTCCGTCCACTTTCCTACTCGACGGTGTCAAACTGTGTTGAAAAAAGTCCTAAATGCCCTTGAGTGGGGGTCTGTTTGTCAGCCATCCATCCTTCTCTTTCTCTTCCAACCTTATCCGCTCGTTTCTTTCCTCTCCGCGGTGGACAGCACACCGGGGGCGCCCACCGGTGACCGAGCCGAGCTGCTCCTCCCCGCGAGCGTGCGTCCGTGGCCGGGCGCCGACCGCCCCCGCCAACTCTGACGACCCTCGTGCGCAAGACGTCGTGGCTCGGGCGGCGCGCGGACGCGAGCTCGAACAGCTCAGCGTCCCGGGTGCGGCGGCGCTGGTCCCCACCCCCACGCCGAGTCGCCGAGGCTCGCAGACGCGCGGGTTCTACGAGATGGCGGCCGCCTGCGACGCGCTCGCTGGTCGCACGCGCCTCCACCGCGCTCGCCGCGCCTGCCCGCTGCCAGCACGCGCCGCGGACGCGTGCGCCGAGCTGCAGGGGAGCCTGGTGGAGGTGCTGGAGTCGGAGCGTCTGGTGCTGCTGGGCGAGAACGCTCGCCTGGGCTTCCGCGCGTCGGTGGCCAAGGACGATGTCGCGGCGGCGCTCGCCGAGCTGGGCTACGCGCGTCGCCGCGCCGCGTAGATGGCCCGCCTAATCGTCAAGCTCCACGGTCCGCTCAGTCATTGCGTCGAAGACCGCCCTGGCGTCCCCCACCTCCCGCCTTCCACGCGTACCCGTGCACGGCCCTCCCGGCGCCGGCCAGGCCGAGCCCCGCGCACGCCTTGAGCACGGTGGGCACGACGAAGTTGTCCGCAGGGACGCCGGCCTCGAGCATGTCAATGAACCCGGCCAGCGCCCTGGCGTGCAGGCCCGCGCGGCTCCAGAGCCCGATGACGGCGGCCCACGCGAAGGCGTTCCTGCCCCTCTCCGGGAGCACGCCGAACGCGCGCTCGGCGTCATCGAGCGCGCCGCAGCGCGCGTAGAAGACGGCGAGCTTGGTGCCCACGTACGCGTTCCGGCAGTAGTAGGGCCCGCGCTTGACGAGCGCCGCGTGCACCTGGCGGCCCGCGCGGAGGGACCCGGGCCCGGCCGCGACGCAGCACTGGAGGAGCGACGTGTACACCTCCGGACCCACCGCGGCGGGGGAGGACCGGCGCTCGGCGCGGGCGACCAGCGCGAACGCGTCGCGGAGGCCGCCGTCGTGGGCTTGCTGCGAGAAGGCGGCGAGCGTGGCGTGCAACGAGGCGTCGGGCCTCGGCGCGTCGTGTGCAGCACCTCCACCTCATGCTGGCTGCGCATGACCAGCACGCCCCGGCCATGGCCTGCGGGCATGGCGTCACCGACGGCGGGTGCCGCCATGGTAGCAGTGTTGCTGGCTTGGTCCAGCACGCCCGCCATGTCGCGGCACGACTAGGCGGACGCCTCGGCGGTCACCGCGGCGTGGAGCAGGCGACAGAGGAACGCGGCCGGGAGTTGCGCGTCGCCGCGTCGGCCGTGGGAGGCAGCGCGTCCACGCCGGCCTCGAGGACCCCGACCAGGACGAGCTCTGCGTACGCGACGGCCGCGACGAGCAGGGGAGGTGTAACACCCCGGCCCAGAGCTTAACATGATTAATAGGATACTCATATTAACAAGTTACAGCCAGCAACTTCTTTCCCAGGAAGCCCATCTAGTAAAAACTCCAAAGTTAAGCGTGCTTGCCGATGGGTGACCGACCCAGGGAAGTTCTTTGCGGGTGCGCGTGAGTGAGGACAAAGTGCGCGAAAAAGGCGTTGATGCGCTGAGGGGCGTCTATATCCTAGTTAAGCGGCCCGGATGCGGCGCGGCCTCGGAGGCGGGACGTTACGAGATGGTGCGCGACGGCCGCGTGTCGGTTGCGAGCATGGTGCGAGCAGGGGAGGCTGGGCTGTCACGCCGACACACGCGTGGCCAAAGGAGGCGGTCTGCCACGCGACGGCCGCGGCGGGCAGGATGAGGCTGGTTAAGCGTGCCACGCCGAGCGGCGGCAACGGCGGCGGCGGAGGCAGCACGGGCACTAAGAAAGCAGAGAGAGAAAGGAAGGATAAGGATTGAGAGTGGAGGGTACTTTAGACATCTTCACTCGTGGGGTCCATAGGTCAGAGCTGCTAAACGGATGAAAACGGACGGAGCATGGACGGAATGGTTCAGGAGAAAAGAAAGTTGCAAACTTGGGCACCAGTGAAAGATCAAATTTTTTAGTGGCTTAAACGAGATTGGCAATTTTTCTGATGGCTCTCAAGAAAAAGGCTCTTTTTTGAACCCCGTTGAACAGCACAAGAGGAACCTGATCATCTCGTCGTGATACTTCTACCTACCAGTACTCCCTCAGGTTAAAAAAAACATGTAACCATGGGTTGCATGCCAGATAAAGTAACTCGGGTTTGACTAAGTTTCTAGCGAATAGTATTCATATTTATGGCTCCAAATTAATTTATTATAAAAATATATTTTGTAAATAATCTAATGATATTTATTTGATATTTTAATTGTTTATAGTCTTTTTATCTATAGTTGGTCAAACTTAGTAGACTTAAACAAGATACTGTGTTAGAATTATATGTTTTCTAGAACGAAGAGAGTAGTAAACTAGTAGAATAGAAAAGCAGAAAGCCACACTATAGTCCTGGTGCTTGCCCTGTTCACTGGATAGTTTCTACAGCTGACAAGCCATGTGGTGTTATTTTGTTGTGAGAAAAAACATCTGATAAGCCGATTGACATATCATCATCACCTTCTTCCGATCGAGCAAGGAAAGACAATGCACCGGAGCAGTCTGCACGGAGTATCTATGTGCAGTGTACTAGTACTGTCTTCGTGACCACTCTGCTGGTGGTAGCGAATCCAAACACTCCTGGAAATAGAATGTTTGTGGAAGAAGGCTGCCCGAGCACGACTATATGATGTGTGGTGTGGCTCTTCGCGCCTCCTTCAAATCTACGGCACATGCGAGTCCGACACGGTTTCATACGTCCAACTTCTTTAATTTGCTACACCACCTACAACGTGTACCTAGCCAATGCATGCAGACATTCATATTATTAGGCCAAGACTATGAGTACATGCTGACCGATGCTCCTTAATTAGCTGAAAACTAAACCTTACTCCTCCTGAAACAACATCTATTTTTGAGATGTGTAAATGTCATTCTTTCTAGAGACGGCTTTGTCAAGAACCATCTTTTTGAAAATGGTTTTAGTGACAGTCACATCTACAAATGGTTGATGTTTCTAGCCGCCCTTAAATGGTCGGTGATTTTTTATGTTCAAAATTATGTTTTAGATTTTTTTAGAGTTTAAAATAATTTTTATTAAATTTTTGAAATAACCTCAGATGAACATACGCCCAATAATAACAAAGTTATAGTGCCCTACGGTGTATAAAACTTTATAATTAATTCCATTGATGTATTCAATACAAGATTCACAAAGTTGATTTAAAAATGAAAACACCATATATTTGGCTATAATTTACAGTGTGATAGATGTAGGAAAGGAAGGTTTTGAGCCGAGCGTGGCCAGAGGTTGCCGAGTTCGAATCATTGTTCGCCATTCAATTATCTCGTCCTACCTCGCGTAGCTTTTCAACCAGCAAGCAACCTACGGATCAAAAAAGATGAAATACACTTTAGTTTTGAAGAATTATTTATTTTAGACACTCACCATGTTTTTATCGTACCTAGAAATTATAATATATAATAGCGCGAAACTTTGAATTTTAAAAAAAAAATCGTGACAATAACCGGGAACGCTCTACTGTATATGTATATTGGTGGTGATAGTTTGGCCCTTGTAATAATTTTATGTGGACACGGATTATTAGCACTGTAATAGTTAGATGGTGTTTGCCTAGGTTGCTCTGTATGTATATACTGTATATACTACACGCATCCAAATCTGAGAAAGGGCAACCACTTGAGATGGAACGCGTCTGCGAATTGATTCGATTCACATGAGCAACCGACTTGTACACTGTGCTGTCTCGCTGGCCCGCCTGGGAGGAAACGTGTCCGGATTGCGACTGGAGACAGAGCGGCGCCCTGTCCTCGAAGGTGGATGGGATGGGACCGATCGATCGAGCGTGGACGGACCGCGCCACTTTTCCATGTGTCCGCAATTAAAATCCATCCGGTCTGCCCCCGTCGTCCCCCCTGCGACTGCGAAGTTGCCGGGGCCGGCCAACCACATCACTGTTGTTGGCATCACACCACCACGCCTTGTTCTCTGGCCACTATTCCGCATTCAATGCCCGCACTGCTGCAGAGTTATTGCTTATACCTTGAACCCACTCTGTCTGCCGCGGATCCTCTACACCCACCTCATCTCTATCTCTACATGCATCGAATCCGTCCATCCCGATGTGTGTACTCCATGATGGCGTTGCGACCGATGGACGACAATTAAAAACCACAGGCAGACGCGGAACTACGTAACGACGACTCTCGTCGGCGTCGAAGCTGGACTGCTGTCTAAGAGCATCTCCAAGAGCTCTCTAAAATTGACTTGGTATAACCTAACTTATAGCAGTTTGGTATTTTGTTTTGCAAGTGAAAAAACAATGTATCTCCAACAGCTTGGTATTTTTACTTGGTAAAATTTAAAATAGGCCCAAAGAAACGCTGAAACCTCACTGGAATAATACCGTGTATCGATTCACCTTGTTTTCTTCGTCTCTGCAACAGATTAGTAGATTACCCCTGCACCGAACTACATTGTCGACTGCAACCCGAAACGGCGACGATGAGACTGAACGAGCCGTAGCCGGCATAGATTAGTTGAGGCGTCCAAATCGGGTCACGTGAAGGTGAAGCGCAAGAGTCCAACCAAAGCCATGCCACCTAGACAGAACGCAAGAGACGCAAGAGACTGTACTGTACTCCGTATATACTATAGTATACTCTGTGAATGAGTGCGACGCGCACGATGCGACCCACGCTGGTCCGTCGAGCAGCAATAGCTGCGTGCCAGGGGCGGCAGACTATTCTATCTATCCTGTTCCGCCTTCGGCGGCAGATGCCAACCAGGCCGCCCTAGACTGACTGGTGCAGGGCAATTTGTTCGCTTCCTGCATGCACGATCTCGGGCGGGAATCGGTCCGGAGTATCCTTGGCGCGCGCGGGAACGACCAAAGACCAAGCGGGAAGGGGCCGAAAAGAGCGATCCGCGCGGTCTACGCGTGCGTAACGATACGCGCGCGGACGGGAGATTTTCCAAACTGCCTATTTTACCAAGTAGCTTTTGGGAGTTGTTGGAGAGGAGAATTTGTGTTTTTGTTAAAAAATATAGAATACAAAGTTGTTATTGGGAGCTCTTGGAGATGCTCCAAGCAGCCCTAGTTGCCGGCCAGACGCTGCCGTTAACCATGCATTTGGCTAGACGGTCAGCTTTAATTATGAACAAACTAGTTACCCCAGTCCGCGTTCCTGCAAACGTACAGAAACAGTAGACGCCGGCCGGAACGAAGGCGCGATCACGCATGCACGCAGGTACGGTGAAGCTCCCGTCCCCGGTGAGCCGAGCCATGAATGCTCGATTGATCGCGCGCCCTTTTGGTGGGGCCGGCGGTGGACCTCCGGCGCGTCCGCCCGGACACGTACGCATATAGGCTGGGGTTAGGAGTACCGTCGGGATCGATGAACCATGTCGTTCGGCCCTTGGGGATCAATTACCCTTTAAATCCCCACCGGCAAAGGACAGTGATCGGGCCACCAACTGCTTGGAACCACGGACGTTTGGATGCCGTCCCGCCTACACACGGTCTTGTACGTACTACGTAGTATGTACTGGAGTAGTACCTTCCTGCATCCCTACCTTCAACGATCAAAAACTACTGCCCCATTATCGGCTATATAGGCCGGTGTGCTGCCACTGCCAGTACAAGAAAAGGGACTTCTATTCCAGGATGACTTTGTAATCAACAATTCTCCACTGAATTATAAGATTTTTGTTTTGGCTTTTCTTGTCCATGCTTTGCTATTTTGCGCGTGATAATTTCTAATAAAGCTTATCTCGAAGAATGCGTAGGAACTCACTTGACTTGCCTTTATGCTGTGCCACGAAAAATTCAGCTAGTTTGATGTAGTATTTGAGCAATGCCATTAATCAATCTCGACAAATTTTGATCCTAATAAACAGGGCAAATAAATTTCTCATTACATGCCATGAGGACAAGATCATCTGGATGATGGAGAGCTCAGGAGTGTACTCGGCCAGATCTGCATATGAGATTCAGCTTGGGGGCAGATCATCACAAACTTCCCCAAGCTAATTTGGAAGGCTTGGCCAACACCGAGATGCAAATTCTTCATGTGGCTTCTTCTGCAAAACCGTGTGTGGGCTGCTGACGGCTCTTTATAGCTCAGGGGCTGGGAGAACAACTACTTTTGTGCTCTTTATGAAAGAAATATCGAAACAGCCATGCACCTTTTCACGGAATGGCCTTACTCAAGGAGAGTGTACGTGGTGCTTAGTTGCATCGTGGAGCAACTGTGCAGGCTTTCGGCCAAACAACTGGGCAGATCATAGCGAGATGGAGGAGTGGTTCATACATCTGACGACAGGAGCGACCAGAGAGGGCCATTCCGTTGCCATCCTCACCTTATGGAACATCTGGAAAGAATGGAATGCGAGAGTGTTCAATGCCATTACACTTGGTGCACGTAATAGACGGTTTCAACAAGAACAAAAGATGAACTCTACAATTGGAAGCTAGCTAGAACAGGGGCTCATAACCCCTATAGTGTGGCAATAAGTGATGTGAGTAGTTAGCTAACCGTAATGCAACCCGCAGGGTGGTCTGGTGTGCGGGTTTTAGCGCTTCTCGCGCATGTAAGATCGCATTGTATCGGTGGCAGCAACACGTCGACTAAATTATTAGTGACATTGCTGCCTAGCAGCCATGCGGTGACCGTTCACACGTCCAAATTGTAAGTCAGTTTGACTTTTTTGGTACATCTATTTTGCTATGTATCTAGATATACGTAAGATCTTGATGAAGAGAAAAATGGATATACCAAAATGTCAAAATGACTTATAATTTGGAACGGAGGGAGTACATCGACTGAAGTCCATGATTTTGAATAATTCACTATGTGGACTAAGTACGAATAGCGCAGAATGGGCAATGCAATATTCATTATATATGGTCTTCATCATGTTTACTACTACAAATAAACCTTGCAATGACATATATGATATCATATTTTTTTTGCTTTTTTCTAAACTAAATCATGCCTAGATTTACTCAAATATGTGATGTGTCATCCATACGGTTTGCAAGCTGGCTAAAAAATATTGAAATATAGTATTTCAAATAGATAACTAGGTGGCCTATAAGAATATACTCCCTTCATTCTAAATTATCAGTCGCTTTGACTTTTTTTTACATCCATTTCACTATGTATCTAAATTAACGATATGTCAAAATACATAGCAAAATCGATATACCAAATAAGCGACTTTTGGAATGGAGGGGGTACATGATTGAAGTTCTCAAATTGATGTTTAGACGGAGTACTTAATTGGAACAGTACGCCAGCTGCAGCATCCTTACAAGCACAATTAAGGTGTTAAACGTGTGTACTGCTGTTGGAGTGCCTCTGAATCTCTGAATGTTCAACACTTCATTTCCTAGCTAGCCAGCAAGCAGCATGCATGACTAACTACAGCCTACTGCTTAAATATTCAGAAGCATAATTAAGGCACTTCTAATTTGGAGTCATGAATGTAGAACTGTTTAAAGAACAAAATTGTACTACTGCCTGTAGATGATCGATCAAATGGACTATTTATTCATTCAAGATTCCCCAGGCTTAATCTCCATCAATCTACAGGAATTGCAAGGACCATCTAAATAAATTAGAACAGTGGCTTGCAGCTGGTAAAGGCCGCCTCTATAGGTACTGGGCGCGCTTTGAATGCTGGGTTTGAATTAATACACAATTATTGGGCCCATCGCTCTCTTCAAGTATCAATTTGCTCCTTTTTTGCTCTACTAGGAAAATGTACGTAGGGCATGCATAATTTTTGGATGAAAAAAAAGAGTGATAAACATATAGTACACACACTCTCCGGCCACAAATACTCTCTTTTACAAAAAGTAACGTTTGTACTTTTAGGTACTTCCATTTTTAATTTATTTACTAGCCGCTTAATCTGATTTGGAGCTTCATACGTGAAACTTGGCAGGCAGGGAGGGAGTACGTACTCGGAGGATCTTTAGCGATGACCAGTTTCATCCGATCCGGCCGTCAGTGTTGGCCAGGTAGCTATGTGTGACCGTCCCAATTTCACTACCTGCAAAAATAACTATCAGCAGACACGTCTCTATTTTTTGAGACAGCTCAGTCAAAATCCGTCTCTAAAAATATACCTTGAGCCTCTAGCCAAAAACCAATCTTTAGCCATCAATTTTAGATAAAGGTGTCTCGTTTTACCAACCACCTCAAATGACCTCAGTTTTTGAGGCGGCAAGACAACAATCTTCTCTAAATACCAATTTCTAGAGACGGTTGTAAGCCTCTACAAATTGGCGTCCATCTTAAATTGTTGAGTGGAGCAGCACATGTTGCGGGACCATAGATAGCACATGTAGGTAGTAGGTTCTTAATGGAGATGCTCGCCATGGAGTTCAAGCATTATGCCAGAGAGCTTTTTAGTGATCTTGCTTAGGTTTTCTTGGGGAAAACCATAGAATCTTGAAGGCTTTGTTACTCATGCTATCTGTTAGCACCAAGATGGCCTATAGAGAATAAGACTTGGTGACCTTCCTCAGAGGCGATATTGTGAGGAGGCTCCAATAGGCTTGTACATGGGTACTGAAACTGACCTTGACAGAGTAGCAAACAATGAGAGTGGAGCTGGATTTAGGGGCCCGTTTGGTACAACTTTACTTCTCTAGTGAAGCAGGTTTTTCGGCTTCTGCTTCAGGGGCGTCTTTATAAATGAAGCTAAAATTGTTTTGATGAATCATTCAAGAAAAAACTCTACATATAGATCTCCTTAAAAATGCTCCCACAGAATCCACACATGAAGCTGAGAAAAACTACTGGTTCCATGAAATTTATTCATGCGTGAAAGTGTTTGCGGCTTGACTAGAAATTCGCAATTGGGATTATTATTAGATATAATATAAGTTTTCTTATGTTCCTTGCAATTTTTTTTATATGGATAAGAAATTCATGCTCGTTTGTAAGTTATCAAAATATATAACTTCTGGTCATGAGTTATTGAGACACTTTAGTTTACATTGTCATCAATGCTAATGTTTAATTATACCATGTTTCACTGGGTAGTCTTATGACTTCTAAAGTTAGTAGCCAGATTAAAAGATGTGAAATCACATAACCACATATTTACACCGCAATATTAATTTCACAGCAATCATTCTTTTCAAAAAATTTCACAGCAATCATCTATATGATCGAGTCAGAACGTGTCAAGCAGAACTCCCGACCGCTTTAACATTAAGGTGCTAGTTGTGAAAGATTGAATCTAGAATCTTATAAGTTGAGACTAGTATATCCTAATTATGAACTAGTGATCCTGTTTCCTAAACCCAAAGATCTGATAGCCTTTATTACCAATGTTTGACCCAGATCGGCGTCAACATCCATGCTCATACGAGTTAGAACAACTCACGTACACCAATGATACAAAGTCTAATTCTAAGAGCAACTTTAATGTATAGCACCTTTGGTGTTGCTTAGCTCTCGCACGTCAGGTGGTGCTTGTTTGTTCTATTTTGCTTCAATGTATAAGCTCTATTAGCATCAATTAAATGAGACCCATAAGAAATAAATTATTATCCTTTTCACCCTTCACGTCTCTTCTCAATCAATTTTATCTCTCCTCTCTTCTCTTAGCACCAGGTGCCAGAATAGGCACCTGGTGCCAAGAGTTGCTAAGCTAGCACCACCCCTCCAATGTATCACATATCATGTTCTCTCTTCTCTCTCCTTCTAGCACCACCTTAACACCATATATACATTGGAGCTGCTCTAAGATGTATTAGGTTGCAACCCACATCATGCACGTCTGCTAGTCAAATATTAATTTACAACTACGAGAAATACCGTCCGCATGCCCATCGCAAATAGCAGGTTCTTATTGCACTCCAAGCTATCACGGGTTACATACCTTAGAAGTTCTTACACACAAAACTAACACGCATCACGAATCTCATACAAACATTTGTCAAAAAAAAAAAAAAAAAAAAAAAGCGCCACAGCCTACAGGGATTCGATATACCCAGCAACAGCAAGGTCCGATATCATCATTAGAGCTGGCTATAGTATACTACAAGCTGTTGGTGAATTGCAAACTTCACTCGGCTCCTAGCTTATCTGCAGTATTTTCATCCGTATGGGCCATTGGATGAGCGCTTCTAGGTGTCGGTGTCCTGATTACAACACGGCAAATAGCATGTGGTCGGCTCGTCTCCATTAATTAATCCGTGACCGGTAGACCCTGACATTAATCCGTGACCGGTAGACCCTGACCTGAGAGAAAACGAGATCGCAAGTAACACAACACGCTGATGTGTATGGATCGACTGCCTGTCGCTCATATATATGATGAGGGCCAAAAAGAAAAAGGGATAAACAGAAACCAGCTTCTTAACGGAATATTTGGATTACATGAGTATCCATATATACTGCATATATTGTACCAGCAGACACAAAGACGAGGTTTTCTCATGCTGAGGTGAGAAGTCGTCTACCTTAAGCTAAAATAGCTCGCTGGTGTCTATCTGGCAGCTTCAGTTTTTTTATCATCTCAAATTGGTACTCAATTGTTTTTCCTTAAAACTTGAATGTTTCTTAGAGTGTACTTAATATTGACTATATATCTCACATGCATAATACGGACATCAATCACCCTTGTTTGGCAAGTTTGCATGCTAGGAAATTCCTGGAAACTATAATGAAGTCCAAAAAGGTTGCATTTAAGTGAAACAAGGTTGTGCAAAAGGATCCAATTAATGCAAGAACAAAAAAAAAGTTGTAATAGCATGAAATAAAATAAACAATCGCAACTAGTCCGGCCAATAGTGGGGAAATAAGTTAATCCCTCTTGGCAGGACTCATTGTGAAATAAAAAAGTTGATGTTGTTTTAATTTTGTTGTGTGAGAAAAACATTGTACCATGGCGGATAAGTAGGGTTGCTTAACGCTGATAAATTCAAGTGAACATGTTGAATAGCTAGTTTATTTGGCTCTATATGGATATATAACGTAAATTGGATGAATCTTGATTATATTACAGATCACCAATTGGGAGTCTTTTTTGTTAAATTGAAGAAGAAACCCGATGTTTCTTAAGTCCAAACTCTAGATGTCAATATATGTTGTCTGATGTATGACAGATGCAACGTACTTAAGTGTGTCATGCAGTCACAAATAAGGTGGCCGGCGGCCGGCGAGCAGCTAAATTCCTGTAGGAGCCGGCGAGAAGAACTCCTGAAGTAAAGTCAGCTTCTGTATTTTGAAAAGGAATTTTGACCCCTGTTTTTAGTTTTGACTATTACTAGACCAGAAACATCCCAGCAACATTCTTCATCCACTTAAAATTTTCTCACAAACACAAATGCACAATGAATGGAATTGTACATATGTTGCTGCACATAGATAGCGCCATCAAAATAGTATATGTCTTTCCTCTCAAAGAAACACAAGAACACAGTCACACTCACTCGGTCACAACTCACATGCACCGTCACAGTTCCTCTTCCACCCCAACAATGCAAGCAGACATGCTGGAACCTGGAAGCGCCACTGTGAATGCTCCAAACGTGCCCGCGCCGCACGTACCCACCCCTATAATAACCCGTCGCCAGCGCCAACCACCTCGACACACACAACACCACACAAAGCTAAGCGTGTCTACCACAGCGTAGCCGGAGCTAGAGCTGTAGTTGTAACCCAGGAGCCAGCAGGAGCTAGCTCTAGCTGGTGCAAAGCCGCGCCGCAAGGTACTCTAGGCTAGCTCTACCACCGGCCAGCTGCTGTGCTGCCATGGAGAATCCCTACACGAGCTTCATCAACAGCCACCGTCCCCAGCACCACCGCTACTACTACCACCCCGCAGCGCCACCGGCGCCAGCACCGGCCGCCGCGACCTACCCCTCCCTGCCTTTCTTCGCTGCTGCGCATCATCTGATGCAGCCATCGGCCGCTCCGATGCCGCCCGCCCCGCCCTCGCCCCCGCTCCGGGAAGCCCTGCCGCTGCTCTCTTTGGTCCCCGCGCCGCGAGGTATCGGTATCACGCGACAGGAGGAGCGCCGCGGCCGGGCACCCGCGGCGTTGGAGTCTGAAGAGGACAGGGACGAGGGAGAAGAGGAGGAGGGCCCCACGGCAAGCAGCAAGCACGGCCAGCAGCAGCGTCTGGGAGTGGGACGGGGAGGGCTGTTCGCCGACCTGAACGCCAAGGCGGCGGGTGACCCGATGGACGTGGAGGATGCCGACGGCTCCGGATCCGCGGCGGGCGACGTGACTGTGGCGCTGCGCATCGGCCTTCCGCTGCCGCCGGCACCTACTAGCACCGGCGCGGCCGACGGCCTCTCGGCTGGCGCCTGCAGGCGGCATCAGCAGCACGACGGCGAGGAGGAGGAGGACAGCAGGGAGAACGGTGGCGGCGGCGAGGAGGAAGAAGAGGAGGAGGAGACTACACCGGCGGCGCCGCTAGGGTTCCCGTCGACGCCGATCGGGCGGCTGAACAAGGGGCAGTACTGGATCCCGACGCCGTCGCAGATCCTCATCGGCCCCACGCAGTTCTCCTGCCCCGTCTGCTTCAAAACCTTCAACCGATACAACAACATGCAGGTGAGAAGCTGATCGATCTATCGTGTGACGTCCATTAATTCTTCAATTTCACTGCTAGCTAAGCTGTCGATCTTCTTGCTGCTTGCACCATGCATGCATTTCTCCTCATTTTTTTTTTCAATTTGAACTAACTAACAAATCTGAAAAGGCTGGCAATTACGATTCCCAAACTGAATTTTTCTCTTGAATCATTAAACTAGTTCCGTTCGTTATCACTAACCTGTGTTTGATTGCCATCTTCTTTTACTCGAAGAATTTTCCTTTTAATTTCTCGTCTGTTGAGGACGAACCAAAATAATTTTGCAACCGCTAGCGCGAACGTCGTCGTACGTAGATGTCGATCCCCTCCCGGCCCCTCCCAATAATTGGAACTAGGTACCTAACATTGAATGATGTGGCAGTAGCTAGCTAGGTTAAATAAAGTTCCTACAGTCGCCAAGCCGGCGCGGATGTGAATTGTGAAATGAACACGCCGACGAACCAGCTTGTTGCTGTATAAATAGCCGCGCGGCTCTTTTGTCGGGACAGTACGGAACAATTATTCTGAGACATCTGCTGTTATGTTCTAACTGTCGATTCCTTTTAACGTATGCCATTGAATAGAAGGCTATAGCTAGATTCAGTTCTACCAATAAAAACCCTCTGAAACTACGGCAGTGAGTGCAATAGATACTAGATACTAGATACTACTCCATCTGATCTTGGAGTTATGACATAGTCGTAGGTAGTATACATATCGAAATCTCAAGAGATATATGCTGAAATACTACATGTTATCCGTGTAGATTCGTGCTCGAGTAACAATGATCTGATCTTGTTGTAATATTATTGTACGATAATATAGTAGACACAGACACACAGTCCTAGGTAACTAACATTACCAAAATGTATATATATATATATGTAGATCCTGCAAAGGCGTGGCCTCCCAAATTAAACCTCCTATCTTTATTTATTTATTTATTTTTATTATAGATCGCACATTGCAGTAGCATAGATACACATGATGTGATGTTTTGTTTACGTTTGGAGAAATGAAACCAATTCTGCTGAAAACAGTTCCCCAATGGCGGTCATTGTCCTTTGGGTAGCTAGCTGTGCTCGTGTGTGGAAGAGCCGGAGGTGATAATAATCAGGTAGTAGTAGCTACCTCGCCAGATAGATTACATACACGTGCTCCTGTCTGTTCTGGCTGGCCGGGCGCGGCGCCCCCTGAGCGGCGATTAAGCTCAGGCCTTGTTTAGTAGACTCCAAACTTTTAAATTTAGCACTATGCAAAAAGAAGATTCTCCGTCACATCAAACTTGTGGTACATGCATGGAGTACTAAATATAGATAAAATTAAAAACTAATTGCATAATTTTATTGTACTTTGTGAGACAAAATCTTTTGAGTATAATTTATCAATATTTGGACAATATTTCACAAATACAAACGAAATTGTTACAGTACGCTACAGTATGTGAACGCCTGAATTTGGACTCCCAATTTTAAGATCTAAACAAGGCCTCATAGAGAAGGCCAGCATGCAGGCAGTTGCCGCCTTTTCGTGTGATTGAACAAGACCAGTGCGTTCAGTCATGGCCAGTCCACGAGTCCATGCATGCAACTTTTGAGCTTTTCCGGCCGGGACCCGGGAGGCCGGCCTACGCTTTTTTCCGGGTGTTCGTCTTTGCTTTGGGAATGCATGCATGCATGGAGATGGAGGACGCTGCGGGCTTGTGACTTTGTGAGGCGCTGTGGAGAGGACGATATCCATGTGAAGATCTGTCTCTCTGCGTCTTTGCAAATCTCTCTGCAGTCTCTGGGTCTTATTTCATTTGGGCATGGCATGTATGTAGCTTGGTCACCAGATTCAGATGCATGGTGTGTGTCTGCCTGCCTGGTCTGGCCATGAAAAGAAACGACTCAGTGAGCATGTACATTCTTCATCAGGTAGTGCGTGACTTGCCGATCTGTGGAAATCGCTACGGCAGTCTGAGAGCCTCTGCGTGTAGGCCATGGCCGCTGCTTTCTTTTGTCTACACAGCCACTGAGCCTGATGGCATGATCCATCGATCGATCTCCTAGAACATTATTAGCACCACTGATCTGGAGTAGTATATCTTTGATCATGTCCATGTATGTCAACATGAGCTTGGCGAAGCTATATTTAGCTTACGTGGTGCAAATGCACCATCCAAATTTTTTTAAAATAGTGATTTCGTCTAAACTTTCACCATATATGCACCACCCACGATACATGTATATCTACCCACAAGGCAAGCGCACCACCCTCTAATTTGCTCTAGCTTCGCCACTGCTTGCTCCGGTAGACAGAATATCGCCACTGCTTGCTCCGGTAGACAGAATAGTCCATCACCGAGGGCTTGAGGACAACAAAACGTTAATTTCCTCTCTTGCTGTAGCTCTCTGATGATTGACCACTGACTTGGGATTCACTCGCTGGCTGTTGTGTCTCCTTCACGGCTCCCGAGGACTGCAAGAGATGTGCAGTGTTCTTGCTGTAGCTTAGCTATGCCGTCCTGCCACGCTCACTGTGCGGCGGACGCAATCGCGCACGTACACGGTACAAACACACAGACACGCAGTGATCTCTCCCTTTCAGAAAGAAACAACACAAACACATGAGCGATGATGGTATGATGGTCTAGACTAACGTACTGTACAACAAGCTAGCAGCGACGGCCCTCGCTTTCAAAAGCTTGCATGCTTTGCATGCTGCGACTGGCTTTCAAAAGCTTGCATGCTGCGACTGCGAGGCCTCTGCTCTCATGCGGCTTCTGATCCGGTTTCACCACTCACTGACACATAGGAGTGTAAAAAAAAATTGTCTGCCATAGTTAGAGAACACTGTCGTTTACGGGAGCCAGTCTTATTCTCTGATCACAAGCAAACCAATGTCAAAGAGATGCGCGTGCATATGCATAGTAGGGCCTTGTTTAGTTCCCCAAATTGGTGGTTGCCAATTTGGTACAGTAAAAGATTCTCCATCACATCAAAATGTCAGCACATGCATGGAGTACTAAATTTAGATGAAATTAAAAACTAATTACACAGTTTAGTTGTACTTTGCTAGACGAATCTTTTGAGCCTAATTAATCAATGTTTGGATAATATTTCACAAATACAAACGAAATGCTACAGTGCGCTACAGTACCCACTACCAAATTGGCAAGCCCCAAATTGGGGGAACTAAACAAGGCCTAGCTGTATATGCCTCTTCGAAATAAACAACGCGTTCAAAATGCCTCTTCGAAACAACGTGTTCAAAGGTTTCTTTACTGCTATGTTGAAAAAAACTACTATCTGCATTGAACTTATCAATCATGGTATAATATTTATTCTCTCATAACAAAACAACATTTTATTAGCAGTAAAAACCATCAGCCGAATAGCAGGCCGGATTTTTTTTTTCGAGAGCGCGTCGTGGACGCGTATTTCATTAAGAAAAAGAGAGTACGACAATACAAAGCAGTAATCAAGAGATGGCTCTATACAGTATGAATATAGTGCCCCATCCTAGAAACATAATATAATTCTAGTTTTATCATAGGTCAGAACTATCTAAAGTGCGGCTAAGTTTATAAAGAAACAGATTGAATCTGTTTTTTTACAGCAACAGATTGAATCTGTAATGAATCTAATACTATACTTCTTTGAAATAAAATAATAAATACTGATATTTATTTTATAAATAAATTTGGTTAAACTCAGTACGGTTTGATGTATATGGTAGCTAAAAGCCTAAAACTGATCTTCTGGAGAAAGTAATAGATCCATGAACTGAACTCAAGTGTAGTAACAGTAGTAATAATTTGCCTAAAAAACAGTAGTAATGATTAATGTTACCTTCTTATATGCATGCATATGATTATCACATGAACACAATCATATGATCATGTGATTCATGTACGCTAAGCCCCAGTAGCTATAGTAGCAAATACGGTGACTGATTAAACTGCTGGGCGATGTGGATGCAGATGCACATGTGGGGTCACGGGTCACAGTACCGCAAGGGCCCGGAGTCGCTGCGGGGCATCCAGCCGACGGCCATGCTGCGGCTGCCGTGCTACTGCTGCTCGCCGGGGTGCCGCAACAACATCGACCACCCGCGCGCCAAGCCGCTCAAGGACTTCCGCACGCTGCAGACGCACTACAAGCGCAAGCACGGGCTCAAGCCCTTCCTGTGCCGCCGCTGCGGCAAGGCCTTCGCCGTCAAGGGCGACTGGCGCACGCACGAGAAGAACTGCGGCAGGCTCTGGTACTGCCTCTGCGGCTCCGAGTTCAAGCACAAGCGCTCGCTCAAGGACCACGCCCGCGCCTTCGGCCATGGCCACGGCTTCGTCGGAGGCGCCAGCGCGGGCTCCGGCTCCGGGTGTGGCGGGGGGCTCGACGACGACGATGACGGCGCGGTGTCCGACGTCGAGCACGACGGGACGACGGCGGCGGCCAGCAGGTCGATGTGACCGATCCAGCCGCCATATATGCAGGCATCTACAATATGGATCCAGCTCTCTACTAGCGGGCCGGCCGGCAGGTCGATCTTACATGCATACTACAAAGGAGACCGTATGATCGATAGGCCGACCGACCGGTGCAAATGAAAAAAAAAACTGTTGTTGTACTATATAGTATAAGAGATTATCGAGTTATTCTTTCATTTCGCAGCTGCTGCAGCGCTGCTTTTATGTTCGCTTTATCTGCTCCGTCCTAGCTAAGTACTGCACACGGCTGGCACGAGCACGAGAAATCAATCACGGGCATGAATGTGTCAACCGCTAGCTTGTGAATATCTGATCGATCGATGCACTGTTCAGAAACTTGAGTCATCGATTCACGTCTTCTACCACTTGATGTCTTGATCCTGTCGTCTTGCGTGCATATTTCATTCAGTACAACTGTACAAGAGCTGTGTATTGTTGTGTGAGATCTTGAAATGTAAACGAGCAAAGACCACTAATAATATGCACTAATTGCCGTATTGTCCAAACACAACTTCTCTGGCAAGCACGTGTTGTGACCGGTGATTAGTGACGCCTTAAGCGTTGTTTGAAAAAACAATATTTAGATATACACTATGTCTAAATACATAGTGACTTTGTCAATCTCGAGTTTTAGTGTGGTCCAACTTAGTCTTCAAATTAAGGCAGTGACGGAACCAGCGATCATGATTAAGGGGGGGAGGCCAAACAAATGTGATGGCATTTTTTACTATGATAAAATATACATAATAATACGTTTCAACATTTTTTTTAAAAAAAAGTTACACTATTTTTAACTAGAATCATAGTTTTTCAATTAAAAATGAGTAAAAAGATGAGTTTTTTAACTAAAAATGAGTAAAAAAATTGAGTTTTTTTAACTAAAAATAGTAAACCTACCATGCATGGGGGTGGCCACGGCCCCTGCTGGCCCCCCCTAGTTCCGTCACTGAATAAAGACGCTCAAAGGAGTAGAGTGTACATGTGTGTTCATAGAGTTGAATGTACGCTCATGTACATAGATGAGCATCTACGTCTATACTAGGTCTCGCAAAGAAAACATAGTAAAAGTAATATTTAGAAAAAAAATATCTTATAGTTTGAAATGAAGGAAGTTAAATCAAGTAGAGATATACCTTAGTCTACTCGATCTATGTATGAAGATTCACCAACGACACCTTGGGAAATCAAGTTGTGATAAATACCTTGGTGTGTGATGAATGATTGATACATGTCTTGAGATATTTAGATCTTTCGATGGTGAATACATGTTGCAAGTGTGCAAGATTATGTTTTGGCTAACTAGAAGGTGTTAGAGAAATGTCTATTTGTTTGTTATATATATGTACGTGATATATTGGTGGTTAATGACAAAGGCTGAAGCTCGAGCAAGCTTCGAGCCTAAGCCAATGAAGTTATTGTGAATGAAACAAAAAAAGGTCATGTGAATGGATGTGAGTGGATGGCATGCTCCTACATAGATCGTCTACAATCATGGGCTCGAACAATGGCCCTCTCGATCCGTACCTCTTCATCATCATAACCAATCTCCTCTATGGAAATCCTGGTTTGGCTTTAGTAATTAAGTGACAATCTTAGGTAGATTAATATGTTTAATGTAAGATGAACAAGTGCTTAGTCCACAAGCATACTAATGTGAGCAATACATTTGTAAGAGCCATGGTGGAGAAGTGGTTTATGCATGTTGCTAGTGCCCAACTAGTGAGTTGAAGGAGCTCATTAATTGCATATACGCCATGGCATGCACTCATGCGGCTTCGTAGAGAAGATCGAGAGATGAGGCAAGGCAAGACTACAAATGACCGGGTTCGTATAGTGAAGGGCAAGCTAGAGGCTCGGGTGAACATCAAGGCGGTGAAGCTAGAGCGGAGGGCTTGGTGTTGGTGGATTGTGTGCAATAATGGTGGTGAGAGCATGCAATCGGGGCTATGATTGATGAACCAATAAGGCCATCTGAAGCTATGAAGTGGATCATATTGTTAATGAATGATCAAACCAAGTGAAGACGTGCTGATTACAAGTGGCTTGATGCATGTTGAATGCTTATGTGGCATCACCGTACACAAGGAAGAGGTAGATTTGTAGGGCATTTCATTTCACCTATGTTGATTAGAGAAGTGTTTGATTGATTTAGGAACAAACAGTTGTACTATGAAAAGAGGCAAACTTATTTCCATAGAGGTCATCAAGGGGTGCATTAGGTCCAAGCGAGGCCATGAGTGATCCACATTGTTCGGGCGTCCACAATGGTCATAGCTAGTACTAACTACATAGTTAGCTGATGTGGAGATGATAAACAATAAAAAGGCTATTGTATATTACTGGATCCACATGCTCCTCTCACATATTCTTGGTATATGTAAAATAGATAAGCTATTTGTTTGTAGCTAGTGAGCATTCTCTCTCTTACTTTTTTCTTGTCATGTCACATCTAGATAGCTAAATAGCTAGTTATTGGGGACGCCCTTCATACGAAGGACTAAAAATATATGTTTAACAATCAAGATATGACATTAAAAATGCCTAATAGTCACAGGTTTAACAATGAAGGTGTAAAAGTGCATAAAGATAATAATGATAAAGCTATTTATATTCTTTTTAATATCCCTCTCATAATGAGAAGCTAAACCCAAAACAAAGAAAGCCTCATTTTTATGAGGGGCAAACTGTGATCCAATTTAGTATTTTGGGGGAGTAAAACGCGACTTGAGATTTTGTAACTGTCTAACTGAGGCCACAACGTGACTTATTAAGGGCAGTAAAATATATTTTTTGAGTACTTCTGCTTGGAAGGTAGAGGAATTTTTGAGCCATGCAAATGAATAAATTCACTATGCATGCTTCCTATTACTCATCCTTACATGGCCCTCTGCATATGGATCGTGTTATATCTGATCTGATATGACAATTTGCATTGATATATGGCTAAGCCTCGCTATCACGTAGTACCACGATACCCTGCAGGGGGGTGTAGCAGTTATGGAGTCACCGTTCTGACTTCTGGGTGCTGCAATGCACCCGTCTCAGCCTGCTGTGGGCCGTGTTCCGCATGTGTTTTGCATACCCCAGAAAAAGGAAAAGGTCGCAACCGCACCAGACCCTGGAACCGGCGGAGACGAAGGCTTTTAACACACGGACACGCACGCATAAGGTGCTGTCGAGCTTGGAGACGCCGGATCAGGAATCAGATGGATCTTCTTTTCACGAGATCGACTGATCGAGCAGGAGACGGATCGACGGAGGATCAACTTCTTGGCTCACCTGAGAGGCTCGCGGAATGGCCGACAGAAATATGTCTTGGCCGTCCTGATGGATGGAACGTCAGATTCGGATGCGCGCGCACATCGGTTTACCATACCATGAGATGTTGTGTCAAATGATGAGCTGAACGTCGCGTCCCCTGGGCCGAAAGGTAAGCTGCACTGCACCTGCACTGGAGGGAATCAAACGAGGGGGGCCCGAGGCCCCGACTTCCGACCGTGCCGGTGCAAGAGCCATGAGACAATTGCCGTTGTTTTCCGGCGAGGACGACGAGGACGCGTGGTCTCGATCGCACGCCGGCGACGGCAAGGACGACGAGGACGCGTGGTCTCGATCGCACGCCGGCGACGGATCGGTGGGCACCGGACGTGTTGGTGTCGCGTGTACTCTAGGAGCTGTGCATCCGCTGGGCCGAAGCGAGTTGCATTGACGCGGCTGTCCAAGCCAGGACGGATTCAGGCGGCAGCGTGCCGGAGACTGCACTCTGACTGCACTCTTCTTTAGCAGCCTTCCATCTTTTCCGTACTCCTTGCGAGTTTACTTTTCCCTGTAACGTCTCGTCACTCCGCCTTTTTCGTGACAAGCTTGATACGCTGGTGCGCCAAAGTACTCCCTCCGTTCCTGAAAATATGCAACTATAGGTTGCGTGTGGATAAAGTAGGCTCACGTTTTGGCCAAGTTTCAGCGAAAAATATTCATATTTACAGCTCCAAACTAATTTATTATAAAAATATATTTCATATATAATCTAATGATATTTATTTGATATTTTAATTATTTATAGTTTTTTATCTATAATTGGTCAAACTTAGTGGACTTAAACACGTGTCTTGTCTTAGAATTGTGTTTTTTCTGAAACGGAGGGAGTACGGAGTACATTCGAACTGCAGGTCAGTGGATCTCCTTTTTTCCCCCTCAATAAAAACTCAGCAACACACGGCATTTCGATAAAAAAAAGTAAAATACTCCCTACGATAGTAAAACTCACGTTTCAACCCGTCAACCAATTCCTAGTTTAAACATTTAAAGGAACTAAGACTATTATTATTTTATTTAATCAGGGATATATTTTCACAATACACCTATTTTGTTGATAATGTTTTCGATACAAAACTTTGATACTGATGGACTCCTCAAAAACGCTATTAATGCTCTCTTTTGACAAAGTGAGTAAGAATATTTGGATCCAATCAACTAATAGTTAGCTGCTAGACTATAGTTAATTTGAGCTTCTAACTATGAGCTACCTAGATCGAAATAGCTTCCAAGTACTACCTTCCGTTTAAATACATCATATCATTTGAGACATACACAATCACAAAATTGTTTTGTAGTTGTGAATTTTGTTGTGTTAAATTTCATGGCTATACAACTCTTGTGAAAACATACTAGTTTGTAATATCCTTGAAGGGGGCTTGAGCGTTTATACCCCTCCTTTCGTGACCGTTTGTGATTCTGCCCTTCCTTTTTTCACTTTGCGTTTTTACCCCTCCTTTTTAAAAACGAAGGAACACTTTACCCCTCTCCAGTTAACAGCCTCTAACGGTGTTAACTTTTGCACAATCGGACAATTTTGCCCATGCGTTTTTGCCCCTGATTTATGATGTTTCTTGTGTTTTTACCCCTATTTTGAATAGCAAGATATCTTTTTTACACAAAATTTCAACTGACAATATACATAAACACAATTTTTCAGTTCGGTTTTCGATTTCTGACCGAACAAATAGAAACAGGTAGACAGCGCAGGGCATAGATCACAATTTCTCAGCACAAATCCACAAATCCACCTCATTTCCAACTCTTTCTGTCCACACGAAAGATAAAAAAGATCAAAACAAGCAAATGTTTCTGTCCACAAAAAAATAAAAAAATAAAAACAAGAAGAGGTCGCTTGCCTCGTTCAGTTGCTCGAGAAGAATGCAACTGTCCTGTTCCTACTGCAATTGAGATTGACGACGACCATGCGTTGCTGCCTGCTGCCTGGTCATGGGTCGCCCGTCGCTGCAGCAGAAGCAGATCAACCGGCTGCCGAGAGCCTGCTACCCCGTAGCAGCAGATCGAGTGAGATGTGCCGCCGCCACCGTCGCCACTTACGGAAATCGAGAAGTAGGGGACCAGGCCGTAGGGGACGAAACTCTGAATGGATGGTCGGGCGCGCTACTGTCGTCGTCAGGAAGTAGGCCGCCGCCGAGGAGGTCGGGCGCGCTGCCCCCGCCGTCGATGTCGACGCCGCCAGCCCCGAGCTGATAGGACGGCCAAACAGGAGGGCCTAGACCAGCCTCCGCAGGGGCGCGCCGGAGCAGGACGGCAGCCACGCCTGGTGCCCGTTGCCGCTGGCTAGTCTGGGGCGCGCTGCCGCCGGCGGGTGAACCCCTAGCGCAGGTGAAGCCATGACGGGCCGGGACTCGGGAGTCGGGACCTAGTGCCGCGGGGTACGAGTGAAGGAGAAAAGTACTGAGGGGTATCAGTGTCTTTTGCCCTATGTGCCTTTTCTTTTTTCTTTTTCTTTTGCTATTTAATGTAACTTTTTTAACGGTGTTTCAAAAGAGGGGCAAACGGGAGCTTCAATCGAAAAAAACGAGGGTAAAATCACAAAGTTGAAAAAGGAGGGGTAAAATCATCATTGGACTTTAAAATAGGGGAAGAAACACTAAAACCCCTTGAAGTTAAATACATGAGCAACTTCTGAACTTGTTAAGCGGTAGCACTTTGGCTAGTCTCGGTGGTGGTTTCACAAGAGTTTCATTCTTAATTAAAACTATGACACATGAGCAAATTTACTTACTTGGCATGGTATTTATGAGGAAAGAGATAAACTGTTTCACTAAGACAAAACCCACCATCACATTTACCATCACAATGAAATCTCCAAATGAGACCGATTAGTTTCATTCTCACATGCTCTCAATGATCTTCTGTGCAAAATAAGTAAAGAATTGTATGCAATTAGCCTACTCAACTATGTATTGATGTAGACTGTTTTATTCACTTGTAAAAGTTGGGGAGAATTGGTTATTTGGCCCTGAAAAAAGTTCAGTTATTTATTTGGCCTTTGTAACTATGTATGGAAGCTCTGCACTGAGATTTGTCTTTGGTTCACAAACTTTGAAAACACATTTCTCGGTGCCCTTGTTAAAATGTGCACCATAGGTCCATTTTGAACTATATCGAACACGCGTGATGCATGATCTAACAACTTTTGAGACATAAGAATGTGTTTTTAAAGTTTGTAAACTTAAGTGACATCCGTTTCATAAATTTAGAGATTGCTCATGCATTGAATTCATATTATTATTGCCCACGGCGCAACTAGTGTAAACCAAGAAAGTTAAGTTTTAAGGAATGTTGAGAACGTTTCAATTGCGAACTGAGCAGAGCTCAACTCATTAGCTTTGATGTGGTGGAATTTGTTCATCCAAGTTTAAATTATAGACTTAACATAGGTGCTTACATTTTTCTATAATTATTTTAGAATTAAGAGTGTACTTGTTTTCGTCACATAGATGTACATGTGCCTTTATAAATGTATGCGTCTGTGTCGTACAATTCTAAAATAGAGTTAATCCGGTTCGCTCAGAAGAAGCTAAAAGTATTTCCTCCTTTTTTTCAAACTATATGTCACTTTGATTTTTTTGGTTTATTTATTTTACTTTTTATCTAGACATATAAAGACATATAATTATATCTAGATGTCTAGAAAAATGTATGTACCAAAAAATTAAAGTAACTTATATTTTGAAACAGAGGGAATATTATAGAATGAGGAATTAATGATCGATAACATTGTTTGCTTAGAAATATTTTGAAAAAAAAAACACACCAGCAAATGGATATCAACCCGTTTTACCTTAATTCTGGCTAGGCGATA
The DNA here is from genome assembly GCA_018135685.1 of Themeda triandra. Lineage (NCBI taxonomy): Eukaryota > Viridiplantae > Streptophyta > Magnoliopsida > Poales > Poaceae > Themeda > Themeda triandra. The sequence continues at coordinate 495,792 of JAENPR010000201.1, read as the reverse complement.
GTGAGACCAAAAAACTCTTAAATTATTTTGTGGCTCCCGTTGCCCCCAAAAAAAAAACAGCGGTTGACATCAGGAAGCCCAGATGATTTGTTTTTGGGCCTTGTTGGGCTCTCATTCAGCTTCACCATTCTTGGACCTTTTTGACCTCTCATTGAGGCCTTGTTTTCAGTTTCGGCCTAGTCAAGGCCCCAGAAGCCTGGACGACGTTTTCCATAACACCGAAGAGATGCCGCAGACGGGCGCCATTCTCACATCCCACGCAATGGCGTTCCCTCCTCTCGCACCCACCCGGACCTACTCGCCCTTAGTGCCCAAGCTGCCCCGTCCCTCGCCCCCATTCCCGTGTAGCTCTCCTCTTCGCCGAGCACGGTGGCCGCGCTTGGCGCGAGCCAGAGCGACGACTCCGGGCAGCAGCTCGGCCGCGGCGGCGACGGACGAGCAGAAGGAGCGGAAGAGGTGCCTCAGATGCGGCGGCGCTTACCGAGACGACGAGAACCACCCGACTGCCTGCGCCTTCCATGGCCACATCACAGGTGGAGTATTATCCTCTCGTGCTCTGTGCTCCAGCGGTCCAGCCTACGGGCTACGGTGGGATTTGTACTTGATCTTATAATAGGCCCGTATGTCGACCCACGACTAATGTAGATGGAGGCCCATATATGGGCCACAGTGTTGAGGCCCTTTATCTGAGCTTGCTTGTTTTGCTAAAAAAAAAAAATTGCATGTAAACCTTTGCCGCGTGCATCGCAGGCGAGAAGGGGCTGTTCTCCATGTCGCCGCCGCACCAGGGCATCGACGGCGAGTGGAGCGACAAGAGCGGGATCATCGTGTACCGCTGGAACGATGAGGGGAGCCGGCCCAACACCGGCCGCGCCAACTGGAAGAAGCGCTGGAGCTGCTGCCAGGAGCGCGAGGAGGACGCGCCGCCGTGCCAGCGCGGGTGGCACGTCTCCTACGACGACGGCTACACCCTCTTCTAGGTGACCCACACGGCCACGGGTAGCTCCATGCTTATTGCTCTAGCAGCTGTGCTAATAAAATCTTGTACCAATAAGATAAGATGACAAACTTCTTTGTCTGTTTGATGTCCATTACTACTTGGACTAGTAGAAAAGACAAACATCTAGTTGAACTGATGATGTTGATTGTTGCCTCGACGCCGAGCTGCGATTTGTGCTTTGCTCGCCATGGACGAATGAAAGCTTGTCCTAGGCGGCTAGGCCCAAGGCCCAGGATCGACAGCAAAGCACAGCTGAAAAAAAAAAAAATTCGAGCTTGTGGCCAGTGTGAGGTTTTATTCCGCGCACCACGCGAATATTCCTCTCCTCTTCTCCGCCTCTCGAGTGAGTCGAGTCTCGAAACCTCACGACGACGCTACGTGGCTCCAAGGTAAGGTCCTCGCTTCCATCCCACTCCACCGCTCTTGCCGGCTCACCAAGAACCGCGCGCTGCGCCCCTCCGGCCTCGCCGCACGCTACCATGGTGGTATCCTACACGCAGGAGCACGTGTACCGCCACCCCTGGCACCGGGTGACCGCCGCGGCGTGGCGCAAGTTCACGGACCCGGCGGCGCGCGCCGCCGACTCGGGGGGCGCGCTCTCCCACATCCTCGACGTGCACACGCTGTCCCGCGACGTGGACGCGGGGTCGGGCCGGCTCCGCGCCGTGCGCGCCATCGAGGGGCGGACGCCGCCGCTCCCGTTCCTGCTCCGCGGCGTGGTAGCGGGAGTGGCCGGCGGTGGGGACCTGGTGGTGCTCTGCGTCGAGCGCACGGACGTGGACGCGCCGGCCCGCGACATGCGGGTGGCCTCCCGCAACGCCACGCTGCGGGGGCTCGTGGACGTGCAGGAGCGGTGCAGCTACGAGCCCCACCCGGCGCGGCCCGACGAGTGGACGCTGTTCCGGCAGGAGACCACCATCCGGTGCGCGCCGCTGGCGGCCGTGGCGCCGGCCAGGGTCGCTGAGCTCGTGGAGCGGCGCTGCGCCGAGAGGTTCACGCAGAACGCGGAGAGAGGGAAGGAGGTCGTGGAGAGGATCTGCGAGGACCTTGCAACGGAGCAGGACTCGCCCACCAGCTGCTGAGCTGAGGTACAAGCTGGAACGGCCATCAAGAGTGGTGTTTTTTTCTTTTTTCTTTTTTGGTCAATGCTGATGCTTGACAATGCTTTGCTGTGTGCAGAGGCTTTGGTGTGGATGTGTGAATACTTCACGTCAAATAAAGGGTGAAACGAGCCAGAATTTATTTATTCAAACCTGGCTCGTGCCGTATTGTCGTGTATGTCAATAGTGCAAGCACAAGTGGCAAGGTGCCCTCTTAAAGGAGTACGTGCTAATTGCACGCTTTCGAAAAAAAAAAAGTGGCAAGGTGCCCTTTTGCATGTTTCTAGCATGAAATTTTCTGCAAAATTATGAAGCAGTAAAAATGCAAAATTATGAGTCTGCATCTACGTGTTGCCGGACGCCAGACAGTCAAAGCTGAAGGCTGAAAATGAAGTACTGCACTTTAGGTGTCGATCCACTGCACAATTCGCATGACTCGCGGACGAAATTGAAGACAAAATGAAAGCCAAGGTAACAGCATCAAAAGAGAAAGGATCCCCTTTGAAATGCAGTAATATTTTTCATAGAAATCGTCAAGGCTTCACGGTAAGCAGTTTAATTTCATAGAAAACGCAATTCAAGGAAAGCAGAACGCTGAAAATGAATTACTGAACTTTAGGTATCGATCCATTGTACAATTCGCATGATTCAGACGAAATTGAAGACAAAACGAAAGCAAAGGCAACAGCATCAAAACCGGAAGGATGCCCCTTTGAAATGCAGTAATAATTGTATAGAAATCGTAAAGGCTTCACAGCAATCAGTTTAGTTCCATAAAAAAAATGCAACTCAAAGAGTATTTTTGCACATTCCAATGAGGCCGAAAAATCTGATCTGACGCCCGGACCTTAAGCCATTTCTTGTTTCTGTATCTCTCAGCCTGGCCACTGTATCCTAAACTTTATCTAAAACACAGCATGTACACATCGAGCATCCTGTGCGCCAGAAAGCAGCACTAGCTGTCGCGGTGAGGGGTTCAGTTCGTGATTCCAGGTATCCAGAAACCAGAACAGATATCTGCTATCATGTGTGGTAAAAGCCATCTCCCTCATCTGCTGACTGCTGTTTTTTCTCTCGAATACGCAAAAGGTTTGCGCATCATTGTATTAAGTAGAGAGAGTTTTACAGGTTTTTTCTGCTGACTGCTGTTGCCTGGTGGCTTGCCCAACTTGGCGATGTGTCACATAGTGCTACCAATCGAGATAATATCTCCCCGGATATGTCCTTCGTTCTCATCCTCCCAGGCTGAGGATCGCTTGCCGTTCGCCGATAGAGACAGCCCACAGAGAGAAAGGCAGAACTCTATCCAGCTAGATATCTAGCTGCTGCTCTTGCGCTATCAGATCACTGAAGCTGCAGCAGTGCTCGATCTCCACCTTTTATAGCGACGGACCGCCGGCGCCGGCGCCGGCGCGCATGCGTTTTCTGGTGCGCAGGCTGGCCGACGGATCCGATGTCGGCAGCGCGCTCCGCAGTTCTGTTCACCGTGCGATCGTGATCACGACCGGCCGTCCTCCATTCTCCGTGTGCCGGCCCACTTGGATGCCTCGTGCATCCTCCGATGAGGCGATTACAGCCACGCTTCCCTCGCGTACGTAATAATCGGGGCGCCGTGCGCTTACTTCATAAGCGAAGGCATGGTTGGGCAATTGCCAGTTTCGGGTGCCGCTGCCGCGACGCCAGCCAGCTGTGGAAAGCAGCAAGCTGCTTGTCGTGGCGTGGCGTCCTCTCCCCGGCGCGAGAGAGCATCTGCGTCTGCTTATCCTGACGAAAGGGATCGCGTTCGGCGTTCGTACGCGCCTGTTCGTCCCCGGTTGGCCACCTTGTTAAACGTCGACCTGATGGATGGAACAAACGTAATATCCCGCCTTGTTCACCCGTAATTTCCTGGTCGAGAAAAATGGTACGGATCGCGGCTGGCCTCCCTGGCCTCATCCCTCACGCACGGCACGGCAGCCAAAGGAAAAGAAATTGGCGCGGGGCCGGGGCGCGGCCACGAGTTCCCCATGTCGACATGCAAATCCGGCCAGAGAACAGAAGACGACGTCGCTCACTCGATTTTATAGTATTCCCCCTCTCGTCTTTCAGCTACGTTGGTGCTAGCATCAGCCTGTCAGAGGGCAGAGGGGGCGGTATGTAGACGACGGGTGACGTGGACAGGCGAGGGAGGGCGAGACGGGAAAAAGGAATGGCCATGCTCATCCAGACCGCTCAGCTGCCGAAAGCGACGACGCCATCCGCGGCGTGCTCGGCTTTCGCTAGTTTTACTGATTGACCGACGGGACGGGGAGGATCAGATCAAATCATGCTGAGCGTTCGTGCGGTAGATAGACGTCGACGACGGTTTCCAAGTTCCAAGCCCCCCTGCGGCCGTCCGTCGTACGCCAATCCCGGCCGGCTCGAGTCGGCGGTGCGCGCCCCAGCGCCGACGGATAGTTTTGGGCGGTTTTGCCTCGTTTCCTGCTCGGATCGTCATCCCTCGGCTGCGCGTCCGCGTCCGCGTCGGGCCTCGGTCAGCCTGGGCGGCTGCTTGCCCCCGGTCCCAATCCAAACCCACCGCGCCCGCCCGCGCACGGCCGAACCCGTCCGTGCTATTGGACCGCGTCCTAGAAATCGTAGCGCACCACGGGACCATCCTACCCCTCGGCATCCAGCCGTGCGCCCGTGCGCCGGCGCTCTGGATCCAGCCCGTGTGGCCCGCAGCGCGCCATGTTGTTCACGTTGCGTCGCCGTTTCCGCCAGGGCGCGCGCGCAGCGGGCGACGTCGCGACAGGTGGCCCGGGCGAAACCGGGAGGCAGGCACGCGAGCTCGGGCCGCGGGGGTAGCGTCGTCAATAGAATAGAAAATAGGAGGACGACGCGACAACGAGGCCGAGGCCGGAAATAACACGCGGGGCGGGCGGGTCGCTGTTGCCTTTGCCGCTGCACTTGCGCGTCCGCGGAAGGGGACGCGTCCCCGTCGGGTCTTCCCGCTTCCCGCGATAAAAACCAGCCAGCCCGGGCGCCCCTCTCGTCCATTCCTCGCTCGCTCCCCGCGGATCACAGGCTCACGGCCGGCCTCCCACCCAATTCGCAAGCTCCCCCTCCTCTTCCTCCGTCTCTCCCTCCCACGCACCGAAAAGCAAGCTCCGGCCGGGCCACCGCGCGCGCACACAAACACACACGCACAGACACAGGTTCCTTTTGCCAGGTTCGTGCACGAGCATGGCGCAGCGCGACAAGAAGGAGGAGCCGACGGAGCTCCGGGCGCCGGAGATCACGCTGTGCGCCAACAACTGCGGCTTCCCGGGGAACCCTGCCACGCAGAACCTGTGCCAGAACTGCTTCTCTGCGGCCACGGCGGCCAGGTCGACGTCGCCGTCGCCGTCGTCCCCTACCTCCTCTTCCTCAGCTTCATCAGCAGCGCCGGCGGTGTCGCAGCCGAGGCCGGCGGCGGCGCTCGAAGACGCGGCGGTGGCGGAGCTGCAGGCCTCTCCGGCTGCTGCTGCAGTAGCCGTTGTCCAGTCTACGGAGGCCGTCGCCGCCGCCCCGGCAACGGCGAGGACATCAGCGAACCGGTGCTCCAGCTGCCGGAAGCGGGTGGGCCTGACGGGGTTCCGGTGCCGGTGCGGCGAGCTCTTCTGCGGCGCGCACCGGTACTCGGACCGGCACGGCTGCAGCTTCGACTACAAGGGCGCCGGCCGGGACGCCATCGCCCGGGAGAACCCCGTGGTGCGCGCGGCCAAGATCGTTAGGTTCTGATCGACGACGATCCACGATCGGAAGGGATTGCAAAGGGAAATCAAAGAAGATGATTCAAAGGGCAGGAGGAGGGGGAAAGTCATGCAGATGATCGAAAGAAAAGGTCTTTGGTGTTATTATGCTGTTCTTGAACGTGTTTGATTTTTAATTAATCTCCTTTTTTTATAATTTTCCTATGGGAATGGGAGGAAAAGAGGGATGTGGACGAAGAATAGTGTAATGATATTAGTGGTGGTGCGGTGGTTGAGGGCCTGAAACGATGAACAAATGGATTGGGTGTATGTATCTATCACACGCAACTTTGTGCAAAGCTATTATACAACTATAGTACTACATTTCTTGCCACTCCGATTTTCGTACAGAAAACACCAGCACGAGCGATGATTGCTCAATCATTCATGCTCGTAATCATCTCCGCCGATCCCGTATTCCCTCCGCTTAAACTTTTCAGACCGAGAATGAGAATTGAGAAGCAATCAACTCCTCTTTCAGCTGAAGAATTATGCCCCCGTGTGGCCCACCTGCTCCCATAATGGAACCGGCATTATCGCGCGGCGGTCGGCACATAGTCATCTCCCGGGCCGGCCGTCGCCGTGTCACGCGTCGTCCCCCACCACGGTCGCTGTCGCGGACGCCACATGGACCGGCCGCGGTGGAGACGCATGCCACCCGCCTTCCTCCTCTCGTCCCCCTCAGCTCGCGGCGCGCCATTGGCCGGCCGGCCACCCGCTCGTCTTTTTCCGCGGGGTTGCCATCGCAGTCGCAGCCCGGACCGGCGCCGGCTGCGGGCCGCTGACTTGTTCTCCCTACCCCCTGCTGATCCGTGATCGCCCGTCGTTAATTAACTACTAGTAGTACAATTATGTCGATAGATTATTGCTAATGGTTGGCGAGTTGTGCTGTGCCTCGTCGATGACGATGACGATGCGTCGTCGAGAGGCTTCTTGGCTAAATTCGGCTGCTCGATGCGCACCGCAGCAGCGATCAGCGGCTCAGCGCAGCGCATTCGTTGAACTGGTAGCCTATTGCTTCTTGTTTCCGCTAGGTGCTGCGATTTTTTATTCAAATGGCGCGTGGAAGCAGCGACTAAACTTTATACCTGAATTGTTTTTATGTAGTACGTGTGTAAAATTGTTGGCTTGTATTTTGGTGCGGTGTTCTCGAGTGTTCTCACTGATAAGTCGGGTGCATCATAATAATCGCCAATCTTTCAGGTAGTGCCAAGATGATCATTTCTACTTCAGGGTTTGATGGCGTGGTGTGGAACGGTGGAAGCGCCTCCATATTATATGGTGAATATGGTGAAGTGTCTCTGTACGTTTCCAAAGCAGAGCCGAACACGGATGAACACGTGGATTTACTAAAAAAAAGGCAGTCCTTTTCTAGAAGTTTCGAAACCCCATCCGCACGAGTCAAGTGCTCATATTAACTGTGTTGACCCTTCCCCAGCGTTGTGATTTCGGAGCGTCATATTTTGTTCTCTGCTGGGAGCGGGATGAACTCTTTGTTGCTTTAAAGCTTGTTTTGTAAGGCGTTGTTGCTTTTGAAATATAAAGCACGGCAAACTTTGTTTCAAAAAAAACTGTGTTGACCTTTTCCTCGAAAAAAAACTGTGTTGACCTTTTTCCAGCTGGCGGCAAGTGCCGACACAGTCGAACCGAACTTCAAAGCCATGGACCACGACAAAGTCAAAGTTCGCAAGGCTGAGCCCAGAACATTTGTCGGGTCGGAGCGATGGGGATGGTGCAGCCCATGTCTTCAAAGCCCAACGGCCTCACCTTAGTTCCTTTGCGATACCATGTGGCCTTGTGGGCTATCGCCTATCGGTGGCCATCTTGTTCGCTGTGGCTGTGGCCCAACGAACCGGATTCCACAGGCCACTGTTCCACAATAGCGTACGCGTGGACCTCCATGGGCTGCAGTGGGCCGACGGGCTGGTAGCCACGACGAGGAATAGTAGCACACCAGTGTCAATGTCAAAAGGAACAGTCATGGTTGGTGATGCACTGATGCTGATGAGTTTGCGGCACTCTGAAGCCTGAATAGCATCGGCTTTGACTACTTTTCGAGCTGCTTTTACCCAACAGCAGAGCCAGCAACCCTAGTTTACCTACACGGCTACACGACATGACTTCTCCTGGCTACTCTTTACGACTTCACCTCAAGAAGATCGATCGGTAGGAGTAACTCACAAAAGGAGGGGATTGAGATGATCCAATTCGGTCGCCCCCTAACCGCTCTAGCACGCGGTGCCAAAAAGGTCAAGGAGCTAGATACTTCTGATCACTGATTATGTCCCCTAATCATTTAATCAATCATCAGATCGAGCTCATGATTCTGAGTATTAAGCCAAGGCCAAGAGAAGACAGGGGCACACACTCAAGTGCCCCCAAAGCCTCTTTGTCACGTAATACGTACCCTGCACACACGCACACACACTACCAAACAGGGGGCGGCCTGTGGAATGTGGTTGTCCCCGCTTTGCACGGCCAGGAACTACTTCGCAGTTACTCAAAGCTAATCGCGCTAGCTCCTCCTCCACTCTAGAAGCCAGCAGTTGCACCAGCGCAATGGCCGACCAGGGCGGCAAATCGGCAATAGAAAAATGGACGAGGAGTCCCTCTTCGATTCCTCCTCCGGCCCCTTTAAATTGCCGTTTGCACACTGGTGGTAGTGGTGGGCTAGCATTGTTGGCGACTCGCTATCCGGCTTTACGACCTCAGTGTAATCTACCACTTGCCATTTGTTAATGACCAGCGCTAGCTATTGCTATTCAGACTCAACACACAGTGAGCGTCTGAGGGTCGTGAGCGAGAATTCAAACATGCCGTAGCATCAGGGGCCGGGATCCGGGGCCTGTTCCTGTAGTCTAGTCATCGAGCTGCAGCTGCGTGAGACGCACAAACACGCCGCGCTTAACGACCGCATTATTCCACGATCGATACCCTACTGTTTGTTTGGCGCAATAATTGTTTTAGCAACAGAACAAACTAGGGTTCGGCTCATCATCAGGGAGATAACCACCTAACGAGGTCTTAGCCTTGAGCACACCGTACCGGACAGGGGGCTTGATCCTAAACGTGCTAAACTGCTAGCGGCTGTAATGATATCAGGTCTCTTAGCCAAGAACGAATGCTAGCTCACTCCATTGATTCAAATCTGAGCGAGTGAGCGTGAATTTATATGCCAATTGTTGCAGCACACGAGCAACAACACTACTGCAAATCCTAATCCACTTCAAGCTCCATTACTACTAGAGGCGCATACATGGACGATAAAGTTTAAAACCCCCAATGCAAGTATTCTGCCATCATAAAATTTTTTATTTTTTTTTCGCGACCGGGACTTCACCCGTTTTTCATCATCATCATCATAAAAGTGTCACTATCGAGTCTAATAGAATACCCTAATAGAGACGAAGCCTGGTGTTGTAGGTTGAAATGTCAGGATGCAGCTCGAGAGAACTTAGTACAGTTCGATTTCTTGGTTTCTAATGAACAATGATATCTGTAGCTAAAGGGTGTCCCAGCGCCCCTAAATTCAGGCTGGGCGGGCTCCACGACCAATTATAAGTCTGCAGTGTGCACACAAGAGACAGAAACGAAATAATATTATTCTGTCCATCAAACCTTTTAGCATTTGTTAGAAACCAAACGTCCTCTCGGAAGAGAACAAAAGTAGTCGAGTAGATGGCACGTACTTAAATTAACTTCAAGATAACTCCACGCAAAGTTTTTTTTTTTTTTTGCCTTTTTTAAAATAAAGTACAAATCTTTGTACTGGCTAGGAACTGCATGCCCTGTGATACTCTGGATTTCAGGACATGTTTGGGTGTGTCATAGTCATGATCATGACGAGCTAGTACAGTAGATTGTAGATAGGCCATCTCCATGGTCCATGCTGAAGTTTTTTTTCCTGAATAATTAAGAGGGCTAGCTTGTATTTATCACATGATAGATTCGCATCTTAATACATGTACTGTATGTCAGTATGTATGTACACTGTTGCTTGTCATCTGGTGGACTGTGGACTGTGGTGGACCTAGTATAAGCATGCACTCTGGCATGGCAGCCCAGAATTAGTTAGTCAGTAGTCACAACATAGACCTGAATCATTTATTTATACAGGGCCCACCAATATGCAAACAGGAGTGTCGTATTGCCACAACAAAGTGCTCATGGCGTCTAAAGAAAGTAGGAAAAGACTCATTATTCGCAATTTTGTCTCACACACACTCTTACACACCGTGAGAGAAGTAGCGAGTTCACTTAAGATTTTGCCGGATATTTGAAGCAGAAAAGCAAACATTGCCGGGTACTACGCTGCTACTTCTTTCATTTCAGATTATAAGTCGTTTTAACTTATTTAGTACATTAATGTATCAAAAAAGTTAAAACGACTTGCAATTTGAAACAAAAGGAGCACGGCAGCACTATCTGTTAAGTAGCCAGCCAGTGCTGCCGATGCCGGAGAATAGAACGTACCGGCCGTAATAGCCTTTGCAATAATGACACTACTGGATGGATCAGCAACCGGCAAAACACTACGTGCTACTTCTGTATGTTATATGGCAGCAATAGGCTCCTCGAACTGGCAGCTCCAGTCTATCTATATTTGGTTTGCTGCGAACTTTGCAACCGCACTCAAGTGATAGAAAACGAATATGTAGCGGAATAAATCACACAAGAGAGGGCCAGAGGCAGCAATATAATAAAAAGGCCATCGAGACACTGTAATTAGGTGGCACCTAAGCATTATGCATGGTGTCAACTTCGCCTCTGATTCTGCCCACATGCGTGGCTCTCGCCCTCAGTGCATGATCAAGTCTCGTCTTCTTTAAAAGAAAAGCATATATTAAAGCAAACCAAAACGCACGAGTAAGTCGACGAGTTTTCTTTATTGACCAATAAAAGTATAAATCGGTACGGTAACCAACAATGCTCACCCACACCAGATATCTTTTGTCACGGTGGGGATAAACTAGTTTAATGGAGCCGCCGTGCAATGCCTCGTAAATTTTGGCATGCATGGAAAATATTTTGCGCCGATAAATTAAGCCAACTAGTTCCCAATCCAGGTTAATTATATAACATATTCCAGTATTCCATTGAACTCTATTGAAGGACGATCATGTTTCCTGTGTAGTTTTTTTTTTCTCGAATACGCAAAAGATTTGCGCATCATTGTATTAAGAAGAAGAAGAGTTTTACAAGTTTTTCCGGGGTGTTAACACATTTGAAACACAGCCCGCCACCCCAGAACACGTACATAATGGATTACTCACACACTAACATTCTAGTTCGCTTGACGGGACCGACGCTCATGCGTGGCCCCCGGCCTCGCGGCGCCTCTGCGGTCGCTGTTGACTCTCCTCGCCAGCGAGCAACTCCTGCAAGGCTCGGGCATCCCCTGGTCTTCCCTCGAACATCGCGTCCAGCTTCAGTTGTCCCACCACCGTCGGCTGTGACTCGATGAACCCCATTTTCCGCATGGCGAGGATCTCGCCTCTCTTTGCCACCGGGTACTTGGAGATGGGGTTGGCTGCGATGCGCCTGCTCCGCGTTGGCAGCTTGATGGAGCTGGAGTCGTCCACCTTGGCCGGAAGAAGCGGGGTGGTCGACTTGTGGAAGACTCTCTTGGCGAAGTTCTTGAGCCGCCCCGTGAAGGAGCCATCTTTGGCCGGGCTTCCCACCTCTCCGGTCGGCGAGTCGGCTGCGGACCTCCGGGAGACGGGTGTGCAGAACCCCGGCGGCGCCTCGTCGGCGGCTGCCGTGGTCCTGGGCGGGTTTCCAGAAGCCCCGCACAGGTGGGCCCTTCCCAGGGCCGGCGGTGTGTCAGCAGCACGGCCCAGGACCCCCAGGCGCCCCGCGGGTGGCTCCAAGCTCCCCGCTGGGTCTACCCCGCCGGTCGTCGGGCCTGTTGTCGCCTGTTGCTCCTCATCGTTCGAGTCGGAATCGACGGCCTCCGCCGGAGCGTCCCCCAGTGCGTCGTGGACGCGGCGTTGTGGGGGAAATCCCGCGAACGCCGCAGTCCATCCGTCGTCTGCGTCGCACAAGGTCTCCCACCGGGGTGGGATGGTCTCCCGCTCCTCCTGCTGCGGGAAGGCACCCGGGACGGGGAAGCCCGGTGGACCCTCGTCGAGGTCCGCTCCCCAGTGGGCGAGGAGGGCAAGCGTGCCCTCCGTCGTGCTGCCGCGCCCACCATGCACCGGCGTAGACGGGTCGTCCTCTGGCAGCTCAGCGTCACCTAACGTTTCCTCAGCATCCGCGCGGTCGGCGCGGCCGAGGTCGTGCGGCGACGCGGAGCCTGACAGCCCGGTCACGAGCTCCTCTGTCCAGTGGACGAGCAACGCCAACGTGCCCTGAGCATCCGGGTCCTCCTCGGCCTCCACGGGTGGCTCAAGGCTCCCCACCGAGCCACCCATGGCGGCTGCATTGCTCGCTCCGTTTCTGAACTCAGAGATGGATTCATGGAGGGCACGAACCATGATACACGTGCTTCCTCCGTTCCAGAGTTACAAATCATTTTAGTTTTTAGATACATTGTTTTTCTTATATACATAGACACAACGTGTATTTAAATACATAGAACTGTGTATGAAAAAACAACACTTCTTATAATTCAGAACGGAGGGAGCGTAAGAGAACAAGGCATGAGCCGCATTTCGAGAGAAACTCTCAGTATGACACGACCAGGTCGAATCTAGCATCTTTTTTTTTTCAGTGTGGGATTTTGCAATGATTTTACAAGTAATTTGGTGCCCTTGTCGACTGCCCATAATTTGAACTCCTGAGTTTTGTTTATTCGTTACAACACCGATGCATCTAAATGCCTCCAAACTGAGTTTTGTGTTTCTAGCATCAGTCATTCTTCTCTCTCTTTGTTTCAGTGTTCCCTCTCCTCGTTTGAGCATTAATATTTGTTACACTTTGGGTAGTCTTACCCCATCCAATCAATATCCAAGTTGGGATATAGAGTGTATTATTCTTGTTAATTCATTATGTACTTCATTGCTCCAGGGTTGAATACCAAACGGTCTTATACAAGTGAGGTCATGTTCTCAAAGAAAAAGTTTTAAATTTAGTTAATTTTACATAAGAATATCAATATTTAGATTAAATGTAATTAGATTTGTGATTATAGCAGATGTATTTTGTATTGAAAATAATGATATTTTTATATTAGAAAGTTTGACTCAGGACCTAGCTAAAATTGTAAACCCTCCAAAAATTCCATAGAATAATAAGTTTAATGTTGAAGTAAATCTATTAAAAATAGTAACATGAATGATATAGTCTTTTATTAGATTAATTATGTAATAGATTCTTATACTACAACTATTTAGACACAAATATTGATATTATTTTTTATAAAATTATTTAAAATTTTTTAGCTTAAATAAAAAATTACCCTTTTTAGAGAGAGAGTAGTTTTTGAGGTAATAGGAGAGTATTTTTTTGGACGGAGATAATATATTATATTTTACATGTAATGCTTATGGCCGTCGCGTTGCATCGCATGATTGGTGACTAATCATGTTTTTTCTTGGAAAAAAAGATTTCCTCGTGATTCCTGCTACTGTCCACACGTGTAGAGCCCAGCTTCCGCTTTCTGGCCTCGAGCTCCACGCCCAACAATGATCTCTCTCGTGTTCGATTAAAAAGTACAGTACACTATTAAAGCAACCGAATAACCGGTCCAGAATCATTGATACATAGCTTGTCCAACTACCAGCTGAAATGATCATTTCATCGAATTCCGTTTGATTTATTCACGCATAGATCCTGATCCTGATCCTGTCACTTAGTTTCAAATTATATATGAGTTATTATTTGTTCTAAATCAAACTTTAATTAGGCCTGTTTGGATCCAAGAAATTAAATTTATTCTAATAAATTATAGTTTAGACACATTTGAGAAAGACCAATTAAGGTAGAGAGTACAAAAAAAAAAAAAAAAAAAAAAACATGATGACCTATAGAATACATTTTCATCTCCCACTCTATGAACGTGAGATATGCTTATGTATGAACTTTGAAAAAGTTGTGAAATCTCAAATTCCAAGCAAAAAGCCTAATCCATTAAGTATGATTCTAATTCTTTCAAAATGAAATGATCCAAATGGGCCCTTATTATAGGAAATACACCAATCTCTATAACATCATATTAGTTTCATTTAGTCATTTTGAATATTATTTGATAGCGCATATATTTAATGTTGTAGAAGTTGTCAAATAAATCATCTCTAAGAAACCAAAATTTAGTTAAAATTAGAGAAATCTAGTTTAAGATAAAGCTAGAGCGATTTATAATTTAAAACGATATAGTACGTGCTTTGTAACTAGTTATTTAGCATATGAAGCTACTAATCCAAACTTCTGAAATTCGTCGGCTTCCAACAATTCTATTGGACTGGTCGGTAGAGCTCCTCCCATTTCAGATTATTTGTAGAAACCAATTTTCTGACTAAAAATAAGTCTCTCTAGGATAAGGTCCCTTTTCTAGGGTTAGAGTTTCCGGCGGCGCGAGCTTGGTGGAGGTGGCAACGCAGCTATGGTGGAATAAGGTCCTCCCGGTCTTCGTCCACCTCATCGTCGCCTACTCCGGTGACGATGGGAGGCCTGTGAGGCGGTGTAGGAGTCTGCGGCGGCTACTGTTTCGTCGTCATGGCGGAGCGACGGTGCTCGTGCTGCGTTTAAGGTCAAGACTACGGTGGCGACTGAGGGCATGGCGGCAAGATGGAATGCGGTGGATCGAACTCGATCTGCCGGCGGCACGGATCGGGATTGAGCGAGCTTGGCTTCATTGCGACGGTGGATGCCATCATCGGCGCTGCTCTCGTCATTCCAACCTGGATTGTGATCCTGACGGATGGGTGCTCAAAGACTTCTTCGCCTCCGCGAGATTGAGCGTCTACTGCAGTTCACCTCAACGCTGGTGGTTTCCTTCGGCTTCTGGTGATTCAGGTTTGGCGACGTCGGCTAGTGTCGGCGATCTTCGTCGGCAGCGGATGCGGCCGACTTCCTTTCTCGTAGAATATAGGTCGGACAACTGTTCTATGTATCCTTATTTGGTGTACTTGTATTTGGACGTGTTTACTATTAATTAATACATGTATGCATTATTAAAAAAAACACTATGTATATAATGCTTTTCCATGGATTCCTTTTTAGCTCTAGCTCTATAGTTCATTTCAAAGAATTACCTCACATAATCAACATCAAATCATTTCTCAATAAAATAATGTTTGGTGGAGTTCAATCTCGAGGCTACTTTGAAAACTTTGCCTAACAGCCATCATCTCTGATGCTGTGAGGCTTTGTCTTTACAAGCGTAAGATAAAATGCCTATCACCATCCAAGGGTTGTCATAGTTTTCATCCACTCAAAGGATAGATAAGTTTGCCGGTAATTACTTGTTGTGATTATTCTGCAGGCTGATGTTGTTTTGTCGTGAAAGAAAAATATTTCACCATGACTGATTTGTTTAAGCAAACATGGTGAAATTGTCTTTATAACATCTTACTTGTTTAAAACTTATGTGTATAAATTTTAATTATATTTTAATAAAGTGTTGTTAAAATTATTGAAGTTTAACTTATAATATAAAATAAGACAAGTGATAATAATTTAGAACGGAAAATATATAACCATGGTTTGGATAAAACTGATGAGCTGATTGAAAGAAAGAAACGCCAAATCCGTGCCGGAAGCAACCATATAAATATACAATTCTGCTCAGAGTGTCATTGTGGCAACACCACTTGATTTGTTTTCTTTTGCAGTGAAGACGAGATAAGACAAGCAAACCAGTTAAGCTGCCACTTTTTTTTGGCCACCTTATGATGAAGCCGGCGGCTCCTACCCGTCTCCCCCTCCCATATATCGCCACGGCACTCAAAATCCCCGCCCGCGGCCCGCCCCTGGCAACAACCGCGACACGCGACGACACGGCCACACAGCCCGCGCTCTCGTGCTCATGCTGATGCCAGTGACGCCAACCATGGAGATCGACCTGCACGCCGTGCGCGCGGCGCGCGTTCTGGGCCGCGGCGCCATGGGCACGGTCTTCCTCGCCACGGACGACGGCGCCGGCGGGGAGGCCTACGCGCTCAAGGTCTTCGACAAGCGCTCCCCTGCGGCGGCGTCGAGGCCGGCAGCGGACGCTGACGCGGCGCGGCGCGCGCGGTGGGAGGTGTCCGTGCTCTCCAGGCTCGCGCACCCGCACCTGCCGTCCCTGCTGGGCTGCGCCGAGACGCCTGACCTGCTGGCGTGGGCGCTGCCCTACTGCCCCGGCGGGGACCTCAACGAGCTCCGCCACGCGCAGCCCGACCGCGTGTTCTCGCCCGCGGCTATCCGGTTCTACGTCGCCGAGGTGGTGTCCGCGCTCGCTGAGCTCCACGCCGCCGGGATCGCGTACCGCGACCTCAAACCCGAGAACGTGCTCCTCCGCGCCGACGGTCACGTCATGCTCACCGACTTTGACCTCTCGCGGCAGCTCCCGCCCAGGTCCCCCTCCGCGTCCACGTCCACGTCCACCTCGTCGTCGTGCTCCGCGACATCGTCGCCGCCGCAGCCGCCGCCTCAGGCCCAGAGCCACGGACGGAGCCCGTACCGCCACGTGAAGAACATCTTCAAGAGGAGCGAGTCCGCGGTGACCGCGTCTACTTCCGGACAGGAGGAGGAACCGCGCAACCTCGCCTGGTACCTGGACAGAAGCATCGACGGCGGCGGCGTCGAGCAGATCAAGAAGGCAAAATCGGCCAGGGTATCGCCGATGGACCGCGGCAAGAAGCTCTCGAGCCTCTGCTCCGCCGCAGCGGCGGGGGAACGGTCGTTCTCATTCGTGGGCACGGAGGAGTACGTGGCGCCGGAGGTGGTGCGCGGCGACGGGCACGAGTTCGCGGTCGACTGGTGGGCGCTCGGGGTGCTCGTCTACGAGATGTGCCACGGGCGGACGCCGTTCCGTGGCCGGAACCGGAAGGAGACGTTCCGGAACGTGCTGCTCCGGGAGCCGGAGTTCACGGCGGACGCGCGGCGGCGGTGGCCGGAGCTGACGGACCTCATCGCGAGGCTGCTGGAGAAGGACCCCGCGCGGAGGCTGGGTTTCGCCGGTGGCGCCGACGAGGTCCGGGCGCACCCGTTCTTCGCCGGGGTGGCGTGGGAGCTGCTCGAGGAGGTGTCCCGGCCGCCATACATCCCCGCGCCGGCAGACGATGACATTGTATCCTGCGAGGGGTTCAGCGTGGTGGAGTACTTCGATAAGCTTCATCAGCCTCCACTGTCATCGCCGGCGGAGCACGAGTACTTGCCCGAGGATGACCTCTTGCCGGAGTTCTGACACCGGTTGTTCTTGTTCCCCCTCGAGATTTGTGCTCCATGTTTTTTTTCTCGTTTTGCACCCTCTACGATCGCTACTATATCATTATCTCAGTGATTTGTGTGTATAGTGAGGGGTTTCTGTTGTTTAACCCAGAGAGTTGGGGAAGCCTGGTGAAATTGAGAAGGATAATACAGTCCATGAGTCGACAGTCGACAGTCGACAGAGACTAGTGGTTTCAAGTCTTTCGTCAGTTTTTTTACTAGTACTGTGACCGTAACTGAACTACTGAAGGTGTCAGGCACTGATATGATGCACGATCATGAATCCCTTGTGCATACCATGCATGAATGTCTCCATATATGATTTCGTCTTGAATCTTGACGAATTCTGGCACGGGTCAATTACTGAATCACAGTTGGTGCTAGACTCCTTAGTACGGTTACATTTTCAGAAAGAACAGAGCCTCATTGACGGAGTAGTAAACTCTGTTGGACCATGCATGAGTTCACTCCCTTATCTCTGAATGTTGGACCATGTACGAACGTACGTACGTACGTGTGTGGATTCCGTCCAATGTTGGCTTCGTACCACTCCTCTTCATTTGTACGGTGTACGGTGTACTACGTGCTCAATTGATCTGTAAAAGGTTGAGCTGCCGGCTGGTTCAGTGCATTCAGTGAGTGTACGCAGTACGCACGCACAATGCAGGTCAATGCAGCGTTGGCTAACTTAACTGATGGGCGATGGCTAGCTGTTTCATCAGAACTTCCAGTATTTCTGTGTACGCAGGTCAATGCAGGTCAATTCAGTGAGTGTACGCAGTACGCACGCACAATGCAAGTCTGCTAGCTTGCGAATTCTTCATTTCTGTTCCAAATTCGAGATTCCACATATATAAGTATTTGATTTGATTGGTGCTATATATCGTAAAGAAGTTTTATTGCACATCAATCCAAGCTTACTTGTTGAGTTGAAACGGTGAAACTTATAGCTGGAGTATTATATACTGTATATGACTTCAGAAGATTAAGAACATCGAGCGCGCGTGCAGAGCTTATCAGGTCTGAAAACGCTGGTGATATAAGCTGCTAGCATCAGGCAGTGGGGATAAATTAGCAATTAGGTGATCTACTTTGAGCTTGACCAAGCGTTTGCGCCATTGACTTAAATCTACTAAATTGCGTGCTTCACGTTGGCGCTTAGCGACCGACCGGCACTTGAGAGAGGAGTTTTATGGTATATACTGCAATGGGTAGGCACTCACAACGACTCACAGCACAAGGCGAGCCGCCTAGTTTATATCAAACGGTTCGCCACTAGAGTCGACAAGAGAAACTAATAAAACCTATGAGAACGTCACTGTTAGCCACGTAATCTACAAAAACCGCACGATTGGGAGGGTTTGATGGAGAGTGTTCATAGACTGGGAGACATTGGAGCAGAGCTTGCTTTCATGTGTGCCGAACTTGATGTGTACGTAGTTTCTGAATATAAATACACTCACACGGCACGGCAGCAGGTAGATTATACTCCCTCCATCACCAGAAAAATGAGGTTCTAGCATAGTACTATCGAGTTAAACCAAGTTTATATAAAAAATATCAATATTAATATTTATGATAGATTCATTGTGGAATATGTTTTCATAGTGTATCAATTGTGTATCATAAATATTGATGATCTATTCTTAAATAGTACGAGTATCAACAGAGCCAGAATTATCTTCCTTTTAGAAGTAGTGAACTTAGGGTGTACCCTACTATTAGGATGATCTCAATCCCGAGTTGGGCCCAACGGCCCACCCGGGTCCCTTAGAACCTCGCGCCTGATCGGGCGCCCGGCCCATCTATTGGGCCTGGAGGGCCCCCGTCACTTGCGCTATAAAAAGAGGTGGGCGCCAACGGCTCTCGCACGAGGTTCACCGTGAGCCGCCACACCCACCGACAACCCTAATCCGATCCCTAGGGCGCAGCCGGACGGAAGTTCCTCCGCCGCCGTCACATGCACCGCCTCCTTCGACGACTACATCGCGCCGCTTCACCGGCCTCCGCCTCGACGACATGGCCGACGGCGCAGCCGCCGCCGCCGGAGCTTCCTCCACCGTCCCTGTGAAGCCCTCTGGTAAAACCTACCCATCTTCTCCCTCTAGCTCTTCCTCCTCCTCACTGACTATCTACTGTAAGTACATGCATCTACTAGATCGCACTGCTAATGATCTTTTGGGTATAACAATGGTATAAGACGCCTGGTTAGTTAGTGGATCTAGTGATGTTTTGAATCACAAAAGAGAGAATCGCCGGACTTGATCCGGACAGAAAAATTCCGAAACCCTAACCCTAACCTAAGCGGATCTGGGTTTTGGGGAAAAGAAAAGGACCAAATCGATTTCGAATCGGTAAAAGGACAACGAACCCTAACCCTAACCCTAACAGAGAAAGGGGATGAATCGGGGAAGGGGAAAGAACAGTCGAAACCCTAACTAATGAAAAGAAAGGGGACGGATCGAGGACTCCCTACCGGTGCTCAGCCATCCCGAAACCGCCGGACCGGCGTACGGGAAGACGGCTCGAGCTGCTGCTCGCCGCTGCGCGGGTGACACTCGGCCACTGGGCATCGCTGCGAGGCCGCCCGACGGCCACGCGCTCAGCCATGGGCGAGCGCGCGCGCCGGCGGAGGGGCCCGCGGCGGCGCCATGGCCTCAATCCTTCTCTGGCTCGCCATGGCTGCTGGACATGCCTAAGCTGCTGCTGTACGCGAGTTTGGCGCGTGGGGAGGGAAGAAAGGAAAGGGTGGCGCGGCTTGCAGGCGAGTGGGTTTTGCCGCCGGCGCCGGATCCTTGGCCGGACCGCCATGGGCGGCCGGGCCATCACCTTCACCGGCAGCTGCGGCTTGCTGGGTGGAGACGAGAGGACGGGAGGAGCCTGCGGCGGACAGGAAAGGAGGGGAGTGAAAATGATTAGGGTTTCATGGGATGGCCGGCCGCTGCGGTTTTGTTCCTCCGAGGAGCGCGCACGCCGTCGGATTCATCCACCCTAAGATCAACGGCTCAAGATCCGGACCGGATTCGGCCCAGCGGGATCTGAATTCCCGCCCAGCCCACGTTAAGGCCCGGGCGCGGGGGGCCGCCGCGAAGCCATGGGCCGAGCAGGCCGAGCTGGGCCGGGTCATTCCTCGTGTTGGGCCGCGACGAAAATAAAAAAAAAAGAGGAATGCTAGCTGGGCCGGGCCGCAGCGCTATCCGGCTGGGCCGCTGGCAGGCAGAAGCGCGTGAGCTCCAGAGGAAGTGGGCCGCGCAGGTCGTCTGGGCCAGAATGGCCGATTGCATAGTGAAAAGAAATTTTTTAATTTTCTTTTTTTCGAAAATGATTATAGAAGCATATTTTGCTTATATTGAATTGTTTTTTGCCGCGAATCTCATGCAAATATTGATCCAACGACTTTTTTGCACTGAGAGCAGTAAAGTATTTTGATGTTTCTGGAAAATTGATTATGCAAAGTTAAAGTTTCCGCTGCGTATTTAAAGTTGTTATCGTTTTCATTGTTAAATTCGAACCAACGGGAGAGTTTAATATTTGAAAATGGATAATTTTACTTGTGATTATAATGTTGTTATTATTCGATCAACGTTGATTAATAGCAATATTATGATGTGGATTAATAGTTGTTGCCTACATTAATTCTATTTCTGCCCAACGGTGATTTAGAATTATTGCAAAGTAAATTTTATATTATGTTCTCACCTTATATGAATTGTAATTTCGTAGTTCCTCCCGATGTCCGCCCGAGAGAGATTCCTCCACCGAGGGGAGACAACTACCTTGAGTGGAAGAGGAAGATTGACTTCACTTTCACTATAGCCGAGGTTGACTGGGTGCTCACGAACCGTGTCCCACAATACCCGTGGAACCGGTGCGGAGACCATAAAAGTGATGAAGCATGGGACAAAAGGGTGAAAGATTTTGGACCCATAAAGATGGCTTATGACATAAAGCATACTCGATGGGTCGGTGACAACAAGAAATGTTGTCTTTGTCATTGAGAATACAATTGACCCACTCTTACAGGTCAATTGAAAAGTGTGACACCTGCTTTGTTGCTTACTTTGATAGGATCAAGAACCAGGTTCACTGGTTCCTCCAAAGTGTATGCTACCCATTTGTTTAAGCAATTGACAAATGAAAAGTTCAAAGGAGGTAGCATACGTGACCATATTTTGAAAATGAGTCACTTGGCAAATAAGCTAAAAGGAATGGATCTCGGAAATACAACCACGCCTCCTTATCCATTTTGTTTTAGCTTCCTTGCCTAGAGAGTATGAGAATTTTGTCATAAACTACAACATGCAAAAACTGAGAAATGGGACTTAGACAAGCTCATTGCTCGGTGTGTTGATGAGGAGCTCGGGATCAATGGCCAACCCGGTGGCCAAGCGAACTCGGTCAAAGGGAAGGGCAAAAGGCCCTTCAATCCCGGCTCCCCGACAAAGAAAGGTCCTATGCAACGAAACCACGGTTTCGAACAGGGGCAAGCCACGGGCGGAGGTGACAACTCGTGGCGGCACCGTGGTAAGGAGGGGCACAAGAAGACCGACGCCCGATTGGTTAAGAGAGCTCATGAGGAAAAAGGGTGAGAATGTTATTTCATTTGTAAATGAATCTCTCGTATGCAAAGTTTTCAAAGTCAACATGGTTTATTGACTCGGTGCAACTATTCATGTTGCAAATTCTTTACTGAGGATTCATTTCGACGAGAACTACGCTAAAAAGAGAAGAAACCATTAGTGTTGCGAATGGCGTACGGACAGTCGCAGTAGAGGCAATTGGAGATGTAGCATTAGATTTACCTAATGGCTATAGTCTTACTTTGAGAGATGTTTTTTATGTTCCTACACCGGCACAAGCAATTTGATAAGTGTAATAAAGTTGGATGATTCAGTTTTACCGTAATTTTGGACATGGCAAATGTGTCATTTGGTTTAATGATATTTGTGTTGGTCTTGCCTTCCGACAAGACGAATTATATATGTTATCACTATGTGAAAGTGTGAATTCCATATGTAATGTGAATGATAGCGTTTCCTCGTCTACAAATGAGAAAAGGAAAAGAAAGCGAACTACAAACGCAACGGCAAAATTATGGCACTGTCGTTTAGGCCATATTTCGAGGGGGAGAATAGAAAGACTAGCAAAGAATGAAATTCTTCCTCCTTTGGAGTTCGCTGAATTAGAACAATGCATCGATTGCATAAAAGGAAAATATGTAAAGCAAATTAAAAAGAATGCCAAACGAAGCGCAGGAATATTAGAGATCATTCACACCGACATATGTGGTCCTTTTCCCCGTAAAGAGTGTGGATGGCTATGATTCGTTCATTACATTCACGAACGATTACTCCGGTTTGGCTATATTTATCCAATTAAAGGAAGAGATGAAGCATTGGATAAATTTAAAATATTTAAGGCTGAAGTAGAAAATCAGCATAGTTTAAAGATTAAGCTAGTCCGGTCCGACCGTGGGGGGGAGTACTATGGTCGGCATACCACATATGGTCAAGTTCCTGGACCTTTCGCAAGGTTTCTACAGGAAAATGGTATAGTTGCCCAGTATTCCATGTCGGGTGAACCTCAGCAAAATGGAGTAGCTGAAAGGCGTAATCGTACCCTGATGGATATGGTGCGCAGTATGATGAGTTACTCTGATTTACCATTGAATTTATGGATAGAGGCATTAGAAACCTCCATTCATATTCTCAACAGAGTGCCAAGTAAATCGGTGCCCAAAACACCGTATGAATTATGGACAGGACGGGTACCTTCACTAGATCACTTCCGTGTGTGGGGGTGTCTGCGAGGCTAAAGTCTTTAACCCAAATATTGGGAAACTTGATCCCAAAATGTGAGTTGCCATTTCATTGGTTATCTGAAGGTCAAAAGGTTATCGTTTCTACTCGTCCCGATAGACTCACAAAGTTTGTAGAAACGAGACACGCTATTTTCCTAGAGGATGAAATGATAAGGGGAGTATGGCCGCTCGGAAAATTGATCTTGAAGAGAAGCGGGTGTGTGCACCCAATCCTGTGATTCAGAGCCATTTTTCGAGCTACCTATTGTTCCCGCACCAATAGTGCAAGACACTGTGGAGCAAGAACACGTTGTTATTCCTCCCGTGGTAACGACAGAGGAAAATGAGGAACCCGTTCGCGGAACTCCGTTGAAAATGTTGCCACAAATGAGGGGGAGCAACCTCGGCCTCCAATAGTAGATGTGCCAAATATAGAGGCCCCTAGAAGGTCTCAAAGAGAAAGAAGGCCTATCTCCGATGATATATGAGTTAAATAATATCACTGAAGAGTATCAAATGGAGGGTGATCCCACCTCATTTGAACAAGCCATGAGAAGCCATGGAAGATGAAATGAGATCAATGAGTGCCAACGATGTTTGGGACTTGGAAGAAATTCCCAAAGGAGCCAAAACAAAAGAGGTGTAAATGGGTAAATAAAATATGACTCCCAAGGGAACATAGAGAGATTTAAAGCGCGACTTGTGGCTAAAGGTTTCACACAAAGGGAGGGAATTGATTACACCGAGACCTTTTCTCCAGTCTCATGTAAAGATTCTCTCGAATAATAATGGCATTGGTGGCACACTATGATTTAGAGTTGCATCGTATGGATGTGAAGACGGCATTCCTAAATGGAGATTTGGAGGAAAATGTATACATGGCACAACCGAAAGGTTTTGTCGTGGAAGGCAAAGAAAAGATGGGATGTCGCCTAAAGAAATCGATTTATGGGTTAAAGCAAGCTTCAAGGCAGTGGAACTTGAAGTTTGATAAAACTATAAAGAATTTTGGGTTTAAAGCAAATGTCGAGGACAATTGTGTTTATACAAAGTTTAAGAATGGGAAATACATTTTCCTAGTCCCGTACGTAGACGATATTTTACTTGCAAGTAACGATATGAGTCTACTACGGAAACAAAAAGATTTTTGTCCTCAAAGTTTGAGATGAAAGATCTTGGTGAAGCTTCCTATGTTTTGGGCATAGAAATTCACCGTGATAGAAGAAAGGGGGTATTAGGACCTGTCTCAAAAGGCATACATTGAAAGGGTCTTGGAGAAATTCCGGATGCATAAATGTAGTCCATCACCCGCACCTATAGTCAAGGGCGATAAGTATGGGGATTTTCGTGTCCCAAGAATGAGTATGAGCTCAACCAAATGAAAAGTGTGCCATATGCTTCCGCAGTTGGACATTTACAAGATATGCTCAAGTATGCACACGCCCCGACTTGGCTTATGTAACCGGGCCGCTTGCGTATTCCAAAGTAATCCAGGTGTTGAACACTGGAAATTGGTAAAGAAAGTTTTGCGATATTTACAAGGAACAAAAGACTCGATGCTAACGTACGAAGATCGACTCGCTAAAAATTTTAGGATACTCGGATTCGATTATGCGGGAGATGACAGAAAGTCCACATCCGGATATGTGTTCACTCTCGCAAAAGGAGCTATATCATGGAAAAGCTCAAAACAAACAGCTTACTACAAACTCTACTATGTATGCCGAGTTTGTAGCATGTTATGAGGCATCGGGGGCAGGTGAATTGGCTAAAGAAATTCATACCCGGTTTAAAAGTGGTCGATGACATCAATGGACCAATAACTCTATCTTGTGATAATAATCCGGCTATAGAGTATGCTCACAACAATAGGTCAAGTGGTGCTGCCAAACACATTGACATAAAGTACTATGTTGTGAAAGAGAAAATCCAGGATCGTGTTATAAATCTTGAGCACATAAGCACCGAAAAGATGCTTGCGATCCGCTTACAAAAAGGCTTACCACCCAAAGTGTTCGTTGAACACGTAGCCGGCATGGGTTTAAGGCGAAGCCTATGATTCCTGGATAATAATAAGGGCCCAAAGATAAAGTATTTATTTATTTCAAACCGAGATGTGTATTGTAGTTTGTGAAATCCAACGGCAATAGACCGTGACGATGAAACATGTTCTATGCACAAATCGAGATGGAATAAGTAAAATGAAAAGGTTAAAGTGAAAGAGTAAAGTTAAAGATAAAGTTAAAGATGAGATCAAGGGGAGAATATTAGGATGATCTCAATCCCGAGTTGGGCCCAACGGCCCAACTCGGGCCTTGAACCTCGCGCCGATCGGGGCGCCCAACCCATCTATTATGGAGGGCCCCCGTCACCTGCGCTATAAAAAGAGGTGGGCGCCGGCGGCTCTCAGTACGAGGTTCACCGTGAGCCGCCACACCCACCGACAACCCTAATCCGATCCCTAGGGGCGCAGCCAGTGACGGGAAGTTCCTCCGCCGCCGTCACATGCACTGCTCCTTCGACGACTACATCGCCAGTCGCTTCACCAGCCTCTGCCTCGACGACATGGCCGACGGCAGCAGCAGCGCCGCCGCCGGAGCTTCCTCCACCGTCCCTGTGAAGCCCTCTGGTAAAACCTACCCATCTTCTCCCTCTAGCTCTTCCTCCTCCTCACTGACTATCTACTGTAAGTACATGCATCTACTAGATCGCACTGCTAATGATCTTTTGGGTATAACACCTACATCTCAAATTATAAGTCATTCTAAAAATCTTGGAGAGTCAAAACATCTCAACTTTGACCAAATTTATAAGATGATATAAAAAACATTTATGATACCATCAAAGTATCATTAGATTATTAATTAATTAATTAATTAATTAATTAATTAATTAATCATATTTTCATAGTATAACTATTTGATGTGACAAATTATTGTAGTTCTTTCTATAATTCTGGTAGAACTTGAGATGTTTTGACTCTTTAAGATTCTTAAAATGACTAATAATTTGGAATGGAGGGAGTAGATATATAGTAGATATCTTTATTTCACAGCAGGCAGCTAGCGTTGTAGCAGACTGCTAACACAGACCTCAGAGCTAGCTAGTAATCACTATCAACAATACAGTTCTTTGGTCAATCATGTACTAATTTCTGCACAACACGCCCAACTGCTACTGCTTTTTAAGTGTATATGCATGTGTCATGATGACCACTACGCAAGTATCCATAGTTCCAATCACATACACACCTGCGCAGTCACCTCCTTCCTCTCCGTTGAGAGCCGGTGGCAAAAGGGGAAGGTACGGTCTCATCCCTCATTTACAGTAGAGTGTTTTTTTCTATTTAGTCTGCTTAGATTCAGTCCAAATAAATCTAACAATGAAATTATTATTAATATTTGGCCAGTAGCCTGTTACCTAATATGACTTCGACGATGGCCATGTGGATCGTTGTTGCCGGAGAGTTATCATCGCTACGAGGTTAGTTTGTGGGTGTTATCTGCAAGGCCAAGGATGGTCATGGCTGATGTCAAATATGGGTACCGGTCTACCTGGAAGCGATATTAATTATCATGGGTTCTTGGTCGCATCGCTGATGGCCATGGAGAGAAAACCAACATCCAATTTGACGAATCAAGGGCTTTTGGAGGTACACCTGAATCTACGGTTTCACCGGTTCGATCATACAGGTTTTGGTATAGTGTCAAAACATTAATTAGATCTTATGTTTTAGGGTTGGTCGGAGAATTTGCCATGAGGTCTGTACTTTTCACCTCTTTTTTTACTTTTTTTTTTTGCACAAATTAAGTACTTGACTGTACTTTGACTTTAGCGTTGGATGGTGGCTATGTTCATCTGGAGCAAGCTCTGTCGACCAATGCTAGTGAAAAAGGAGAAGAAGATAATGGAAGCACTTTATAGAATATATATATATATATATATATATATATATATATATATATATATATATATATATATATATATATATATATATATATATATATATATATATATATATATATATATATATATATATATATATATATATATATAAAACAGGATCCTTCGTATGCACGTAATCTGGACTATGCACTTTGCCAAATTTTAATATACAAACTCATCTATGTCCTGTCTAAACATACTCCGGGAAAGATCAAAGATGAATTGGAGGGTTTTCGTTTTTCGCTGACATATATATTTTATATTATACACATGAGGATTATTTTTCTTCTCAATCACACAAAAGGGTTTACTTCTTTGTATTAAGATAGAAAAAGGCTCAATACAACACGCCTTAGCCATGTTTTATTAGGGGGTTAGAAGAATTATACATTGACGCTCTCAGACCCACCCTAGTGTACTAAAATATATGATATTACATTGTGAACCGATCAATCCAAAAGAGACGTCGGCTAGGAGGCCTATATATGCGGCTATGCCCACGCAGTCGAGCGGCGGCGGCGCCGCTTGTGCGCACTCACGTCGCCGGCGGGAATAAAACTCGATCGATCACGAAGCCGCTGGCCCTAGCACTAGCAGCGCGCTAATGCATGCATGATTATATGGCCAGGCCGGCCCGCAGGGTGATCAACATCGAGAGGGGGCGAAACGGCAGACAACGGTACGGGTGGCTGCACGAACGTAATCCCCACACATGCATGCACGCACGTCGCGCACGAGAGGTGCCGGCGCTTTTGTCCGGCACGATGAGAACACCGGGTTCGGTGGAGTGAAGGCGTGGCCCTGCCCTGCCCCTGGATGTGCACCATGCATGCTTGGCATGCACTTATGGGTGGTCAACGCCGCCGATCGATCGATCACGTCGCAACTGTCTTCCACCCCAGATAGGTGATGAGCACGGCGCGAGCACGTGCTTGTTGGGAAATGGGAAAGGGAATTGCGTAAACTCGTTTCTGTGTCATGTACCGCGATCTGCAGGTTGCAGCACGCCTATATATAAACAAGTACGTGGTAGCTCCGAGCCTCCGAGCCGTCGCAAGTGGCAACTCAAACTTTTGTCTCTCGTGTCCTGCCGCCAGCACGCCCGCGTCCTACGCATGTAATGTAATATAGCTGGGAGTGTGGGACAATTTGATGATGAGATCTTAATTACGATTAACAATAGAACGAATATATACAAAAGAAAGCATGAACTCGCTCGAAATGGAACAAATAAAATGGAGAAAGGTCTCCGATCGACAATGACATTGCTAGCTGCTGAGACAGTGTGGGACTGCTGGGATTGTTGGAACCCAGGAATAAAGACGTTGCTCGGTTGCTAGGTAATGGTTTGCATGGCATGCACGTTATTAACCGGCGCGCGGCCGGACACAGGACAGATCGAGACAGATGGAGCGGTCTGTGTCCGTGCGGCCAGGCCAGCACGACTGCACGAGGATGATGGAACGAGTGGCACGAGAGGTGTCGTCTGAGATGACGGCAGCACTGTGCGTTTTGACCGGCGCCGTGTGCTTTGCAGTTGTGCATGCAATGTGGCAATGTGCAGTGTGCATGCGTAACAGCTGGAGAGGGTGGTGCATGGAGTAAATGGGTGGCTGTCGTCGTCGATCGCTTGTCTAGCTGTAGTGTACGGAGGCCTTTTGCTTGATGTGGGAGTTTGCCGACGTGGGGACGGGCAGAGCTACGGGCAGCCGACGGCGACGTTCATGCATGGCTGCGCGTTGCGCGCTCAGTCACAGAAAGGGCAGTCCCAATGGAAATTTCTAGACGTAGATTCCAAAAGAGAAAAAGAATAATAAATGACTTGTAGAAACTATCTCTCCCAATCCATGATTTCTATTGTAATATTAATATAAAGGATAAATTAAATGCAAAAAAAAAATGAGTAGATCAACTATGGTGATCTGTTGTGTAGCCTCTAAAACAACACAATTTCATCGGTACTATCTCTTCAGTAAACAATGTTTCCTGAATACATTTTCATCACACGGAGCAAATAAACATGTTTCTGGAATCATATTTTTGCAGTCCTAGCCAGTAAACATGTTTCTGGAATCATATTATACTACTAAGAGCTAGCAATCCATACGTATATACTACTGCAAAAGAAAACAGCCCCAAAAGGCTTTCTGAATGATACACACGGAAGTTGGCAACTGGTTTGCCGATCGCACTGGCGTATCAAACGAGCGAACACGAACTGCTTCGTCTCGGAAAAGACGAGATCGTCGCAGCGCGGCTTTCGGTCATCGGTGATGGCCTCTGGCGCGGTCGGAGCTGCAGAGGCTTAGCACGCTAGCGGCTTCCTCGGGGTGGAGCTGCGCCGGCGTGGGCGCCCCGGCCACCGAGGTTCCTCCGCGGCTCCTCTCTGGCCCGCCACCGCTGCATCCGCCACTGCGGCCGTCGCGGCACCGGTGACCAGGGGCGCGGTGAAGAGGCTCTCGGCGATGCCGTCGCGCCGCTCCTAGAGGGGATCCGGGTGGTCGGACGTAGCGATGGTGATGGCCGCGTCCATGGCCTCGAAGATGTTTTCCTCCGCGGAGGAGGCGGCGCGGCGGCGTCGGCACAATGGATCGCCATGAATACTCATTGACACTGGTGGTTTCTTCCCAATGGAGAAAAGGCCGTGTCCATCTGCCTCGTTGCGAGGGTAGAAGCGGTTCATTGGAGTAGAAACGATTTCTTTGTTTTCCTATCTCTTTCTTCATTAATTCTTATGTCACATCAGCGAAACGCTAAGTTGTCAACATAATTAATAGAGATAGAAACTACATTTAATTTTCATTGGAACTGCCCTAAGCAGAAGCAGCCGCACTCGTGTTAATATCGAGCTTAATACAGCAGCCGGGCCTTGTTCTGTCTGAAAACCAGATGGTTTGTCATAACTCAAAATGGAACAAGACACCAACCGCCCTGTCCTGTGATAGTGTGACTCACTGACACTTCCGGCCTTTTTTTTTTTTTTTTGAGAAATACTGACGCTGCTGGCCTGCCGGGCGCCGGTTCCGGTTGGGAACTCGGCCCGCGCGGTGGAAGCATGAGGCCGAACCAAACAAATAGGCTGCAGCCGGGTTATTAGAGGGTTGGGCTTTGATCAGTTTGCTACAGTGCACGTCATGGCGGCAGAAAGCGGTTTCTTTTTTTAGCCTAAAAATATTATTATATTATATCATCTATAGTTATGTGCGTGACCGTATATTCATTTGTCACGCCATGGATCTTAGAGTGAAAAAAATTAGTCCTAAAATTTTAGTTTGATATGTGTTACTATTACTATTTTTGGAAAAATAACTCGACAACACGTCGTTGATTCAGCCGTTGTTGTACATACATTATTCATCCTAAACGAAAACGCTTGCTGCAGCAACGCCTGTAAGGAAAATGGCATCTTGTATGGGTCATTATGTGATTTTGGTGTTTGATTTACAACTTGATCATTTAGAATAGTAAAGTTTACTACTATAGTACAAGATTAAAGGCAAATGGATGCAAGGTCGGCTTAGACTTAGACAACATGCTAGAAGTCCATGGAGAGCAGGGTGATTAACACCTTAAGACATTAGAAGCTACATTGAAGAGCTGCATGATATGGTAGAAATCCATGACACCAAAAAGTAGAGTCCGGACGCAAAGACATAAAAGAATTTGGTGCCATTAAAGCCAGGCCAAAGAGATGGGTGAATTAGTTTTGTCTCATGATTTTTTTTTTGGAATTTTCTCAAATTTGATATTATATCAATTCAAAAGTTTACATCTCTTCATTAGCTTTCCCAAAAAAAAGTCCAATAGCATCAAAATCAAGGTTTCGAGCAAAATGTTACTCCATTCCAATTTATAAGGCGGTTGACTTTTTTTACACCAAATTTGACCGCTTGTATTATTCAAAAATTTGTTCAAAATATCACTTCTTTTGACATGGTTTCCTTTGTTAATAAAAGTTCTTCAATAATGACTTAAATTTGATTGTTTTTTTATAAATTTTTTGAATAAGATGAGTGGTCAAACTTGAGTTGAAAAAGTCAAATATCTTATAAATTAGAATAAATTAAGTACGTCAAAAATACGAAATTGTGCCATGGTCCCTACACCTCTTAGCGTCAGGGTCCCTACAACACCCCTCAACGTACGGGGAAGTGTATTCGGTTGATCAACTCTACTCATCCTACACGGACGGGGCATTATAAAACTAAGCGAGCGACGTGTTTGGCTGGCTGTGTGTCAACATGAGCAGATACGAGGGATATGTCCAATTTATGCTTCACTCGCCAACCAAGCACGGTGGATGCAGAGATAAGGTGCGTCCATACGTTAGTCTCACAAACTAGACAGATTGCATCCGCTTATTCATGCAAGTATGCAACCAAACATCATCTCAAGTCCTCTCATACAACTTAATCAAACACTTTCATTTATGAAATATGTTTACACCCAATGGAACCTCTGCCCGATAAACAAAGGGGCTATTGCGTTTCTACCCTTGTTTTAAAGGTCAGTTTTGATTTTACCTTCTTTTCGCCGCCGCCATTTTTATTTTTACTTACTGTTAAAACGAACACTCAGTTTACCCTTCTTTTCAACTCTGTTAGTTTTTTCTATTAAAATAAAAAGAAAAAACCAAACTAAGAAGCCCATAGGACAAAAATACCCTTATCCATTCACCCGTTCCCTCTTCTCCCTTAGTTCTCGTAACTTTCACGGGAACCTTCGGCCCGACCGCGGCCGCGTGATTGTGCGCGGCGGCGGCAAAGCTCCGTGAGGCTTGGCGGGGTGCTCCGGCGGGGAGGTCTGGCGGCGCGGCCGGCCGGCTCGGCGCGGCCGGGCGTGGCTGCTGCAGGGGTCGGGCGGAACCTAGCCGGGCGCAGCCCTAAGGTTCGGCCAGGGGGCGGCCATGGAGCAGCTCGGCCTGGCAGCGAGGGGCAGCGTTCGAGGGTGCTCCCAGCGCGCGAGGGTGCTCGCGGTCCCGCTACTACCGGTTGCTCGCGCCCCTTGCCGCGGATGCGCTCCCACATTGGCCAAATCGGCAGGACCGAGCCCGTCCCCTGCTCTCTGTACGAAGCAAGAAGAAGGACCTCGGGTGAGAATAGAAAGTTTTGTAGGGTCCCTGTTGTAAGCCTGCTAGAGACAAAGTTTTGGTGGAAGGTCTCATATAGATTTCACAGAAGTACAGGTTCCGGTGCAAAGTGTGTTTTCCTTTTCCTGTGCCTTTTTCTTTTATATGTATAAATAGTCTGAATCTTTGATAACCCATAATAAACGGTAGAAAAATCATAAAAAGGAAAATGAAGATGTTTTAGAATCCTTGTGAGTTGATCTATACAGTATATGTATAAAATAGCATGTTTGCTGTATTTTTTATTTTTTTAGAGAACAGGGGTAAAACCACAATGAAATTAGAAAAGTAAGTGTATTTTTGCAAGGGCAAAGTTGTCCTTGTCAAACTCATTTAACATCGTTAGCTGGTGTTAACAGAGTAGGGGTAAGTTGAGTGTTCGTTTTTATAAAGCGAGGGTAAAAATACAACATGGCGAAAAATCGAGGATAAAATCAAAACCGGTCTTCAAAACAAGGGTAAAAACGCAGTTGGGCCATCGCCGTCGCCCGTCTGTGGCTGTGGGTTGCCTCGATTCTCTCGTTTTTGTGCGGGCTTTTGGACCGCGCGAGGCCCACAAGTTCGTTTCCTCCGCCCCCAGGGGCAAAGGGCTGTGCCTGTGCGCGCTTCGATTGGAACGGCGCCTGGCTGATGTTGATCCATCCATGGCCGGTAGAATTCCTCAAAATAAATAAATAGAAGGCCGGTAGAACGTCAGTAACGTTACCTGTCACCGTCACCTCGTCGGCGCCTTCGTTGAATGGTTGGTTCTCGCTGGCACCCGGCACCCCCACGCCCCCACATCACCCCACCATGCCCAATGATGGATAGACCACGAGGAAAGTGGAAACAGCTCACTCACAAGTGGCCTGCTGACCCAAGTGTCGCCGTGTCGGTGAACAGAAAGAAATCGACACATCACGCTCAAGGCACAAGGGCTGACAGAATATTCCCTTTGAAAAAAGGAAACGGGAGGACAGGCAGAATAATGAAGGCTGAACGGCAACGTGTGCCGGTATGATGCTACGTCTCCTAAACTTTCATGATCACATCACATTCATAGCCACTGCTGTAGAATACAATTGCACTATATATCATATACTACAAAGGAAAAGAAAAATAGTGTATGTAAGAACTATTCTCACATTTCTTGTATGCTAGACAAAAACAACCAATTTAAGGGCTCTCAGAGGAACACGGATATACAAGAACAAATGAATAAACTAGCATTTTGCCATCGCTTTTCGATTCATGGCTTTCCCACCATTTCTACAATGCAGAGATCAAACAGGCTCCACGGGCCGTGTTGATCATCGCCGCTCGGACCATACTTCTCGCAGGAGCTCGTGCCTGACATTCTCTATGGAGGCTCCCTGCCGAGTGCTGAAATGCGCGACGCTGTTGTTGCACGGGGAGGGGGGATTGCTCTTGTCGTACAGGGATGCCAGGGGGAACTCCAGGTCGTCCAGATCATCATCGCTGGTGTACCCTCTTCTCTGCACCATTGATCCCCTCCGGTCCAGCTCAGGATTGCCACAAGCCGTGTCAGCCACTTTCTCCGCGACGTCCTCCAGCGTAGGGGGGCAGTACACCACTGGAGCAGCGGTGACTGGGAATGTGCTGATCATGTCTTTCTCTGTGAATCGCTCCAGCAAGCTCTGCAAGGCATTAGTCGCAATATCAGTTCAGCAATCTGACATGTAGGTAACACAAGATTCTTCCAAAACAAACCATGTTAGCAAACGGAAAGTATACCTCAGAGTTCAGCTCCTCAAGAACCATGCCAGGAACAGGATCAGGGCAGAACTCGTCTGGAGTGAAGTTGCAGAGTATTCTTGTTACTAATGGAAGGCCAATGGAAGGGCAGACCTGATGCAGAGCAGGAAGATCAAAATTTACTGAAGCACAAATTAGGACCTGGGAATGAGACAGGAACTATCGAATGGAAACATACCTCTTTCCTAATGGTTTTCTCGAGAAGCATGTCCTTCGGGAGCATCAAAAGATCACTCAACTCATTAAGTAGCTTAAAACAAGCTGATTCAGCTGCATCTCTTCTGTCATCACCATTACTTTCCACATCTTGACCATCCTTTCCAGATTCGGCAGCTTCCATGCCAAACGTATCAGTCAACCATCTGGACCAATTCCCAACCTACAGAAGTATATCGTGTGTTAGTAATTGCAAGGGAGAGGGTCATGCATAGTCCCTAGTCTAGATCGTTTTTTGTTTGTTCATCACGCTATCGCAAGCATTTCATAATTTAAGTACATACAGAGTTCTTCAGCTGTGCGCCTGATCCAAAGCTTAAGTCGCCAGCTGGAATTGGCAGAACTCTTGAGTCCACAATTGGGTCAGATATAGGATCGGTAGGTATCTCATTCTCTGATTCACGAAGGATGGCATTAAACATAGCAATATCTAAACGGGCTACGCAGTGCTCCATCACCTGATAAACAACAGAAAGTTTCATGAGTAGACTTAACACAAAAAAATCATTACCAAAGAAACAAAATAAGGATCTGCAAGCATACCAATTTTGCCAACACTGGTAAACATCCACACTCATGCCCACCAGCACGAAGAGGACAGATTCTGCTGAATGCATCATGAAATGCAGTTTTCCAAAGATCAATAGAAAACATCCCATGTTGCTGATCACCCAAAGAATGCCCTAACAACTTCCCAATCTTTGGAGTTGACAAATCTTCTACAGGGGTTTGCATGTGCGGTGTCATTGCCTGGGAAATAAAAATCCTTAGAAAACTGAAAACATGAATTAATCTGCAAAAGGTTTTAACCATCACTGTTTTACAGAAGTCATACCCAGCTTTCTGGAAAGTGCAAAGACAGTAAGAGGGTGAACTTTTACCTGCCACCACACAGACTCAACAATCCGAGAAAAGATCCAAGATTCAATCTTCTCCAATGCATCCAACAGTGTGCTAGTTTCCCTCCAATCATCTGGCAGCTGCATGATATTGGGTTTCACATACATTCCGTTGTAGTTACTTTTCCTCCGCGTTGGAGTGAAACTCCAGTCAGGCTTCTTTGCATTACCATTTGTGCTGAAAACCTTAACTGGACTTGAGTGTCGTGAAGTACCAAATGTTTGTGCAATGATTTCTCTCAGGACAACTGTGTTCGATAGCCAAAATGTCAACCTACATCAAAATCAGAGTCTCACATCTTAAATTTTGATCTGAAGGAGTTGATGGTAATGACAATAAGGGGAAACAAGCAGTAGAGGGTAGTCATAATTTACCTGGAAACATCATTACCACAAGACTTTGCAACAAGCACAAGCCCAGAAACAGAATTTCTTGCAACCGAAGCTTTCTTATCTGAGGACCAAAATTTTGATGCATGAATGTACATCCTAGATAGACGGCGAGCTGGTGTATGCAACTTATGTGATGAACAACCGTGCTCTGGCACCACAGAGTAGAGAGAAACCTCGAGAGCAGCAACTTCGCGTAGCTCCTGCTCCAACTTCTCAATTTTTGAATATACTTCCTCGTTATTTTCATACAAAACTGAGTTGCCATTATCAGCTATGTTTTCTTCAGTATCAGCAATTTCATCATCAGTGCCAGTACTCTGATCACATTTTGGAGCTTCATCCAATATATCAATCTCTTTTGCCTCTTCAACGGCTTTACCTTCAATCTCAATCTCTCTGCCCTCAATGGCAATATCATCAGTCACTTTGCTCTCAATAGGTTTATCATCAGCGACTTCACATTCAATGGCCTTATCATCCTTCATTCCGTCCTCAATATCCTTATCATTCTTAGCTCTGTCCTCAATGGCTTTGTCATCGGTGGCTCCGCCTTCAACAGCACTATCATCCTTGATTCTGCCCTCAACTGCTTTATCATCTGTGGATCTATCCTCAATAGCTTTGTCATCTGTTTCCTCAGACATCTCAGATGAAGAACAAGAAGGAGCTTTCGGAGTATCTGGCTTCTTCATTTCAACAGTTTTAGCACCATTAGCCACTTTGTTTGTTTTTGGCGATTTGTTCTGGTTACTGTTTGACGATATATACTGCAGCTTAGTGTGGATTTGGCGATTGGAAATGCTCCTTGCTGAGCGTGGGCTGTTTTCCTTAGACTCTTTCCTTGCTAGCTTCTTTGGAACCCTTGAGACTCTTTTCACTTTAGTGTCTTCGTTGCTGGTAGCCTCACCAGGTGATGAAAGGGAATTTCTAGCTGGTTCATAATCTGATTCAGTTTCCTTCCCTTGTTTACCATCTCTTTCCACATCACTTGAATGATCATCTCTCTCTTCCCCATTCTCTTTGGCACCCATTTCAGTATCCTTTGTAATGTACTAGAAGATTGATACCTGGAAAGACCATCAACAGAATTAGAAACACTAGCAAAGTCCTATCAGCTTAAGTAAGCCAATAGGGAATTTCCAAGATGGTTTAGCAAACCCAAATGATTATGAAATGGCAAAGATAAATAAAAGGGAAAAAAAAGGCAATGACATATAAGTAGCAACTGCCTTTAACCAAAATGATACATAGAGCCGTCTGCCCCCCTCCCCCGACAGTTTAGAAATGCAGATTCCAGTAAGACATAAGACATCACTAAAAAGTGTGTTGCTTAATACTTGAAGGCATGCTAAGAAGCGCAAATGTTGACCACGTAGATATCCACTATAAAACATAGTTGCACAAGGATCAATCCTCTGCATCCTAATAAGTTAGTAATAAAGAGTGCAGCTTACAATAAAGCATTCAACATGGAGCATGACAGTAAGTCCTAAATCTTTGGTACTGACAAGCAATTGTTCACATCATAAACCAAGCGACAGGACAGCAACTCAAATCGTGAACTGGACAGCTGAGCAAGATTTCTGTCTTGCAAGCAAAACTGAAAATTGTCTAACAACTTAATAAGAGAATCTGGTACAAATAATAACATTGTCTACAGGACAAGCAAGTAATTCGCTTGGACAGATGGTAGTTGGGAGGCACATGGCCGTGGGGGCTCCAGCCGATCTTGGACCACGGTGGCCCTGGATTGCATTCGAGATCCCAGGGCGATGGGAGAGCCCCAGACATAAAGCTGCGCCATAACTTAACTACAGAGAGATCTGACAGGACACTGATATGTCAAAGGTAATTACTAGTATCCACGATGGATGCGATACTCCTACTGAGCATGAGGCAGTACTTAAATTCCACAAGAATCACATGTCCTCGTCCATTCCTCGAAATTACCAGAGAAAGCGACTAAACAGGCAGGTGCATCAATTCGATTTATACCGTTGCAAGGAATGGCAGCAGCAATTTTCAGCACAGAGAAGTGCAAGAAAGTTGACAAAACGGAAAATAACAATTATCAGGCAGCTAACAAAAAATAAAAGAAGTGAGAATCACAGGCTACCACCCACCAATGGACCAAAACTTCAGTCTAAAACTGTGTGGAAATTAAATTATAAGATATACTCCGTAGTAACTGATATTAGAGGGGGAAATTTTTTCTCAGACTGCACCGGAACCAGAACAAGAACAGGAAATGAGTATTAATAACATCGCCCACACCAATTTGGCTTAGTCGGTCCACGAATGCTGATCAGACGCTTGCTGCAACCAATCTACAAGCGCACGCACTAAACGCAGCACAGCTCGCCGGGCCAAGATCCCACAAGTTTCTGCAAACGAAACTTGCGCGGCGTCAATAAAAGAAAGCAAGAGCGCAGGACCGCAAAAGGAAATGCAACCTCCGAATCTGGAATCGAATCACGACGGCGCTCCAATCCCTCCGCAAGAACAAGATTCCGGGGGGTCGATGCGTCGATAGGGATAATGAAGAAGGCGAAACGGGAAGCAGAGCAGAAGTAGTCGCTGGTGCTCACCGGAGTTCTCGCGGTCGCCGTTGCCGCGCCGGTGCAGTTCCTGGCGCGACGCGGGCTGCGGGGGCGGGACGAGGAGGGAGACCAGGGAGGCGGTTGCTCCTGTTCCTTCTTTTTCTAATGCCGCGCGCCGCCGTGGTTCCCGAGGGAATGTTGGTGCGGAACGGCGCGG
Organism: Themeda triandra; assembly: GCA_018135685.1. Taxonomy (NCBI): domain Eukaryota; kingdom Viridiplantae; phylum Streptophyta; class Magnoliopsida; order Poales; family Poaceae; genus Themeda; species Themeda triandra. The sequence goes on along the minus strand of JAENPR010000201.1, from coordinate 457,695 downwards.
CGCGTGGGCGGTCGGCGCGGGAGGGGAGAGGGGACGGCCAGGCGGCCACCGCCCGCTTGGCTGGTCTGGCGGCCGCTTCTAGGCGCGGGAGGTGCGGCGGCGGGCTGCGGCGAGGCAGGCAGGCGTCACTGGCATGGCAGCGGGAGGAGTGCCACCGCGTGGGCGTGGGAATTGTGGCCGTTGCTGCGTTGCTTATAGGAACGTGTGCTTGGAGGCCGCCGGATCTGCTCACCGCACGGTGACCCTAACAACCACTCAACCAGAGCAGAGTAATGGCTCGTTGGGACTTGGCCTAGCAAATTCCCCTACAATTCGATTTGGATTAGCAAAAAAAAAAAAAAAAGTAGATGGTAGCAGCAAATTCCTTTTTGGACACCAGGTTGCCAGCACTTGGATTTGGAAAATACATTGTGATAACAGGAGTGAGGAGATTAGTGTTAATTGAAATTTTGATCATCTAGTTTCCACAGGACCAGAAGTCCAGAACCTCTATCCATTGTTGTGCAAGCTGTCAGATCTGGCACCATCCTTTTTCTCCCTCATTGCTAGGTCACTGTTCCTCTCAATGGATCCATCTATCGCGTTCGTAGTAAATAGCGGTGACCATGAAAGGATAGAGATAGGTGGAAGACGGAGCACAGACCACGGCATAAAGTTATGATTGATCCACAACGTGTCCCACGATTTTCATCAGGTTGGATCAGACAAGCAGCAAAAGTGCATCAGATCGATATATAGCCAGTTAGTCAGTCTTTTAACCTCGTTTACCATTGATTGTTACTACTACTCCTATTGTCTAGGACATACTGTATAAGGGTCTATGTTGGTGGACTTCTACCTGGTTTTAGCTTAAGCTCCTCACAAGGAGCCCTACCTACCAAACATCTTGTAGAAGTCATATTTGATGAAAAACATCATAATTGTAGCCATTTTAGAAGAGTCCTACCAAATAAATTTGTGAGGAGTTAAACATAAAAAAAATGTTGGATCATTGAAGGGTGACTGAGTGAGAATAAGTAACAAATAGTTAAAAGCTAGGTGAGACCACCATCTTGGATTGTTACCGTTTTACTAAAACTTATCGCTAGTCTTATTTCTAGTTTATTTCAACTTATTTTCTCTCATAGAACACTATTGAATTAGCCAAAATAGCCGACTTCTCCACCCGCCAAACAGGACCAGCTTCGAATTATATATCAAAACAAATCATAATTCAAACAACCCTTATTGATCTTCGCATGGGGAACCTGGTATGGTTCTGTCTAGCTCATAATAAGATCTATTCAACTTATAGCTTGTGGTAAGTATGTTCATCCTGTTCTAGAAATTTGATACTTAAAAAATAAAGGAAAAAACAAATTCTGAGACGGTTAGAGATCCTTTAGGACACACAACCAAGCTTCAGTTGCCTTACCAAACTTCCCCACACTTCCATCCGTTAATTAACACAAAAATACTGAAAGAATAAAACTCGGAATAGAATCTGTATCATAATGAGGAACCAGCTTTTGAACAAAAAGCTTCGTTCCGATCGAAAGAGAGAGGAATCTGTCCTCTTCGTTTTTCTAAAATAAAAGAAGGCGTTAACAGAGGTCGGAAGCGCATGTCCAGGGCTTCCAAAAGAGTGGCGCGCGCACTCCGGCACTCGGGATCCGCAGGCCGCAGGCAGAGGCTGTCGGTGGTGGCAGCGCCGCCGCCGGTTCCAGGCAACCCGTCACCGTCGCAGAATCGGATTAGGCGCCTTAATCACGAGCGCATATACTATTCTGCCATCACTAGCCAGTGTAGACCGCGGTGGCTGGCGCCCATCACGTCACATCTCTGACGCCGAGTCCCCGGTGCGGCGGTGCCCCCATCCCCATACCGTACAGGTATACGGCCGGGCGTACGTATGAGCAATGTATGGCAGCGCAGAATACATTTTTTGGCTACTTGTGAGATGTACAGTACTAGCATGTCCGCATGTGTATAAAACATTACAGGGGATTTGGTATTTGGCCCGACCCTTTCGTATAAAATAAAAATATTCGCGTCGATTCTCTTGTTTCTGTTTTTTTTGCAGAGTAACCTCCTAGCGCCCGGGCCGGCTCAATGGTCTCCTCTCGTTTATGCGGTCCCTCTGATTCTCTGCCGATGAGTAGTGTACACTGTACAGTGCGTGGATACCTTTTACGTATGTGTGTTTGTGTCATCATGTGGCACCGTGTATTTTGTACTAGTACCAAATTCTATATTGGCATGATCATATGGGTTATCCACCAACAACCAAAACGTAGATTGACTAACGGTTCGCAATAAGTGAGACTTTTCAAATCATTGTGCTAACATAATTTATTCTCTGTTGCACACTTGCACTGGAATCCGATGCGGCTCTATCAAGTTTAGATGCATATTAATTTCCTACGCTCACTCGGCTTGTAAATATTGTCGTCTCTCCCCGTTCAGACGGGCTATGATTCCATTGACAGATGGCTGTACTTTGAAAAACAAATGAAAATTAATAAATAAATTAACACCCTCAAATTCAAACGTTTCCATCTACTGATATAACAATCCTCCAAGGTTATCTAGATCCACCAACCTCTCAATCATATAACATTTCGAGGGAAATTCTTAAACACATTTATGCGCTAAATGCCACAGGATAATCATGTGCCTTCAGGCCTTTTAGCCCCTACGTTCATGTTGTTTTTGGAAATTAGCACGATATAATTGAGATCCGTACAATCCCACCGTGAGCGAGACCAACCGGTTGGACGCATACGGAGCGCCACCTTCGGCTTATAGTACATGGACGCATCGCATGCACGGACGGTTAGCGGCACATGTCCACCTTAGCCCTTATTATTAATCTCTTGTATAAATTAATCAACTTTTTATTTTTTCTAGAAAAACAAAACGTCTAAAACCTATATAACAAACAGGTAGCTGATAGTCTATTTACCAAGGTTGAGCGACCGTGCAAATCGACGGTGGAAACTGGGCATGATATGGGAAAAAAAAAAAGACAGTGGAAACTGAGAGAGAGCGGGTGTAGGGGTATGACGAACTGATAACGTGCACAGATGGCGAATTGGCGAAACGGCCACCGGGCTGCGTCACCCAGCAAAATAGCAAATCACACCACAATCCATGCACCGCCGGAGTTTCACAAGACTACGTGCGGTAGCAAGAACTTCTATAATTTCTGGGACTCTCGAAAATCGAAACACATGTGTTTCACGTAACTTTTGGAGAAATTTCACGGTAATAAGTAACCGTAACTCAGCTCATGCCAGACTGTTAATGCCATTGTGTCTGAATCTGTACTACATAGAAATGGAGAGATCAACACAGAGATCCGCCGACGCTTTCGCTGGTCGTACTAGCTCCAGCCTCCAGGTTCCGGTAGGGCATGAGTATGACAAGCCAATGGAAAGGGTCTAATCCATGCCAGATAACTGGAGGTGGTTGGCCAGCATTAGCATTAACAGCTTTGCTGGCCAAGAACCCAATGCTAAACAAGTGTTTCCGCGTCCGCACGTCCAGCGCGCCGGACCACACGTCCACACCACACAAAGTTTTACGCGGCGTGACAGGAAACAACCACAGCGAAGAGCCAGGAGGCATGTCCCATGGCTACGGCCCCATGCCCTGCAACGCTGTCTGTAACTGTGTGGTGCATGCAGAGGACATCACCCACAGTAATCATCTATCATATAGGCGCTTGTTTAGATCACCAAATAGCAAATTTCACTATGTAAAAATATTCCCAGATCTAAATATACACAGTTTGATTGTACTACGGCAACTTTTGAAGTATAATTTATCAATATTAGATAATATTTCAATAAAATAAAATGCAGATGCCGGAGAAGATCTAAACAAGGCCATAAAATAGATCTACGGCTACGGCAACGGAAGCATCTTTCGTGTAGAGCCATCATCAGATGAGATGCAGATGCCGGAGAAATAAGCGTGGAGCTCCAGCACTTTTGCTCAAAGATAATAGGGCCGTGCAGTTGGGTGATAGATTACTGACAGGCCAGCTTTGCATCAGTGAAGCCAGGCATGCCAAGAACTCATTCACTGCAGAGAATGGAAGCCCTGGTCAAAAGTCCTGGAAAGACACGATGTAGCTTTGGATCTACGCAAAAGCGAGCATATGTACTGATCTGCAGGCTACACTATGTACGGAGTACTCTACAATTCCACCAGAAAGACTCTGCTAATGTGCTATACTATCTACGGAGTACTCTACAATTCTAGATTGCAGTCTACAAATGCCACCGTACAATCGGAGACACTATAGCGGGATAGTAATAAAACCAAAGTGGATTAATGACCTTGAATAATAAAGAAAAAAGGTCGTTTATAAATCTAGGATTGAGGTTGAGAATATGCTTTCTATTGCAGGGCACGGAAAAGTGAACTACCGTGCCGCACGGTAGTTCAAACATGAAGGTTACAAAAATGACGGTACAATTCCCATTTAAAAGTTGGTGCGTCTGTAGTAGCATGGAGGTTAATAGAATAAACACGAGGTTAATATGCATGCTATCCAAGAAAGCTGGTACGTATGCTTTACTAGATGAACAAAAATGCGGCTAGTAATGAACAAGCTCCAGTAATGATGCCTATCTACAAACAGAATCCACTCTCCACAAAAGATCATTAGCAACAGAAATACATCGCCAGATAGTACAACAAGCCAAAGTGCAATATTACTCAAAAAAAAAAAAAAAAGCCAAAGTGCAGTAATGCCCTTAATAACACAGGTAGGAAGGACTGTCCAGAATTAACTCTCAAGAGTTTGGGTTGGCATGATAGATGAACATGAAGTTGCAGAGAATTTCACAGCCAGATTGATTTGAAAGCCAAGTACGTGACGATGCTTCAAGTAGCAGAATAGGAAATTAGAGACAAGCATGACAAGCAAGCATCATTACTCTACCATACGGCATGTCTGCATAAGTAGGCAGTATTTTCTTTCTAGCCAGCTAAGCAACTAGCGTTTGGCCAAGGCAGCATGTGCGTGTTGCTGCAGAAAACTCGTGATGAAGGTGCCCTAATAATCTAAACATTGCTCAGTCACGAGGGTAACATTACGACAAAGAATACAGCCGATACTTGGGATAAATGGCTGTACGTTTGGGCCATAAGTCAACAATGCCACTATTTTTGTTTTTCACCAAAAGAAGTATACATGTAAATCACATCTCTTTGCACAGAACGCAGCATCTAGGCCTTACTATCAAAATATGCACCTCGCTTTCACCCAAAATATGCCCTCAACCAACTAAGGTAGGTTTAGTTCCTAGGACTGCAAGTACAAGTACATGCATATAGAAGATGAACTTATATGCTCAACAAGCATGACATTAGTTGAAGCTTCAAGCTAAGTTTGTACATAAAAAGGTAAAATAAATTTCACAGAAAGTATCCATCCAAAACAGGCTAGGAAACTTTTACCAACTGCATGATTTTACTCTAACATTACTAGTACTGGATTCAGTCATCACTATCTGTTTGATAATTCTAAAACTTCAGCCAAGTCAAATGATCTTATCTTACAAAATAAACCCTTTATCCCCAGAGCGTAATTTGAAAACTCTTAGAACATGCTTTATTAATAGACAAGGAGGGAGTACTAGACTCAAATATTCGCATTAGCAGGTCAGTTCATAGGGATGGTCTAGTCCCCACACCACACCCATAACCTATGCTATACAGAGAGTGAGCAGACACAATTCGCTAAAAGAACCACTCAAACATTATGCAATATCAACAAAGGCGTTTTATATCTGAGAAATAGCGGCTCTATATGATTATGCATACAACCAGGAACATGGTCATAATAGTTAAAGGTAGAAAACTGAGCTAAGAAAAGAGCAACAGAGACATTATACTCAATAAGGACTGTGGACTGCTTATCACACTATTAAGGCTGATTGGTCAGAAAAAACAGGCTGAGAGCAACTATATAAGATTGGAAGAAATCTAGGAGGCAAGTGATATAAGTCACTTTAGCTTAAGTTTCAGGTTTCTCTGAATTTCCACAGAAATTAGCCATCCATACTTAATGAGTCACTTGACCCATAACCCATTGCATATGCTAGTGTCAATCATATATCCATCATACAAACACCCTTAAAAACAATGGCACGGAATCATTTGCGAGTTTTAAACAAATACAAGCTCATTTTTTTATGTCCCTTGTAGTAGACTCATGGTGATCAAGGTACATGAACCCAGAGGGTCAGAGGTGTTCAAGTTCAAGGTTGCTCAAGCGCTCACACTCAGGTGCCTGCTAAGTCGCAATCCATCATTAGGCACAAAATGGTAATTTTGCAACCATCAATGCTAGCTTAGCCACAGTAATCATTCAAAGTCTCAAACTAAGTTCTAGCATTTGATATGTTAATTCTTCAAAAGAACATTTGGTATATATATTTTTTCTCGAACACAAAGGAAATTTTGGTATCTGAAACATAGACAGTGATTTGACTATTTAGAAACACTCATTCCCAGTATTCATGTCTAGAATTGCTTGTGTATGGAGATGGTAAGATGACAAAGCACAACTAAACCATTTTTTGCAGAAAAAATAAGGGGCCTCCTAGGGACATGACTAGTAAGCATGCCTGAAAAGCTTATGAAGTTTTATGTAGAGCAACTGACTATACTTGTGACTGAAAGTAATCTTTCACCAGTAGTCCATGTACTATGGCTCGGAGCCTTTACCAGAAACCATCACATTCAGTGCAAAGCAATAGGCAATGATTTATCCTTCATTGTATCATGAATTCAAGTGTACAGCATGCCTATTTGACCATAAGATTCATAGTGACACTAATGAAGCAGCATTCCACTTGCCTTACATTGACTTGACTTCATATCCCTTTCTATTAAATGATAAAACGGGCTCAGCTACCGTAGAAGCTAATAGTTACACCTAATAGCAATCCAAATATTAGTGTTAGAGATCCCAGGATAAATATGGCAGCCTATGATATACAATATCTAAACTACCAATTATACTCTAACAATTAGTCCTGCATCTTCTATATGGTTAGACCCACAGCCCAGCACATTTACATATTATGAGCTATCTTCGTCTAACGCTTTCAAACTAACTTCTCCAAGTAACACACTTACTGAGAGACACCTGAGGCTCTGGCTCTCATACACCATAAGAATATTTCACAACAGAGTTATCAGCAGAATAGACAGAAGACAATCCTAAGTTCCTAACTTTTGTCATGTAATACAAAACAACCAAAGGATGAAGGGGATGGCTAACACTTTTAAAATGTTTAGGGCAATAAGGCATTCACCATCATCATCAGGTACATTAAAAAAAAAATAGAAACAGTAGAAAATTATCAACTAATGACTTTATAGTTTTATGGATCTGATGAAACTGCATGAAACTGCAAGCTTCAATGCTTCTGGTGCTGTAAAAATTTGTACAGCTGGTCAAATCAGATGGTGGACCAAATTCTGGAATCCCCATCCCCACCCACCCAACCCCAAAATTGGTTCTTCTGATTGCATGCATCTACAATTGGATCGATTCCAGTTGGCCTTTCCAAAATTCTCGATTGGTTCCCATGAAATGCATATATAATATGTATGTAGTAGCTTTAGATTGCCTTCTTCCACTGAAAATTCTAAACATCAGCATATGCCACATGTATGAAGATAGGCGGGTTGAAAGAAGACTATGAACAAAAATGAACCGGGGTGTGATCCTTTTGATCCTTAATTATTGCCTTGGTTCTTTCTATGCCATAGTATTGTAATATGTTGTTAATCAGTCATTTCTTGCTGCTTTGGGCCTTTGTATCTAATTCTTTTATCAGAAAATTCAAACTTCATGGTTAACATGGCATGTTCTAGTTGTGTCATCTTCCCCACCCATTTCCAGTTAAATTTATCTGATTCCAGATTGGGTAAGGGCATTTGGGTTTGGACAAATTGAATAAGGGTGAAAATGGGGAATTGATGCTCAAATTAGGCCATTAGGGTATGGGCCCTCCTGAACAGCAGTTGTACTTAAAAGTTAAAACATTATCTTATTTTAAGATATCTAAGCAATCCATGAACATTTTCACAAATGTACATCAGTAGATACTCAAAGCATCAACAATTCAATTGCACAACATAATTATTTGAGTCTAAACTATGATCAAAGATTCACAGGATTCATTGTGACAACATTAAGGCAACATTCCATTTGGCTCGAGGTAACAGTTCCAATCTACCTTTTCATTAAATAAGATAACATGTTAGGTTATCGTAGAGGCTAAGCCTCTGCAGTCTGCAGCTTATGTAGTCACCTAAATATTGTTCTGCGTCTTATATACAAATATACCTATACACCAACAAATTTACACATTTACTTAATTAACACAGTATGCATTACCATATATCAATTTAATACTAATTTATTAGACTGGCTATACATATGGCCATGACCATCCGACCTGTGCCTGTGTGCAACTACAGAAACATGTGTGCTGCTGCTGCCTATCTCAGATGGATGAAAACGAGCTCTCTGATTGGTTGATTAAATGATTAGGCCTGGTCATACTCATACATGTGTCAGACACATAGCAGTGCTCCTGGTTTATCTATGTAATATGCCTACTGAGAAATGTGGCAAATGTCTGAGGCTCTCAAACAATATAAGAAACATTTTGCAGCAGAACTATCTGAGGAAGTGAGAAACATGTAAAATCCTAAATTGTGGTCATGTAGTAGTACATCTGAAGGATAAGATGATAATACAACAGTGAAACATTTCAAAATATTCAGAGCATTCGCCATCATCATCGGGCAAATTTAAAAACGAAACAGAAAAAACAGCATCATAGTATTCAGCTCGTGTTCCATCACTACCAGAAAATTCAGGACCGCACATCGTGGCCATATTATTGGAACCAAATCAGAGGCAGCCGAGGGTTCGAGGGGACCTGAGACGCGCGGATCACTCGGCCTGGGCGTCGGCGGCGGCGGCGAGCTCCTGCTGCTGGAGGCGCTCGAGCGCCTTCTGGTGCGCCCAGGTCTCGATGGTGAGGTCGGGCTTGGCGTTGAGGCCGACGCCGAGGATGACGACGGTGAGGAAGGAGGTGACGTAGCAGGGCAGCTCCCAGTCCTCCCACTTGCGCGACTCCCCCGGCGGCGGCGGCGGCCGGCTGAAGAGGTACCCCTTGGGTCGCTCCTCGTGCCCCGGGGTCGTCCACCGCCCGGCGCCCTCGCCGCCGCCGCCGCCGCCGCGGACGCGCGCCGCCCCGCGCAGCCGTGCGCGCAGCATCCCGCTGACCGCCGACGACATCGCCCGCATCGGTGCGCGTCGAGATCGGAGAGGGGGAAGAAGTCGTTGATTTGGGTGCTCGTCGAGGTTTGCGCTGTGGAGACTGGCTGCGGCTTGGCCGGCGTCCCGCTTGCAGGAGCCAGAGGGTGCTGTAAATGGGCTGGGCTTGGGTTGAGAGTGTGGGCTGGGCTTAGCAGAAGCTGCAGTTATCTACGGTTTTTACAGTTTGTTTGCTTTGGATCTTGTCGAGGGCATGACGCATGAGGGTTCTTGTTCCTCTCAAAACAAAAACACTTACCCTTTTCCCTTTAAAATGAATTCCTCCTTCCCTTTTTCTCTTTCTTTTGCATTGACTTTTATTTTCAAAATCTCATATGCAGTACACCATATATTACTCTAATAAAATTTACTTTTTGTTTGGAAGCACCGATTGCACAGAAGTGTTTTAACCAGTTGAGCATTTATATCTAAAAAAACAGTTGATCAGTCTTTCTTCAGATTTGGGGCTTTATCATCAAAAACATCGAGTGTGCCGCTGCTTCTGTACTTTTTTTTTAATTGACCTCACCAAGCATGAATTCTTTCTGAGGACCTCACCTCTAAGGTCCAGAAATTGACCTGACTCACAAGGTTGCAAATTGCAATATGAACCAACATTGACCTTTTTTTAATTCATACAGCAACCTTGTCTAAAGGTTCATTGTTGGTTCATCATAATATATAGCACAAATCACCACAGGGAAATGGCAATCCTACCAGGTGACTTGCAGTCATGTGTGATAGAGTCATAGAGATGCAACAGTTGAAGGCTATTTCAGTAGCTCTGCTATGAAAGCCACTGAGTTAATAATATCTGCAGGGTAGCAGTAAAATGATTCCTCAAAATTCATTCAAAGTGAACATATCAAACACAAGTTACATAAGGACTAGTTAGTCCTTTGAATTAAAAACAAGGGCTTGAAAGAAACATGCCAAGGTAATTGCCTAACAGGCAACAATGATGATTGAAGCATAGCATAGTTTTTAAACTATAGAGTTTACAGCAATGTCATGAATTGATGTAATTATAAACTGAATCACAAAAGTGAGCAGGTCCAGTTAGTGATACAGAGCATTAATTTAAATTTACTCACCTCAGTAACACGGCCAACTATGATATCATGAACCGCGGGCCTAAATAGTTAAAAATAACAAACAGGAATAAGCCACAGAACTTGTCCATAATTCTAATCGTAAGTTCACTTAACACTTTTAATATGGAACCAGGTGAAAAATTCCTTTCCTCACACCACAAAAAACATGATCATTAGAATCAGATTGACCAAACATCTGAATTCAGACAATTATTGGACAATTAAACAAATATCAGGTACATTGTTGTAGCAGAACCATTATAAAATCACAAAGCAACTCAAGGTGATCATTTCCTTGCCTGTCAAAAGAAAACATTAATGAATACATTTAACTTGTTATAGCAAAGAGTCCCCCCATCTCCAGAAGCTTAAATGCTGTTGAGGTTGCTTATTAACACATTTCATTATTTCACAAAAAGAATCACCCCTTTATTCAGATATATACACACGTAGTACAATTGTTTCACTTAAATTTACTGAACATCCACTGACTGCCAGTCATGGAAAGACAGCTTGTCGATGGTTGATGGCTGGAAGAGGATAGGGTTAACGTTCCAGCCATTCAAGCTTCCTCTTGCCCACCTCATCCTCACGTTGTCAATCTCCAGGCCAGAGATATGCTCCAGCATCATGCCACCAGTCTTGTGCTTCACCATCTTCTGGCACCCCGGCCTGTAATCATAGAGCCCTCCTGTGTAGTTTGTCCACCGCTTGTAGGTAAGGTCTATGTTCTTGAATTTCAGGTTGCGAAGCAGCCCGTGCTTTGATCCAGCCAGAAAAACTCCATTTTCTGATACCGATGAGATGTTGATGAAACTTATGTCTGAAATGGTGCCTTCTTTTGAATTTAGGTGTCTTGGGCAAGTTGTGATGTAGATTGGTTCGGCTCTTCCCCACCATAAAGGATGATAGTACCTGGTGCTCATTTTAATGTTTGAAAACACCACATCACTCACATTCCCTGCAAACATTGAAGTGTTAGTGTGTCATTCAGATTCAATAAGATGTTTGCTTTACCGACAAGAGCAGGTTGTAGGTTCTTTACCTCCATCCCGGATCTGCATCCCAAGTCCTCGATGTGCATCAACTATTGTAATGTTGTCGAAAACCAGCCTTTTGAAGTCGAAGTAGCTTGCACTTCCGAACTTGATAGCACAAGATTTAGTCCGGATCCAACAGTTTGTCGCCGTCAAGTTGTAAAGCGGCCCAGTGCTCGACTTTGGGCATATAGCATCGTCTCCGGTGTCTATGCGGCAATCAGTTATGACAGTGTTGTTAGAATCCTCAATGTCAATGCCATCATTGTTGGGACTGTTAAAATCTCCAAATATGGACACGTTGTGGATGACAGTGTTGTCACATCTGACAAGGTGAAGACTGCGAGCAATGCAAGTGCAGAGCCTGTTAATTTTGCCCAAGTGAACTGACAAATAAACACTGTCTACTTCTGTTCATCATGTATCCTAGGTAGGAAAACATATCAGGATAAGTTATTCCACAACCCCAAGAGGCAAGAACAACAAGGGCAGCAGAGTAAAAATTGTTGATTCTAGCATCTCTAGAATGGAATAATCAGGCACGTTTGTTTGCTCCTGTTCACAATTACGGTTTTAGCAGTGCAAATAGCAGCCATCAGTAATTTAATTCAGTATTGTTTCCTGAATTAATCGATGAAGTTGAGTTGAGCGAACAAGAAATGCTTACCACCAGTAGGCGGGCTGGTTGAGCGTGATGTCGTGGATCCTAACATCCTTGGAGTCAATGAAGCCAACAAGCCGCGGCCGGCACTCATCGCCCAGGCAGTCGCCGGTGGCGTTCCAGCTGACCATGACGTTCTTGACCTCGCTGGGCGCGGCCACGAACGCCCCGCCCTGGCCGTTGATCTCGCCGCGCCCCGTGACGCCGGCGCCCGTGGTGTTCTCGGCCAGCACGAGGTACCACCGGCGCGACTCGCGCGGGTAGTCCGCCTGCCTGGTGCCGGCCAGGAGCCGCGCGCCGGGGGCCACCTCCAGCACCACCCGCGAGCGCAGGTGGACGGTCGCCGTCAGGTAGTCGCCGGGCCCCGGGAGGAGCACGCGGCCCCCGCCCGCCGCCGCGCAGGCGTCCACGGCGGCCTGGATCGCCGCCGTGTCGTAGCGGGTCCCGTCGCCCGCCGCGCCGTAGTCGGCCACCGAGAAGACGCGGCTGGATTGTGTGCCTGGGACCACTGCTAGTACTAGCAGCAGCAGCAGCAGCAAGGGCGCGGCGGCGAGCTGGAGCGGCGGAGAAGCCATCGCGGCTGTTCTCCTCCAACTCCAAGGCTCCAATTGGCCAGCGAGAATCTTTTGCGAGGCGATTGTGTAGAAAAATCGCACGGGGGAGCATGGGAAGTGGATTGGATCCCGAAGTGGATATGATAGTGTATAAAAATCGCAACAGCACCAGTGTCAGACTACCCGCAGCGGTGCCTGGAAAGACTACGCCATCCCGTTGTGGCGTAATACTGTAGCGTCCGGAACAGCTGCAGCGCGGAACGGGACAAGGTGCGCCACAGCCCGTCGGCCTGGAAATCTGGCGTTGTCCCGTTGAAACGCCATCCACTCGCTGGCCCACTTTGTCTCCCCTCCCCGCAACGGCCCCCGCCCAAAATCGATTCCCCACCCCCGCAGCCGCTCCATCGTCGCGCCCCCGCCCCGCCCCGTGCCGGCGTCGCCCCGGTCCGCCGCCGCTCCCCGAACTGTGCGCCGGCCGCTCGAAGGTAGCTCGGGCCGGATCTGGCGCCGGCAACCGGATGGGCTTCCTCCCTGCGCCGGAGTGAGCAGGGGAGGGCGCCGCGGGCAGGTCGTCCGGGCGGATCCACCGGACGTCCCTGGCCGTCGCGGCAGGTCGGCGGGAGGCGGAAGCCGACAGCGGGGGCCCGGATCTGTCGTCCGCCCGGTCGTCGGTCGACGGTACCGGTGGCCGCCGTGACCCCATCTTCTCCGACCTGGACCCCATCTTCTCCGGCGTCGGCCCCATCTTCTCCGACCCCGGCAGACTCAATCCACCCCCTCCCGCGCGTGACGACCTCCTCCAGGACCGAGCTCGGCCGCGACCCGACCCGCCTGCCTCTGCCCGTGTCGACCTCGGCGGCCACAACACGGCAACGGCAGTCCAAACGCCGCCTCTGGTGGCACCGGAGTTGGGGCGACACCCTGGACAAGGAACGTGCCCCCCCTACATCGGGGGGCCTCGGAGCTGAGGCTGACAAGGAGGAGAGCCAGGGCAGAAGGCTTCTGTGCAAGCGGCGGCGGGGAGATTCATCAGTTCATGCAGCGACATCAGAGGAGAGCTCTACCGCGCGCTCCAACCGACGTCCTGCCCGACTCAGGTAACTATGTTCCTCATCAGATCAGAGCCAATGCTGCTAGATAGCTAGTGTTTCAACAATTTTTGCATGTGTTAGCTGGAATGTCATACACAATATTCACTGTAATATTCTTTTCATATTGATTAGTACACATATAAGGCTATACCGATATATTTTTACAATTTTAAGACTTTGGCTTAAGAAAGCAGGAGAATGAAAATGGACAATACTGACTAGCTGGTGGGAATATAGTTTTATCGTTCTTGGAGTTGTATATGGTACGTATAGAAAATATCTACAAATAAGCTATCAATATACATCTAGTACACATCCTCACTGTAAACTATAGATCACTATTGATATGCTGGCCATTCCAACATATATTTCTGCAATCTAGAGACTTCATGGTTCCATCTTGTTCCATTGTGCGCTGCAGGAATTGGCCATCTGAGTTTCTGCAAGTGACATGTCTGCATTTTGAGTAAAGAAACTGTCATAACAAACTGTCAGGAATCGCTATGTTTTGCAAGTCCTAGCCCTGTTTGTGCTTGTATGTGCTTGTGTATCTGATTACCTAGATAACTAATTACCTTTTTGTGCATCTGATTTCAGGATGGACCCTAGCCAGTCCAATGATGGTGATGGATCACAGGGGCAACATCCTTGTGGCAACATGAATGCATACCAGTCTTGTTGGAACCCGTACACATACTGGAACCAACCTCCACCAGGCTGGTTCCCCCAAGGTTTCCAACCCCGTCCACCCAATGTTCCAATGATGAATCCAAGTGGCTATGTTCCAGAAGTTTTTCAGCAGACTGAAATACCAGAAACAAGCTTCCCCCAAGGTTTGCAACCCCGTCCACCCTATGTTCCAGAAGGTTTTCAGGTGCCTCATATACCACAAACAAATGTTCACAACTCTGAGGCGGTTGTGGAGGAAGGGACACCTACCACAGGAAAAACAAGGAACAAAAAATCAGGGAGTAGGCCAAAGTTGGGTAACTTCAGTCCAGCTGAAGATAAAAACCTTGTGAAGGCATGGCTTGAAGTAAGTTGTGACCCAATTGTAGGTACTGGACAAAGATTTAGTCGCATGTGGGATAGGGTCATGAAACAGTTCAATTCGAGGAGAGGATCCGCCCCAGAGAGGACTTTGCGGTCCCTTCAGAGCCGTTGGGACTCAATCAAGTCTGAATGCCTTGTATTTTCAGGCTATTATTCAGCTAGCGTTCGTGAGAATCCTAGCGGGATGTCGGATGCCGATAAGGTATGCTTCTTGTGCAGAGTTATGCTATATTCAGTTTCGTTGTTTCAATCTAAGCTAACACATTTAGTTCCTGTGCAGACAACTTATGCAGTAGGGAAATTTTCCGCTGCCCTGGAACGCAAGTTTATTTATCTGCATTGTTGGGAGCTTCTGAAGGATGCACCCAAATGGTCGGATCCCACTGGCAGAGGTATTTCAGCAGCTCCTCGAGGTGAAGGATTTGGGGAAGACAATACCGCAGCAACCAAGACCGTGGACCTTGAAGGGGGCCACTCTAGCCCTGTTCAATCCGGAGCTAATGTGAGGAGGCCTATGGGCAGAGATTCTGCCAAAGCTGCCAAGAAGAAATCAAATTCCGATGCAGCCTCAACGTCTTCTGCTGAGTACACTGCAAAAATGCAAGATCTTACATTGAAAAGAATGAGTATGATCCAAGAGCAGGAGAAGAGTAAAAATGAGCGTTTCCAGCAGCTTGCTACCCACGATGAGAAGCGTTTCGAGGAAATGCGAAGACACAATGAGGCATTGATACAACACAATCAAGCAATGTTACAGATTGAGCAGGAGAAGATTCGGTTGGATCGTGAAAAGCACGAGGCCGAGCAGCGTGAAAAGGAGAAGCAAGAAGATGAGAGGATCCTGAAAATTGATCTAGATGCATGCACACCATCCCTGCGACTGTACTATGCAAATTGCCAGGCAGATATATTGGAGAGGCAAGCAGCAAGGCGCCGAAGGAGCGAAGGGTCCTGAAGAATTGTAATTCATTTCTAATTCATTTGTCTGTCATCTGAGAGCCTTGTGTAGTCGGAGTGTAATTCATTAGGATTCAGAACATTCCATTTGTTGGTGACTGTAATTCATTTGTCATTAGAGAACATTCAGCTTGCGAGCTCGGCCTGTAATTTTTGTCTTGAGCACATTTCATTTGTGATTGACTGTAATTCATGTCTTGAGAACATTTCATTTGTTGGTGACTGTAATTCATTTGTCATTAGAGAACATTCATATGTATGTCATTTGAGAATTCATTTGTGATTTGAGAACATGCTGTCATTTGAGAAGATGGTCAGTTATGGGGACATGCTGTCCAATTTTTACATATCATGCTTGGTCCTTTCTTTGTCTATTTATGTATGCTCGTTTTGGAGACATGGTGTCCATATATTATGCACATATATATATGATCAGTTATGGGGACATGCTGTCCAATTTTTCAAAAATTTAAAATGTGGGAACCTGTGTACAAATCATGGCTCTAACAATTGAAGTTCTTGCTGCAACAAAAATGTGCCTTGTAGGCCAAAGTGTGCAAACGAACCCAGCAATCCAGTACAACTAGATTCAGTGGTTCAATAGAGTACAAGCCTAGATGCAGTGGTTCAATACAGTACAGCCAAGGTCCACGATTAGTATTCTTTCCATGCACCAATACAGTACATCACTCGATGAACAAAATAAGCAACACAATAATTTGCTTGGTTCAATACATCCCATGTAGTGGTTCAGTACATAAGCAACAAGAAATATCTAGTAGGTTCTACAACATACACTTCTCGCAACTTTATCTTCTCACAAGCTTCGCTTGCACGCTTCTTACGATACGCTTCTCATAAGGAGCAAACCCAAATTTCTGCATACAACAAGAACTTACAATATGTCAATATTTAGTAGCGTAATAATTGAAAGCAAAATCGAGAAAATCAAAATGAAGTAGAAAGGGACAAGCGAGACCTTGTAGTCTTTTATAGTCCATAACCTTGCACTTGCTCAAAGACTCTCTACTGCTGCTTTGATCCCCGCCTCATCCAAGTGGTGCTCGATGAGATCGCATTGTAGTTGTCTCGTGTGTGTTTGGGTCACGAAGCCTATGGTGGGCAGCAACAAATTCATCACGGTCGGGAGTGTTGTTGTATGGAACGCTACATCTCCGACTTGTTGAAAATCGGTATCACCAGCATTGTGTTGTTCATCCTCCATGATCATGTTATGCAAAATGATGCAAGTCATCATGATATCGTGGAGCTGCGAATGGTCCCAACCATACGCGGGTCCTTGGATCACCGCAAACCGAGCTTGCAGGACACCAAATGCACGCTCGATATCCTTGCGTGCACTTTCCTGTTCTTGGGTAAAGTGTTGGACCTTCAACCCGATAGGGTATTTTATACTCTTGACAAAGCCCGCCCAGTCAGGGTAAATCCCATCAGCAAGGTAGTAACCCATGTTATAATGCCTTCCATTGACTTCAAATGAGACGGGGACCGAACGACCCCGTAGGTAAGCGAGAATACGGGGACCTATGAAGGACATTAATGTCGTTGTTACTACCAGGCATGCCGAAGTAAGCATGCCAAATCCATAGATCATGCGATGCAACCGCCTCTAAGATCATGGTTGGACGCTTGTCCTTGCCCGTGAACTGACCCTTCCAAGCTGTTGGGCAATTTTTCCACTCCCAGTGCATGCAGTTGAAAGTCCCTAGTTTGGTTTTGGCTAATTGATGAAACCTAGGACTAACCTTGTTTATCTAAGTGGTTGATTTAGAGAAAGGTTGTCCTCATGATGAGCATATTGAATATGAAGCATGACATGTGTCATGTGATCAAAGATGAAGATCAAGATGATGCTTGGCTCCATGGACCGGTGTTGAAGGTGAAGGGCTAGTCAAGGCTTCGGAGTGAAGGACCATGCGATGGTGAAGCTCGGGCAAGACTAGGCGCCGATGGACCGATGCACGGTGAAGGGCAAGTAAAGTCGAGGTCAATGGATCGAGACGGTCACATGATGGTGTGAAGCATTCATATCATTTGGAGGAACAAAATGGGCTCAAGGCAAAGGTATAACCGATAGGGCCATTTTGTTTTGCACTCAAGACACCATAGAGGGTGTGAGTGGTTTAGGTTCGATAGCCGCACTATTAAGAGGGGAAGTCTTATCGGCTATTCGACGCACGGGTGCCACTAGGTGAATTCATGAAGTGCATTGCATGTAGGGCCTAGTGAGCTAACCTAACCTTTGGGAAATGATTGTGAAAAGCTAACACACAAGCACATGGAGATGTACACTTGGTGGTGTTGGCACATTTACAAAGGTGGCGCTTGGGCGCGCTGTGGTTTGCAGGGTAGAGATGGGTTTGGGTCCCTCTCCTCCTCCCACCGAGCCTGTGAGGCGGGATTCGGCGCTTTTGGGAAAAATGGATGCATATTTTCTATTGCGCCGGATGCAAAATTTGGTTGAAATCATGCTATCTCTGTTGATCAAGTTGGTATACTTGTTGGATAGCATGACGGAGAAGTTGGCGTCACGACGGGCTGAAAAACAAAGTTTTCGTAGCGCCGGACGCGCAGGGCTTTGGCGCCGCTTGGCTCAGGTTGGTGGCTCCGCGTTGGTGAGCGCCGGACGTGCGACGGACGCGGGCGTCGGACGCGGCGTGTTCACTGTGCAGCGTCCGGCGCATGCTGAGTCTTGGCGTGGTGCTGGCTGGCGAGCTGAAGGCGGCGGACGCCGGGCCGTGCGTCCGGCGGCCGGCGGACGCGGACCAGAAACTTTTGAGTTTCGGCCGGTCTGTCGGACGCGGGCGCCGGACGCGCGTTAGGGAGCGCCGGACGCGCGCGGGGACGCCGACGTGGCGGCACGCGGTTGGCCGCGCGCTAACGGTCGTCCAACGGCGCGCGCGCGCCGGGCGCCGACGCGCCGCGGCTGCGGACGCGTCCGGCCGTGTTGAAAAATCCCCCGAGGGCAACGGCTAGTTTGAAGAGTTTGGTCTATAAATAAATGGGAGGCCGGGCTTGGCTCCTCTCTTGGCTCTCCCAACTCATTCATTCATCCTTTGAGCTGAAGAAACACTCTCCCTCTCATCTCTCTTGCTTGATTGTGAATCCAAAGTGAGATTGAGAGATCACCTAGTGCATTGCATTGCTTGAGGGCATCTAGTGGCACTTGTGGGTGGTTTAGCCGGTGGATTTCTTGTTACTCTTGGAGAGTACCGCTCCTAGCCGGCTTGGAGATTGTTGGAGGCGTTGGCAAGAGAAGGTGATTGTTCTTGGCCACCTCCGGTTGATTGTGAGAGGTTTGAGCTCACCTCGTGGGGATCACGAAGAGCATCCTAGTGGATTGCGCGTGTCGTTGAGTACCTCGCTTGAGAGTGGTGTCTTGCGGTGCCTTGCGGGGCGAGCCTTGAGGGGCTAGTGACTTGAGGGTCACACCGAAGAACCATCTAGGTGTTGGTCGACACAACCGGTGACTAGCTTGGCGGTGCCCAAGTGAACACCGGGTGAACAAAAACAATTGTGTTCATCTTTGTTCCCGGTGATTGGTCTCCGATTGTGTGTTGCCGATTGATTGATTGTTCATCTCTTGGTGATTGACAACCTCGACTCTACGCGTTGGTATAACAAGCTCCTACCCTCTCTTGTATTACTCCGTTTACATTCTTGCAAAGTAGAATTGCTTGTGTGGTCGGTCGGGAACCACTTCTTGTGTAGACTAAATCCCGTGGGTAGAATTGCTTGTGTGGTCGGTCGGGAACCACTTCTTGTGTAGACTAAATCCCGTGGGTAGAACTCTTGATCACTAGTGGTAGCTATTGTGTGTGCTAGTGATCACCTACTAGAATTGTTTGGATAGGAGGCTTGCAACATCTAGTAGGCTAAGCAAAACTTGCTTTCCGCCGTTTGTGTATCTAACGAAGTTTGCTTAGTGAGTTTGTAGAAATTTTTTATAGGCTATTCACCCCCCCTCTAGCCATCTAGGACCTTACAAGTGGTATCGAGCCGAGGTCACCGTTTTAGTGCAAGGCTTAACATCCTACGGTGTTAAGATGGCTCAAATTGTGTTCAACCATGTTGGGGGCAAACCGCCTATGTTTGATGGAGTTAGTTCCTTTGATCATTGGAAGAGAAAGATGATCATGTATCTTGGTTCAATACAAGAGAGAGTCTTGCAAGTCACATTGCACGACTATGCTATTCTTGATAATGATCATCTCACCGATGAAGATAAAGCCAACATCACATGCAATAGAATGGCTCTCAACACCCTATATAATGGCATTGATACAAAGGTGTTTGAGGGGATCAAGGATTTGGAACTTGCTAGTGAAGTATGGACAAGGTTGGGTGAGACATATGAGGGCACCAAGGTTGTGAAGAGTGCCAAGCTATATGGGCTCAAGAGTGAGTTCGAGAACTTCAAGAAGAAGGAGGATGAAACAATCATTGAAATGTTTCATCGCTTGCAAGTGATTGTGAATGATCTCAAGAGTTTGGGACACAAGACAAAAGATGAAGATTTTTGTCACAAGTTCTTGATATGCTTGCCGAAGAGCTTCAAGATGTTGAAGCTAATGCTACAAAGAGATGGGCTTGAAAATAAGAAGCCAAATGATTTGCTTGGTGAAGTCTTGACATATGACAAATTTGATCAAGATGATGAGAAGGTGGAAGAGGAGAAGAAGAAGAAGAACTACAACAAGGGCAAGTTTGAGAAGAAGAAACATGAGGCCAAAATGACACTCAAGAAGGGCAAGAATGGTGCATTTGTGGTCACTTGGGAGAGTGACAATGATGATGAAGATGAAGATTCAAGCAACAAGGCTATGGCTTCCATCGCTATCAACAAGAAGTCTTCATTATTCTCCACATCACCATCATGCTTCATGGCCAAGGAAACAAAGGTACAATATGATGATAGTGATGATGATAGTGAGATGGAATATGCTCACGATGTTGATAATGTTGATGATGATGATGAACCGACTAAGGATCAATTATATGACTTGATGCAAGAAACTAGAGATATAGCTATTGCCAAGGAAAAGGAGTGCAAGAAGCTTTCAATGAAAATAGAAATACTTGAGAAAGCCCTAGGTGAGCTTATGACAACTCATGAGAGTCTAGTGGTAGACCATGAGAAGCTTGGTGATGCTCATTCTAAGCTTAAAGAAGCTCACTCACTTCTACTTGAGCAACAAGCAAAGAAAGTGGTGATTGCATCATGTGATATAGGTCTTACTTGTGACATCATTGATGAGTCATTTTATCAACCTATCATCATGACAAATGCTAACCCTTCTTGTAGCACATCATCCACCACCACCACCGACTCTATCTCCACTACTAGTGATGGCTTCACTTGTGATGCTACACTAATGGTAGAGAATGAGACCCTCAAGAAGGAGGTGGATGAGCTCACTCATGCCTTAGGCAAAGCCTATGGTGGTGAGGCCCGCTTGCTAAAGTGCTTGGGTAGCCAAAGGTTCTCTCTTAACAAAGAGGGATTGGGCTATAACCCCAAGAAGGGCAAGTCGGCCTTTGCAACTCCAAAGCCTAGCTTTGTGAAGAGCAATGGTCGGTTTTGCTATAGATGCAAGCAAGTTGGGCACCTAGAGCAAAATTGCAACAAGAAGCAACAAAACAAGAAACTTGACAATGCTATACCTTTTGATTCTTGTTATGTGCTTACCAAGGGTGTGAAAGGTGTACAAGCTAAGTTTGTTGGTACACCCATTGTTGGCCCAAAGAAGAAGGCAATTTGGGTACCAAAGAGCTTAGTCACTAACCTACAAGGACCCAAGCAAAAATGGGTACCTAAGCTTCATTGATTTGCTTGTAGGTGAATTATAAAGCCGGAGGAAGGCATTGGATTATTGATAGTGGGTGTTCTCAACACATGACCGGCACATCAAGAATGTTTGATTCAATTGAGAAAAATGATAGTGGCATTGAGTCAATTACTTTTGGCAATAACAAGAAAGGCAAGGTTGTTGGTTTGGGCAAGATTGCAATATCAAATGACATGAGTATCTCCAATGTGATGCTAGTTGAAAGCTTGGATTTCAATCTTCTCTCCGTGGCACAAATTTGTGATCGAGGCTACAAGTGCATTTTTGGGGCAAATGATGTTGAGGTAGTTTCTCTTGATGGCTCCAACTTGGTGTTCAAAGGCTTTAGATATGATAATCTCTATCTTGTTGATTTCAACACTAGTGAAGCTTCTTTGACAACATGTTTGATATCAAAATCAAGTTTGGGTTGGCTTTGGCATAGAAGGCTTGGGCATGTTGGCATGAAACAATTGAAGAAGCTCACACAACACAATCTTGTTGAAGGCTTGAAAGATGTTGTATTTGAGAAGGACAAGTTGTGTAGTGCATGTCAAGCCGGGAAGCAAGTTGGAAGTTCACATCCAAAGAAGAGTATAATGAGCACATGCAAGGCATTTGAGTTGTTACACATGGATCTATTTGGACCAACTACATACACAAGTATTGGTGGCAACAAGTATGGGTTTGTCATAGTGGACGACTTCACAAGATTCACATGGGTATTCTTTCTTAGTGACAAGAGTGAAGTGTATGACACCTTCAAGATCTTTCTCACTAGAGTTCACAATGAGTTTGACATGAGAATCAAGAAAGTGAGAAGTGACAATGGGAGTGAGTTCAAAAATACAAGAATGGAAGAATTGTGTGATCACTATGGCATTGGTCATCAATTCTCGGCCAAGTACACTCCACAATCAAATGGCCTAGTTGAGAGGAAGAATAGAACATTGCTTGATATGGCTAGATCAATGCTTCATGAGTACAATGTTAGTCAATCATTTTGGGATGAAGCAATCAACACGGCATGTTACTACATCAATAGGCTCTATTGTCATACTTTGCTAGAGAAGACCCCATATGAGTTACTTCATGGAAGAAAGCCCAATATTGGTTATTTTAGAGTGTTTGGTTGTAAATGCTACATCTTGAGAAAGGGCACTAGATTGGGGAAGTTTGAAAAGAGATGTGATGAGGGGTTCCTACTCGGTTATTCAACTACAAGCAAAGCTTATAGAGTTTGGAACAATTCAAGTGGCATTAGAGAGGAAGTCCATGATGTGCGATTTGATGAAACCAATGGGTCACAAGATGAAGATGAGAATCTAGAAGATGTTGGTGGAACTCAATTGGTTGAAGCTATGAAGAACATGGACATTGGGGACATTAGAGCAAAGCAAGTGGTTGATGTGCAAGATGATAAAGATGAAGTGCTCAATTCTCCATTGAGGCAAGCTAGCAATGCTCAAGTGCAAGATCATGGTGCTAGTTCATCAAATGAAGACAAGTCAAGTGATCAACCAAGTTCAAGCAATCAAGTGCAAGTGCTACAACCACAACATGTTGCAAGAGATCACCCAATTGATAGTGTCATTGGTGATATTAGAAGTGGTGTGCAAACAAGATCAAGAGTGGCTATGATTTGTGAGTATGCATCATTTGTGTCAACCAAAGAGCCAAAGAAAGTTGAGGAAGCCTTGGATGATGCCGATTGGATCATGGCAATGCAAGAAGAGCTCAACAACTTCACAAGAAATAATGTGTGGGAGTTAGTTGAGAGGCCGGAGGATCACAATGTCATTGGAACAAAATGGGTTTTCAAGAACAAGCAAGATCAAGATGGTGTTGTGATTAGAAACAAAGCAAGACTAGTTGCACAAGGCTATACTCAAGTTGAAGGTCTTGACTATGATGAAACATATGCTCCGGTGGCAAGATTGGAGGCAATAAGGATTCTATTGGCTTATGCATGTGCCCACAACATCAAGTTATATCAAATGGATGTCAAGAGTGCATTTCTCAATGGGATCATCAATGAGCTAGTATATGTTGAGCAACCTCCCGGTTTTGAAGATGAGAAGAAGCCCAACCATGTGTACAAGTTGAAGAAAGCTTTGTATGGCTTGAAGCAAGCACCTAGAGCATGGTATGAGAGATTGAAGACTTTTCTTCACTCCAAGGGGTTCATTATGGGCAAGGTTGATACTACTCTATTCACCAAGAAGATTGGTAATGATCTCTTCATTGTGCAAATCTATGTTGATGATATCATCTTTGGATCAACCAATCAAGCATATTGTGAAGAATTTGGTGAAATGATGGCAAATGAGTTTGAGATGTCCATGATTGGTGAACTTAGCTATTTCCTTGGTCTTCAAGTCAAGCAATTGAAGAATGGGACATTTGTGAGTCAAGGGAAATACATAAGGGACATGTTGAAAAAGTTTGGAATGCAAGATGCAAAGCCAATCTCAACTCCAATGGGCACAAATGGGAATCTTGATAGTGATCATGATGGCAATATGGTGAATCAAAAGGATTATCGGTCATTGATTAAAAGCCTACTCTATGTCACCGCATCAAGGCCGGATGTCATGTTTAGTGTTTGCATGTGTGCTAGATATCAAGCCTCACCTAGAGAGAGTCATCTCATGGCCGCAAAGAGAATATTGAGGTACTTGAAGCAAACAAGAGATGTTGGATTGTGGTATCCTAAGGGGTCAAAGTTTGAATTGATTGGATATTCGGACTCCGACTATGGTGGTTGCAAGATCAATAGAAAGAGCACAAGTGGTACATGTCAACTTCTTGGAAGATCACTTGTGTCATGGTCCTCAAAGAAACAAAATAGTGTGGCAATCTCTACCGCCGAAGCCGAATATGTTAGTGCGGGGAGTTGTTGTGCACAATTGCTTTGGATGAAGTCAACTTTGAAGGATTATGGCATCAATTTCAAGAATGTGCCATTATTTTGTGATAATGAGAGTGCAATCAAGATGACACAAAACCCGGTTCAACATGGAAGAACAAAGCACATTGACATAAGGCATCATTTCATTAGAGATCATCAACAAAAGGGTGACATTTCCATTGAAAGTGTGGGCACCGATGATCAACTTGCCGACATCCTCACCAAGCCACTTGATGAAAGAAGGTTTTGCAAGCTAAGGAATGAGTTGAACATTCTTGATTTCTCAAACATGTGTTGAATGCACCCCACCACTACTTGACATGCCTCTCCTTCGACAATGCAAGGTACCATTGTGTGACATGTCATTCATGCTTAGGATTATACTTGTGGTAGCACATGTAGACATACAAGGTGCATTTGGAGCATTCATGATAAATCAAATGTGTTTAATGTATATATGTTTACCACTATTGCTTCTATGCTTTGCTTGATCTAGTGGTGACATATGACATGTTTGTGGGCTTGCAATCCTAGTGTTGAATCTAGAATATTTGCTACAAGTGTTTAATTCAACATAGGCAAGATAACCCTTGTCATGAGGTGTGAAGAAGCTTGTCTTTGGTTCAAACCGAATTAAATGTCTTTGGCAAGTGATCTAGATTGAACCAAATTTGACTAAAGTTTTGTTTACTCCATCAAAGTCCTTTTCTCTCCACAATTTGATCCCATTTTTGGGCAATTGTTGACAAAGGGGAGAGAAAAAGATGATTGAACATGATAAAGGGGTAAAAAAATTTTGATGCACACAAGAAGGGGGAGCAAGCTCATGAACAAAGATGTTGCATTTGTTTGTGCATTTTCATATGACTTGCTCATGGCACCTAGTTTTAAAGTTTTATACAAGTGGTGTCTCCTTGCTTGTGTGGTGCAATGCTAGTATAGGACTTGAATGGTGAAATGATCTACTAGCATGCATAGGTTGTAACTAGACTCCCCTTACCTTTCAAGTGGTTCAAGAACCTTGCTTATAATGTTGATCTCACGGGGTTCTTGAGTTTTTGATGGATGTCTAGTTACTTCATGGTGCTAAGGATGGTGTAAATTGCAACTCCGATTGGTATCACGCTTCAAAGGTCCATTTCTTACACCTTAGCATCATTTTGGTAGAATTACTCTCCCCACACTTTTATCCATGCATATGTGCAAAGCTTCAAATCCAAACTCTATGCACATATGTAGGGGGAGCAATACTACCAAAACCGAACTTGCTATAGTTGTCCAAATTCCTCTTGTGAGCTTAACGATTGGACAAGTATGACAAGTTCAAAAATCTTTATTATAAAATCATCTTTGTTGAGGTTGTCATCAATTACCAAAAAGGGGAGATTGAAAGTCCCTAGTTTGGTTTTGGCTAATTGATGAAACCTAGGACTAACCTTGTTTATCTAAGTGGTTGATTTAGAGAAAGGTTGTCCTCATGATGAGCATATTGAATATGAAGCATGACACGTGTCATGTGATCAAAGATGAAGATCAAGATGATGCTTGGCTCCATGGACCGGTGTTGAAGGTGAAGGGCAAGTCAAGGCTTCGGAGTGAAGGACCATGCGATGGTGAAGCTCGGGCAAGACTAGGCGCCGATGGACCGATGCACGGTGAAGGGCAAGTAAAGTCGAGGTCAATGGATCGAGACGGTCACATGATGGTGTGAAGCATTCATATCATTTGGAGGAACAAAATGGGCTCAAGGCAAAGGTATAACCGATAGGGCCATTTTGTTTTGCACTCAAGACACCATAGAGGGTGTGAGTGGTTTAGGTTCGATAGCCGCACTATTAAGAGGGGAAGTCTTATCGGCTATTCGACGCACGGGTGCCACTAGGTGAATTCATGAAGTGCATTGCATGTAGGGCCTAGTGAGCTAACCTAACCTTTGGGAAATGATTGTGAAAAGCTAACACACAAGCACATGGAGATGTACACTTGGTGGTGTTGGCACATTTACAAAGGTGGCGCTTGGGCGCGCCGTGGTTTGCGGGGTAGAGATGGGTTTGGGTCCCTCTCCTCCTCCCACCGAGCCTTTGTGAGGCGGGATTCGGCGCTTTTGGGAAAAATGGATGCATATTTTCTATTGCGCCGGATGCAAAATTTGGTTGAAATCATGCTATCTCTGTTGATCAAGTTGGTATACTTGTTGGATAGCATGACGGAGAAGTTGGCGTCACGACGGGCTGAAAAACAAAGTTTTCGTAGCGCCGGACGCGCAGGGCTTTGGCGCCGCTTGGCGTGTGTTAGCTTGCTCGGGTTGGTGGCTCCGCGTTGGTGAGCGCCGGACGTGCGACGGACGCGGCGTCGGACGCGGCGTGTTCAGCGTGCGCGTCCGGCGCATGCTTTGAGTCTTGGCGTGGTCTTGTGCCGGGCCGGCGAGCTAAAGCGGCGGGACGCCGGCCGTGCGTCCGGCGGCCGGCGGACGCGACCCCGAAACTTTTGAGTTTCGGGGCCGGCTGTCGGACGCGGCGCCGGACGCTGGCGTTGGGGAGCGCCGGACGCCGCGCCGGACGCCGACGTGGCGGCACGCGGTTGGCCGCGGCGCCAACGGTCGTCTGGGGCGCGCGCGCGGGCTGAAGCGCCGGACGCGTCCGGCGCAGTGAAAATTCGCCCCCGAGGGGGCAACGGCTAGTTTGAAGAGTTTGGTCTATAAATAAATGGGAGGCCGGGCTTGGCTCCCTCTCTTGGCTCTCCCAACTCATTCATTCATCCTTTGAGCTGAAGAAACACTCTCCCTCTCATCTCTCTTGCTTGATTGTGAATCCAAAGTGAGATTGAGAGATCACCTAGTGCATTGCATTGCTTGAGGGCATCTAGTGGCACTTGTGGGTGGTTTAGCCGGTGGATTTCTTGTTACTCTTGGAGAGTACCGCTCCTAGCCGGCTTGGAGATTGTTGGAGGCGTTGGCAAGAGAAGGTGATTGTTCTTGGCCACCTCCGGTTGATTGTGAGAGGTTTGAGCTCACCTCGTGGGGATCACGAAGAGCATCCTAGTGGATTGCGCGTGTCGTTGAGTACCTCGCTTGAGAGTGGTGTCTTGCGGTGCCTTGCGGGGCGAGCCTTGAGGGGCTAGTGACTTGAGGGTCACACCGAAGAACCATCTAGGTGTTGGTCGACACAACCGGTGACTAGCTTGGCGGTGCCCAAGTGAACACCGGGTGAACAAAAACAATTGTGTTCATCTTTGTTCCCGGTGATTGGTCTCCGATTGTGTGTTGCCGATTGATTGATTGTTCATCTCTTGGTGATTGACAACCTCGACTCTACACGTTGGTATAACAAGCTCCTACCCTCTCTTGTATTACTCCGTTTACATTCTTGCAAAGTAGAATTGCTTGTGTGGTCGGTCGGGAACCACTTCTTGTGTAGACTAAATCCCGTGGGTAGAATTGCTTGTGTGGTCGGTCGGGAACCACTTCTTGTGTAGACTAAATCCCGTGGGTAGAACTCTTGATCACTAGTGGTAGCTATTGTGTGTGCTAGTGATCACCTACTAGAATTGTTTGGATAGGAGGCTTGCAACATCTAGTAGGCTAAGCAAAACTTGCTTTCCGCCGTTTGTGTATCTAACGAAGTTTGCTTAGTGAGTTTGTAGAAATTTTTTATAGGCTATTCACCCCCCCTCTAGCCATCTAGGACCTTACAGCAGTCAATGCTACCCAACATCCCCGGGAACCCACGTTGCTCACCCTCTTGAAGAAGCCTAGCCACATCGGCAGCGGTGGGTGCCCTTAGGTAATAATCCCCAAACACCTCGATGACAGCCCGACAGAAACGTTGCAAAGATTCTCGAGCAGTTGACTCACCAATACGTTGACGCAAAATGTGACCGCCCTGCATCTCACACACAGCAAGCCGGAAAGCCTAGCTTCAATCGGGTGCCCGGGTGTCTGAATCCGGTGGCGTGCCAGTCGATTTGACCTGAAAATCGACAAGGGATAAAACGGTAAGATCAAAAACTGGAACATCTTTGGGTGAGACCAGACAGTTCCATCTTTACGGCCCCGAAGCCACTTACGACGACACATAGCTATAGAAGCTATCTCGCCAACAGATTGCGCTTCATTCGGCTAAAGTAACATAACCGATGTAAACAAAATGAACTTGCCGAATACGAGTAAATGAAGACATGTTTGAACAAGATTAAATTATCAAAAGCATATCAAACTATATCTCGGGTTTAAAGCATCATCAAGCACTAATAACTAAAGATAAGTAACTTATAAATGTAAATCTATTAAATAACACATGCATAGGCTATTCCAACTAGTCTGCCGCACGTCTAGCCTTCATAAACCCGTCAAGCATAAACCCAAGCAAGCTAATCCACCGTATGATACCACTCACTATGAATTTACGCTACTCCTTACTACTAGATCAATCCACCGCATGATACAATCTAACAATAAAGAGCTAAAAGCACGAAATTACCTAACAGATCTATAAGTACTCGCTACATGTATAAGCATAACCGTATCGGCAAGATTGCCGAATCGGGGTCCATGAAGAAGGAACAAACAAGTAACATGTAAAAGGAACCTATCGATTAAACCGATCTCTAGTCCACCGGATGACTAGCTCTAGAGTAACCCAAAGACCACGCATCCGCCGCACGCACGGTACCCG
The DNA here is from genome assembly GCA_018135685.1 of Themeda triandra. Lineage (NCBI taxonomy): Eukaryota > Viridiplantae > Streptophyta > Magnoliopsida > Poales > Poaceae > Themeda > Themeda triandra. Next base: position 428,478 of record JAENPR010000201.1, on the reverse strand, counting down.
GTCTGTCAAGGCTTATCTACATCTAACGTGAATGAACCCACAACACGTAACAATCTAGATCGATCTAATTCGGCTATATGAAATTGATCTACTTGATATCGAATAAACATGAGATTATGACCAAAAAGCCGAAAAGAGCATCAATCTAGATTGGGCAAAAGAGTGTTGCAAATAAATAAACATTAAATAAAACATGCAACACGTGATAACTTAATGAATCTATTAGATCTTGCCAAATCTAAGAGAGCCGATAACTATCTTTACTCATGTCTTAATCCGCCGCACGATACAAGGCACAAGCAAAAACTTCCCATCATTAAGCTTAAATCCGCCGCACGATACTAAGCAAAACGGATGAGACTACTTGCATCATAATCTAAATCCGCCGCACGATACTAGACATGATAGCAAGGTTGCCGGACTTACGGAGGTCGACGGATCGATTGGCCCTCTCGAAGAACTCGACGACACGACTAAAGGACTCGAAGGGTGGCACGTAGCCGGTTGTATTGAATTGGTTGTGAACCCTTATTACAATGGTCGAGGGTTTATATTTATACCCTGGACAGAACATGAGTCCTAAGTACTTACGAACTATCTAAACAAAATTGGAAAGACAAAAACACGCTAACTCTATCCATAATCGGAGCCCTTGATCATCACGACTCCTTCCCTTCTCGATCAGCTTCCCTTTCCTTTTTCCGCCTTCAAACGAAACGGTTGCCGACCGCTTGGCCATTTGCCGAACACATGGAAATTAGCCGACCGCATATGCATTTGCCGAATCTCTCTCTCTCGCCGCGGGTCCACCTGTCATATTCCCGACCAAATTCTCGGTGTTAACACATGCCCCCTCAATTTCGAGATAAAAGGGTTTTATTTCGAAATTGACCGCGCCGCTTTCGCCTAGGTCAAGACCGCCAACGCCCGCAGCCGCCACTTGAGATCTGCGCTCGTCTGTCTTCAATGGCGACGGAGACTTCAACCAGCTCCATCATGGCAACAGAACTCAAGAGGAGCTTCTAGAGGTAACCCTACCTTTTCACCCATTCGGCAATTTTCTCGAATCATTTTCCGGATGTGTTCTTGATTCATCCGCTTTACTTTTATAAAGAAAATGAAGAACGAGATTTTGATTTCCAATCTTGCTCATCCCGGGTCATTTTTCCTTGGTCCGATGGGAGACCCTAATCCGAGGGATTTTATTGAAAAGGAAACTTTGAGGATCCCATTCAAATCTAGGATTGCCCCCTCAAATAGATGGCCGAACACTTTCAAAACTTGGCCCCTTCCTTCAATCACAGGATGGCGTGATTGGTACCGTAGGATGCGGTCCAGAACAGCGATTTCGGGAATCACAAGATATTCAACACCGCTTGGAGCTCTCTTTAGCCGATATGCCGAGAAATGACTCCCTCCCGATAGCCGCTTCCCACTTCGGGTCCGATGCTATCAACGCTTTCATCTTTGGTCACGGTCCAATGTCGATCACTCGTCGAGACATCTTCATGATGACTCGGTTTAAATATCACCAAGCCAACATACCCATTCAAATTTAAAGGCACCAAGGTGCACGAGGTCGATCAAATCGGGAGGAGGTTGGGCCAAGTATATTCGGACTTATGCTTCGACCGGCACCGTGTCCGATAAAGAGTATAGGGCTTTCATGAACATGTGGTTGTGCGTATTCATCTTCGTGGCAAATCCAATGAACCCACTTTGAATCATATAGTGATGGTCAAGAATTAGCCACAGGTAAATTGATCCCTTTGGGCAAGTATCTCTTAGGAGCAAATACCACATGATGCATCGATCACTATTCAAATGCGTGGTCGGGGTGAAATCTCCGTGTCAATGGTCCATGGTGGCTTGTTCGGATGTGGTTGCAATTATATATGCACCGAGATAGTCTCGCTGATCTCTACAACCCGAATTTTCCTTCAATCAACTATCTTGAAGGTGAAGATCCCGATATAAATCTTGTCGACATATGGAGAAGCCGCATCTTCCATTGTCATTGATCTAGACCTTGGCCACCTTTTTAAGATCTTCTACAAGGGATTCAACCACGTAATCTGGTTTCCCTACAGAGAGAATGAGAATTTAACTCTCCCCTGTAGATTTAGCTATGAGCTGGGCTGCATAGATGATGATTCCAGGGACATTTTTAATTCTTTCATCGGGCCTCGTGCTCGCCACGAGAATTTCATCATGGTCGGTTGATAAATTCAACTTATGAATTTTACAATCCAAACATGGTTGCCGGGCAGCTTGGACTTGGTCAACGCCCCCAAGGCCATATTTTTCAAGCATCATCGACCCGGGAGTCATTGCTGAATATAACCGAGGCCAACAAAGTCTTCAATCTTGGATGTAAGCTTCCTGGTATACGAACCTAATCCTTAAGTGATAATTGAAGCCGCTCATCCTTCATTCACTCTCGGTGGCAAGAATGGCATTCTCACATCTTCGAGCACAAGTCCATCCTTTATGCCAAGTTTTAATGCCCTCATTCTCTTCGATGATGAGGTACACGCTATGGCCACCTTTTACTTCATGTCTCTCGCTCTGTTTCTAAACATCTTTTGAACAGACAATGCTCCCCCAAGTCCTCCGTAGGTTCAATACCGGCAACCCGGCCCTAATGTCGCCTGGGGCATGATGCTCCAAGTTTAACAGTGTTCAACAAAACACCTGCGATGACACAAAGTGCTCTGAAGGACCTTAAAAGAAAAACTCCTTCTTCCCCTATCAAGGACACCGCAATTCCCAAGAAAACAAGATCAAAGAAAGCTAAGCCACTCCCTCGGGTATGAATGCTTTTGACCCCTTATTTCCATCTCGCAAATGTATTTGCACTTATCACTTTCTTTCAACGAGATACAGCCAACCCTCAAAGTCCCGACGGGGTAGTGATCTTGGAAAACTCTCCTAGAACCTCTACGGTCAAGCAAACGCCAACGAGCCTACCGGTGGTATGCATCGTGCGAGATGACCAAGCGGTGAACAAGAAGAAGCAACGAGAAGAAATTCCTTCTCATCAAAGTTGATGAACAAATAGAAACGGAAACGAGACATTCCTCTTCATCAATTAGGAGAAGCAACGAGAAAAAATTCTTTTTCAAGATGTACCGGATTCAACACCTTCGGCAATTCAAGATATATCAACGAGTCATGACACCGCTATCCATGAAACAAAGCAATCGTGTCGCTTACTCAAAGTCTTGATGCTACTCGGGAGGCTATTGATCGGGCTTTCGCCGAAGAGGTATTATCTTAATCTTTCTCGATCATTCCTTATTTGAATTGAATCATTCGGCTAATAAATTTTCTTCAAAATGTCATCGTGGTACGCTCTTCAACAACGTAGCGCATGAAGTGCTTTTCTCTCATCGCCGAAGAATTTGCCGATGACGATGAAGTTTCCTCCAATCGGCAATTATCATCGAGAGTCGGAGTTAAACCGAAGGCCATAATTTTATTCTTGGAGAGGGATATTGTTGACTCCGACTCGGAATCGACAAAATAAGGGAAATAGCAAGAGCCACTTGGCCAAGAGCTCCCTTCGATCTCAAGGATGCCATAAACGCCTTGTCTCATCTTGATGACCATTTTGCCGTTGTCAAGAGAGCACATAAGAATACATCTCGACAAGGCTATCTTGGAGACCGACAAGGCAACAACCGAGAACAAAGCAGGTTAAGGAGCTCTACTCGAATTTAAGTCACCAAACAGTCTTGGGATACCTTGGAGCCGGAGTTGCGAGTATGAGAGATGAGAGGATCGACTAGCAGCCCAGCTTGGCTCAATTGGACGCCAACATTCAATCTCATGAAGCCAAACTTGCTACTCGCCACCTCTTGACTCGGCTAAGACCAAGATAAGCTCCCTTGTCAAAGAGACCAAGCAAATCAAAAGCAGATCAGAGATCCAAAATTCTGAAGTTGAAGACAAGAGAGCCCTTGACGAGGTCAACGAGAATCAAGACCGACGCCCCGAATGTCATTAACTCTTATTTGAGTGTATAAACCTCGGCTTGTATGATGACATATGTAAATATTATGCTCGAATGTACCATACTTCTTCAACATTTTATCCCTTTTGATTTAATATTTTGTTTTTCTCTTTCTTCTCTCGCTCGTTATCATTCGGCTGTCCCTGTCACGACTGTACTCATTGATGTGTGTATTAGCCGAACGTAACCGCTGCTGCCCCAAGTGTTCGCTTTAACCGAATAGCCCTCATTAGCTATTTAGCCGACCGAGCGTATGGCAACTGAATCGCCAGTAGTGATGGGCTCGGCCCAACTCAACATCGGCCCATAGGTGTGGAAACCCTATCTTGTCGCTTGGCTTTCCCGCAGTCTCGCCACGGTTCCCACGTTCATAAATAGGACCAGTCGGCTCCCACCATCATCACATCCAAGCACAAACAGTTGCTATCATCTCTTCCACTTCCTCTCCGCCTTCAAGCCCCAAAAAACCCCATCACCATCAATGGCGAGCGGCGGAGATCGCGGCAAGCGCCTGGCCGAGAACGAGGCGGAGGGAAGCAGCAACCGGCGCCAATGGTAAGAAATCTTCACCTCTTCGAGTCGAGTTGCCACGAGATCTTGTTTCTTTTCACCCGATCTCGGGCCTTGCCCACTTGCGGTTATTCACTTCCTTGATTTTTGTTTCGTGGGTACCGGGGTCGCCGCCGATTATGCCGCCAACTTCCGGAGGCAGTCGCCGGGCCGGCACTCACACTCCTCCTCCCCGCTTGTTCCCGCTCCCCGCGGCGGATGCGGCGGAGGGAAGTAACCGTGGTGGCCGCCGTCTGCAAAGAATAACCTCTCCACATCTCGCGTTTCTTTTGTATATATAGCCGATCTTGATCGCACCTTGCTTGTAGGACGGCGAGGATCGCACTGCCAATGGCGTTTTCTGGCGCCGGCTGCGGCGTTCGATGCACCTGCCCCCGCGCCGGCTCCGGCTCCAGCCCCGGCTCCTGCTCCTGCTCCGGCGCCGGCTTCTGCCTCGGCTTCGGGGTCCTCTTCCTCGTACCGTCCTATATGGGACAGGAACGACGAGGAGATCCCGGCGTATACCCGCTACGACGCCGCAGCATACCGCCGCGAGAGGACGAGGCGATGGAGCTTCTTGGTGAAGAAACCAAGAAGTTTGGGATCGCCAGTGAGTTGGAGGACAACCGCCGGCGGCCGAGCGAGGCCATCACCGCATTTTTGCTCTTCAACAATTGCCTTCGATTCCCGTTCTTCCCGATTCAATCTCGCTCACCGGTCTATCTTATGTTTTTTGCGAGACCTCACCGCGGAGCCGGACCGTCTCGAAGGTGGCGGCGACGAGGGTAGCCGATCGTGTGAACGCCGGGGACCGACCGTGGCAGATCGTCTGGAGGCGGTGCCTAATCAGATTGATCGGGCAGCCCTTCATGGTGTGCGCCTCGGCACTTCCTCGGCTCGGCGGGGATGTCGTCCCGGACCGGGGACGACTACGCTCCGATGCCGACCGGCTTCCGGGCGGGCTTCCCCACGAGGTCGACGGCATCGAGGGCCTCCCGGTGGCGTACGACGACCACGCCAACGCCATGGCCAACGCCACCAACCCGAGTCCGTCCTCAACAAACTCTTCACCGAGGAAGAGGAGTGGCTTGTACTAGGACTCGGCGCGGGTTGTAAATAAAAATTTTAATGAAGAATGTTGGTCTTCTTTTTGTTCTTGCTTGTCTCGTGATGGTGTTCATCTCGTCGCATTTGCTTTTTGCAAATCTTTCCTTAGCTAGAACTTGACCGCAACACTCTTCCCGAACGAAATCTCCCAAATCGCATGACATCACCTTAGCCGATTAGATCTCGGTCCCGTTCCACGACTTGATGGTTTGTAGCGTAGTACTTCAATTCACTTTATCTTCTCCCGATAAACCTATCACCGAGAGATAAAACTGTTCACTTATACTTTAAAAATTGGCTAAAGGCGATACAACTGTATCGGCTATTTCTGTTCTGAAGACGATACACACGATATCGGCTATTTTTGCACTAGAGGCGATACAATAATATCGGCTATTTTTTCTCCAACTTCTTCCTTTTGTTCTGAGGGCGATTTTATTCAATCGGCTACACCTCGTCTACGTCATAGTCACAACTAAGATCCAACTTCAATACTTGGATAAAACTTCTTAAGGTATCTGCCGTTGATGGCTCTAGTAAGTTCTTCTCCAAACAGCGTTTTCAATATATACGCATTACCAGTGCACAACCGACAACCCGAAAAGGTCCTTCCCAATTTGGTGACCATTTGCCAAATGTCTTGTCTTTTGTGCCAATTGGCAATATCGTTTTCAAACCAATTCTCCTTACGCAAATTGCTTAACTTTAACTTTCTTGTTGTAGTATTTGGCAATGCGCATTTTATTTTTCTCAATGTTTTCCAAAGCTTTAAGACGAATCAAATGCAAATCTTCCAATTCATCCATCATCAAATCCTTATAATCTTTATCCGTCAAATCTTTTTGCAATTCAACTCTCCTTGATCCCGATTGCAACTCCCAAGGCATCACAAAGATTATGTCCATAAACCAACTCATATGGAGATGCTTGTGTGGATCCATGGCAAGCCATTCGGTAAGCCCACAATGCTTCATTAAGGACCAAGTGCCATCTCCTTGGCTTCTCATCGATCTTCTTCGGATAATCTTGATCATGATCTTATTTGACGCCTCGCTTGGCCATTGGCTTGTGCATAATAAGGAGAAGAATTATATAACCTTATCCCCATACTTTCGGCAAAGTCACAAAACTCGAAGAAGTGAACCGAGTCCCCGATCGGTTGTAATGGTCTCGTGGGATCCCAAACCTATGAATTATATGTTCTTTGACAAAACCGATCATATTTTCGATGTGACTTTTTTCAAAGGGATAGCTTCAACCCACTTTGTGAAATAATCGGTAGCTAATAATACAAACTTGTGTCCTTTGCTAGATGGAGGATTGATCTGTCCAATTAAATCTATACCCCATCCTCTAAACGGCCATGGTTTGATTATTGGGTTCGAAAGCGATGCAGTGCTCTTTGAACATTACCAAATATCCGACAATCTCGACACCCTTTGTAATATTCAAAGCAATCCTCCAATATAGTCGGCCAAAAGTACCCGTCCTTCGATTATCCACTTCATTCGGTAGGCGACCGATGTGCACCACAAGCTCCTTCATGAACTTCAAACATAATCTTCTTAGCCTCTTCTTGACTCAAGCACTTGAGCAACACTCCATCTATAGACTTGTGGTACAACCGATCATCAAGAAGTACGAATTTAAGGGCCTTATACCCGAGCCTTCGGGAAACTTTTTGAGATGGGTCTTTCGATAACCGATAATGTCACTTCTCCAGTCATCATTTATCCGATCAAAATTGAAAGCACCTTCTTCTCGCCGCATAGACTTCATGATTTTCCCGATATCCGAAGCGGCTTGAGCTAATCTATTTGCTCCTCCATTGTGCTCTCTCTGGGTATATGATGCAAAGTCACTACTTTTGAAAAGCTCTTCAAAAGTTCCCGACATTGCTCATGATATTCTTGCAATATATCGTTCTTGCATTCATATTGCCCCGTCGCTTGATTGATCACCAACTCGAGTCACCAAATATTTCGATAGCAACAAATTTCATTTCTATTAACAAATTAAGCCCTCTAAGCAAAGCCTCATACTCTGCTTGATTGTTAGTGACAGGATATTCAATTGAAAAAGCAAACTCAAATGTCTTTCCTCGTGGGGATATCAAAAGAATACCAGCACCACCACCTTTGTCACATGATGATCCATCAAAAAATAATGCCCATGGGGCAATGTTCACCATATCAACAGATAAATCACGATGTTGAGTAATAAAATCGGCAATTACCTGCCCTTTCACTGCTTTTGCCGACTCATACTTTAAATTAAACTCTGACAGTGCTAGTACCCATTTGCCGATTCTTCCATTTAAAATCGGCATTAACAACATGTGTTTAATTACATCAAAACTAGATATCACCACACATTCAAAGCATTTAACAAATAGTGCCAAAATTTGGTGCATGAGTAATAAACACACAAACAGAGTTTTTCTATAGCCGAATACCTTGTTTCGGATCTAGCAGTTTTCGGCTAAGGTAAGCTATTACCCTCTCTTTTCCATCAAACTCTTGCATAAGGGCCGATCCTATTGTTAAGCTATCGGCCGCTACATACAAACTTGAAAGGCTTCTCAAGTTGTGGAGGTACCAACACCGGTGGTGCCTTCATATATTGCTTGATCTCATCAAAAGCCTTTTGCCGTATGTCACCCTGCATACAAATTTCGATCCTTCTTGAGCTTCAACAATGGAGAGAAAGGCAATACTCTTTCGATAAATTGGATATGAATCTTCTCACGAAATTGATCTTGCCCAAAGAATGATTGCAACTCGTAAGGTTAGTTGGGGGCACAACTTTGTCTATTGCTTCCATGCTCTTTTTCCCAACTTCTATCCCTCCTTTGTGGATCAAGAACCCCAAGAATTCACCAAAGAGACTCCAAAAGCACACTTATTTGGATTCATCTTTAAACCATGTTTCCTTGTGCACTCCAAAGTCTTTCTTAAATCGGCTAAATGTCCTTCATGGTCTCTCGGATTTGACTACCACATCATCAATGTAAATTTCCACAATTTTGCCGATCAACTCATGAAAGATATAATTCATGGCTCTCGATAAGTTGCACCAAAGCATTCTTTAATCCAAATGTCATTACTATCCATTCAAATAACCCAATGTGGCCGGACATCCGAATGCGCTTTTGCAATATCTTCAACCGCCATGAAAATCTGATTGTAGCCGCATTGCCATCCATAAAGCCGATGACTTCATACCCCGCTGCTTTGCATCCACTAATAAATCGGCCACCGGCATTGGGTATCCATCCATGGGAGTAGCTTTGTTGAGATCTCTCGAAATCTATGCATACTCTCATCTTCCCATTCTTTTTGTAGACAGTACTATGTTTGAAATCCACTCGCATACCGCATGGCCGAATAAAGTTTGCTTCAATCGGTCTTTCAACTTCTTTCTTTACATCGGCCAATACCTCCTCTTTATAGATTTTTCGTGGAGGTTGTTTGAAAGGACGAAATCCAGGTTTTATAGGCAACTTATGTTCAACAATTGATCGATCCAATCCAGCATTTCGTGTAATCCCAAGCAAAACAATCTTTGAACTCCTTCAAAGAACTCTATTAATTTCAATTTATATTCGGGTCTAAATTTGCACCGATATACATCGGCCTTGACTTTGTATTATCACCAACATTGATCTCTTCTAACTTGTCGGCCGACATGAAACCACGACCCAGCTTGCCTTTGTTGCCATCGATTGGATTGCCCATTAAAAGTTACTGTCAGAGCCGACTGCTTGGATCGGCTGTTGATCTCTATCGAACACATTGACAGGACCTTCTTTCCATTTCTTACCCGAAAGGCAATCTTGTCCATCGTACTCCCAATAAGCAGGCTCGGAAGTTGCAACACTCACTGAATCATCAGCTTGAACAATCTCTACATCATCTCCTATCCACTGAATAAGAATTTGATGCATAGTTGAGGGTACACAGCAATTAGCATGGATCCAGTCCCTTCCAAGAAGCATGCTATATGCCCCCTTGCCATCAATGACAAAGAAAGTAGTGATCAAAGTCTTGGATCCAATCATCAGTTCCACATGTACTGCTCCACGAGTATCAGAAGCATTGCCAAAGAAAATCTCTAAGGATCATGTCGATCGCAACAAATCCTCACTTGTCATACCAAGCTTTCTCGAAAGTAGCATAGGGCATAATATTGATAGCAGCCCCTCCATCAACAAGCATCTTGGTTAAAGGCTTGCCATTGACATATCCCTTCGTGTATAATGGTTTCGATGACGGTTTTTAACTCAAGGCTTGTCAAAGACCGCTTGCCGAGTCAACACAAGTTGAGCCATCGGGTCTCGGCATTCGCCATCAAAGTCTCGAGTACACTTCATCTTGAACTTCTTGATCTTCGGGGGCTCTAAACTCCAATGGGATAAAGAACACCATGTTAGTATCAGCCGAAGGACCCTGTCCATCATCCTTTTTCTTAGGACGCCACACTAGTTTCTTTTCGGCTAATTCCTGCTTCAGCTCTTGATTCCTCAAAATGCTTTGAACTCTTCTCTTCCGGCTTTTCCTCAAACCAGGAGGGCACCATTGACCTCTTTGCCACCTGTATGAGCTCTCTTCCGCATTATGGGCACTGCTGTGAGCCCAAGCTTGGTCTGCAAATCTTTTCCTCCGATGTCCATCAAAACTGTTTATTTTTAGGCGCCGATCGTTCTCTGGAATTTTCATCCCAAGTCTATCATGAACGGGACGGTTGACTCGAGATTGCCTCGTACTCGAATATTGATCACCGCATTCGGGGCAATTGTTCCCGGGCAGCAACTTCAAGCCTTCATTCCAACAAGAAACCGAAGAAGGAACAGCTCCAATGCGATCGCTCTTGTTCTCTCCCCGTACTCTTCTTGTTCTCTTTGGCGCACCTCTCGCCTCATATCTTCGACGCTCTACCATGAATCTGCGTTCCTCTTCAATGTACCGCTGCTCCTCATCATACTCCATCTCCTTTTCCTTCGCCACTTATTCAACAAGTGTTGTCTTTGTAACTCGCGCTTTGGCTCGCCGTGTATTCGGCAATTTCCCTTAGCCGCATCCGAAGTCCGACCCTTCTCTCGTTCGGCTATTTCGAACCGTACTTGTTGCACTTCCTCTTTGGTAACTTGCCGATTAGGGTCAACAAGACCACTCTCCTTGGCTCTTTCGAGGTCGAACCTTCATCTTTCCCTTTTCCTTGGACTCACCGGCATCAACCATGCCTATAGAGAAAGAGACCATGTTCGAGGGAATGGGTTTTTGTCTACTTTCATCTTGCCATCAAATCTCAAGTGTCCATCTTGAATAGCTTTCGAATCTTTACTCGAACACTCGGCAATCATTGATATGATGAGAACTTGTATCATGAAACCCACAAGTATTTCTTATCCTTTACCCCTTCAGTGGCGCAAAGATAGGATGTCCTTCTCCTCGCGCTTGACGCGTCCCTCCCGAATCGATACAAAAAGAGCTTATCTCGCCTTTTGACATCAAAATCATAAGATCCCTTTTGCCGCTTCACCCATCGATGACCGACCAAAGTAGGCTCTTTTGTCCAGTTCAACTCGCAGCTAGCCTACTTCATCTTCATCTTCATATTCGATGCTTCTTTTAGAAATCCTCGATACATGTCAACAGCTTGCACTTTGTTCTTCCGAAAACGAGCATCTCTCCCGAACCCTTGGGCTTGATTGCTCATTGTCAGTCAATTTTTGTGCAAGCCGTCCAAGGTCTTCAAACTCCATGCCGAATAGCTTGTCTCGATATGTGGCAAAGATGCCCGCAATGACCAATTGTGCGAGTTGATCATCGGGAATAGTCGAGAATAGCACATATTCTTCGCTTCTCTCGAATCTACGAAGATACTCCATTGGTGTCTCGCAGTCTTCATCCTCATAGCCCAAAGATCAACCATCTTCTTTTCATTGGTTCCCGTATAAAAGTATGAATGGAACTTTTGCTCCAATTCGCCCATGTACCAATGGAATTAGCCGGCCGCGATGCAAACCATGTGAAAGCCGGCCCCGTCGAGACATAGGAAAATATCTCGATCCTCCAAGCTTCATCGCCAGCAGCTTTCTCCAAGTTGCATCGATATCTGCGATATGCTCAATGGTACTGGTATCATCCCGACCGAGAACTTGGTCGATCCGTTGGTGGCTTAACTCTTGGTGGAAGAGCTACCCTATTGTACCATTCTCGGGAAAGGAGATTTGTATGCATATGTATGATGCTTTGGTTTAAGGCCGAATTGATTCTCGCATCATATCGCCCATTCTCGCTTTAGGAGGACATCATTTGCATCTTGCGCTCCCCGTCTCCTAGAAGGCACTCCCGATGCACTCCCGTACCCGGATTCGGCAAAGCACTCGAGCACCGTAATCGTGAATTCATTGTACCCATCTCCATAGACACTCTTCTCGCAATCTATTTGCCACTGGGAGATCTTGTAAGCAGATGCGGGTATATCTCGTTGTTGCACCAAAAGCTACTTGACCATGAGTTTGCTTTGCTCGATCCACGGGAGGCTTCTCTTTTTCATCGTGAATAGCTCCATCTTTGCTTGTACCGATCATTTCTTCTCCTCCAGCTTGGCTTCCCCGAAGATTGCCGAGTGTTGAAGTACACCGGTCCAAGAAGCTCTCCAAATTTTTCTTCAAAGCGCTTGTCAACCGCTGGACCAAAAGTATCGCCATGATTTTGTGGAAGGTGCCCGGAAAAGCCGTGTTGTGATTTAACATAGTGTCTCCCACAGCTTTGTAAATGGCTCCAACTACCCTCTCGCATCTCCTCCTCGTCGCAATATCGATCGACCAACGAGAAGAACTCGTGGCGTGATTGCTTGATGATCACTCGCCATTCTTGTTCTTGGAAAAAGACATCGACATTTCGCCGATACTTGTTCCATTGCTTGCTCTACCATCCGGCGTTGTTCGTCGCAGCTGCGTCCATGGTCACGTTTAAAACGTGATCGTTGTCAATTTCCGATCCCATCCTAGACCGAGAAGTGGTCCCACCGGCATGCCAAAAAGTGTGTTGACGCAAAATGTGACCGCCCGCGTCTCACACACAAGAAGCCGGAAAGCCTAGCTTCAATCGGGTGCCCGGTGTCCGAATCCGTGGCGTGCCGCCGATTTGACCTGAAAATCGACAAGGGATAAAACGGTAAGATCAAAAACTCGGAACATGTCATGAGACCAGACAGTTCCATCTTTATGGCCCCGAAGCCACTTACGATGACACATAGCTATAGAAGCTATCTCGCCAACAGTTGCGCTTCATTCGGCTAAAGTAACATAACCGATGTAAACAAAATGAACTTGCCGAATACGAAATGAAGACATGTTTGAACAAGATTAAATTATAAAAGCATATCAAACTATATCTCGGGTTTAAAGCATCATCAAGCACTAATAACTAAAGATAAGTAACTTATAAATGTAAATCTATTAAATAACACATGCATAGGCTATTCCAACTAGTCTGCCGCACGTCTAGCCTTCATAAACCCGTCAAGCATAAACCCAAGCAAGCTAATCCACCGCATGATACCACTCACTATGAATTTACGCCACTCCTTACTACTAGATCAATCCACCGCATGATACAATCTAACAATAAAGAGCTAAAAGCACGAAATTACCTAACAGATCTATAAGTACTCGCTACATGTATAAGCATAACCGTATCGGCAAGATTGCCGAATCGGGTCCATGAAGAAGGAACAAACAAGTAACATGTAAAAGGAACCTATCGATTAAACCGATCTCTAGTCCACCGGATGACTAGCTCTAGAGTAACCCAAAGACCTCGCATTCCGCCGCACGGTACCCGGTCCCCGTCAAGGCTTATCTACATCTAACGTGAATGAACCCACAACACGTAACAATCTAGATCGATCTAATTCGGCTATATGAAATTGATCTACTTGATATCGAATAAACATGAGATTATGACAAAAAGCCGAAAAGAGCATCAATCTAGATTGGGCAAAAGAGTGTTGCAAATAAATAAACATTAAATAAAACATGCAACACGTGATAACTTAATGAATCTATTAGATCTTGCCAAATCTAAGAGAGCCGATAACTATCTTTACTCATGTCTTAATCCGCCGCACGATACAAGGCACAAGCAAAAACTTCCCATCATTAAGCTTAAATCCGCCGCACGATACTAAGCAAAACGGATGAGACTACTTGCATCATAATCTAAATCCGCCGCACGATACTAGACATGATAGCAAGGTTGCCGGGACTTACGGAGGTCGACGGATCGATTGGCCCTCTCGAAGAACTCGACGACACGACTAAAGGACTCGAAGGGTGGCACGTAGCCGGTTGTATTGAATTGGTTGTGAACCCTTATTACAATGGTCAAGGGTTTATATTTATACCCTGGACAGAACATGAGTCCTAAGTACTTATGAACTATCTAAACAAAATTGGAAAGACAAAAACACGCTAACTCTATCCATAATCGGAGCCCTTGATCATCACGACTCCTTCCCTTCTCGATCAGCTTCCCTTTCCTTTTTCCGCCTTCAAACGAAATGGTTGCCGACCGCTTGGCCATTTGCCGAACACATGGAAATTAGCCGACCGCATATGCATTTGCCGAATCTCTCTCTCTCTGCCGCCTGCGGGTCCACCTGTCATATTCCTGACCAAATTCTGGTGTTAACAAATACGCACATACTCGTCAACGGCATCTGCTGGGACACCGTAAGCGAGAATGCGTAGAGCAGCGACACACTTCTGCAGAGCCGATAGTCCTTCCTTGCCACAGGCATCAAACTTCTTTTTGAAGTAATTATCATGATTTTTAACCGCCTCTTTAATGCGCTTGAATAAATGTCGCCGCATCCGAAACCTGCAATAATAGTTTAGGTATGAGCAGTCATACGACATTTAGTGATCCATATTGCAAATGTAGTCAACTTTACCTTCGACGGAACTTTGGTCATTGTATACTTGGATTTGCACCAAAGTAGTCGGCTTTGATCCTCCTGTGACCGGAAGGAAGGTCCCTTGGTCGCATTACCTTTGGTGGCGCATCAGATCGACGACGACTGCTACAACTCTCACATTGAACCAGGTGGTTGTATGTCGCGACCTCCGCTTCATCATCATCCCACAACAACAAATTGTCATCGTCTTCTTCCTCCATGATCCACCATTGTCTTAGTAAGGACGAGTAGGCATCCATGGCTCTGCTTCTGCATTACAACACCTCACATAATGTGAATATGTATACTACAGCACCTCACTTCAGTTTCAATGCTCAGATTGAAAATGCTCTGCCTATATATACTACAACACTCTCTAATTCAAACAATAATAGACAAGACCTCAAAACTAGATCTACAGCTGTATGGAACTAAACAGAATCAAACAATAGACGGTGTTAATTAGCTGACATAGCACGAGCAAACCCGAAGTCACAAAGTTGTAAATAGGCAAGAAACAATATAAAGGGAATTTCAACCATCGTAGCGCAATGGATCGAATCACAACTTGAAGCCATAAACAACAAGGGATAAGTGAACATTAAAGGCAAGAATCAAGGCCGTCGGGATGAAAGCTCATTCTAATGAAACGATTAGCCACATCTAGCCACCATCATACTACATACTATGAGAAACTTAACAGAAAACAGTCTACATGTGCCAAGGGCTGACCTTGCGGTGAGGAGCAGAACGAACGGGCGCCGGAGTAGGGCGGCGGCTGTAGGGGCACGGCGCTGTAGGCCGGCGGCTGGCAGGGGCACGGCAAACTTGGGCCTCGGAGTGTCGCCGGCGGAGCGCTGCCGCGTCCTTCTTCGTGCCCACGGCGTCGCGCCCGTTGGAGTCGAGTCGGGGACGCGCAGCCGCGTCCTTGCCCGTGCCCGGGGAGAGGGGCGCGCCGTCCTGGCAGGGGCAAATCGCCGGGACGCGCAGCCGAGCGAGCGGAGGACGGCGACGCCCAGAAGCGACCACGGGCGAACCAGATCGGGAAAAGAACGAAGGAAAGGGGAGGGAGAGATGGGCAGAGGATGACAAGTGAATTTTAGAAAGTTGTGGAATCTTAAATTTTTCTTTCACAACTATAGTTTATATATACTACAATTTCAATTCCGGAAATTCTGGGATCAAACGGCCCCTAAGTGAATAGAGAGTCCCTAATCGATATTTCACTATACAAAAATATGATGGTATTACCTCCTCGCGAAGTCCAAGTGCCAAATCTATCTAAAGTGCGTGTCCGTTGTACTTGTACCACACTAGTTGGAAGGCGCGCCTTTGCGCGCCGTATTAGTCCTATTTGGAGAAATTTTGTTGTAGATGTTCAAATATGGTATGTGTGTATCGTAAGAACATTGGTTCTCTCTCTCTCTCTCTTTTTTTTGCTACTTTTTAAGGGCTCATTTTATAATAATTATAATAATTTTTTAAGATACATACAGGTACACTATGGAATTCCGGTGTATATAAGGAGATGGTTAACATGATTAATACTTATAAGTTCGACATAATAGCATAATGATAGAGCATAAAGTTGACACACACATATGTCCTTGCATAGTCTTGGCTCTTAGTAGAGAAATGGTACGCACTTGGAGTTCATATATACATTTGGTTACATAAATTAAGTTCCCTAATAGATAGTGGAGCAGCACGAAGTTTATGGTAGTAGGGGTAGTAGGCAACTGTGTTGCTGGTTCAGATAGAACCGATAGATGACCGTGCCATCAGATGTGTTCTTGTTTAGAAGGTGCTACTCCCAGGGGTGATCTCATTGCTTGTGTCATCTTCCTCTGATTCCTGCTTAGGTGTAGCTGTATGGAGTTTATTGTAGGAAAGGGGTCAAAACTTATAATAAGTTATGGTAATCATGTTTACCGGAGGTATATGAACATTACAGCCAACATGAAAATAACCAAAAGTGTATGAATATTGGTAGACAGTTCAAGTTTTGGGAAGCCATCAAAGGTACGGACTCATCCTTTTCAGAACAAGCAACTAACAGTTGTTAAATCATTTAAGGAAACACAATGTACCTGCATGGTCGCCGATCTCATTCTGTAAAATGAGTTGTAGATGTTGAGTTCCTTCAGAATATGAGCAGATTCTTTTAGTTCTCATATATATCTTCAGAATACCATAGAAATGAGTGAATACTAAATAGGGAACTTCACTACCTTTTAGTTGTTCTGTACATGCTGTTGTAAGGCCGTCATGGTCTGGTTAGGACAACAAAGAATTCCTATGGATGATAAACCTAAAACATATAACCATGAAGAAGAAATTTATAACCATGTACTATAGGAGAAAAAAGCATACAAGACCAGATTCTATTAGTACTCTAATATTAGTGTATATCTGTGTATGTATGCAAAGACCGATGAGAACATAACTCTAGAAACACAAGAAATCATTCCGTCCAATCTCGTAGGTAGTCCAGATAGTAAAATCAAAGAAAAAGGTGTCACTCTATCAAGAGGTTGATCATGATGTAATAATGGGCCTCAAAAGAATTTTGTTATGTTGATCCACCAAAAAAATATGTGTGCTGCGTGACCTCATATGCCAAATAGATAGTAGTAAATTAAGATGTCCCCAGCTAAAAAGTTGATTTTTAAAAAAGTTCAGTATCAAGTATGCAGCATAAGCACCGGCGCTAACCATCTAAAAGGATGATGATGTGCGACAACCTACATGTTGTTTAGCTGAATAAAAAATAGGAAGAAGGTAATATATATTTACTGTCACAGGCAGATTATCAGAGCTAAGGCTCACACTGGTGCATACCTGATTTAATAGAATTAATTAAAGAGCATCTCCCATGAACCTGCAGCAAGATAGAGAATAGTGAGGTCAAGGGGGGGAGGGGGAGAGAGAGAGAGAGCAAACTTCTATGATCACAAAAAAATCTAGAATGCATTACTTTGACTCAAAAGAGACGTAACAGTAGCATGGTTGTACACACATCAGCCTATCCATTTTGTAAGCTACTCTCCATTCGAAACTGTAAGGCGTTTTTTTGCCTTTTTAGCTACACAGCTCCATGGTATCTAAAACCTTTTCAATTGAATAAGATTATTTATTAGCTATCTCTTATGTTAATTTCACATGTCACGAAACATTATATGACAATATCTGAAATAGTTCATTAGTTCCTGTGACATTTGAATTTGAATGCCTTTCGTTCACTAATATTCCTTGATGAGAAGACCGTCCTGCAAACAAAATAAGTGGAGAATGTTTGCATTTAGTACCCATTGCTTGATGACAACCGGTCTGAGGTCTGCAGACATTTCCCACCATGCATGAGTCCCTTATCAGTCCAGTCCATTGCCCTGAGCATTCTGGATCAAGTCACACAAAGAGAGTATGTGCCATTCTCTGCAGGGAAAAAACAATTAGGCCATTTGACTACTTAGTAGAAAAATTTACCAATCAAAAGTAAGTTAAGGAATAGTAATCACCAGATCTTTCAGGTTCACATGAAAAAGAAAAATCAATTAGGTCATTTGATTGCATATATAAGTGGTTCCTAAAAAGCAATAATTCCTTTGCACCTACAATCTCTGGATGTAAACGGACTATAACAATGAAAGTGAGGAAACATGAGCAATAGAGCCAAGATAAGCACAACACACAGAGCATGGTTGGATCAGTTAGAAGAAAGGTGCATAACAGTGGATCTATCATCTCTGATTTCTGTAGTAACAGGAAACAATACATTCCAATTGCACAAGAGAGGTGTTTTTTCAAAATCATTTTGTCCTACCAATGTTTAAGCTACCAATATTATCTTTGATGATCATGGTAATCTGAGTTTTTCTTCTTGTTTGCTTCTTTGAGCATGTATTTTTTAGAAGCAAATAGGTAGAAGTCAATATAGCTTAGGCTACTACATCCAGAAGGTAGTAAACTGAATTCTAATTCTACCTTCATGTGAGCAAGGGAACCAATCATCTTAGTGCGATTTCCCATAGGGCTTGTCCAGTGCCCATAACAGCACATGAGCGCTAATTTGCAATGACAGGTACTGTGTAAACTAAAATAAATGCTCTCAATATTTTTGTTAGAATCATAATGAAATAAAGGGATTCAATGCACCATCCATGTAAGTAGAGAGTTGAGAGGTACATGTAGGAGCTCAATCAAAATAGATCTAGCATCCTGGCTGACATATTCATCCTACAAAAAAGGAAAAGGATGCACAGTTAAACTCAGGTGGATTTGTGAGCACCAAGCGAGTCAGGACATAAGTGGGGTTTAGAAGCTCACCAATGTTCCACGCTGCATATTAGCTGACAGACGAAGATGATGGTCAATTTTGCTATGTGAAAGGATAAGCCAACTCATTGCCAAGAGCCTTTGAATGAAAGCCAAAAAAAAAAAAAAAAGTTGTCAAAAGCTTATTACAACTAACAAAAAAAATTCACTGCATTTTGTAGAGGTATCAGGGATCTTGCTCAGCAATCTGCATATACTCTTCTCAGAACAACGCTGCCTTAACTGCGCTACAACTAATCAAGATTGCAATGTGCATGAGATAGAGGCAACCTGCACACATTTGCCTACTTACTGAAATATTTTTTATCCTAAGGCCTCAAAGCGCTAACTTTTAAAAAAAAATACTTAGTTATAGCTAACTTTCAAAAGAATAGTTAGATCCAGCTCTGGAAGAGGTAAACCATCTGTGGTGATTAAGGAATTAAAAGTATAAAAAACCGTCAAGGAAAGTATACATGACAATTTTGTCATTAGTCATAAAAAATGAGCAGATTCAGTCAACTTTCATTTTCATCGTTGTCTTTGTAGCCATCTCAAAATTATTGAAAACAAGAGGTGATTGGAAGCTTACCTGACTCATTAGTGAGTGTTGCAGTAGTGATCGGATTAGTCGCACTGATCACCACAGTGCAGATGAAGCCAATACACCCCAAGGACTGAAACTGACCTGCGATCAAAGGGAAGTGCATAATAATCAACAACACATGGGTGCGTGAGGGATGACCTCGGACTGAATCCTGTATTTGAGTAAAACTTACAACTGTCAGAAGAAGAATTCCAGTATAAGTCATTTGCCTTTTTTATGTGGACTAAATTTCTAATCCATTTGTGTTAGTTAACCATTGCTTATGTTTATATGTGTACATCTTCAGATTTAGATGCATGCATGCTGCGTGCACAAGATTCCAAGTATGAACATAGGATGAGCTCAGGTTTTCAGACTGAAGGCACTCACTGCTGATTGCTCCTTGCTGCAGGCCATAAATTCTTTATCTCCTACTGCAGCACATAGCTGCAAGGTGGTAATCGCAAAACTGGCTTGCACAGGCACGGGAGCAGTACAATTTCAGGCTTGTGAAATTAAAAGAGCATTTGCAATGAACCTGCAACAAAATAGATAATAGTGAGGCCGCAATCTAAAAATTGATAATGGTGAGTGTTCGCAATTGAAATATGATTAATAAAAATATAATGATTGGTTGCCCCTGCACCTAATGAGGAAAACATGTGAAGCGCCTCATTCTGTTTGCTTCTAGTACTCTACTGTAAGACGAGAGGCATGGTAAAAAGCAGGCACTTAAGATAAGAACAATGAAATAAAGATCAGTAAAAAATATTAAAATTATATACTCCGTAAATTAGACCAAGAGGTGCTTGAGGTACTTAATTCTATAAAAGTTCCGTAAATATGATGAAATCTACAGGAGGGGAGGGGAATAAACGTTTTCGTAGCATACAGTAAGAGGCTAACTCAAGCCATAAAAAGCATTAGTAAATCTTGCTGGCAACAAAGAAGGGAACAACAACATTAGCAAATCTTCCTAGGGAAAAAAGGGGAAAAGGCACATGAGTAATAAATCAAAGAACGGATCTGCAGGTGCGTATGTAAGACGAAAAAGTAGGCCTAAGGACCTGGTGGCCGCTGCTGGCGTCGCCGGGGAGGGCGTCCACGGCGGAGTATGGCACCGGCGCATGGGGTGAGGTCGGCGCTGCTGGAACCCGTAACACATGCAGCTAGGGTTTCCTGTAGCACCAAGGAGCAGAGAGAGGAGAGAGCGTAGAGAGCAGCCAAGGGCCCAAGGCGGCGGCCACCGGCAGGGCCCGGTCGTGTCGCGCCATGGCCGGAGACAAGCACCGCCGGAGTGAGCACATGGCACCACGGCGCAGCCTAGGAGCGCCTCGCGCCGTCAGGCTGCAGCGCTGGGCCGCCCGGCACGCCGCGACACCAGGGGAGATGAGGAGGAGGAGGAGGAGGATGACGAGGACGAGCAGTAGGAGGAGGAGGAGGGCCGCTGCTGCGACCGCTGCCGCGCGGTCGGCGCCATCGCCGCTGTCCGTGTCGATGGAGAGAGATCGATGGGGGAGAGAGAGAGGAGGCCGGTTTCTTTTTTTCTCTGTGTTTTTTTTTTTTTTACAGCCGGAGCTTTGTATATATCTGGTGGGATGGTCGCGAAGCAGAAGCCACATAACTCCAAGAATCAGATTCCGGTAAAAATAGATTTTGGTAAGAATCTGGACGAGGATGGTCATGGAGCCAGCTATATAACACCGAGAAATCAGATTCTGTTAAAAATAGATTCTGGTCAGAATCTTGCGGGAGAAATCTCAACCGCACGAACCAAAATCTAACAATCCACATGATTTACTGCGACGTGGAGGTTGTTTCTTGGAGGAACTCCTCCCCGGGTTGTAGGTTTTTAATGTTGCCCTATAATCAATAAGTCTGTGAAAAAAAATACAGACAATTGTGAAAATAGTTCTGTGTTCAAAAGAAAAGTGTTCTAGCTTCAAAATAAAAAAAATGTCCAGCCACACAATTATTATTACATCTTATAGAATAATATTCAAAGTGTAACGAGAAAACTAAAATGGAAATGTTCATAAATATAATTATGATTCCATTAGTTAAAACCAATACACTACTGGCAGTGTTCTACGAAAAGAATAAATGCAAATATTCCTTAAAATACAAATCAATCAATAAAAAAACAAAAACTAAATAAAGAGAAAAAGAAAATACAAAACAATATACTTGTTTGAAAAAAAAGGAACGGCCCATTATCCCAGGAGAAGGGCCCAGGAGAAGGGCGGTTGCGGGTGCGCGCCCGCTCGCTCACCCTCGGCCGCCGCTTACGGTTTACGGTTTACGGTTTACCCGCGTGCTTTCTCTCTCGCGCGCGGCGACGACTCGGCTACCGCCGCCGCCCTGCGCCAGGTTCCCAGGTCTTCGTCAGGCTCAGTCCCTTCTCCGGCAACGAGCACCCACCAGGTATGCCCGCCCCCCTCTTTTCCCTATCTGCTTTGCAAATCCGAGCACCCCAAGCCTAACTATTTTGGCTATTTGTAATCGGATCTAATCTAGTTGCAAGTATATAAATATGTATATGTATTATTATGGCTCCTAATTTGTAAAAAATTTATCGGGTGTAGTTTTCCCCTAAGGGCAAGTCTTGTTTAGTGGCTTAATATGCACGAATTCTAATGAGTAATTAGCTAGGTTGCTGTCTATGTTTCATATATCTGGGATTTGGGTATGCTGATTAGCATACTTTTGTATCCTTATATAAGTTCATAAAGGTAGCAAAGGTGAATCCTATACGGAAGTGCGTAACAGACCATTTCTATCTCTTTTTTTTTTTGTTTAAAAATAAAGTGGGTATTTGCCAAAGTTTAGTGTGGTCGTGTGGACAGACTCTAATCCTTGAAGCTTTTTGTCTATTGCCTTCCTATTTATTACCTATAGCTTCATGGGAGCGTGATTTAACCTTCTCTTGTTTTCTGATTGTTGCTACTATTTACACAATTGGGTCACAAATCTTCTGGGTTATCTATATTTCCACTTCAATGTGTCATCTTATTTATTTGGCCAAATAATCTTATATCCCACTGATTATTAACTATGGTTCCCTGTAAATACTTTTCAGTTGACACCTGATACTACCTGAATCTAATGCTTATCAATATGCCTAATATTTGCTGGCGGAGCTTTACTTCGTGCAACATGTATTCTCCATCTAATCAGTTACAAGGAAGTTTTATTCAAAGAGTGGATTTATGGAGTACATCTAGCTCACAGGCAGTGAGGCATCATGCTGCAAGGATAGGTTCAGTTGATTTTTCTGTTAAGAAGAAAGTGAAGTCACCTCAACTGCAGTGCAGACTATCAGCAAGAAGCCATACCCTGAATGTAAAGTCTGATATACTCTCCCACCGAAAGGTTTCTAGTGTAAGCTGGAGTTTGGGAAGTATGCCACAAAGAATAGGATGTGTGGTCTCTGGACTTGGTTTTGCAGTGTCTGGGCTGGCAAGTGCTGAGGGTCCTGTCAACAACAACATAGATAGCACCGAACCTGACAAGTCATCAGAAAATTTATCTCATGGGAAAAAAGTTTACACAGATTATTCTGTCACTGGTGAGAGTGCGAAAGTTTCATTTAAAATAAATGCACTGTTTGCAATGATTTAAGTATAACATCAAATAGGCACTCATAGCTGAACCAAATGACCTGCAGGCATTCCTGGGGATGGAAGATGTCTGTTCCGTTCTGTGGCTCATGGTGCCTGCATTAGGACAAGGAAGCCTGTACCTAATGAGGAGCATCAAAGAAAGCTAGCTGATGAGTTGAGAACAAAGGTAAACCCTTACACTATTTCCTATCAGGTTCATGGCTTCAATTAGGGAAAATTGGATCGGTACCATTAGAAGATCCGAAGTTTAGAAAAATAGCATCGAAAGATCCAGCTTTGGAAAAATAGCATCAAAAGATCATCCTGTTATCTATTTCTGCCATTTCTGTTAACTCTCCATAAGTAACGGAATTTTTTTTTTTAAAAAAAACAAAGTTGTGAACACCCAGCCAACTCAACCCCCAACACACGCACCCAGCCCAGCTCACCAGCACATGCACCCAACAGAAGGGGAAGCAGGGAAGAAGACATGCACAATTCTGGTGCCCGGCGGCTCATCTCCCCAGCCAGGACCTGCAGCTCCTCGGGTATCAAGCATGGTGCACGCCTCCTCCATTCCTCTTTATCTCTTGTTTCCATCTCCTTGAGCTATTGTTTCTTGAGTATGAATCCTAGTTTCTTTGGATTTTGTAGGGCTAGTCGAGAGGTCAGAAATTTAAGTAGGCATGGATCCTGCCGAAGTAGAGTAGAGGTCCATGTCAACGCTTACTTCAGCATCAGTGGTGGTAAAAAAGTGTATAATCGGGGCAGGAACCTGGATTGTTGATACAAAAGAGTATGCAGTGACATGGTAAAAATATGGATAATCAGGACATTTGACAACAACCAAAAGGCAATTTTTTGGGTTGTAACAGGGCAACATATGACATGCAAAGATGGTCAGCTTCTTGATTTGCTAAGGGCATCTCAAATTAACTTTTGGGTTGTACGGAGGGTTGCTAAGGGCATCTCAATAGGCGAGGACTGAGGAGGATGTAAAGAAGGGGATAAGAGGCCTGCCGCATTGAACATGGTTAGCGAGGACATGCCTGCTGCATTTAACGTGGATGGCAAACACATGTTTACTGCAGTATGAGTGTCGTTGAGGAGATGAATGTTGGCGGATTTGAATGGGCAGAAGAACCACAATATGGAGAAACAACTACAGGCCCACCAGTAGCAGGAGAATCATTATATCCTGCTATGGTTCTGTTAAATTGGGATTTAAGATTTGCTGAAATGGAACCTGGAAGTGCAGCCCTATTGCTGTCCAATTGTTTCTCAGCTCTAGTTAACGGAGAGTTAACAGAAATGGTAGAAATAGGTAACAGAGTGATCTTTCGGTGCTATTTTTCTAAAGCGGGATCTTTCGATGCCATTTTTTTAATACTTTGGATCTTTTAGTGGTACCAATCCAATTTTTTGTTTCAATTACTGAAGTTCATAAACACTAGCTATGTAGTGATTTCCCTTTCACCATTGAAACCCTTGTATGAACTTTACCACTATTAGGTTGCAGATGAATTTATCAAGAGGCGAGCAGAGACTGAATGGTTGTTTTCTCTCTTCCCTAATCATGCTGCTTGTTCATTCACATATTCTTGTACTTATATTTGATTGTGCATTGTTTTCAGGTTTGTTGAGGGGGACTTCGATACGTATGTATCTCAGATTAGGAAGCCACATGTCTGGGGAGGTGAGCCAGAGTTGTTCATGGCTTCACATGTTCTTCAGT
Organism: Themeda triandra; assembly: GCA_018135685.1. Taxonomy (NCBI): domain Eukaryota; kingdom Viridiplantae; phylum Streptophyta; class Magnoliopsida; order Poales; family Poaceae; genus Themeda; species Themeda triandra. The sequence goes on along the minus strand of JAENPR010000201.1, from coordinate 403,603 downwards.
GAGTGTTAGCCACTATCTTTGAATACTTTGATACTATTTGCTATTTTAACTAAATGTTTGTCGGATATGTTAGTTCAATCTGTACTTATTTGCAATATTATAGTGTGCATTTAATATCATCTGCAACACCTGCATGTTAACACTGGATTTATTCAGTTATCTTGTGGACCAGAATCTGCTGTTAATTCACTATAACTGAAAAGATATACTTGGGAATTTCATTTGTAGTCTGGCTTCTTTATGGTGATCCTTCATCATAATTCATAATCGTGATATACCAAGTAGTAAGAATATAATTATTGCATTTGCAGGATGCCAATCACCGTTTATATGCATGATAAAGAAGCTGGTGGTTTAATAGCGATTGCTGAATATGGCCAAGAGTATGGGACAGAAGCCCCCATCCAAGTTCTTTACCATGGTTATGGCCATTATGAGGCCCTGCAGATACCAGGAAAGGGTGGTCCGAGGTCAAGGTTGTAGCATTTGTAGCTCTGAATTTAAATGGTAAGTTCCGGTTGGATACCTTCTTCCTTTATACATGCATCTACTAATGTGATCAGAGTTTGGTTTAAAAAATGGGTTGGAGTTTGCATGGGTGGTACAGCCGTAGAGGGTGTTGCCGTGTTGGTTCTTCCAAATTCCAATTTGCTTGTGTAATCTTACTGAGCATTGTAAGTAACTTCCATTGGCAGGCAGGGACGCTGCGGCAAGCCGATCGGGCACAATGCGTATGCTTTGGTGGCCATAATTCAGCTTGGTCCTTTGACTTGCCTGCAGTTGGCAACGGAACGGGCACCTGCTCAGCTCTCACGATCTTCAGATGCTCCTAACTTCCTAAACAGTGTGACAATTATCAGGAGTCGTCCTGTGCACTGGCCACGTGTCCTGGTTTTGGTTTTTAGACAAAAGCCATGTGTTCTGAGTTCGTTGATGTCCTGCTCGAGTAGTGGAGTCAAAAGCTGTATAGAGACGAAACCCTTATGTTGATCCAAGTACAAGGCTGGGCTCGAGTGAAACTAGCGGCCTCCGATCCGCTGTTCGCGTAACAGATTCAGATGCCGTGCCGGATTCCGGAGCTTATTGTTATCTGCGTGTCTCTGTTTCTCCTTATCTGCGTGTCTCTGTTTCTCCTAGCCAACGCACACACCAAATGTCAAATGTCAAGAAACCCAGCTCCGCCGTCGCATCTTCCGGCCGTTCCGGCAAATCAGGCGAGCCGCAATCCCTCGCCAGAAAACTATAGGACGGAGCCGCAAGCCATGACAGAATGAACGACCCTGAGATCATGCTCGCTATCCTCGACCAATCAGTCAAACAAACTTCAGAAAAAGGCCCCAGTCACGTCCAGTCCGCTCATCACAGCTGCAGCATGAGTAAGTGCCTGGTCCGTACTGACGCAGAAAGTTTCTTAATCCCGTTGTGTTTTTTTAACCTTTCTTGATCCCGTTGCTGCCTCTGAGCGACATCCTGCTAACGCGCTCACATGCCGCTGCTCGCCCGGGGAGGAGCACGGGCTCTGGATCTGATCTCGCCGGTGCCCCCCATGCTGCCATTCCTCCCCGGGCGCCTGGACGGCGGGGCTGGGCTGCTTCGCGTGGCATGGTCGCATGGGCACCACCACTTCGTGCGCCGCATCTGTACGGCACGGTGGTCAGAATGGCCGGATGGGTGCACCGTACACCCGTGCATTCAAAAGGGCCAATAAAACCGGTCTTGCCCTCCGGCTAACGTGCCGTGCGCTCAATTCAGTCCAGATCGGACGGAATGTTTGAGACTGGACTCTGGACTCCGGATCATGTCTCCGGAGTCTGCACTCGGATCACAGCGATTTCACATGAGCGGCGGAGCTCGACGAGAAATTTAGGTGGGGCAAACCATGAAGACAACTTTTAATCACATCGTCTCAGCACACTTGAATGTCAATTTAAAGATTGCTTTGAAGATGGTATATATCCCCTTGCAAGATAGCAGAAAAATACCATCTTAATATAATCCATTAATTCGACCAACATCAACTAAGCAAGAGTCCAAAATGCAGCTATCCATGTTGGAAGCTTTGGAGCTCACGGAGTCAGGTGTCTGTGGAACTGGGGATAGTGAATCGACTATCGAGGGTAATTGCCGTGATTCATGGCTGATGGGCTCCTCATGTTGGGTCTTTGGACTTCGCTAGGATGCATTGGGCCCTCTCACAAAAACAGGTTTACAGCCACGTCACCGGAGTCGGAGCGCCGCGCCGCCGCCCCTCTGCTTCACTCGCCGCTGCCGCTCGACCATGGAACTTGAGGAGGAACACAGGGGTATCAGGGGCTTCCCGTCGGCGGTAGGTGGGGCAGCTGCCCCACCGTGCCGTATGGGGAGCTCCGCCTCTGATGAATTCTACGTCATTTCACCTAAATTCTCGACAAGTTAGATGAACCTGATCGAAAAAAAAACAAAATCAATATCGCTAATCTTGAAGACGATGGGTTTAAAAATATCTTCTAAATGGTACCAGCTGCATGGTCATGTAGTGATACTTCTCCAGTCCAAACAAAGGAAGGTACCAGTATTTTTTTTTTTTTGAACGAAATCCTCAGGAAAGGACTGAAGAATAACATGACGCAATTTTAGGTAGCGAGGGGAATAGATTTCCGTTGCAGCTTTCGGCGACACAAAATTTTGCGATTGCCATCAAGATATCACAAGGATAATTCTCAGCGGAATATAATAAAAGAGCATTAGCGTTGAAGGGATGGACTGCCCACAAAATAATGCAAGAAATATTCTCGTCCTCAGTACGACCCAGATGATTCTTCTCAGCAGAATTTCTGCTGGTATTTCCACCGGTGAGAATAATGGGAACACTAAATATTCCAGGAAGGGCCAAGCTTTTCGAAAACGTATAATAATATACTAATAATCATCATCGCGCGCGGTGCATATACTCGTACTCGTATTTTAATTTGCAAGCCGTCGGCACTAATCCGGCGATGGCATATAATAGGAGAATTTCTTCGTTGCGACGTTGTCGAGGTCGTTTATCTCCTAGATGAAAGATAACCATATGCGGTTATGCCATCAAGAAATCCTTGAGATAATTATGATATCAGTGAGGAAGCGGCCCCTTGATATTACGGCGTTGGATTCTCGAGGAATAGCATCCTCGGATATGGTTCACAACTTTTAATCCGTAGCACATGATTCTTGATGTGCATACTTTCCAGGAAAGATTCATTACACAAGTTCTATACTAGTATTATTCTACCATCTATAACAAAATAATGCAAGCCAATGCATCGGTCTTATACTAGATTATTGTTCATAAAGAATTTACAATTAATTAAACTAGATTGAGAGGTGAACACTGAGGGAGAGATATGAAAATTTTGAAATTCGCCTTTTTCGCAAAATATATGAAAAAAAACATCCAACAAACAATAGCCCCCCTAACCTGGAAATTATAAATTTATTATATATCCCTCCGTTCAGTTTTATGTACAAATTTCCTGGAATTGCTAAAGGGTTTACAAATTTCGCTGGTAATATGTAATTCGCATAGATCCATCCCTCCTTATAAAAAAACATGTTTTAGTGACCTAGTGGAAACATGAGCGAAGCTAACAATGTACTACAAAAAAAAAAACAATAATTATGTCTAAAATTCTATCATATCTGCATTTCTTGTAGAACATATGCACTCATAAGACAACTACATCCTCACTAATTTGTTTTCGCTTCACCGCTGAGTGGAACCGTTGATGTAGTACCAAACCATAATTGCTTGTTGTTGATAAGCTAGATGATGTTGTTTGGTTGTGAGAAAAATATTTTACAATGACTGATGAACAAAACTGATAAGTTCAAATGAACAGGACGATAATGTCAATTGCCCGCTTAAAGAGAGATAGAGAAATGGTAATAGCCACAATATCCCTATTCTCTTCTCACCTAAATTGCGGTCAACCTCTTGATGGAGACTGCGAGTACCAGCGAGCCGGTGTCAAAACCCAACCGCATCGTGCCCTATTCCCACACTTTTTCCTAGGGCTTTATGCCCTGAACTCCCAAGATTTGCAGTGTGCCCTCGGTTCTCTTGTCTCTTGTCGGATCAGCGCACCGAAGCGAAAAGTGTCCGCCTTTTCGTGGCTCGCCGCTTCCATTCCATGGATAAAGCTAGGATCATATCGTTGGTAGAACAGTGAAGCCGAAGCTTGGCACAGAATAATATATAGTGCCATCGAATTCCGTTCAGGGAAGACGGTGCCGGGGAAGCATGGGAACGAGGAGGATCCGGTGCACTCGCGCAGATGTGGAGCCACGGCGTTCACAGGGTCACATGTGCCCGGCGCCCCAGCGAATAGGATTATGGATTCCTTCCTTCCGATGGAATCAAACTGTGGGGCTTTGATTTGCATCGAGGGAGACGATCGATGGCAATGGGTAGCGGTAGACTAGCTAGTACTAAGTTCGATTACTTTACCGCCTCTCGTGGTGTGATGAATGTGATTTCTCTTTTTTTTGAAGGCAGAATGTGATTTCTCTTCCCTAGCTAAAAGATGAAAGCTGGATGATCTTTCATTATTATTAAAAAAATGGTTAGTTAGTTTATCAGCTGGAACATCTACTTTTTAGTATATTAGTATACTCCCTATACTAGAGATTTTTGAACAGAGAAAAACAGAGCATGCGCCTTCACTTTCTAATTAGACATTGTTATCAACAACATAATATCTACCAAATTTTCTGAAATTATTCAGTACAAAACTACTTTGTCCCCCTATAATCCTTATATCTGAGGACCAATTTCTGAAGCCGAGCTTTGGGTGAAAGCTAGGGCAAAGGGCCTGGGTTGTTTACTCCAGTGAGTAGTCAGTTAGCAAGCTTAGGATGGAGAGGGGAGTTAATCTCTGTCGTAAATCATTAGCACCCATCCTAGTGTGTTTTAAACATTGCTTCCTCTTCTTAATACAAAAACATGCAAATCTTTTGTGTGATAGAGAAAATAATACGCTATATTACAAGATAGATGCAGTACATTTATTTGAATGTAGCTGGAGATTTTGTTTCATGATATCATGCACGGAAGTAGCCTTGGAACATGTATACAAGCATTCATATTTGCACCATGAATAATATAAAAAACTTAATGGTTGTCGAAGTAGTTTTACTTGTAATCTTACAACATTAAACCTTTGTGACATGAGAGGATATCCAGAAAAGATTTATGTTTCATTAAGAAATAAACATTTTGAAAGGGGGGGGGGGGATTGCAAAGACACATTTTTATGATTCGGTCTTACCCAACTATGAGGTGTCTGATCTTATTTCGGTCTTACCGAACTATCATAGGGAGACTGATGCTCACCCTAACCAAAAAACGAGAGCATCCAGTCCCGTGACTGAACATGATAAAGTAAATACTTCGCAGTACAGTTCCGATCAGCATCAGCATCAACACGGGAGCATAGTTTCTAGCGAGTAGTAGTTATTGTTAATCTCGAGATGAACTTTTTAAGCAACAGTATAGAGTATCTTTTTTTCAGGTGTCAGCGAACAGAGGGAGATGATTGGCGCAGCCGGGATGCTAACACGCGGGCAGATCACGCAGCCTCGCTTCCGCAGTTGTGCTCATGTGCACGCCCCTCGTGAACGGAGATTTTCTCCTCCCTTTTTCTCGATTTCTTTTTTCGTCGTGTATGTATATAAACTGCTCTCGGTGGTCCCGCGCGGTTCCTGGCTGTGGGGGCTCCACGTTGTCGTGTGGAGTGGAACGGGCCGGGCCGCAGGATGTCTTGCCTGGGCCTTGGGGTAGAGACCCAATCTCCTCCTCCTCCTGTTCCTGTCAGGCAGGGCAAGCTACAGAATTATGCTCCAAAAATTTCTTTTTTGAGAAACAGGATTTGACCAAATTACTTCCAAATTCTTCAGTAGAGATGAAAGTTTAGACAGCTACTACTAGGTCTGGTCCACAGTAAGCACTGAAGTTAATGAGCGAGAGAGAACAACACTGAAACCGAAATTTAATAAAGAACCCTGCACGGCGGTGGTGGCCATGGCCGCGGGCTGTGGACGAACGACGAGTGCCCCAGCCACGAGGGCGCTTCGTTTCGTCTCTTCCGGTAACTTCCGCCTCCGCCCGCCGTTATAAATAGCGCCGAGCTCCCAACTCTCACCCCCCACATGTTAAACTGCTACACGCCCACACGCCTCCCCAGTCAACACTCAGCACCTCACCTCAGCTCAGCTCGTCGTCTAGCGAGCTCCACTTATCTACAGTCCCCGCTGACCCCTTCCCCTGACTTCTTCCTCCTCCCGATCGGTTTCACCATTCACCTGTGCGTGCGCGCGCTCCACCCGCCGCAATCGCACTGTCCACGCGGTGCACAGGGAGAGGCTAGCTAGTGCGTTGGGAGCTAGGCGAGGGGTTGATTGCAATTGGGGGAGGCGGGGTTGGGTGATTGATGTACGGCGCGGCGGTGCCCAAGGACCTCAACCTGCCAGCAGCAGCCCTGCCGCAGCCGACCCGGGCACCGCAGCAGCAGCAGATGAGCTCGCCGGGGCTGCTGCGGTACAGGTCGGCGCCGAGCACGCTGCTCGGCGACGTCATGTGCGGGGACCCGGCGGACTTATTCCCCGCGGCGGCTGGCGGCGGCGCGGGGGCAGGGGCAGGGGCAGGGCACGGGGCGCCACCACCACCGGACCACGCCGCCGCTGCGGACACCGTCCTCGCGCGCTTCCTCGCCGGGCACCACCACTCCGAGGCCCGCGACTGCAAGCCTCCGCGCCCCGCCGCCGCCGCTCACCACTTCTTGGACGAAGCCGCCGCCGCCGCCGCGTCCATGGCCGCCTCCCACCAGCAGCAGCTCATGTACCACCAGTCGCAGCAGCACCAGCAGCAGCAGCAGATGGCTGCCATGGAGGGGCTGTACCGCACCGTCAGCTCCGGCGGCACGGAGCACGGCGCGGCCGTTGGCAACAGCAGCAGCCTGATCCGCCAGAGCAGCTCCCCCGCCGGCTTCCTCAACCACTTGAACATGGACAACGGTAATTGGCCGCCTCCGCCTCGTCTCGTACTGTTCTGCCTTTTCTTGGTCGCTCCAGAAGTGGTAGCGTCCCAATCATGCGCTACGCGCCTGGCTTTCCATTTCCGGATCGAGTGGGACCTGATCGCGAGTTCGCGAGCGATTAATGCGCCGCCGCGGCCGCGGCTTGCACGCGTCTTGCAGGGTACGGGAGCATGCTGCGGGCGGGCATGGCCGGCGGCGGCGGGTTCAGGACGAACGGCGCAGTCGCCAGCGACGTCGCGCGGCTCAAGGGGCAGCTGAGCTTCTCGTCGCGGCAGGGGTCGGTGATGTCGCAGATCTCGGAGGTGGGCAGCGAGGAGCTCGACGGCGGCGGCAGCAGCAGCCCCGAGGCGGCCGGAAGCAACGGCGCCAGCGGCGCGCCGCGCGGGTACAACGGCGGCATCCCGGGGTACCCGATGGGCGCCGGCGGCGCCTGGACGGACGAGCTGTCGCCGTCGCCGACGTCCGGCGCCAAGCGCCCCCGGGACGCTTCTGGCCCCGCGCCGCCGCTGGCGCCGCAGCTCAGCCTGCCCGCCATCGGCAACAACGGCAAGCCGGCGGAGATGGCGGCGATCGAGAAGTTCCTGCAGTTCCAGGACGCCGTCCCCTGCAAGATCCGCGCCAAGCGCGGGTGCGCCACCCACCCGCGCAGCATCGCCGAGCGGGTTCGTGCCCTGCACCCTCCTCTGCCGCCGGCCAGCTGCATCCCTATCCTGGCTGCCGCTACTCTTGAATTCTCACTCTAGATTGGTTTTCGCGTCCAATTAATCCGAAAAAAAAGAAAGAAAGGGAAAAGCTAAACTGATTCGTGTCGTCGTCGCTGTCAGGTGAGGAGGACGAAGATCAGCGAGCGGATACGGAAGCTGCAGGAGCTCGTGCCCAACATGGAAAAGGTAACAAAACCCAAACCCCAAGAAAGATCGATACAACAGTGAAATGTTACTCTTTTTTTTACCTTTTCACCCCGTGATTGATGATGCTACTAGAAGACAACAGCGCGAGATATTAGATAAACTGACGGCCGATCTGTTGATGACTGCAGCAAACGAACACTGCCGACATGCTGGATCTGGCCGTGGATTACATCAAGGATCTTCAGAAGCAGGTCAAGGTAGTATATGCCCACGTCATAAAACCCGTTCTTTTTCGGCCGTACTTATTGAATGCACGATTCAGTTATCGGGTCGCCCTGAGCCATCAGAAATGCCTCCATCGAGTAGATTTGCCCTGTGGTTGACGGCAGGGGTAACTTCGATAAGGCTTATCCAACTACATGATCCAGAAAATAATACGTATTAATTCAAGCCTTGTTCCTGTCGACAGGGACACTCTTATGAGCGTCCAAATTAATAAGAACAGTATACTCGAATGTCAAAAGGCGTCTAATTCTGTTCATGGTTGCTCATGGTGGTCTCTCTCGTTCGTTCCAGGTGCTGAACGACGGCCGCGCCCACTGCACCTGCTCCGCCGGCAAGCTGCTGCAGGACCAGTTCACCACCAGTTAACAAGAGCCGCCGGCACCTTTTCTTGGTGCGATGCAGTGCGCGGCCATGGCCGCAAGGCCTGATCGACTGACGCCTCCGCGCCGGCAGCTTGCTTCCTCCTCCTCGTTTGACCCTCTATACTACTAGTAAGCCGTCGAAGTAGTACCAGTGTACTTGTTCAGCTTATACACGATGAGGAGTTAAGAACCGTAACCAGGATGGATATATGGAATTGAAATGAGAGTAGTCTGTACATGCAAGTTCATTAGCATGTTAGTGATAGCTGCAAGCTCAATTAGTTGGTTCTTGCTACAAGGACGTGGTGACAGTCTCCTCTTGCCCCGTGTCTGTGTCATCGTCGATCGATCCTACGCTACACGTACATGTAATTTCAAGCGCCCAATCTAATCCAACTAGATGCATTGCAACTGTTGTGTCTGTCTGGCTGGCTGCGTGCAGACACTGTCGTTCGTGCACTTGTCCAACCTGCTCGATCGTCCTCTTGTCTCTCATCCAAAACATCCTCTCGTGCAGTCGACCAGTCGTGTTGCATTCTTTGTCCAAGTGATGGTAGAATTTGCAACAAGTAGTAGTACTAGTTTCTACGTTTTCATTCACGTGCCAAACTGAAAAAGAACAAGAGAGAAGTCGCTGTCTCATCCATCTCTGCACCCTGAAAAACCGCGGGCGCTTGCGTGGCAACTCTAGCCTGTTCCCACGTCGTTCCCACGTCGATCCGTCGCGTCGCGTGCACGGCGGCGGCGTTTCGCGTCCCGTTCCTGATGACGTCGCGTCGAACGAACGGACCATTACCGCGGGAGTGTGGAAGAGACGGCCGGCCTGGTCCCGCCTGCCGACCTGGTGAGTCGGGGAATCGCGGATCGGTCGTCGCTCGCCGACTGGAGTGAAGTGTGAGTGTGGAGCGCCGTCGTCTCCCGGAAGTCCGCTTCGGGATCGGGACCCCAAAGGCCAAAGCTCAAAGAAACGGCGATGGAAGTATGGAACCAACCGTAAAGAAAAGAAACGGCGGCGGCCCCCGGCCACGTGCGCTTTCTCGTCGCTTCCGTTCGTCCTCGCTGCCGTGGCGTGCCCGTCGTACCATGCATTTGGCGGCCGGCTGGCCAAGCCGCCGTGGAACGGTTTCTTTGTTGCTGATTGCATTCTCCGCTAATTATCATCGTGCAAAGGAAAGCCGAGTGCAGTCAGCATCAGAGTTCTTTAATTAGATTTTTGTACAGAAAATGTATATATAGCTCTTTTTTTTGGAAAGGATAGTGGTCCTGTTCAGTTAGTAAAAAGCGGCAGATTTTGGCAAATTTACTCTCACAAACCACAATTGAATTTGCCGAAATCTGTTGGCTTTTCAACCGACCGAACAGGACTAGTGGATTGCAAAAACGAGCACCAAAGGACACCATGACGGAAATGCCCTCCTTTCTCTACTCGTTCATCGTGTCGCCCAGCGTTGAGCGCTATCAAAAGGATCACAGCAGTGCATCCCTGATGGGCAGCTTACCCGGTCAGCAGCGTGCGTTCGGTCACAAAAACTTGTAGAAAGAGCAAGATGAAACGAGACAAGAGTCACGTGACGGAGGGCAGAACAAAATGGGTCGAGCGGGCAAGATCGACACAGATCAGAGGTGATCGGAAGTGGTATCACATAAAGCAAGCAAATCCTTGTACTTTCTGCTGTCCCGTGTCGTACGCGCATTCTTCAGATTGGCGAATCGGCGGCCATGCTCTAAGGGCAGGTAGATTGCTACACGTAAGCGGTCTCATACGTTGTCTCATGCATTGCTATGTAGAATTTTTTATGATGTGGAGGAAAGAGAGAGGTGAAAGAGAATAAGGTAGTTGTTTCGCGAAACAACCACCTCATAAGCTAAACTTTAGGACTATGAGACAACTATTTGACCATTGTATGAGTTGTTGTTGTCATGCACCTTACAATCCTATTTTTACTCTCTCCATACGGTTTCCGTTTACTTTTATAGCTGGATGATGAGTCTTTTCCGTGGAAACTGAGATCTGGATGCGCAACTACTTTAAGCTTCTTTTTTAGGAGTAATCATCATACGAGTAGGCGAGTAGAATGCATAAGACCTGTTCCTTCCATAAAAATGAAACCAATCTAATTTGTGCAGAAACAGAATGGTTGATTATATTACCTTTCAAAGTGGATGGTTTTTAGGTTGGATGCGAATTTTAGGTTGAGATTTAAAAAAAACAAAAGACACCATGATAGAAGCTTTTCTTTCTCTCATTTTTTGCTTATTAGGACAAGTCTTTGGTCAAGAATTGCATCCTAATAGTATTATCACTTACCTGACGAAAAATATATTAATAAGTAGGCATTTTCTAATATCGAATGTACTGTGAAACTAAGTATGTAAAAAAAATTGTTAGTTAAAGACTTATCCTAACGAAACAAAATGTACTAGATCAATGATGCTAACTTGTCAGCAAGAAGGATTTGTTCGATTTGGTGGTAGATTTGAGTAGATTGAGGAGGGGTTTTAATTCCCCTCAATTCTTTTTCAGAATCCCCTCCAATCTCCTTAAGTAGAGGATTATCAAACAAGCTAAACTTTTTTCCCACATGGTTCGCCTTGAGCTTACCATGGCTTATCAATTGTCACTCATGTCCCTGACATATTTAAATTTACTCCTCCCAATCATTTTCTTTAGGTCCTACAAACGCTCCCACAAAGGGCCATTAAGATGGAGTTATGTTGAGGAGGGATTGGATCTATTTTGCCCTTTGACGAGAACGTCTTTTTGGTCTCCTTTTATGGTCTTTCTGTTCGTGGAGTCTTCTGTTGTGTGGTTCTTGCGTCCAAAACCGTCATACTTCCATGGTCATGCACGAGCTTCTTGAAGGGGTGTACGCGGCCGAACGTGAGAAAGATGAAGTATAGGAACCTAGTAATGTACTTTAGTCTAATTTTTATTTTATGAGATTTTAGTTGTAAAAGCGGTTTTAATTTATTGAAACTAGGTGGATACCCCGCGCGTTGCTGCGGGTATTCCAGAATTTTTTTTAAAAAAATAGACTATTTATATTTATAGTTATACGAATGAAACTATCTTGAACTAATTTTGATAAATGATTTGAGACATCTTTGTGGACGATTGAATGAAACTATTTTAAATTAGTTTTTGTTTTGATGAATTATTTGACATATCTTTGTGGAGAACTAAATGCATTTTAGTGGATGAAGAGAAACTATCTTAATTATGTGCTAGTTGGCTATAATTGCAACTTATAGTGGATTGTTGAGTGGATTGATGATGTGGATAGCTTGCATGTTGAGAGAATTCACTAGTGGGGTTTATCTTTATAATAGGTATAGATACAGCCTCTTCCTAAAAAAAAGGTATGTGTTCACCCAGTTTAAACGTTTGTTCTCCAAAATATCATCTCTTTTTGTCCAATAATAAATATTTAAAAACAAATAGGGACCACACAGGGTTAAGAGGGGAAATAATTAATTATGGTATATATGGCTTGGCGCATGGCTTAGCTCCCTGCTAAGTGGTCAAAATAGTCTAACACATGAAGATAGTTTGCTACTAGCTTTACCAAATTTTAGTTCATTAGTCAATCCACGTGTGGGCCAAACGAGTGCTTAATAGAGGATGCATACTCCAGCCATTAGGTTAAAAACGTATGTTCATCAGTAAAAATATAATGTTCTATGGCCAAAACTAATGTTCCACGAAGAGTAGCAAAGTTTTCACTGGAATGACGTCCAAATAACTAAGAGCAAGTGACGAAGGTCATAGAACAACCTTGAGATAAAAAACAATTAACTAAGATGAGATCAATAGCCAAAGAGTTGAATCTTGCCCCATAATAAACGCATAGAGATAGCGTGAGATCTCAACTTCAGTACAATGACGCTATTGTCAAATGTTACATTTTCATGATCTTCAAAATAAAGACAAACGATTCCTGGGACGGTGGGAACAGGTGGTTTGAGATAGGTAGGACATTGGAGTGCCGAGTGCGGCGGTGCGGCCACCGTTCCACCGCGCTCGCCGCTCGGCCATTCATCACGTGCCCAAATGGTACCAAAGGATGCCTAGCTTGAGGTACGAGCAGTCGATCCACTTCGGGTCTTTGGCACGCCGCACACGACCCTCGCCCTCGCGCGCCCATTCGGGGAAACAGCATGGAGCATCTGCGCACTGGTGATCGGACACGCGCGCGGTGGAGTGGAAGTGGAAGCCGGCCAACCTCGTCTGCGCTGCTGCGGCCTGCGGTGGCCAGTGGTGGACTGGTGGGTGCCCGGAATCATTGCCGTTTCCGTGCTCCCCGTCCCAGGACCACGGCACGGCAGCGCAGTGCGGCGGCTTGCATGGGGCCGGCCGGGCGGCGCGCGGGCCCGAGCTTCCACCGCGCGGCGGGCGCACGAGGAGGATAAGTCGTGACCACTGACCGCGTTCGTCCAAATGCAATCGATGTGTGAGATCAGGCTGACGCTTTTACTTCGCCATGCATGGTTCCAGCGCAGCGCAACCGGCGCTCGGTCAGGGGACGGTACGGCGTTCTACGGACGCACCGGTGGGCGGCGGCGGCTCCACCTGCTGGGACCGTGGGACGGAGTCACGGAGCGCTCGAAGCCAATCCTTACCGGCCGACGACGCTTACCGGGGACGCCGTCCGTGCGCCTGTTTTAGAATCCACCGATTTCCATCTCGTTATCAGACGTAACTCGCGAGGTAGGAATGGATCGATCCTATCGTCTACAGTCTACTCTCGACTGTCGAGCAGCTTCTCAGTGCTTCACACTGCTGAGTGCTGAACGACGTCAACGATCTTCTTCCGTAGTTGTCAAAAAAAAAAAAACGAACTTCTTCTGCTTGCTACGCTTTTTTGCCGTGAACTCAGGCTACAGGCACGAGCACAGGAATCTCACCTTGCCTACCGCCACCAGCCTGACGACAGTGTGTGTACGTGGTTGTTGAATAGGTTCGTTCTGAGACAGACAAACAGTACTACTCGTCCACAATGTGGTAAAAAGGTGATACTAAGCAATAAATGCAGCTGCAGAAATTGGCCTCAAACATTGTGAGTACCAGCCTCAAGCTAAGACGCACCACAAGCTTGCGGTCGACCTTAAGCGAATAAAAAAATATTTAGTCTGTCTCGTCATTCTCTCTCCAACGTCGTTACCGGCTCCCAGCATGGTTGAGGTGAATAAAAAATTAGTAAACAGGCTCATCTACAACCCTTCACATGCCATATACATTGCTGGGCTTGGCCATAGTTATTGCCAACTGCAGTGGGTCCCACGCTTATGGTGCATATTGTGCATGCACATTGCAGCTGCCCGTAGCTTCGTTCCCATTGAAATGCACAAAGTGGTAAGAATCATAAGCGTGCCACGATCGATCGAGTGGGCAGAGAGGTGACTGAGAAACCCACTGCAAAAGCAGCAACAGTGGAGGCGAATCTCATCTCATCTCACATCTCTGCTGCAGGCTGCAGACCACCACCGCCACACCAACATCGATCCATCCCAACAACACGCATGCGACGCACTGCTAGGCGTGATGACAGCTTAAACAGCAGTAACACAAGAGCTGACCACAACGAAGATCCCTCAGGCTATGCCGGGTCTGATCGGGAAAGGCTGGGAGGCGATTGGGATGCAGTGGATCGTGCAGGGCGATTCGACCAGACGAGCGTGATGCGGTGCCTGAAAAATCTTCAATAAGGGTAAAGTACATATTTGAACCCTGAACTTACACAAGAGTATGAATTTCAACCTCAAACTATGAAACCAGACGATTTACACCCTTCAACTTACAAAACCGGACACTTTACCCCCTCTGCACTGTTACAACGTGGTTTTGCTCCTGTCACGGCCGGTTCATTCACTCCGACCCCAAGAAGAACACTAGATGGTTCCTCTCGATGGTGAGCCTCTCGGCGCTGTCAGCGGGGAGGCACTTGTGCAGCGAGTCGAACACCACCGCGAAGTACCGCAGGCTGGCCGTTAACGGCGGGAGCACGCTTCATGAGCGACGTCCTCTCGACGCGACATTGCCGCCGCCAACTTCGCTGGCGCCGTCTTTCTCTGCCAAGAACACCAGGGAAGGATTCAGGGAGCGGATGCGAGCCAACGCACTGCTACACGCTTCGTCTCTTGTGCTCGTCGTCGACCTAGCTTGATGATGCGTTCATGGCGTGGCCACTGTCTGGACGACCTTCGTCCACGACGATGCCCTCGAACTCGAACCTTAGGTTGGGGCACCCGCTCGCGAACCGCGCCAGCCGCACCTCCGTTTGCCTCAGTTCGTCGGGGCTCGTGTCGAGGCCGGTGATTCGCAGGGAAACCGGCGTCTCGGCGCAGTCGCGGCCGTCGACGTCGTGTGAGGTGCTGCTGCTCATCGTGCTTTGTGCTCGCGGCGGCAGCGGCGGTGGCATACGACAGGGACTGGATGAGGGAGGGCCATTGGAAGCCATACGACACGTCAAAGTCGACGATGTGGAGGCGCCGGCGGCCGCCGCTCTCGAACGCCTCCACGATCGCCTGGTTCGACGTGAAGTGCGCGAGCTGGTAGAAAATGGTGTACACCAGGAACCGCTCGGTGCGTCGGCGTCGCCGCGGCCGCCGCGGGCGACGTCGACCGAACGATCATCAGCCTCGACGACACCAGCGCATCCGCGAAGTAGGCCGCGACTCGTTGCGCGGGGTCGCCACCGCGGACCGACGCGTGCTGGTACACCTCGTGCAGGGCCGTGGTGGCTGCGTGCGCGTCGCCGGACTCCGCTGCGGCCCCGACGAGAGAAGCAAATGCATGAGCCGCAGACCGTCATCGAGAGCTGCTGCGGCTACCCTCGGCCTCGGGTCGTCGGCGGCCTCCAGCTTGGCCATCATCCGTTCGTCGTGGGGTCGGAGTGAATGGGCCGGCCCATTTAGACCAAGGTGACAGGAGCAAAACCACGGTGGAACAGTGCAGGGGGGTTAGTTGTCGGGTTTCTGTAAGTTGGAGGGTGTAAATCGTCTTGTTTCATAGTTTGAGGTTGAAATCCGTACTCTTGTGTAAGTTCAGGGTTGAAATACGTACTTTACCCCTTCAATAATGCCTCCACTACTCCAGTTCTCCACCACCGTAGGGATGGGATTCCGCATGTGCAGAGGTCGAGGTTCCAGGCCGTTAGGATTTAGTGAAATGGAATCTGGAGAGAAGAAACCTGCATTGAACAGGAAAGATCGATCTTTTTTTCGGAAGGAAAACTCAAAGATACTGAAACGCTGGACTCTGAACGGCATTCCCTTCCACTGCGCTCTCTGAAAAGAAGTCCAAAGTTTTCAGAAAGCACTAAAGCTATTTCGGCAACAATGGTTGTATTGTATCGGCTGGCATATTGTGAAAAAATTTTGATCGCCAAAATTCAGAACAACCGGAAGAGAACCAGGCAAGAGTACAAGAGGGCAAAAAGATGCAGTCCAGCACAAGCTGATTCAGGGATCCACTACCACCGCCCACCAGTTGAATCACACGACTTTCAAGCACTATTCCGGCATTATTTCACCTTACCCTTGCCTAGGTGTAGGCCGGACGACTCTCAGCTTGCTCCTCCCACTGCCTGCTAGCTGATCGTCTAGTACAATGCGAGTCGATCTTACGGCAAATACCCATCAGCCATCACAAAAGGGTTTACCTACTTTGCACGTTGACAGTCCGAAGATATCCATTTTTGTCCTGATCTGACAATACATAGCGACCTGATTTAGAGCTTAGAAGGATACTAGTTGATAACTTGAGATTAGCTGCGTGTGTTTACAGTTCGTGTTAGGTCGACGGACTTATTACTGATCGATGTCGAGGCAGTGAGGCATACATGCATTCCAGTTGCCAGCAACAGTTTCATGTAAATGTGCAAATCAGTATGGTTTTCCAGTGAAGAGTCTCTAACCTGATCTAAGATATAAAGGGGACATTAACAGAAAAGGCTCTTGCTTAGTTGCATGGGAAGCGGCCTGCAAACCCAAAGATGAAGGTGAACTTGTCATTATTGATATAAAAACTCAAAATAATGCCCTTCTCTAGAAATTTCTTGACAGGCTCTTCAACAAGGTTGTATCCCCTGGGTGCACCTAACCTGGAATAAGCTCTACCATAACAAGAAAACACCTCCTCAAGCAAGGAGCCCTGTTGGATCCTTTTGGTGGAAGGAAATCCTCAGCCTGTTCAATAAGTTCCAAAGTTTTGCTAAATGTCTGCCAAACAAAGGTGATATTGTGTTGTTTTGGACAGACACCTGGACTGGGCATGACCTGGCTCTCAGACATCAGTATCCACATCTGTTTTCCTTCTCTAAGAAGAAGAAATGTTCCATTCTCTTTTTCTGTGAAAAAACTGTTGATAAGCTTTTCAGCCTACCTCTATCCCATCAAGCTAGTGGACAATTGGAGCAATTAGAAAATCTCATTCAAGGCTTGGATTTGGTTGACTCCCTAAATGATTGCTGGATCTTTTTTTTTTAGACAAAGGGGTTGCTAGCCCCCAGCCTTATAGAAGGCCTTAGCGGTGCAGGACCGGGGTTCGAACCCCGGGCGGCCAGCTCCCACCACTGGGGCATGGCCACTACGCTACACGCGTGTCTGCATTGCTTGATCTAATCATGGGGTTCAAAATACAACAGTAAGAGGGCATACAAGATGCTGAGTGATCACACCCAAGCTTCACCTCTTTTTTCCGGGCTGTGGTCCACCAGCAAACTGGGCAAACACAAATTTTTCTTCTGGCTTCTCATGAGAGATAGACTCAACACAAGAAATTTGTTAAGAAAAAAGAACAGAAATCTTGAAGACTATAGTTGTGTTCTGTGCAACACAGGACAAGAGGAGACTGCATGCATTTGTTTTTTTAATGCTCCTTCAGCCAAAGTGCTGGAACACAATCCCTGTCACTTGGTATCTCAGTATTGAGCCTTTTGACATGATCCTTGATGCTAAAGAAAAATTTGGCAGTCACATCTTCAGAGAAATATGGTCATGTGTGCAGGCCTCACCATGGGAAGAGGAGATTTAAAGAAGAATTTGGTCATGTGTGCACAAAGGCCAAGCCCAACAGGCAACCCAACCTGAATCTTTGGAGAGATAGCTATTCATATTGTATTTTTTTTCCTTTTTTCTTTGGGCCTAGACGCCTTGTAATCAGACTCATGTATTCTTTTATTCAATTGAAAAAAATATAGGTAGGGAGCTCCCCTACTGATGAGGTAAAAAAAAACCTGATCTAAGATACAAGGCCATATAATTTACTCATAACAATAAATAAATAAATAAATGTTATACGGAGTCGATATTACAGAGATTTTTTTTTAATAAAATTAGCACGGCTGTTGAGCATCCATGGCCACTGAACCAAACAAGCAGTACAAAGCACAATGACTTATTACAATTGTTTATTTATATTTCAAGTCTGCAACACCTAATTTCAGGAATACGTAAAAGTGTTTGATCTCTGCAACAGGTTTGTAAGTCTAGACTAGTTAAGACTCTACCCACACGTTACAAACAAAGAAAAGTTATAATGTCCCTCGAGGCAAAGTTGACCAAGTCACCTTCACTGAGAGTAATGCAAAATCTGTCCTTATTTCCTTTGTATCCTGTCCATGGGTTTTTGCCTCAAAGGTACAGCGCAGTTGGTCGGAATTTGACGGCAGTGCACCTACTTCGAACTTCAAATCTATCAAATCATCCAAAACTACAGCAACTACAGCCCTCTTTAAGCCACAGGGCTCATAGACGGCACCATTGAAGAGTTGGATTTCCTTAATCAACTCACTGGTGAAACAACCGAGGACCAAACTGAAACTGCTTTGCACTTCTGATACGAGAACCTCTATAGTCGCCTCAACTGCAGGCTCAAGACGTGATAAAGTCATTTCAACTGCACCACAATCTCCAGGGATGTGAATCGAGAATGGGCGATTCCATGCTCCTGCACGGCCTATGAATGATACACCATCGATCACTTGTAGGTCATCTTCTTCATGTTCACCTGTCTTGATCCTGATGTCATATTCGATTAAAGCACAGTCACAAACGTCGATTCCTCGCTTTGGGCCAGTCATGTTTATGGAAGAACCCTGCCTAACAATGACGGGATCATCCCTGCTAAAACTGAAGACATAGTTAAGCAATGGATCTATGTCATCCCGTGTGGCAATGTATCCGTACAACTCTACTGAGCCACTACCAGCCAGAGAAATATTAGCCACCTTAACAGAGAAAATATGCAGCAAGCTACCAGGATAATGTTCCACGCAGGTTCCATCGTAAAAGATACAATCTTTGGATTCTGATAATGCCATTGCTTCCAACCGAGTCTCGTTCCGGTCCGCAATGCGATATTCTCGTTTCCACCATGTATCCATGCCCCTGTATATAGAACCATCACGGTGTGTGCTGTTTGCAAGTATATGCACAGTGTATCCTTCAACATCACTAACTTCATCATCATCACTGACAACAAAATGGCCTTCCTCACGACCAAGATGCTTCACAATTTGCCCTCCTGTATCTGCAACCTCCAATGCAGTCCTGCAAGCATCTTTATTTGCTCTCTCATCTCCAGCTACAACCTCCGAGATTGTGCTTATGCCCCTCTTCTCAATGTTTGTTCTAATGCTCTCGGCGATAGCAGAATGTTTGTTGTTCTTGCAAATAATAGGAACGTCGGAAGAGGTTATGAGCAGGCGCCTGTATGGTTTATTACCAGAATCAAATCCACCCTTGGTAGACATGCCTTTTACTCGACTGATGATGGTAGACATGTTCCGAAGTTGATGATCAAATCGGCAAACACGAGGCGGATTGGACACCATGAACGGGGAAAGTCGTTGCACAAGCGCTGGTGGCAACCATGGCGTTGCAGATGCCATCAAAGATACGAGAGGTCGCGAGGAAGAGGAGAGGCGAGGCATTGGGCGGCGGCCGGAAGAAGAGGGGCGAGCGCTCCTGACTTGGTTTGGGTTTCAGCAGCGATGGAAGTGGCTAAATGGGCCGTTGGGCCATCCACAGCCGTACTTAGCCCACGAAACAGCCGCAGCCGGCCCGGCCCACGATGTAACCCTAGATATATATGAAGCAGCAGTGGTGCCGCATCCGCATCCCCCCGTCCCAGTCGGTCGCCCCTCCTGCAGGTCGCCGCCGCCCGCTCTCTCTCTCTCCCGACCACCGCACCACCGCCCACCGCCCGACGCATAAGCTGCCGCTCCCCGAGTCTCGACGATCCGTCTACGCGACCGGCGCTCCTCCCTCCGCTCCGGTGATTCCGTCCGCATCCTCCTCCGGTCCTCCCAAGGTGAGGCCCCGCCCCGACCTAAACCTAATTCACAAATCACGTAGCAGTGATCATAAGATCTCGAGTTCTCGTGATGGCCTCGGCAGGAAGGGTCGCATGTTGTAGATGCGAATTCGGTAGGAAGGGTCACATGTTCTAGATGCGAATTTGCTCCAGGATTGCCTTAGATGCATATGTGGTACTTTTGTCGCGTTCTTTTGAACTGATGACAAGGTTTGGTTGAACTGATGCATATCTGGAAGAGGTAGGAAGGGCTACATGTTCGAATTTGCTCCATGCGCATGACCAGGATTGTTTAGGTGCATATCTGGTACTATTTTCACGTTCTTTTAAACTGATGACATGGTTAGGTTGAACTGATGCATATCTGGAAGACTTCAACTGTGCATTCTAGTTGCTATCCTGTATCACCAATTTTATATCATCTTTTTCATTTGTGAATCATCCAATTTGGGCCGAACCTTGTATTTGGATATGATCTAATGACAAGATGTGTATTGTACAATAACTTAGACTATTTTGCAACAAAATATTGGGAGTGCATGTGTATCCCCATTTTTCTGCCCCTGCTATGCCAAACTTTATCTTCTGTTTTATAGTCACTGGTTCTATATAGTCACTTTTTTAAGGATTAATTCCCTATGATACTCTTCAAATTCGTACTCGAATTTTTACTTTTGTGTCAGCCCTGCCTCCAGTTTAATGCAATTTCCACTATTTCTTCTGTCTTTTATTGATTAATTAATTATAGCTCGGTGTAATCTTTGCAGAGCTTGGGTCTTTTAGAAGCTAAAGAAGCAGCCGGAACCATGGCATCCCGTTTCTGGGGACAGGTACTTGCTTTCTTTTGCGCAATGATCACCAGCGTGCCAGTATATCCATGATGTGCATAATGAAGTAATATATCCAGTCGTTGTTAATGCAAGAATCTGACACTTGCCTTGTCCTTTGCAACTTCAGGGGGACAGTGAGTCTGAGGAGGAGGAGGAAGAAGTCGAGTCAGAACAGGGCAGTGATAGTGAAGATGATGGAGGCCGCGGTGGTGCGGGCCGCACCGGTCTTGGAAACCGCTATTTGAAGGGCAGAGAAGATGACAGTGATGAGTCTGATACAGGTCACCGTGTGATCCGCTCCCTAAGGGACAAGCGCAATGAGGAGATGAGATCTATTGTTGATCAGATGCGTAATGCAATGAAGATCAATGACTGGGTTAGCTTGCAGGAGAGTTTTGAGAAGCTTAACAAACATCTTGAGAAGGTTGTTCGTGTCAATGAATCTACTGAGGTTCCAAAGATGTATATCAAGGCTCTTGTGTTGCTGGAGGATTTCCTTGCTGAAGCCCTTGCAAATAAGGAGGCCAAGAAGAAGATGAGCAGCAGCAATGCAAAGGCTCTTAATGCGATGAAGCAAAAGCTCAAGAAGAACAACAAGTTGTATGAAGAGCAGATCCAGAAGTGCAGGGAGCATCCAGAGAGTTTTGAAGATGAGGCTGCAGATGATAATGATGAGGATGACGATGATGATGCTGATGAGAGTGATGCAGAGATTGAAGATCCTGAGAAAGTAGCTATGTCAGAATCAGAAGAGGAACGTGATGAAGACGATGATGACAAGGATGGCTGGGAATTGAAGAAGACTAAGAAAGATAAGCTGATGGAGAAGCAGTTCTTGAAAGATCCAAGTGAAATCACTTGGGATATTGTCGATAAGAAGCTCAAGGAGATTGTAGCATCAAGGGGAAAGAAAGGTACCGGAAGGATCGAGCGTGTTGAGCAGTTAACATTTTTGACCCGTGTGGCCAAAACACCAGCTCAGAAGCTTGAAATCCTTTTCCATGTGATTTCTGCACAGTTTGATGTCAACCCTAGTCTGCTTGGGCATATGCCAGTCAATGTGTGGAAGAAGTGTGTCAATAATATGCTTCTTGTGCTTGATATACTGCAGCAGTATCCTAACATTGTAGTGGACACCTCAGTTGAGCCTGATGAGAAGGAAACTCAAAAGGGTGCAGACTATAATGGAACAATACATGTTGTTGGTGACCTGGTTGCATTCCTTGAGAGACTGGACTCTGAATTTCTGAAGACCTTACAGTGCACAGATCCATACACAAAAGATTATGTTCAGAGGCTTAGAGAGGAACCCCTGTTTTTGGTTGTTGCACAGAATGTCCAAGATTATCTTGAGAGGGTTGGGAACCTCAAAGCTGCTGCCAAGGTTGCACTGCGTCGTGTTGAACTGGTTTACTACAAACCCCAGGAAGTGTATGATGCAATGAGGAAACTCGCAGAGCAGCCTGAGGACAGTGTGGATGATGATGATGCAGAGGATGGTGATGAACATCAAGCAATAGATGACAATAGAGGACCACCACCATTTGTTGTGATTCCCGAGGTTGTGCCGAGGAAGCCTACTTTTCCAGAGAGTGGTAGAACTTTGATGGATGGCTTGATGTCCTTAATTTACAAGTTTGGTGATGAAAGGACCAAAGCCCGTGCAATGCTGTGTGACATATATCACCATGCAATCTCTGATGAGTTTTCAGTGGCTCGTGACTTGCTTTTAATGAGTCATTTGCAAGATGGTGTTCAGCTCATGGACATATCATCGCAGATTTTATTCAATAGAGTCATGGCCCAGTTGGGGCTGTGTGCTTTCAGGGCTGGTTTGATAAATGAAGCCCATGGTTGCTTGACAGAGCTCTACTCTACTGGGAGGGTGAAAGAATTGCTTGCACAAGGTGTGCAGCAAAGCCGATACCATGAAAAAACTCCTGAACAGGTAAATCTAAAGCCCTATGCAGCTCATCCTTTTTTTCTTGTAAATTCTGCACACAATCACACATCTTGGAGAATTGTATGTGTGTCAATTGATAATATTTGCACAATATTACCCTCCTCTTGTATCTGTTAATTTGTTGTGTTTCTGTTGCTTTATAATATGATATTATAATGCTTTATCCTGTTGTATGCAGTAATTCTTACCAATATCACAATAATTTACATTTTTCTATATTGGGCTGTACTTATATTTATCACACAGATGTAGTAGTTCCTTTATGTTACTTGTAGTTTCTCTTGTCTTACATTAATATTAGAGCAAACTACATATTAAAATTTTATTATTATTGTAGACTACGATTGGGGTAGTTTTATTCAAGGAAAAGATGATTGTTTCCTTTTGGTTATCTGTGCTAATGATATAGTCAACCTATCACTGCAGGAAAGACTTGAGAGAAGAAGGCAAATGCCTTACCATATGCATATAAACCTGGAACTTTTGGAAGCCACACACTTGATCTGTGCTATGCTGATTGAAGTCCCCAATATGGCTGCCAGCACTTATGACAAGAGGAGGCCTATGAGCAAAACATTCCGAAGGCTTCTTGAAGTGAGTGAAAGGCAGACATTTGTTGGGCCACCAGAGAACGTGAGAGACCATGTAATGGCTGCCACAAGAGCCCTCAACAAGGGTGATCACCAAAAAGCTTTCAGTGTTATAAATTCACTGGAGATCTGGAAGCTTTTGAGGAACAGAGAGCATGTTCTTGAGATGCTGAAGCTTAAGATCAAGGAGGAAGCTCTTAGAACCTATCTCTTCTCATACTCATCTTGCTATGAGTCCTTGAGCCTTAGCCAGCTCACCACCATGTTTGATCTCAGTGAGCAGCATGCGCACAGCATTGTTAGCAAGATGATGATGCATGAAGAGCTTCATGCTAGTTGGGATCAGCCAACAAAGTGCATCGTATTCCACAGTGTGGATCAAACTAGGCTTCAGGGGCTACTCTTCCAGATGGCAGATAAGCTCTCGGTCCTGGTGGAGAGCAATGAGAGGGCATATGAGGCAAGAACTGGTGGTACTCTTGAGGGGGTACCCCCCAGGCGCAGGGGTGATGGTCAGGACTCTTCCAATATGGGGAAGTGGCAGGAAAACTTCGTCTCATCACAAGGGCGGCAGGGTGGTGGCAACCGGTTTGGATACTCTGGTAGAGGTGGAGGATCTGGTCAGGGTGGTGGGCACCAGAGGGACAGGGGCAATCAGGGTTCCCGTGGGGGCTACGGTGGCGGTTCAAGGTTTCAGGATGGAAGGGGTCGCAACCAGTCTGGTTCATCAGCCAGAGGTGGTGATGGTGGTGCTCGCATGGTGAACCTAAACAGGGTTGGTAGAGTTTAGGTGTGATAATTCTCAGCTGAAGGAAGCCCGAAGTTTCTACTAAAGGCCAAGTTTTGAAGCACCGCTTTTTCCATAATTACAAACTTCTGTTCTAAACCCAGTCGTTCACCTATTTGCTCTGTTTCTGTCGTAGCCTTTTAATTCAAGTGTGTAGGAAATTGAACTAAGAGTTGGTCCTTGGTTTCTATTCTGGGAGTGAGACGATGTATTCGCACCTATATTTGATATCTACTTGTGACTCTTGCTATAATGCTATACTTTTTTGTATTTGCGTTACTCTGCCGGTTTTCTCGTTGCTTGGGTATGATATAGTTAGAGTAGTCATAAGAATCAGTGGCATCTAAATCTGTACTACTGTACTAGTAGGTTTGTGGATTCAGTTACTAAGTTCTGGTGAGGAATAGGACATGGGATGGTCTATTTTTCTATTTTACCTTTTTTTCTCTTGCTTAGCGTGTAATGTAATGAGTTAATTTATTCATGATCAAGGCATCTGTCACATGCTAATAACCAGTCTATTTTATGGTTCGCGGAATGGTATGAACTAATCCATGGTACGGGTCATCTCTCGCAGGCTAATAATAACCAGTACAAGCATGGGACGTGGTTATCGTCTATGAAAATCGTGGAACGAACGCACCAAGAGAAATACGGTTATTTTTGGAACGAACTCCACATCGTTCTAGGATGAGTTCAAACTAGTGGACCGGCGTGCCCTCGCGCACCAGAGAGGAAGAGCTATGGATCCAACAGTAGAGTATCATTAGTAGTTAAGATGTGGAGGTTCAATATTCCCTAATAATAATATCAGGACATAGTATACAGACAGTAGGTCGGGATAAAGGGATAACCGGAAGTGATAATATGTCATTACATGTAGGATAGTAAGTTTATATACAGCTGTTGATGGAGTATAGTTTAGAATAACAGGTTCGCATAAACATGAGGGGGTATAAAAATAGTGTGGTGCGCATCTAAAGACATTGAAATACTTCGAATACGTAAGCACACAAGCGGGCTGATTAGCGCTTGGCTAAGTACCCAGCACCATGAATTCCTTCACGTAGTCTTTGCCAAACCTCTGCTGAAACTCAAATTCCATTTTGAAATTGATTGACAGGAAGGTGGGCTGTCCACTTTTGCAATGCCTATAAAATAGAAACGAGCCACCGCTTGGTCATGCATACAGCACAATTATTTTTGGTAGAATCTAATTTTGCAAAGTAACACAAATAACAGCACTGAGCTAACTGGAAGTGTTTACTTTAACCACCAATCAGATAATGTAAGATGGTAATCCTATGGAACCTGTAAGAGAATATGATAATTTAGTCATACTATTATCACATTTTTAGTCCTTTGGTTTGATAATTTGGAGCCCTGAGAAAAAATATATAAATAAGAGCCTTTGCCTTCTGCCTTCACTATTGCTATAATGAAACCCAATCCTAATCTGCTGGCATAACACAATGAAGCACTTACCGAGCTAAAAAAAATTGGTTTGGATCTTGGTTGCTTTTGTAGCACAGAAATCACAGGGGCAAAGCAGGTGGACCATGCAAATGAAACAAAATTGAGTTAGCAGAAAAGAAAAGCATGAGTAAAACAAATAATGGTTTGTTTTGACCATGTGTGATGTGACAAGGTGTGTGTACAGATGTATCAGTCGTCTTTGGTATTCGATAGTGGATCTGTGCTTTCACTGATCTGTTGCTAGAGGCGCAAGTGATTAGTCACTTGAGCTCCGTCGTAGCGTAGCTGTACACATATTTGCAAAATCATGAGCAACACAATGTATGCGTATGAATGCAAGGAAATATAGATAAAATTGGATGTAGACTATGACTGTTGTGTATGGACCACTATGATCAGGTGTCTGAAAAATATTTTGTACTGGTTTTCATTAAGCGAAACATTTCTTTTTGATATTGTGTATTTGTACCTAGACAGTGTCAACCAATGTCGTTGTATACATGAGAAGTTGAAAACAATGGGAGATGCCAACAGTAAACTTAGAAAACTATAACTGAGTCCAAGACATCATCTTTAATGAGGTACATAGATTTATTATTTTGGAACAGACGCAGAAAATAAGACATGGTGGAATATGACTGGAATCCACACACACGCAGAAAACAGGAGGAAGCTAATCAGGTTTGGAAAGGATGCGAGTTTTTTTTTTTTTTTTTTTTTTTTTTTTTTTTTTTTTTTTTTTTTTTTTTTTTTTTTGGTGAGTCGAGCAGGTTGGGGGATATTTTCACCTTGGAGGAAAGCATGTGGACGTTTTTTTTCTAGTGAATCCAAGGATCAGTAGAAGTAGAATCCAAGAAGCAGAATAAGAATCTGTAAGAATCCAACAAAGAATCTGGACACTGTGAGAAGGATCCGGTAAAGAAGAATCCAACGTGAGGTGATTCATGGGCCAGCCAACACGACAGCGCCACCTGCTGGACCGCACGCCGCTGGATCGGATGGCGCCAAAAAATTTTGGCCACGTGCAGCCGCGTTCTTGGAAGAAACCCCCTGGGAAGTGAGTTCAAAGGACCAAACACCGCCTTGGTTATTTAGTCACACCACTAAACTTTGGTACAAATAAATTGTTATTTAGTTACACCACTAAACTTCGTCTATCGTATGTCATTGGCTCATTGCCTTTTCTCCCGTACTTAGTCACACCACTAAACTTTGGTAACCTATGATGGGTTGAAGCATCTCTTATATTGGTCACATATGAAACAAGACATGTTGTCCAATGCTGAGGGAATATCATCAGAACTGTAAGATTGGGTGATGTAGTAAGGTGGCGGATACATTTAGGTCAAAGAGTGAGCTAAAGTAAGGTGTCCAATGTAGTAAGGAGATCTCTTCAACATAAAAATGATACCAGGGGAAAGCAAGTACAATTTTGTAAGGTGTCCAATGCATCTCTTCTACTACATTCCATTATAGGACCTCTTTGACAAAGCTCCACCAGCTCCCGGTCTAATAACTTCTTTCAGTCTTAGGTTGTGTTTGACTTGTGAAAGATCCCCTTTGTTTAAATGTTCCCTAAATTCCTAAAAGAGATCTAATATTTTCTTTTAGATTAAGTCTTAGGTCTCATTTAACCTGTGAAAGATCTCCTTTATTAAAATGTTTCCGAAATTTCTAAAACCAAGATACACCAGATCCATCATGAAGCAGCTCCACCTTGGATCTGGTTTTTATCCAAATATGAGCAAAACATGAAACAGAGAGTACATATTCCACTGCAACATGAAAGGCAAACAGTACAAAGCTGTCTGTAGAAGATTTGGAAACCCTGAACTTCAACACTAGAGTTCTTATCCATTGGGCTCTAAGTCTTAAGTTGCAATAGCATTATAGCTCTTCAAAGAAGGTTTATACTGATTAAATTGTCATAAAACGGTGAAAAGGAATCGAACGCTGGAAACTTGGCACAGATCTAGGTAAGAGTTAAGTGAACACATGTAGTCAAGTACAAGCTGATTCAAGGATCTATTACCACCCACCATTTCAGCTGTATGATCTTCAGGCACTATATTTTTCGTCAGAAAGAGAGTTGCCGAATAAGTTTATTAGAAGCAAAAATTTACATGGGCAAAAAATAAAAAAGAAAACCAAAAGAGCAGAAAAGTGGACAAAGGGGGAGCTCGGAGTGAAGGGGGGAGAGCCCTTCCACCAGCAAGTACTAGCTAACCCAAAATCTGAATAAACAGCTACAGACAACCAAAACCACTCGAACCACCCAGGCTTGATAAAAACCCAACTCGAGAGGGCTGCCAAGAATGCCCTATGTTGTATCATCTGCAAACAGCATTGGTGCAATGTTTCTGGCAATTCTGGGAGCTGAACCATCGACCCAAGAGCATAGCCAGAGCGGTGCCAAATCCCCTTTACCCACTGACACAATTGTTGAAGCGTTAACTTATTCCCTGTCCATTTTATCACATGGCACAAACATGGTGCCCAAGCTCTCTCTAGTTTTTTCCCATTTTGTGCTCAAACTCTCTCTATTTTTCCATTTTGTGCTACAACCAACATAATTGCAGTGATCTAGCAAAAATCTCAAGCTCTTCAATCCCCAAGCCGCCTTTCTCCTTGGAGAGCGTTATAACTTCCAATTTGAACAGGCAGTGACTGCCACTGACATGCTCCAGATCATTCCCCTTGTCCCTCTTCAGACATTCTAAACAATAGAGTTCTATAAGCACTATTCAGGCATCATTTCACCTTGCTCTTCTTCAGAAATAGTCGAATAGGACAATTCTCAACTTGTTCTACGTACTAACTGCTGGTTGAGTACAACCCGATTCAACCACAGAGTATTCGCCCATCATGAGGACTTCATTAAAGATTGTCTACTGGCAATGAGATAATAGTCATTTTTGTCTACATGACTTGGAATGGAAAATGGTATAGTTACTATAGATGTATACTGCAGTTCTTAGTCACGTGCCATATGAACCATAAAGCAGGAGAAAAAAAATCAAAATAAAGTAAAAGAAAAGGTTAAACTTTTGCAAATCATAAAAAAAGAAATCTTTGGAACTTCCAGTAAGCATGCATAAAAGTTACAGAGCTTTGATAAGCTTTTATGATTAACTGGGTAAGGATGAACTACTCTGCATTGTTAAGTTCTGACTTCTACAAATTTACATCATCATTACCAAAATATGTAGTCAACTTCCTAATGGATTGTTACCTACAAGAAAGGTAGCTGCCAAACTGACATGTCAATGAGATGTATCCATTTGCAATGGGGCAGAGAATATTGTTCGTTTTCTTTCTTCCATTTATCTGGCCACTGGCTTGCTAATCTTTGTGCTCTACTTAGACCTAACCAGTGGAGGAATAAGTGACCCGACATCAAGCAGCCTACTTACACTTAGTTGCTCACAGACAAAAAGGATGTCAATATAGTAAAGATTGCTATTCGTTTTGAAATATCCTACACAATGATTGAATCTTACTGAGTGTCAAATTTTGCCAAGGTACAGTCATCTAGATTAAAAAGACTATATCTAAGCAAGGGTAACCTCATTTTCCCCATGAACATGTCAGAACAGAAATCTTACCACTAAAAGGAATGAAATGTCATCGTCACCGTCAACACTAATGACCCCGCCCCTAACCCCGCCTCGTACGATGATTCACCCACGCTAATCACCCCCGCACCACAAATCAGAAACGCGCCGACAGGTGGGCCTTCTCCGCACGACGCCACGCCAACGCCACTAGCCCACAAACGCGCCTCGCCCTTCCTGCTCGCTCTCCGCACGACTTCACCCCCGCCCTGTTGCGGTTCTGCTCCATCACTAGCCGCCGCTGTCGCCGTTGTACGCCATGCGCTCGTCGACGCCGCCACGACGCTGGAACCGCTGGACCGACCCCTTCTTCGTGACGCCAGGCTAGGTTTGCTTGCTGCCGCCGCTGCCACCACCGCTATATGCCGTGTGCTCATCGACGCCGCCGGAAGCCACGACGCTGAAACTGCCGGACCAACCCCTGCTCCGTCACACCAAAAGCTGAGGTCACCGCAGCCACCGCACGCCAGGCACTCGGGTCGGCCCCTTCAGATCTTCGTCAGCCACCCAACAGGTATGCACACCCCTTCTCATCCCTTTATGCTTTGTAAATTTGTATTCAGTGATCTGTTTTGATCTGAATGTTCCTAGCCCTTATGCTCCTCATCCTCTTCTCTTCCCTTTATGTTGTATTGATTCGTATTTGGAATGGAGGGAGTAATTACAAGTGTATAGATGTAGACATGGAAATTGGTTCCAATCTGTGAATGGAGAGGGTCATGAAGGGCGATGATGTTCTAACTTTTCTGAATTGCATGCCATTGAGCATTCCACACAGCTGCAACCTGCAAGTATCTAATTACAGTTTACCCTCTCCCCTCCTGAAACCTATTAATTTTCTGTTTATTTTAGTGGCTGCTATGCCTAGGCAATCAGGTCGATCTAGAAAAGGAGAGAAAGAGATAGTATCTATCTATCTATCTAAAATAAATAAAACAACATCAATAATGAATTGGGTCATCAAATGTAAAATGTATATACCTGTTAGATGGATTTGATCTTGGTCAAACTATGAGAATGATGGGTTTTATGATAGAGTAGAGAACATGGTCGGTGATTTAGGCAAAAAAAATATCCATAAGAATTTGAAACCCATGCCGATTGATACACACACCCTTCGTGGCTTCATGTAAGCATGCAGTACCGAAGTGTCATTTGGAGTGCTAAAGAATCACGAATCCTTCAGCTTTTCATAAGAAAGCAAATTTACTTTCAGGCTTTCTAGCGTACTGAATTGGAAATATAGAAACAACTATGAACCTGATCTGAAACTTCCTGCCAGTAACCTATATTGCAGGAACAAAAACAACCCCCTTTTTTTTCCTTTGATCACATTTTCCAAACATCTGAAAGTGCACCTCTTATAGGGTTTGGAATCCTCAAGACAATCTGTGAACCAGCCAGACAATACAAAAATAGATAACTGACAAAAATGGATGAAGTGTCTAGGCATGAATATTTCTCATGCTTTGATAGTCAGATCATGTAGTAGTTCATATGGTCACACATGGCATCTTGATCTATTTAGTTTGTGACTGTGGTGCTCAAAAGCTATGTTATTTTTTTGGAAAAAAAATCAGTGACCTTCCCATGACCCTTTAGGCTTTGTAAACATGAGATAGCAGTTTCATATCATTTTCTTAATAATCTGCTTATTATATCCTAAGTGCCATTAAAGAAATTGCTAAACCTGTACAAAGATTACTCTGGGTAGTTCCATACCAACACTACTTATAGGGTCTCCAATGTCTTCATTCTTCAGTAGAATCTGGAAACAAAGCAGCCAGCCTTACATTTGCAAACATATTCAGTTGCTACAGTCTAAGGATACAGTCAACAAAAGCAAAATGAACACTAAGCTACAGTCTAAGGATAGTACCTGTTTCAGGTTACCTAGAGTGGCCATTTAAAACTAGACAACTTCAGTTCCTCAATATACTCATTTTTTTTACAGCAGTTGCCTCTAAATATTTATTCTCTAATGCAGTTATTCCTACTACAGGTTTGATCATAGTATATGCCATACATCTAAGGATTGCACAAAATGTGTGCATTAGAAGCCCCTTTTGTTCCATGATCTATGATCCATGATACAAAT
Source organism: Themeda triandra (assembly GCA_018135685.1). Classification (NCBI taxonomy): domain Eukaryota; kingdom Viridiplantae; phylum Streptophyta; class Magnoliopsida; order Poales; family Poaceae; genus Themeda; species Themeda triandra. The sequence goes on along the minus strand of JAENPR010000201.1, from coordinate 372,378 downwards.
CTCCTAGCTTATTACAAGGTAATAAAGTTTCCCCTTCTCAGCTGTTCATGACAAGTTCCTTAGCTGCTTTTTCATTACAAAGTTGTTTCTAGCCTGTTCCAATTTTCCCACATGTTTTTAGAGCATCTTTTGGACATCTACACAGTAATCAATTGGTTTGAGTGCAAAGCATTGGACATATACTTGCTCTTTGGTTCGATTCCTCCACAATCAGTCATTTGTTAGTACCTTCTCCTTCTGAACATCAATGCAGACTATTGTGTAGTCATTTCTGTTTGCTGAATCGCCTGCTGCACCCACCCCCACCAAAACTGCTACTTTTTCTCTAAAACTAAAAAGGAATGCTATCTCATCTTGATAGAATCAGGAACATGTCCCTGCTCTTGCTTAATGTTGTTACAGATATTTTAGCACTGGATATTTCTTCTTGAAAAACAGAATTGAATGTCTGTTTTGTTTTTTTCTCGAATACGCAAAAGACTTGCGCATCTTTTCATTAAGAAGGAGAATGCAATGCAGTACAATGAAGAAACCGGGGTGGAAACAATATTTGAAACAAGCTCCGCCACCTCCAGTGAGAAACAACACGAAATAAAATAAAGAAAAACGCCGCCACCGCATCGACTACCCGGAGATCCAAGAGGGCAAGCAGGGGCACGACTTGACGTCGGAAGAGCTCGTAGGTGCGCCAATGGAGCCTTCAGGAAGGATATGACGCCCGCAGACGCCAGCTCCATTGGACCGTGCATCCATGGGATCTTTCGTTCCCGAGTTGGCTCCGGCAGTGGCGCCCGAGGAACAGCGGGGACGACGCCTTCAAGAAGGAGATGACGATGACGCCACCGTCGTCAGTCTGAGCCCGAAGGCTTGAGGACATGGCTTTCACCAGCGCCGTCCTGGGTTGCCGCTGCCGCCCTCGACGTAGCTTGATGTCTTCGTGGAGTCTGCCGCCGGTGCCGAACAACGGGATGGTCGCGGTGGAGGCGCGGAATCCGGCGCTAGAGTACCACCAGGTCGGTCGTGGCTCTCCGCAAGCTGCCAGGGCAGGCGGGAAACCAGACGACCGCTGGTCACCGTCAGAGCACTCTCCCCGAGTGTTAATGGGAGGGCGCCGCCAGGACGGCCGAAGCACGCCTGCGGGAGCATAGGCCCCGGTGAAGTGCGTGGGGAGACTGGGGAGGGCCACACAGCCGTCCTGCCGCCCACTCCGGAGACGGGGTTGGCCGGAACTGCCGCCGGAGGCCACCATTCCCCGGCTACGACCCACCACTGCCGCCACGCGGCGCGGGTGGTAGGGGACAAGCGCACACATGGCCGCCGCCGCGGGATGCTCTGGTACGCCGGAGTTTGCGAACGGGGGCCTCCTCGCCGCAGCGACCCCGGCCGAAGCTCTTCGCCTCAAGGCCGGGGGTGCAGCGGGTGCGGGGCGTACCAGAGCAGCGCGGACGAGGCCGTCGGCGCGCAAGCCCCCAACCATTGCCGAAGGCGAGCCGGGTGGGACGCCCCATGACGCAACCCAACAGCCCGCCGCTGCTGGCCCCGAAAGGAGCCGCTGCCGGTAGGAAGCCTCGCCTCCACCACCGGCAACCCCGCCGTCCGCACAGCGCGCGCAGCCGCACGCTCGCGGCCACCGCCGTAGGGAGGAGGCCGGACGGCCGCCCCCGCCCGCGAACGGACGCGGCGGCGGCGGCGGCGGCGGCGGCGCGACGGGCCGCTCCCGGCCGAGGTGCCCCGCACCTCCAGCCGGGGCCCGCAGCCGCCACCTCCCGGCGCGGCTCACGGGTCCGGCGCCGGGCGGCTACCGCCGGGGGAGCGAGCCGCGCGCGGCCGGAGGCCGCCGCTACCCCACCGGCGCCCCGGGGAGGACCGCCGACGGACGGGGGCGGGCAGCCCGCGCCGCCGACGGCGTCGGCGGAACCCTAGGTTCCGTCCCCTGGTCGCCGCCGCCGCCAAACGCCTCAGGGGGGCCGGATCCGGTGGCGAGGATGCCGAATCCGCCCCCGGCGAGGCCCAGCGGCCGGCCCGCCGCCGCCGACGGCGCCGGTTCCGGAGAAGGGAGGGGGGAGGAGGAGGACGGGGTCGCGAGGAGGCGGGGGAGGTGCCTTTTTAAGCACCTCCCCCTTCGCCGCCGCCGCCGGCGAGGAGCGGCGACGGCGGCCCGGGCGCGCGTGAGGAGCGGGAGCGCGGAGGTGCAGCGGCGGGGCCCCGGGTCGCCTCCCCCGGGAGCCGAGCTTGTGCTTTTTTTTTTTTTTTTTTTTTTTTTTTTTTTTTTTTTTTTACTCTTTGTACTATTAATTACAATGTTTCCCAAAATGGAAAGCTATGCCTGCCCCTCTGCTGGCCATGAAATCAACGCCATCTCTAACATAGAAGTGCACACATCTCATTTATGACTGTATTCTTTACTGTAATGGATTTTTGTTCAATGGGATATGTATTTCCTGAAATCAGTTTCATCTCTACCTTATGATATACTATCTGCAAAATATTATTAGTTGTCTAATTTTTTCAGCTCAATGGTGAAAAACCTCAGCGACCAGGAATGAAAACATTTACCATATGAGTACATTTTGAAAAAAAAAAGGATATTCCATTTATCGCTGCAAGAACTATATTGATATAGGTCTTCCACTGTACTCTCATCACAAGCCAGGTTGTAAAATATTAAATGAGATGCTTTAGTTAGGAGCATGTCTTTTTATATTACCGAGGATCTCTTGTTTAGTAAAATTCTACTTGACCTAAATATATTTTGTAATTTTTGTTGGTTCCAAATTTCCAATCACAAAGGGGAAAAACAAATACTTCATCGACCATCTGCCTACATGTGTTGCATCGTCTATTAATTTGCCATACTTATGTTTTTATTCATAGTTCCTATGTTGTAATGAAATATATATACCAATAGTGTCACTGAATATTATCGTGTACTCTTTTTTTTAACCCGTAGCAACGCACGGGCACTTAACTAGTTCTTAGCATGAAAATACAGTAAGACATGATAATGTATTTATAAGAGAATAAGGAATGCCCATTTCACACCAGCTGAATTTTTCTGGCACAAGCTATCCTATCCCTGATCTATGCACCTCAAAATATACCACTAATCTAAACATACTGCTTTCACACACACACACACACACAACAGGACTGGACAAGTACGGTTCTATTAAAGTATAACTGAATATTTAAGAGCAGCCCTAAAAGGAGCATTAGCTGGTTAATATGCACTACTTGATTTTAGAAAAGGAAGAACCGTTATTGGGTTAAGTCTGCTTAACATAGCTTCAGCAGTAGTAAATACAAAAAAATTGTCTATACCTCATCTTGAGGATAAGATAGACATCTTTTCCCAATCATTCAAGAATGCAAATATCTTGAGTGATTTAGCACCCACTTTTATTTTTCTCTTAGTATACACACACAAACCAATGTGTCACACTAAAAAATATTAATTCTCGCTATTTGTGTGAAACTTTTATGCTCACACACAACTCCATGAAATATGTCTTGCACATATTAAATTCTAAGAGATCTATGGCAAAGAATCTAGGACCATGAATTTCTCAATAAGACCAGTTATGCTTCATTGGATAATACACATAAGGCCTCTAAAATAAAACGCTACTGACACTGATCTTATCCAATAAAACACTATTTGCCTTCCATAGTAGTTTCATCATGCTCAAAGTATCAAACCTTTGCATAGCCTCATAGTACTAGCCTCCTAGGTCCAAACTCAGGGCAAAACAAACTGCCATCTTTATTGTTCAGGAAATGAGCTTGAAATATTGTTCAGGATTACTATTACTCATGGAAATCATTTTGCGAGCCTGGTAAAAGCAAAGAGATCTACAAAATCCCATTACAAGTGGATGGATTCAGTAAATGTGTCACACATCACATAATTATGTTGAGGCAATGCAAGCCGCAGTGGATCACTAGCTCGAGTTTTTCAAGGAAACAGGCGAAACTAAAGACCTTTCCAAAAGCACTTCCTGAATTGAAGACAACATAAACAGGGTGTGTAATCGGAGAAGCTGGAACCTACTAGATCAGAAGTAGAGCCCCATCTGGACGTTCTTCTCCACGAACCCGCACTTGGCGTAGAGCCCCTTGAGCTCCGTGGTGCAGTTGAGTATAACCTTGTAGCACCCCCTGCCCCTAGCGTGCTCCACCAGGCGGCGCACGAGCCGCTCCCCGAGCCCCCGGCCCCTCGCGGCGGCGTCCACCACCACGTCCTCCACGTGGCCCACGAGGCCGCAGCGCCGGATGAACTTGCGCTCCACCAGCACCGCCCCCGCGCCGGCGAGGCGGCCCGTCGCGGCGTCCTCCGCTACCAGGACCAGGTGATCGGCGCCCAGCGCAGCGAGCTCGGCGAAGCGCGCGCGGAAGGCTTCCTCTGAGAGGGCCGGGGAGGGCGAGAGCTGCGCGAGAAGCTCGCAGAACCCCTTGGAGAGGTCGGCGAGCTCCAGCGGGCGGACGGTGTACGCATCCCCTATGGCCTCCACGCCGGCGCCGGAGCTGGCCTCCGCGAGTTCCATGTCTACGGGACCTACTGCTAGTCTGCTACAGCAGGAGGCGGCTCAGATGCAGATCACAAATACGGGCCTCACTTTCGATCCAATAAGCTGATGGGCCGGCAGATCGCGCGTTTTTCAATTGGGCCCAAACATTTGCCGACGAGATCCAAAACTAACCGTAAAAAAAATGTATTTTTTATTTTTTGAAAGCCTAAAAAAATGGAAATTGAAAGCCCCGCCCAAACGCACAAAATTCCCCAACTCAAAATTCCAATCCCCGAACGGTCAAACCCTCTGCAGTTCGTCACCATGGTCGCCGCCGCCGCCGCCGTCGGCGAGGCGACGCCGCCCCCGGACCTCCCGCCCTCCCGCGTGTCCGTCTCCTCTCCCTCGCCCTACCCGCGCCGCCGCTGCGCCCTCGCGAGCCGCTTCCGGGAGCCGGCGGCCCCGCGGCGGCACGCGTGGGTTTCGCTCCAGGGCCGCCTTGTCGGGGCGGAGGAGGCGTCGTCTGCCGCGGCGGCCGCACCGGGCCTTCCCCCGGATGAGGCGGTGGCGTGGGAGCTCTTCAGCCCGCTCCATCGCGTGCTTCTCGTCGCCACCGTCGCCGCCGCATCCTCGCGGTCCCACGCCGCCCGCCGCATCGAGCAGCTACAGCGGTCGATTCATCTTAGGGTTTGGATCTGTTGATCTCCTCGATCGTGTTCGTATCTATGTCTTGATTGAATGTTTGGTGACCATTCCGCGAATAATGTTTTTTGGTGTGCAGGATGAGGTGCTGGAAGGCATGCAGCAGAAGCTGGATGATCTGCTCGTCGAGATGAGCTCCCTACAACAGCACTACGTCAAGTGCGACAGTTACGTTCCTGATGAAAGGGAAATGAGTGATATCGCGGGCAGCAAGAAGATAGGAGATGGAGAGGGATCTAGATGCTGTGTGTGCACAAAGCTAGAGGCTGCTGCCACTCCTCAGAAGGCAAAGGTAGCACCTGTTGACTTGTTGCTCTTTTTTTTTTTCCTTAAAAGAAGAGGAAAACCTGTTTACTGAAGAATATGCACCGATTGCACAGGATCTCCGCGGGAGAGATGATGCTAGGAGTGATATGGTTGATAGGTCTAGTCTATCTTCCATGGATCATGATGAGCGCCGTATGTCAGACCTCTCAGACTTCTGCTGGAGTGTTGTGTCTTCAGTTGATAACCAGATAAATGGGGATAATCAGGTAGTATGCTTGTACTTTTCAGGGGCTAAAGCGTCTTCTGTTGTATTTTGTGAAATTTTGCATCTATTGTTCAAATATACCTGATTGTACCCATCTCACAATTCTTGACAATGCATTCCTTTCGGCATTTTCAAGTTTACACGCTCCTTTTCTTATCCTCAATTGTGCTGTGTGGTGACACCATGCTAAATTGTGTCCAGCTAAGTTTCCTGGCAGCAGATCAACAATTGTACAATCTTCAGAAGGAATGCGAAGAGAAAGATGCAACCATCAAGGAACTAGCTGCTGCATCACATGCGTCTAGTACTGCTGATGCGAAGGTTAGAGTCTCAATACTTGTCATTGCCAACATTTCAGGCAATATACTATTGGAGTATTGATAAACTCTTCGTTTTTGGCATGTAGAGAATTGCAGAGCTGCAGGAAGTTCTTAAGAGGAAAACCATGGTGATCTCTAAACTGAAGAAAGACATGGCTACTCTGAAGCATATGGTAAGCAGTTCTTCCAAGTCCTTACCCATCCTCTGTGGTCAGGCGAAGGGTTAACTTCTTATATTGTTTTGATAGGTTGTTGAATTGTCAAGGGCTAAAAGAGCATCTTCTGCTATAAGTCCAATCTGCACTGATCTTCCAGTGATGTCAAACAATGTTCTGTATGATATGAGCAGTTCTAGCTCATCAGATCCTGAATCTCCTGTTGCACTAAGAGAATACCTTGGTGAGCATCTTGTCGATAGCACTCCAGGAGATGGTGATTTCAAAGGGAGTTGTGACATATCTGTAGCAAAAGCATCTCTTCCATCAAAAACGTCATTCGCTCACAAGCTGCGTTCGACTAGCCCTTTAAAAGAGATTCATATTAATCCAAAAGTCGAAGCAAATTCATTTGGCAGACAGAAGCAGCCAACATCCTCTAATGGAGATTTTAAAAGGATTAGACGACAAAGTCAACAAGACCCAAGGAATAAAGCTACAAGAAGATGGATGTAGCCTTTAGCCATCTAGAGGACATTACCTGATTGGTAAACTTCTGTCATTAAATTAAATTTACCTGCTGTTCTTCTCCTAGCAAAGCTATGAAACATGTTGTTTGCTTCAGTTAATCTCTGTATAAGTACTCTAGTGTTTATTTGTTTTATCCTGCTTCTTTTCCTTCATCATTGCCATTGCTGCTTCTATTCATCGGTAGTGTAATCAAATTAAACTTCTTTTTAAAAGAAAAATGAACATGATAAACATAAATTAATACTGAAATAATATTATATAAAAAACTGAAAGTAATATTTTACTTTTAGGAAATACTGAAAAAATGTTTCATAAAAAAACTGAAATAATAGTGAACTATGGCCGAGGTTCAATTCTGTGATACACTATAGATATTATTCTTCATGTTGCTTCTTCCCCAAACAGATTAGATGTTTCCAAAAGATTGTGCATGCACCTTGTTTGTTTATTAGGGAATTAATTTATATTTCAGTTAGTGATGCTTGCTACTTGATATACTGATATAATTCCAAAGTGTTTATTATTTATTATCATATGCTGTAACAGTCATAAGTTCAATCCCCTCCTTGCCGCAGCAAATGCAACATCACTTTTTTTTTAATTGCCTTGCAATAATGATGATGACCAATCTATTCTCTTTTCATTTCAGATCTGGAGAAGACGAAGTTGATGTTATCGATTTTGGTTGATAAACTCTTCATGATCCTTCCTCTTTTCCAGTTCTTTCTGGTAAACAAGTATGGCTACAACTTGTGCATATTGTAGTCTTTAATAAAGTTGCTGTCACTAGATGGAGACCATATGTTCATGTCCATATCGGTACCTTACCTAGCTTCAGCGTTGGAATCTTCTCCGATGTATAGAATGCCATTTGGATCGCAACAGTCAGCGTCCCCCTCTCTTGAATCTATCGGTTATACTATTTAATAGTCGATTAATTTATCCTGTGGAATCTTGGACTTTGTACTTCTGAAATAGTTTCCCATTCTTTTGTTTGTTTAGAGTGCCTCTGAACTGTCGCCCTGCGGGGTTTCTGCTTCCCTGTCCAGCAGATCACCATCTTACAGATGTTAAACACAGCTGGGCACAGACGCGGTTAGACACAAAAGCATTTTGTTTATTTCTCCATGTAATGGGCGTAGCTAGGATTTCAGGCTAAGATGGTCCAACTTCACATAATTCATTTTATTTAACACTGAGAATTAAACATGCGAGCATACAAGTATATGAATTGCCTGAAGCACAATACAAACAAATTTAGAGGTCCTATAAGGGGATCTTGAAGTGAGAAGTCAAGTCTGAAATTTGTTTAAAGCACTTTACATGCCTACAATATCTACGTACCTAGAAGTCCTTAGAAGGGTGGTTCGTGTGGCTTCGTCACCGCTATAGGTTAATTTGTTACGCCAGAGCAATACCTGAATCTCATTTGATGCAAGACGCAAGAGATAGGAGATGTGCACTTCTTCTAGCAGCCGTCCTGGATTTGGCTTTTGACGTTGTCGCGAATTCATACTCACTGCTTTCGCAAAAAGAAAAAAAAAAAGAATTCATACTCACTGCTATGAATGCAAGCGCTATTCTTGTGAATATCTGGATTCTGGAACGCCGTATCTTGGTAGCTTTTGACAAGCGTGAAGTTCAGGCTGTCCATGAAACCTTTGGTAGAATTAGAAGCTTCATACAAGGCCTGTTTGCAGCTTGTACGGATTGATGCAGCAATTCAGCGTTAGAATCTAGAGACAGGATCGATGATTCATGGAGTATATACGGAACTACGGATCCGAACAATGAATGCAAGATGGAAACAGAACTCTTTGTACCAGCTCTGCCGGCCATTGCTTTTTTATTTTTTTGTATAAAAAAAGTTGAAAGAGGCCTTTGCACAATTGCACGAGCATGAGCACGGGTTCGATCATGACCGACCTGAAAAGGACCCGATATGGTAACAAAAAAATCCATCCACACGAGGCGCTGCATCGCTCAGACGCTCACGCAAGTGCTCACCGTTCAGGTCGGCGGTCCACACGCGGGCCCCGCATGGCAGCCAGATAACACACGCGCGCGCCACCGGATGCCACGCCATTGGTCGGGTTCGCGTTCGTCCACCGTGACGGCGAGTTGAGTTGCCCGCCGCCCCCCTTCTTCTTTAAACCTCCCGCACCGTGCAGCGAGAAAACAGAGGCTCCGCCAGCGCCCGCCGTGGAGGCCGTGGACCGCAGCGAATAGAGTACGGCGAGGCGAGAGGAGACCGAGGGGTCTCGGAGCGCGCGCGCTGCCGATCGATCGGGGGGCTCGAACCCGCCGCGCCGGACGCCGGCGGCGCGTCCGAGATCCTGCCACCAGGTGTGCGTGTCACGGGCGGCACGTGGAGGCGGGCGCGTCCCCGGCTGCCGTCCGTGCACCAGCTCGACAAAAGCGACCGAGCCGAGGGCGACGCTTTCCATCATCTGACGGGAGAAGCAGAGCAGAGCGGAGCCGGGAGCCCATGGCGGAGGCGGGGGAGGGGAGCAGGAGGCGTCGCGACGCGGAGGCGCCGGTGGTGGCGCTGGAGTGCGTGGCGGGGAGCTCCAAGGCGGAGGAGTGGGGCGGCGGCGCGGGCGTCGTGCAGGAGGGCGACGTGGTGGAGGCCGTCCGCGTGGGCCGCGGCTCCCGCGCCGGCGGCGGCGCGGGGGCGGCGGCGGGGGTGGAGCTCGAGGCGCCGTTCAAGGGCGGGCGCGCGGGGCTGCACAAGGCGCTGCACGCCGCGTTCAGGCGCGGGGACACCGCCGTGGAGGTGCGCGTGCGCGGCGGCCGCGAGCTGCAGGCCTGCATCGTGCCGCACCACGCCAGCCCCGGCGGAGGGGGCGGCAGGAAGCAGTACGTCCTGCGGTCGATGCACGACCCCAACTACCTGCTCGGGTTCGTCGACCGCCTCGAGAGCGAGTGTCTCGTCTTGCAAGGTAATAACTGCTCTGAACAACTGCTTCTTCGTAGTTGCTGCATCTGAACATTGATGAGTGAGAGGAAGGGGATGCCATGGCGTTTCCCCCTCTGCGGTCTGCGCTGCCTGAACGGCGCCTAGAGCTAGAAGCGCAAGAAAGCGTGTGAGTCCACCATGCCCTCAGCCGCGCCCATCTCTGCCGTCCCCTTCCATTCTCCCTCGCCTTGACGCCGAATGCTCTGGCTGGTGGTCGTGCGTGCGGTGGGCCGGTGACGACGGACGTGGCTGCTTCAGTTAAGCACAGTGTGCATGTCTGATGCTCCGCACGCGTCACATCTGAAGAGACAAACTTCTTGTTAAATCTGAAGTTTAAATTGGACTGAGAATATTCTCATAAGCTGTTCTTTCAGTGCATTGATCAGGCGTTACTCCTTTATATAAATGCTGATATGCGCTATTTTTGCTCTCCTTTTGCCTCACCGAGAGAAAACTGAGGAGGTCATGCCCATCAGTGTCAGATTGACAGCTACATAACAAAAATTAAATGTAGTAGCAAAAGTGTATATGTGAACTACAGTACGAAGGATGGAAGAAAGACGTTTCTGTAACAATGACAAAGTGCGTTGCTGTCATAGAAATAGGTCATCGTCTAAATGCCAGTCAATTCTCTCTTATATACATTGTAATTTTCACTCGTTTTCTTGTCTAATCTGGAGACTGTTCGACTATTGAACTCACCTAAAGATCGTTAGACTTGCTCATCATTTTGTGGTTTTTTTTTTCCATTTTTCTGTTCTCCTGGAAAAGGAAGGTTTTGGGACGTAAGAGTTGAGAACAACTAAGAACATGTTCACCAGATTACTTATCACATCCTTGAACCCCGATGCAAAAAAATTGCAATATAAGGGATTGTGGTTAGTCTAACAGATTACTCATCATATCCCTGACAACTAAAACTTTCAAGTAGTTACTTAAAATCGCTCCTTCTCTCTCAAATGTAGAAGATCCACCCTCTCTCCCCTATCCACTTTAAATGTATTGGTAACATATTGGACGAGAAAAAGAATAAGATACATTACCACTAATAGATCACCTATATAGACTTTTAGGTCTTCTAAAAAACAACTCTATAGACTTTTAGGACATTTTTAATTGGTTTCAAACTATTCAATCCTCATTTTCATTTGATCTGGAATCTGAAATTTTATGACTTGCATCTGTATAAAAGTCGATACCTGTGAGCATTTTCATGTAATAATGCCTAGCTGTTCCTTTTTACATGCTTCTAAATGCCTTTGTGGCTGTGCTTCTGATCACAGATGATGATGCAATAATTCCTGAGTACATTTCACATACAGTATGACCATGCTAGTTTGTGGACTTTGAACTTTCTACATAAATGAAATTTACATCCCTCTCTCCATGAAGGAACGAGGAGCACAAGAGTTGCATCAGCCTTGAGCAAGGCACAACTCCAGGATGGCTATGTCGCATATCCATGGGACAGGAAGATGCGTGACGTGCTGCGCGCGCTCAACACCAGCTGCTACTTCTCGATCCTTGTCCTGCCCAAGGCTCTGGACAGCAATGCTTGTCACTACGAATCCTTCCATGATACCCTGGCGCGTGCCAATGCATGGTTCTCCTCTTCGCAGGCCTCGGGGATACCTATCGATCTCATGAATGTGCAGAGTGAAGCTCTTCTCACCAAGGTTCAGACACAGACTCTCTAATTCAGACTGTGTAGATTGGCTGTTACTACAATGAGACTTCAGTTATTTTTAATCTTCTGACAGTGTTTAGATAACTAAGCAAAGCCTAGAAAGTGGGCAATCAACTTGTTCAAATCCTCTCACATCGTTTCATATTTGAAAGATTCTACTCACAGTTCTATCTTCACTGTCACATTCTGGAACATGCAGATATCTGGAGAGACAGCGTCTGCATCTGTGAATTCAAGTTCATTATCTGATCTGTCGAACGTCACTAATGCGACGCTCTACGGTTTTGAAGATTACCATGGAGTGGATATTGGTGTGGTAAAGGCAGCACGGCTTTGGTACAGCTGCAGAGGAGAATTGATGCTGGAAATCCCACTTGAAGAAGGTGACACAAGGCTTGGCTTTGCCATCAGCCGAACTGAAGAGGTCTTGTTTGTACTAGCACTCTACGCAATACTCAAAGTTACTATGTACTATTTCAGGAGTTAGAATCATCCATGGAATCTGCTGACATGCTTGTTTTATTAGGGTTTTATCTACATATCATCTGTAGTCGAAGATGACAAGGAAAATGAGGCACCATCAACACGATCTGGGCTCTCTGATCTGTTCAACCGGGCCAAGGAGGCGTCTAAACTTCTGATCATCTCAAGGGTGTCCAATGAGAAGGTCCTACCTTGGATGATCTCCAGTTCAGGGGCAGTCCGTTGCTTCGACACCATCTCACTCAGCCAGAAACTCTCCTTGCACCGCCTTGCAGTGCGCCCCATCCAGCTGCATTTGCTTGCTTGGGAGAAACCTTCTGGTCCAGCGGAGAGGATCATGTGTTCACCAAAACTAGCCCCGCCTTCAACACTGCTCCCTCAGTTACACCAAAACCTTGTGGAGACCACTGAAGGTAGAGTAGATGTTGAAGAGGATTGTGTTGGGGATTTGTCGCTTCGGCTTGATGATATCTCATTCTCATTTGAGAGCAACTGGGTATGATTCCAGGTTTCAGTTTTGTCATATAGGCATCCGATGTGCATATGTATGTTTTAATCTTGTCTAGTTCTCTACGGTAGTGATGCTCAGTTTTGTGCTGTAGAAATGCAGATGCTGGCTTGAAAATGTTCAGAATATTTCTTGGTTTCTAACCAAATCAGGGATGAGGCTTTCATAACATCTGGAAAATATCTTGTAATGGAACATTTTTGTTGATCATAACATAACAACGGAGTAATCCAGATCTGTTGGTCAAAGAAAGCTCAGAATTCACTTTGTTAGTTGTTTGCTCCAAATCTACAGCAAACATGCGGTTCAGCACCTGAAGTTTCTGCACCTTTGGCTCAAGACCAAAAAAAAAAAGGGTTACAAGTGGAAGTTGACACCACTAGCTGTTGGTCAAAGAAAACTCCGAAATTATGCTGCTGATGATCTGGTTGTGAGGACCCTGCACTTAAGCACTTTATCTTGCACGTAAAACCCCGGCATCACCATGATCTTCACTTGACAAGGACTCTGCACCTGCTGCCTGTCATGTAGGATGTCCTCCATGTACATCTCATCAAATGCGCGGCCTTCTTGGATGCGCAGGATCGTCAGCGGCGGGCCGAAGGAGAAGGCCAGCAGGTGGAGCAGCCAGACACACTTGGCGGCGACGAAGAAGCACTGCAGCAGCTGCTCGGGCCATGGCCGTGACCAGCCCAGCGTCGCCACGACGCCACTCATCTTGCGGTCGCAGAAACGGCTGAAGTCCTCGCTGTAGTACTTGGTGCCCTTCCGCAGAACCTCGTTCCAGCTGAGGTTGCGCAGCGCCACGAAGGCGGCGAAGCTCTGCCGGCGGTCCTCCGCCGGGTCGAGGCACCTCGGCGAGCCGTTCCGCTGGAACGCGGGGTTCTCGAAGTCCTGGAACATGGCCTGGTTCATGATCGCCTCGAGATGGTACAGCACGGCCTTGGAGCAGTGCTTGGCAGTGCTGCTGCCGATGAGCGCGAGCTGGTACGGCCGCAGCAGCAGGTTCAGCTTGTCGGACAGGCCGTCACTGGATTCTTCGTTCACCTGCTGGATCAGCGCCTTGCAGAGCTGCTTCACGGAGAGCCGCGCCTCCGACGCGATCTGCAAGAAGCCTTCCACCATCACCTCGTGGCTCACCGGCATCGGGAGCTCTCGGCTGGCTTCGACTGATCTCGTCGATCTCCGGGAGACGGACGGCGAGCTGGTGGCCTGCCGCAGCGCCTTCTTGAGCTCCGAGCAGTAGGCTTCCACGCTCACCAGCTTGGTGGCCAGCTCCCCCAGCGACGACCTCACCTCGGCAGCCTCGCGCAGCGCGGCGTCCCGGTGCGCGTTGGCCTCCGCGAGCTCTTTCTTGAGGGACTCGAGCGACAGCGCCCCCCACTCGGTCAGCAGCTGCGGCATGTTGCCGCGCTCGATGGCCGTCGGCGACGTCGTCATCTCCGGCGGCTTGGCTTTCTTCCTCGACTTGGGGAAGAGCCACGAGAGGATCTGCGGCGGCCCTCTCTGCTTCGTCGTCCGCGAGTGCGCCGCCGACGGGGGCGGCACCCTGGCGCTGCTGATCGTGGCGGGCCGGAACGCGCTTCCGCACGTCGCCGGCGGCAGCTTGAGCTCGGACGTGTAGGCCGCCCGGTGGTCCGCGGACGCGAGGAAGCGGTCGGCAGACGGCGCCGACTGCATGAAGGCCGGGTGGATCTTGTACGCCGCCGCGCCTCTGTTCCGAAGAAGACGGTGGTCGGTGGAGGAAGGGAAGAGCACCTCGCTGTTGGACGACGAGAAGGCGTGGAGGCCGCCGTCGTAGTCGGACATGGCCGCGTCGTCGCTGCCGGCGTGATCCAGGGCGCCGGTGACCCCGGTCCAGTTCTCCGACCTGCTTCGGTTGTCCTGGCAAATGTGGTTCACTGCAACGGCAGCTGCGCGCTCCTCATCGTCGTAGGCCTGGCCGAGCCCGGCGAACAAGCAAGACACGCCATTGTCAGTTACAGTGAGCTCGAGGCCTTGATCACCGGAGTAAACACGTGTTAAGAAGCTAGCTCACCGGAGTAAATACGGGGTACTCCTCGTCCGCTGCTGCTCTGGAGCGCGCCGGGGACGCGACGGGCGGGAGGCGGATGACGGCCGGGCTGCGGGTTGCGGCGCGGGCATTGGGCGCGCCACGCTGGAGGAGGGCGGCGTGGAGCTGGCGCAGCTCGACGGCCTTGGCGATGGCCGCCTGCACGTCGTGGCGCGACGACGCCGCGGCGCGGGACGGGGAAGGCGCCGCGGGGTCAAAGGCCTCGGCGCCGGCGGCCACCACGGCCATGGCGACGGTGGCGAGGGTCAAAGGCTGCCTGCCCCTTTGGCTCCAAAGCTGCTGCTGGTGGGTTCTTTGCGTTCTTGGGAATCTGAAACGTAGTGGGAGCGGAGGCAGAGCAGGGTGAGATGGAAGAAGCAAAGGAATGGGCGAACAGTAGCCGAGGCCGAGGGAGGTGGGTGAAGTGCGAAGTGGTGGAGGGAACACAGCATTTGAAGAGATTGACAGTGCCTGCAGCGTCATTTGGGCAACTTTTTAAATCCTTTTCTTTGGAGTCTGGAGTGGACTATGGCTTGCTGCTGTTGCAAGGTGTGATAAGCTTCTCTTAACAGACCAAAATCCTTCGTTTGAAACACAATTCTTTTATATTTGAATAGTATGTAAAACTGGAACTTTTTTTTGTCATAATTCTGGAGTAATAGTTGGCAGTTGGGGGTGGGCCAAACAGTGGTCATGCTTCTCTCTTCTGCATTGGTTACAAGACCAGCTGAGTTTAATGAACCTGCTGTAGTGATGCCCTGCAGGCTTTCCTGCTCGTCTGCCTGCCTGATGCAGGTTTGCTCGGCTGCCTGCCTGATGCAGGTGGTCAGCCAATTACGGTTGCCGAAGCCTCAGAACTAGTACTAGCTCTGGACGTTGTCTTAAAATCCTGGATTAAGGTCTCAAAATATATAGTACTACTACAAAATCTGAAAACCATTTGCCTTCAATTTGGCACCTGGTGATCGAAGCTCACAATTGAGATGCCGCTGCAAATTGCAGCCATTTGCCACACTACAGACCGTATTGCAATTCTTTTCTCCAAGATAAAAGAAGTCCATTTGACAGACATTCTTATTGTTCCTCAAAGACCTCCCCAAAGTTCACTTTTCTTGATTGTCTAATAGACGGGGAGGATCTCAAGGAGCCTGTTCTTCCTGGCACTGTCTTGAGCCTAGTGATTAGTCAAAAAGGTTAACTGCAAAAGGTTAACAAGATCCCAGGCCAGCGTCTAGCAGTAAGTTAAATTAGAACCTTGGAACAAGCAGGTGACTAGTAGTTCATAGCAGATGCGAAGCTCAAGGTCCTAGATAGCTGCTACCTGCACTCCTGCAGGCATGGCCAATAATGCAAAAGAAGTTTCACGGATCACAAGTCCGGATAAGTTAAGGTGGTAGGTTAATCATGGTTACCTTTAGTCCTTTACCAGCCAATGCAAAAATATGAGCAGTTGTAGAGCAACATTATCAAAGGATCAGCGATTTGGAAAAGCTTGGTTAGAGACAACAGAACCAACAAAAAGGTGATCTAGCCTTTCTCTTTCTCTTTGCAACTTTTGAGGGCTTTTCAAATGGACCCTAGCTAGATGGATCTTACTCCCAGCGTTAGCGTGCATGTAGAGAACAGGATGGGACGTCTCTTTGTCAAGGAACAGCACAAAGGGCACAGGCACTGGTAGAGTAGAACCAAACAATTTTGGGTGAGAATTGTGATGCGGTGAGACTATATTTGCATGGCTTCATGAATGTATGTAAGTCCGTCCACCATTTCCTTTTGTTTTAACTACCCTTATTTTTTTCTTAATTTCAGATGTAATAATTGAGCATTCTGGCCTTAACTGTATAACTTTTTTCAGTAAACATCTACTAGCACTGATTTAGCCCCTTTTTTATTTTTCCTCACCCTACTTCTTAGAGCGCATATATCTTTGGAACTCTAATCAATTTCAAGGCGTAGCACCCTTCATAGTGGCTATTATTGGTTAACATGAAGACTTTTTTCCTTTAAAAAATGAATGCATATGTACTGTGTAAAATATTTTGTGACTGCAGAAACTATGAGAAATATGTTTATATTTACTAGCAATAATTCTTCTTTGCGTCAATTACAAAGAGATAAGCCTTAGGGGCCTACTAAACCAAAGACCTTTGAGCGTATCATCCCCCTTTATACTTTGATGATCTGGCCTCTTTCCTTGTCTTTATGTCCCTTTTTTATCTCCATTTTGCTCTTTCTTTAAAGGTATACGCAAACGAAGAGGCTAATGAGCAAGAAAACGAAACCAGGTAGGCAGCCCCAAGGATGCCTTTGTCCGGGCACAAAGCAAGGAACAAAATAACAGGTTGGAGAGCAGGCAGAGCCATGCGGGTCTGCAGAATGTTCAGAGCATTCAGATACCTGGCTGGAAGGATGTCTGTCTGTTGCTCCAGGATGATATGCAAATTTGTTTAATTCTATGCTCGTTTCGGAGAGGATGTAGATTTTAGAGGGGTGACGGCGTGACGCTTTTGCTGATCTTTTACAAATCACAACAGGGGCATATAGTCCTAGATGGCTAGAATGTACAGTTTTTTTTTTTTTTTTTTTTTTTTTTTTTTTTGTCTGGGCTGTCGTTCAGGACAGGATCACAAGGCGTGGTACGTATTAGAAGGTGGCTTAGCCCTTAAATTAATCGAGGATATCAACAGATGCATGTGAACTCGTAGTCCTTTCTGTCCACCCAGCAGGTTGGGTTAGGCTACGTTAACCTGCTCATCCCTTGCTTCAATCAATCATCGGTGTATGTGTTGCTATATTCAGTAGCAACTCCAAGTCTCCAACGGCATCCGTGTTGCAGGAGCATGGCTCCGGATACAAGAATCTATATGAAGCCAAGTAAAAATGGACCGTCTGCTTGGACTGGCAGCTTGGCCCACATGGAACAGAGCCAAATAGCTGTGGTTACAGTATACTTGCCCGAAAACGAATGCTAGTGCTCAAACATGTTTGGAATGGAACGTGTGGATTTTGCAGCAACGAATATGAATACAGGCCCGCTCTTGCACGGGAAAACTTTGCCGAGCAGCGTGACCTGACCACTCACTGCATTGTGCTCGCCCTCCTGCGCCGTAGTACCCTATGGCGTATGGCGCACGGACTCGGGCATCGTGATAGAGATGGAAGGATCAGTCGGAGTCGGAGCGGTGGTGCCGCGCCGTGGCATGGTGGACTGGTGGTCACGCACGCATGCAGCGACGCATCGGCCATCGGCCGGCAAGGAAGAGGAGGCCGGCGGCCGGCGGCCGGCGGCCGGCCGGGTCTGCGGAGCTTCTTTTCCGTGGCGCCTCTCGCGCGGGCGCGGCTAGCTGGTCCAGCGGCGGATGCAGCGGTAGGCTGTACCGCAGTAGCCGGCGGGAAATTGCTCAGAGATTGACGCCAAAAGAATTTGACGTAGATGCCTGTCTTTTTGTGGTCACATACACCTAGGCTACTGTTGTGCTGTGCAAAAGGGAAGCGGTACTAGGCTTTTTCTTGGATAATTGGATCAACAACATTTTGCTTTGCTTGGATTCCACACGCCAACATTTTGCTTTGCTTGGATTCCACACGCACGGCGGCACGGTCGCTCCACGGCTCCACGCCACGCACTCACGCAGCATCTCTCGCGTCGGCTTTCTCTTCGCAGCGGACAGTGGTTGTGTCTCAAGGACGAAGGTTCACTGCTTTATTGAAAACCGTGAGGCGATGCAGGTCACGCTGGATGGAATGTCTCGCCGTTGACTGTTGCTGCTGCTTCCCAGTTTCTGAGGTCACCGCATCTTGTTAAATGATGACTGGTGCTGCTTCCCAGTTTTTGAGGTCACCAACATGGCAACATCTGAAGGAAACTGGCATCATCATCTATCTACCCTCGCTCGAACGTGGGCTATGCTACAAACCATACTTTGTTTAACCTCACCAATCATCATCTATCACCTGACAATGTGTTGGAATGCACCGTAAACTAATATCCTACTGCTTCAGTAAAAAAAAAAATATATGCAATTTTAACTTTCTTACCTATGACTAATAAGTATATAGAAAATATCATAGTAAAATTTATTGCTCCAAACAGGTGCTATGAAAACATATTTTATGAATAATCTAATGATACTTATTCAATATCATAAAGCTAGTATTTTTTATACTATTTGGTTAAACTTATAAGTGTTTGCCTCCTAAAAAACGAGAATTACATTCCTGGTAGGGATGCTTTTAGGACGTAAAGCGAATGGAGTTCCAGAAACACTGCGCCACCGCGCACGGTCCACATGGAACTTCATGTACAGGCCAGGCTGCCTAGTACAAGCAGTGCCAGTGAATACAGGCAACACATGCAAATGGGCAATGATATAGTATTCCTCTTCGTACAGAAGGTATGTGGTTGGTGGCCACAACAGTACTACGTCAACCTTTACAATTTCAATAATATGACATTGTGGCAGTGAGAAAGACACCCTTCAACCTCTCAAACTTTCAAGAATCAGATGATAGCATGATGGTCGAACAATGAATTGTTACAAACAGCATATAAGCAATTTCAATATTTTAATCACTGTGGTAAAAGTAAATCTAACAATGGCCATCGGTGATGATGTCCATTCGAAAGCGGACGTCACCTGAAACAAAGGGTCCTGTCAGGTTACTTTGGTTTTCTGCAATCTGATTCTGATAATATGGGAGATATATAAGAATTGACGCTACAAGTCGCCTCAGGGTTGAACTCCTGCACGCCACCAAAAGCTAACCGAGAAACTGGTGGAGAGAGATCTGACGTAGTGCCACCATTTTGGAGGGATGTAAAGCAGGTCACCCTCCTCCAATATACAGTCCATGAATTCCAGTTTTTCAACCCTTGGAAACTCCTTCAAATCAATGTTGTCAAGATCTACCTGCAAAACAACAGTGCATTCTAACTACATTGAGCAGAGCCCAACGAGATCTGGAAATGAGAATTTATGTGGATACTTGTACAAGAAACTGTAGAAGAATAAGAGTGAGCAGTCCTGGAAAGTAATCACTGATTGGCTACAAAAACTTGTGTTCATAACCTAACTATCAGAGGTTGCTCCGAATACATACAAAATAGAAAAAAAAAATTCTGAAAAGTTCTGAGAAGCAAGATGAAGAAAATAATGACCGAGAGATTGGAAAGTGGAAACCTTTATAATACATAAAACCATCAAAATGCAATAGCAAGTAGGTCCAGTCTGCAGTGCAATATAGAGCCACGAAGGGACTATTGACAATCAAAATCTGGAAATTCGTTATTTCAAATACTTAGCATACCAGCCAAAACTATATGCAACATCATGACGATCCACAATGGTAATTCTGTAAATTTGCTTGGAAATATATAACTACCGGAATAGCTATATGTACCTGACTGGTATTGCACAGCATAGTCTCTGTGTGTGGATACAAGTCCTCAGATATAAAAGCAGGATAGAGTCTAATATACTTCCTGCCCAAGACCTGTAAAAATATGTGTCAACCATTGCTGATAAAATTTACTTAAAGGAACAGATGACATTGTCAGAAAATTAAGTAGAACAATGGATACAGGGCTACAGGCAGTAAACAGCAAAACCCATCTGCCAAAATCTTTAACTGATATATTTAATTGACTGTAAGCAGCGATTATGACCACCTTAATGATCTATTTGCAATGAGCACTCATAGACATCACATTCAGATAAAATTTAATTCAAATTCACAAAACATCAAATCGTTATAGCTACTACTGTTCTAACTGAGAACTAAAATAAAGCGAGTTCACTTGTTAACATAGCCAGATAACGGAGCAGTAGAACACTGCCATATTCCAAGATTGTTTTCAACATAAAAAAGTTAATGATTGTAGATATCTCCTTGCAAAACTACAGCTTCAGAAGTTTACATGTGTTCATTACAAAAATTCTAAATAACGGTACACCACCAAGTTAAATACACACATGTTTTACCTGAGTTAAGATGTTGTGATGTGGGTCATGATGCAATGGTGTCACTGTCCCCTGTGGACCAAACCAAGCATTAAGTGACTGGAGTTCACCTCCACCAGCATAACAGTATTCAGGAACAATTATGTCTTCACTGAGCTCTTTTATCTGCCCAATCCAATGAAGTAAAATGCACAGCTGAACAAAGGCAATCTACTGAGAATCAACATTGAAAAATCAACTACCTGCTCAAACAATGGATGCTGAGCTAGATATGTTAACTTTGATGGGCAGACAGTTGACCACATTCTATCCAGGAACTGAGAAAATATGACAAGCTCCTGCTTCCACTCACTACACACATAGTTTTTTCCAACCTGACAAGAAACAACTACATAAGTGGATCAAGAATTATCATAATGCTAAACGAAAAATGCTGCTCTGTAGATTCTTCAGCTAACAAGCAGTCCTAAATCAATAAGAAGCAACCATCTATTACAAAATTCAAGAGCATGTGGGCTCGGAGTTTAAATATCTCCGTTTTGCAGTTTAATAAGTAGCATGTTTGTCCTTTGGATATTGCATTAATGAACTACACAGCTTTGAGACTCGACACACATTTTTGGAAGATTGGCTCCATTGTGTGCAATAGCAAGATATTTAATATGGTTAAAGAAAGATAGCAATATATACTAATAGCAAACTAAAGCTAATTGAACATGTTGAAATGACATGGTATCACATTACCGAATTATTTCAGAATAATAAGTATCTACAGGTAGAGTTTTAATAACATGGTGTTGAGACTGAAATGTATATACACGAAGAGGGCAGTTTAGGCATTGAGCCTATTTCAGTTAGTGAGAGGATTGCATGTACACCTCCACTTCCCAAGCTCAAGTCCTCTTAGGTCGAATTTGGGAGCCTATTTCTTCTCATTTACAACACCACATAGCTCCTCCTAGGTTAGTCAACTTCTTTTCGATGAGAGAAATATAAAAAGGTTCCAATTTACCTAAGTATTTCAACTGCCAATGCAAATGATCAATGTTACACACCTGAATATTAGTACAACCAACACAAAATACTGTTATTTATTGCTACTTAGGCTGATCGAGATAAAATGTCAATTTAAATACCTTATACAAACAATGGAACATGTAATATTTAGGGACACTTGTTTACTTTATATTTATTAGCTTAAAAGAGAAAGGGCGTTGAAATGAGCTGTAATTCTACTATTTATTTCATTGATCTTTACATTTATTTGTGAACCTAAAAAGTGGCAAACACATACTCAATGTGACACAGGAATTAAGTTAATGGAATAGAAAATCCTGTTTCCAAAGTCTTAGAACATTAAGTGTAAAGAGAAGCATTTACTTCAACAGGAACAGTACGATCTCCAGCGATCTTCTTGAGGTATTTAATGTCCTTCCATTTTGTCCTTGCAGGCCAATGATCGATGGCGCCAGTAATTATGACGGGGGAGTCGCGTAGAAAGTAATTACATATAAACTCCTCCAAGGAGATGCATGATTGCCTCTCAACTTTCTTACAGGATAAAGAGTTCGCTGGAAGAATTTTGAGTGCCTGAAATAAATTCTTGTTAACAAGTGCAAGATGTGGAACAAGAAATGAAATGCAGTTTTTTCTATCAGCACAACTTAATAAAAAAAAACTAAGCATTCATTTAACTAGAGGTGATATTTCATTTTTTCGAATAGATATTTCCGTTCAATGCATACAATACAAACTACAAATATCTTTCTATGAAGAACAGTGTACAAATTTGAG
The DNA here is from genome assembly GCA_018135685.1 of Themeda triandra. Taxonomy (NCBI): domain Eukaryota; kingdom Viridiplantae; phylum Streptophyta; class Magnoliopsida; order Poales; family Poaceae; genus Themeda; species Themeda triandra. The sequence goes on along the minus strand of JAENPR010000201.1, from coordinate 350,186 downwards.
TTACCCACAGTATTTTAGCTCCTAATAATTTATGACATGATTAATCCACAGCTATGCCAAAAACAGTCATAATGTAAACTCTCATTTCCGACTCATTCTACGATTCGTCTAGTTACACTGGGGTTTTCAAGGAATCAAGCCCATCCAGTACTCTAAGCAAACCCAATTTCATCCCAATGTTGTAACTCACGGGTGCTCTGACTAGGCAAACTGGTTTTAAAATGGGAAAAGTAAGTCATACTTCAGCAAGCCCCTAAAATTTCAACGCAGTACTTGCACACGTTATTGTCTGGTAAGCACAGAAACAAACAAACACGGACTCTTACAAAGGCAACAGCGATCTCACATCATCGATGTCTCGGTTCCTGTCGAGCGCCTCCCTCCACCTCCGGTCCTCCTCATCGACGGCCCCCGCGGCGGCACCTCCGCCTCCTTCCGCGGAGATGCGGGCCAGGGCGGCCTCGAGGTCGGCGCGCAGCAGGTTGCCCCCCATGATGAGCCCCATGTCGAGCGCCCGGAGCGCGGCGGAGCGGTCCCGCCCCCCGCCGCTGGTGCGGAGGCGCGCGACGTGGAGGCAGGCGAGCGCGTAGGCGTCCCGCCAGGCGGCGCCGACCTCGCTCCAGGGGCCCGAGTGGAGCTGCTCCCACGCCATCTCCCGCGCCGCCTCCGCCGCGCGCAGGTCCCCGGCGCCCGCCTTCTCCGCCGACGCGACGAACGCGAACCCGCCCTCCCCCGTTATCTCCCGCAGCAGCGCCGACACCCGCTCCGCCTCGCCCTCGCCCGCGGCGGCGGCGGCGGCCATCGGGGAGAGGGAGGAGCGGCGTGCGGGCGCTGGTGCTGCTGGGGTGCGGTGCTGGGGTAGAAAAAGTGCAAAAGCGCAGCGGAGATATTTCTGGCTCTGGTTGCTCTGCTGCGGATGCGTGTGCGTGCGTTTTCCTCCCTGTTTTGGGCGCAAATGATGCACGCGAAACCTTCCCCATTTGGCGTAACCGTGATTTCCACTTCCCCATTCCATTGGAGACCGCCTTCGGATATTTTGCGATGATGAGGCCGTCAAGGGTTTGGGCTGGGATATGGTTGGGCTGATTTGAAGCCCATTGTCTAGCCTTGATGGGTAACGATGGGCTTGCTTGATGCTTGGGCCAAACACTTCTGATGGAGTTGGGTTCAGGCCCGTGGGCCGTGGGGACTGAGAGATTTTAAGACACACTTGAGAGAGTCGTATTTTTTTGTAGAGCTGAATTGCTTCTTTTCCTCTTTTCTACTGGTGATAGATCACAGGTGCTAGGTTGAGCGTATATGCAATCAGTAATTCAGTTATTCACCTTGACGTTAAATGCTAAACAGTCAGCCTTGTTCGGACTATAAACGACCAATATTCAACCTACGTGGTTGTTTAAATGAGATAAACATGACCCATCGTTGTTCTGGCCTCCTGTTTTTTTTTGAGCAGAGCAGTCCCAAACACATCTTTAATGGAAGTTTAAGAGTTTCTTCGACATTAAATAAGATAACATGTTTACTATAGATGAAGGGACAAAGAGAAAGAGATGATCACGGTTTAATAGGATGAAATAAATTTCATGGAGATAAAACTTATCTATAGTGTTTCCAACAAATTTGAGAGGCTTTAAAACTTGAAAAGTGGTATATGAAACCCCCGCTGAGACTGACCTTAGGTGAACTGTGTGTACAATCATTGGACAATAGATGGACACCAAGTACTAGGATTTTTCTTTAAACAAAGAATAGTTTCTATTCTACCTCATGCACATATGCCATACGCTAATGATGTGCACTCAACCATTCAATATCACATTTAAGTAAAATCAAATGCTAACAAGTGTATTGACAAAGTGATAGGCATTATAGCTGATCTTCCTAGAACTAAAGCAAAAGATTGTTAAGAACAATGCTCCCTCTGCATGAAAAATACACGGTGTTATCCTAAGTCAAACTTCTCTAAATTTAGCCGACCAATATCAATAACATCAAGTTAGATTTGATAAAGACTACCATGGATATGTTTTGGTATCGGTGTCTCTGTGACCCCTAGATGAATTTTGGATAACGACAATAAAAAGATAGATGTTAGATGTTTTTTTTTTGCTCAAAGACAATATACTTTCCCTGTCCTAAAACAAATGCATTTATCTCGCTTCTTGAGAAGTCAAAATTTATAAGTTTATTATAGCAATTTATAAGTTTGACTAAAAATACAGAAAATAGTATCAGCATTTGTATGTTCAAATATATCAATATTATGAAAGTATACGAAATTTTCAATCTAATGATGATACTTATTATACATGACAAATATTAGTATATTTTTGTGTAAATTTGGTCAGATTTTTAAAAAGTTTGACTCCTTTGGGACGATCAGATACATAGATATATAGATAATTAAGGGTGACAGATCTAGACTTCTTCTCCTTCACCTACTGTAGATGGGAAGAAAATTAAGGGTTAGGAGAAGGAGATATAGACGTACAGATCTTGCATTTGATAGTTAAAAGCCTAACAGATTTCCCAAAAAAAAAAACTGTCTGTTGACAGATAAATAGCAACGGTGACACTAGTTAGTTAATTAGGACGGTTGCCTAAAGCAGTTGCCTAACGCCGACGATGATGAAGCATACACATCTGGTGATCATGATAACTAATTTAGAACAACATCATCTCAATCAGCCATGTCGTCGACTGTGTGCAGCAGCCGACCGATAGATCGCGATCGAACGATCAAGTACACCTAGCTATAGCTACAAGCAACCGACCAACGACAGTCGTCGCTAAGATTAACATTATCCTTTTTGGTTGTCTCACTAGCTCTCCCACTGCCCTAACTGGCTACTACCAGCAAGTTCTATTCTTGTCTGGTCTGTTCCTTGAACACTGATGACGAACGACGACGACGAACACATCATGCATGCATGACTCATATATGCATGGAGATGGACATGGATAGACGACGAGAGACGACGATCGACGCCGCCACTTCAGCTGTGGCCCTGCTGCTGCTCCTGCGGCGCCCTGGGGCGTGTGACCCAGAGCGAGCTCAGCGTGCGGAGGCGGTGGAAGTAGTCCGACACGGCCAGCAGCGACCGCGCCATCTGCCGCGTCGTCAGGATCTGGTGCAGCCGGTGCAGCGTCTGCTGCCGAAGGTTCTCAGCCTGCGTCATGCATCCATGATGTTCATCAGAATCAAAGCTGATTGACGATAGTTAATAATTAACTTAAATAAAATAAACACCACACACACACAAACAAGACTAGAACAAATTAAACATAATGATTAGGGACAGATCATATATATCATTATTGTCAGTACTGTCTGACGTTTTGCCATCGTCACACACGAATCAGCCAGCACTATATGCAATGGACTAATCAAATAACACAGTCCACACGCACGTAACTATATATGAGGGCCGGTCCATGGACAGATGTAATATGTATATCCAATGATCAACTCTGTTTCAGGCAGCCATGGGCAGGTGAGGCCGGCGTAAACAATGTCGGCATCAAAGGTTACCTGCCCAACATGGAAAGCTGAATGGGCAAGCAAAGGGTTGCTGGCCCTGTCGTATATGCATATGCATGTATCCTCCCTATACATAAACACAACGATGTGTTCGATCTGTTAGTCCTGGAAATTGCACAATAATATGCTGGCTCTCCAATTTTGGGATGGCGACAGTTCGGTGCTTTTTACTAGTAATGTTATATTCAGAAACCTAATCCATGCGTCTGCTCTGCCGGCCTGCACCTGGCGTGCATGCTCAATACATATCTAAACCACTCTGGTTTAATATTAGTCTGACTAAAGAACTGCACTGTCGATCTCAAATATAATTAGGTAAACCATCCAAGCTATCCAATGTACCTTGCTTCAACTAATTAACGATAGATTATGGAGTAGTGTATATAAAAATGCCTGATCAATCTTTGTTTTTGTTGCAGCTATAACTAACCCAATACAGAGACAGCGAATAACTAGGAAGAGTAGTGATGCTGAAGCAAGCAATGCAGAGTTATATGAGCAACAGTTAACTGAATCGATGGATCAGTACTTACTTGTCTGACGAAGCCCTCGAGCGTGGAGAGCTTGTTCATGGCGGCCGCCATCTGGCCCATGTAGTTGGCGACGTTGGAGGGGCAGCTGAGCGCGTCGGAGACGACGGTGTCGGACAGCGACTGGTAGAGCGCCTCCAGGCCCTGGCTCAGCGCCTCCTCCGTCTCCAGCGCCGACTGCTGCAGCCCGTACACGCCCACGATCTGCTGCTCCGTCAGGGGCTCCACGTGGCTCAGCAGCATCTGTGTAATCATATATACGCGTGCAATTATGTACTGACGTACTGTGTATAAGCATCTAATAAACGACATATGCATGATAGATCCAGCAGGTCATGCGTGACTTGGGCCATGCATATGTACTCATTATATTATGCAGATATGATTGATCGATAATGAGATGATCGAATGTACTACCTCCATGACCCCAAAAAATGCAATTCTAGTTCTATACATGTACTCAAAGTTTGATCAATTCTATATAAAGAAACATCAATGTCTATGACACTAAATAATTAACTACAGTTAACAGACACATCCCATAACAAATTTAATGGTATTTATTCAGTAGCACAAATGTATTTTTTTTAATAAAAATAGTCAAACTTATAGATTCTTTTCAATGGGGTGGTGGTGAGTATGTGGGAGTATGCTGCATGGAGCACACTCACTCCAATTTATGCTTAGGTGATATAAGACAAAAGAGCAATATATGTTAGCTCACAGATATGATACCATATAATTATAGTCATAAATGTGGACAATCTTATTATCAGTAATCTGGTCAAAGTTAAAAAAGTTTGAATTTCCCAAAATAAATGCACAAGTAATATCTCGCTTTTTTAAGGAATCAAATTTTTAAGATTTGACCAAATGTATATAAAAATATGAATATTTATGATGCATAATAACTATCATTAGAATAATAAAATATTTTTTGAATAGTTGAATATATTTTCATAATAAACATAATGGGAGATATAAATGATGATTATATTTCCTATAAATCTGGTTAAAGTACAAAAATGACTTGAAAAGCAAGAAGTGCAGTTATTCATGGAATATATCACAGTTAGAATACTAAGTTCATTTAGACAAAGGGAGTGCAGAATAATATATGTGTTACAAAGCGGGGAAAGAACATAAAGGAAGGAATGAATAAAATTTCAAAATGTGTTACTAATATGGAATCTAGAAAGTGTTTCAATTTGGAGGTGGGTAGAGGATGGATGTAATGACATGGCAAATTAATATGGGCAAGTTTACTGTAGATCATCTTTCAATATTTGTATCTTAACATTTTTTTCATATTTTAATATAAAAGCTGGAGAGAAAAGATAGCTCTTGATCAAGAGACATGTGTGGGACTAATCGTAAGCCAACTCTTAATATATATATTTTTTTCTTTTTGAGAACTCGACGGGAGGGGAGAGGATTTTTTATATTTTAATGGAAGAGACGATGAGCCATTACAAAAAAAAGCTAGCACTATTAAAGAAGTTGGTTTAGAGCTAGTAGCTGACTTGTATATATCATTGCGGGTTTCCTAAATTGCTTTGCATAGCTAGGAACTAGGAGTGCAGTGGTTCTACTCTCGGGCCTAAAATCAGTCCCCATTTCCACAAATAGCAGAAAGACAGAACGACGGTTTCTCGTCTCCGCGTTCAATATGGCCGTGGATTTCACACCTACTACTCCCATACTAGATCGACCATCTCGGCGTTGCACAGCACCATGCAGCGGTGCATTGCATGCGCCGCGTATATGTCGGGGCATGCCTGCACGGCGGCGCTCGCGAGCAGCGACAGAGATTTGACGAGGGCCCCGGGCGCTTCAATGCCGCGCGCGGAGATCGCCCGGGCGCCCCGCCGGTTTGCTGGGATCGGGAAGCTTTCAAGAGCGCCGCCGGCGAGAAGGCAAGGCTGCAACTGCCATTTCAGTTCAGATTTCTGCTGCCATCACCCACGCCGCTGCGGGAACGAACGCCCATGCATGATTTGCTGCTACTTTCAACCGCTGCACACAGGTTGCTACATCGGAGCTGGGGCATATATACCAACTCCTCTCACACGGTTTCAATGCTACCGTGGGATCAAGTTCTAGAGGTCTGGTGTATATATTTTCTTATTTTCGTGCATGTTTCCACCTACCACTCACAATCTTCCTCGCCAAAAAAAATCACAATCTTGTGAAACGACTAGTGATGATCTGATCTGATCTGATTTAATAAAACTTGTTTTAGCAGAAAATCATATTAAATCAGCATATTAAATCAGCATAAATATGACTAAATGTTTAAGTTGCATATTTTGTACTCAGATGTGTAGGCATAGTTTGTTTAGGTCTTAGAAAATCACATATATGTACGTACGTTCTGTTAAAGTCTCCAAATATATTTTCACTGGAATTTCGAAAATTTGGAAAATTTGTGTTGAAACTGAAAACCTTTGCCTGTAGGTAGTCATGTATTGTCTGAAATTGCTATAGCAAAAATTTCAGGGTTTTACATGCATATTTCCACCCACCGGTTTCTAGAGAAACAACTTCTTTCCTCACACGTCTACCGAACTGATGTCGCTGTCAATTGGCATCCGAGGTTCAAACGTCAAACACAAATCAATCACGACGGCAACCATTGACTGTCTAGGGTTAGGGTTAAGTCGCGGGTTCGTTCCTCCCACACACAGTCCCAGAGAGAAATATATGCAGCGCTAGTACTAGCTAGTATATGTAGTAGGGGGAGGGGACGACACGTGTGGCACGCACCTTGATGACCTCGGAGGGGCGGAATCCGCCGAGCCAGAGGAAGCAGCGCTCGGCGGGGCTCCTCCAGACGCCGGAGATGAGGTGGAAGACGTCGCCCTTGATGGCGCCCTCCTTGATGCCCACCATCTCGTCGTGGTGCGCCAGGCAGCTCTCCACGTACATCTGCAGCTCCCCCTCCGGCAGGTGCTGCTGCAGCGCCGCACGAAGCTCGTACATCAGACGGTAGTGCTCCTCCTGCCACCGCCCGTACTCCACGTCGAACATCGCCGCCTCTGGAATTAATCCAAAGATATATGTTGCCGGCGTTAACAAGAAGGAAAAGAAACATTTGCCGGCGAGGAGAGGTGGTTTGTTAGGTACCTGAGCTGAGGCCGTCGATGCCGCCGATGGGGACGCCTTTGCCGGCGACACTTTGGTCAGTGAGGATGCCGCTGTTGGGGAAGAAAACTCCCTGCAGAACGAGTACATATTTATGCAGCGATCAGTTAAAAATTCAGCCTTCAGGAAGGCAAGGGCCGAGAGGCAAGATACAAGCACTACGTTTCAAAAAAATTCCCTTTGTGGTTATTACTAGTAAATCAGTTGTATGCTACTCATGTACCTGAGCTCTTGCACTGTGCAGTTCTTGTTCGAGCTGAGCTAGCCTGATCCTGCTGGACTCCAATTGCTGGATGTAAGCCTGTTGCATTGCAGCAAAGAGAATTTGAACAATGTCAGATCTTTTTCCTTTTAAAAAAAGGAACAATGTTTGTAATCCTTGTCATCTTCTTTCTCGTGGTTTAGATCATCAGATGTCAACTCGCTCACCTTCTTCCTTAGCCTGCTTTTCCTTGCAGCCTCCCTGTTCTGGGCCAGCCTTCTCAGCGTCTGCACGTGTTCATTACAGTGTGATGCATAAACAGTAAACCAAGTAGAGAAGTAGTAGTACGTAGAATTATCAGTTAAATAATACTAGTCATCAATAATTGACACTTGAGAGTATCACAATCCATTACTTTTGGGTCTCGTTCACTGGTCGATGTGCCTCTCCTGTGATCCTTCTATATATACATCAACAAGAAAAAAAAACGAGAAAAAAATAATAAATCATGGGAATTGATAAACACCAACATGTACATACTATAACGAAAATGATCGAATCGACAAAAACAAAAGGCATCAATAATCAATTTAGTAGCCTTGTGTACTACCAAAAACTGGTATTCAAATATGGAGCACTGCACTAGTAGTTAACCACTCACCTTGGCCAGTGGCTTGACATCTTTGATCATCCCGGCCTGTGCTGCCGGCTCAGCCGCGGCAGCGAAGGGTTGGTGCTGCAGGTGGTGGTGCTCCTGCCTCCTCCTGCCCCGCCAACTCCTCCATGGCTGCCTGCTGTTGCTGGTGCTGGTGATGGTCCGGTGACCTAGCCGCAGGCTGCTTGGATCCCACCGGCGCCGGGGACAGGACTAAACTAATTTCTCCCTACCAATCGCATCAGAAATCAGAATCGGTCAGCTAAACAACCAAATAAGTTGCAATCAATCATCCATGGCATCTGAAAAGAAAACATTGAGTGCTTGAACAAATCTGAGATACATGTTTGCTGTACCTTCGGCGACGGCTCCACATGCATGGGCTGGGAAGGGAAGATGTTGAGTGTCTCTGCATCCATGAACAAGACAAGGAACAAGGCAAGAAGGCCGGTGAGATACTGAGATGAGTCTGTGGCTCTACTTGCTAGCTAGCTAAAGAGTGGGAGGAGAGCAGTCCATGTACTCATCAGCCATCACACACATATATATGCCTCTGAGCTCTGAGGAAGAGCTTGAAACGCTCTGGTGTCGCATATGCAGCACGGAGCAGGAGTTGCAGTCTTCAATCATGGCGGTACTACTGGCCGGCTGGGCAGTGTAGTACCAGTACAACGGGCAGTAGCACGAGAAAGCTGGAGATCGATACGGGACAGCAGGGATTCGCACAGGCATCCACAGCTAAGGCGTGCCTGTACTGAAACCCAAAGATAGGTGGATAGGATCGAGTCAAACATGCATGCATGTTGCTGTGCTTGGCTGCTTGCACTTGCACTGCCACTGCTGCAGGAGAGAGAAGCAAGGGCAGGCAGGCATGAGAGAGAAAGAGAGGCCGGAGACGAACAAGTAGCCAGCCGGCCAGGCCACTGGCGTACTGGCCGATGGAGATCATCCCGTCTGCGTGTACTGCTCTCTCTGCCGCGGGCACATGCACCAGTGCAGCTCGATCGCGACGAAATCGTCATTGAGCAGTCCGTTACATGTCACAGTCCGACCGGCCGGCGGAGGTAGGCGGAGAGAGATGAAGATGCATGGGAAGAGAGAGAACGGAGAACAAGCAACAAGATAGAGAAACAAAAGGCCAAAAAACTAGTGTTGGCTTCGTGCATGGACTTTGAGCTTGCAGCATGCATGTTCTTGCCGATTCCCTGGCCGGTGGCCTGGTCCGGTCCTCCTCCAAAGCCCGCTAGCTAGCTGCAGATTTGCAGCACAGCATCCTGCTGGTCAAATGGAGTACCTGAGAATCTGCTGCAGGCAAGGCAGGCCAGCCGTCGGGCCGGCCGTATCGCCGTTCTTGATCTCACATGCCTGACTGGCCCCAGAAAAGGATGCGCGTTTCTGCACTCTACTGCGCATCTATCTGACTGCACCGATCGAGAGGACGATCGATATCGGATCGGAGGAATCCCTGCAGCTATCCCTATCATCCCCCATCCACTACGAAACACATATGTTTCTGGACCTAGCTAGTAGTATGCCATTAGTATTAATTAGCACTATACTAAATCTAAATGCAGCCAAAAAATGCTAGTACTGCAGTAGTCTACGAGTACGTGCGTTACTACTGCTGGTCAGATCAGTTTGCATTTGACTTGCTGCAAAAACAAAAACAGCTAGCTACGCATGCAAGAGCAAGAACACGGCAACTGCAGTTGAATTTCGGTCGGTCGGTCGTCAGAGAACGACGAACGAACTGCATGCGTACACACTTACGCCTTTGGTGCTCTTGTTGCTGCGTGCCGCCATGGCCATGGCCGTGGCTGCTGCCGTGATCCAGGTACATGAACAACGCCTGGTCCAGCTCCCCCAGATGGTCATACGCTCCTGACGCCTCCTTGCCGCTGCTCCTGCTTGTGAGACAGAAATACACATGTATATGTAAGGTAACGACACTGATGTGACACTGATATAGACGCTTTTGCACAGGATTTGAGGACTGAAACAACTCTGAAAGCAGGCCGCCGGCGCTAACATACATCATCATGAAATCATGCTGCTCTAAGCTCAGCCTATGCCTATATGTATGTGTGACTGCATCTGCATACAGTATATGGTGGCTATTTATCTCTGGTACAGTCCAACCTCTGCATGCAGGGATGGGAACAAGAGAATAATATGGAATCTTCTCTAGCCTGTAGCATTTATCTGGCAGCCCAGAAAAATATGGCTACCTACATGTAGTCTCGAAATTTCATGTGTGCAAGCAACCTATAGCCTCAATGCATATGCCTCATTCAAGGAAATACAAAAGACATATATAGAGGTAACAATTATCAGCTGCATGTACTAATTAATATAAATCAAAATTGTTTTTTGTCCTTGTCCTGAAAACAATTACTGCCCCTGGATCCAATCCAAGATCTAAAAGAAAGACTAGTTAGTGTTTTGTCAATCAATTCACTGCAACTGAACTATCTGGCTCCAATCACAAATGAAAGCACCACCGGATTTTCAAATCGATAGCTGGTTTGGTAACCATGCATCTGACACGCTTTTGTCCTCTTGGGAAGTAGGAAGGAAGAACAAGACATCGAAGAATCAAATCCGGTATGTCATATCAAAGTCAGAAATAGTCTAACAATCGCACTCAAACGTATTTTTAAGGTAAAGCAAGTCAACAGATATATGGTTTTGTTGCAGAATCAAGAACCAGACAAATTTTCATATAAGAAGAAAAGGGTGGAAACCAAATCGAATCAGTGCAAAAAGGCAACAAGTAAATGAAAAATTCAGTGCAACTAGAAAGAGGAATAAATCAGTTTTCCATCATCTAGCATAAGCAAAATCATATCAGCATGCAAAATTCGGTAGCATATCATCAGGTCGGCACCATATCTAGATAGAGGCGGCTGCTAGTGGATTTGCCAAGCAGAAAGCAAAAGGAAATTAAGAGAGGAAAAAGGGCTCAGAAAGAACCGTAGTCAGTGAAAGAAAAACGATCAAAGAATCCACAACCAACCAGATCGATCAAACCAAACCCTGCGAAAAGAAGTCGATCGACCGATGAAGAATTCAAGAACAGCAACCAGCACAAAACCACAAACAGCACAAACAGAGACTAGCTGATGAATCGAAGAAACCAGCAAGGTGGAGAGTTAAAGAGACTTTACATGAAGCTCGCAGCGGCGGCATGCATGGAGGAGGAAGATGAGGAGGACGGCGGATGGTGCTGGTGGTGGTGGTTCATCATCCCGAAGGAGATGTTCATCTCGTGCTGCTGCTCCTTGATGCCGCCGCCGCTCACCATGGAAGGACGACGACGGATCGCGGGAAGCGGCACAGGCTGCTAGGTGCTGCGGCCGCTGCTGCAGGCGCACGCCGACACCAGCATACACGCACAGGCGGGACCGTGCACGACGTGTGTATATATCCCCGGCCGGGCCGGCTGCCGAGGACCTAGAAATACGGTTTGACTCTAGGGACCGCCGTGTGGGGGAGGGGAGGAGGAGGAGGGCCGGGCTAGCGGCCAAGCAACACCTCTATCCTCCACACTAGCGAACCACCCCATGACCCAATCTTTCTAGGACGCTAGTCATTTGTGGTGACCCTTGGACACTAGCTATCTAATACTAACAACAAACCACTAACTAGTTGTTGTTGTTGTGTTCTAGTGCTCCTTCCTTTCCTTTCCTTTCCTTTGAACTCCCTCTCTCCCCTCCTTTCTCTCTCTCCTGTAGTAGTAGTATATATCTGTTTCTATCAATCTAATGATATATCCAAGCCCTTGCTGATGATATCCCTGTGCTCTCTTGTGTGCATCTGTATCTATGGGTTCCAGGAAGGGAGGTGCTGGGCCATTAATGGCGAAACAGACTTTCAGTTTGGCGCCATGCTCACTGCATCTAATGAGGCCATGCAAACAGCCCCGGCTTTTCTCCTGGCTTGCTCGGCGTTCTTCGCTTTAGAGAGAGGGAGAGAGAGCAGGTGGATGGATCGGAGAAGACGTTGCTGCCTTTAATTTCCTCTCTCCCTTTTGCACCGAAACCCGGCTACTTCCCTTTTTTCATTTCCCAATCCAAGCATATCCATTGCATTCTTCCTTTTTAAAAAGGAGTCGGAATTATTGGAATTTAGAAAATCAGAGAGCACACAGGCCACATATATAATACTGTAGAGAGAGAGGGAGGCGGCTACCATAATAATATCTTGCAAGAGATCAGGCCATTTAAAAGAAAGAGGAGAAGGTTGCAGTCTCAATTTTCACTTCAAACCAGTGGTGAAAGTCAGCCTGTGTTCTACGCAGCAGAACAGTTTTCAGTCGGCTGTTGCAAAAAAAGGAGAAGTAGCTAGCGAAAAAGGCAGTGGCCGCGGTGAGAAGTAAACGAGCAGGACAAGGCGGTTAACTGATCAATCTCGGCAGCTTGACCGGATCGGCCTGCATGCCGGCGAGCCACGACAAGAACCGCCCGCGCGCTGGCCGGCCATGGTCCTTTCTACGCTGAACCGAGAGCCGCATGCACGCACGCGCCTCAGACAAGCTGGGATAGAGAGAGAGAGAGGGGAGGGAATCGGTGGGGAGTTTGTGTGTGAATGCTTCTGTTGTGTGCAGTGCAATGCAGCGCTGTTGCTTTGCTGCTCTCGAGGCACGCATACCGTCCCACCTCCCAAAATCATCAGTCTGTGCCTGCTGAAGTTGAATGAACCATCCACCACCCACAATTTACGTTACGTGGCCCCATCCTCCTCCCACTCTTTGCTTCAGATTCCCCACAAATTCCCTTCCAGCAAGAGCATGGATTTGGGTACAGGTGCGGCATTTCACAAGAATTCAGCAAGGATCATCAGTTCAATTACCTCACAATTCAGGGGGAATTCTCATGGTCCAGAGTACTATCCCTTCTCCTTCAACGTCTGAATCCATTGTCAATCAAAAAGAGTATTTTTTTAAAAAGATCAACTACAATTACAGATTTGGCACAAGCTGCGCCCACCACCCTTTTGCTTAGAGATCACCGGCCTTAGTGATCTCTTAGCCAACAATTACAACTACAATTCTTGGGCATGCTGTTGTGCACTGTTGGTGCATCTGCAGCAAACTCCCTTTGTTACCTGCCTGGCTCCATGCCACCCTTTTGGAATTCATCATGAAGTGTCACTTCGAGCCTTAGTGATCTCTTAGCCACCCCTAACTATCATTCCACTAATTTACATTAAAAGAAGAAACAACCGAGACATCTTGGGCATGTTGTTGTGCACTGTCGCCCTGGTGCATCTGCAGTAAACACATAATCCCTTTGTTACCTGCCTGGCTCCATGCCAACGCCTGTTCCGAAATGGAATTCATGATGCCTTGCAAGTGGTTACACTTACTCTTGAGCACGATTAGTGACCGAAGGCCATCTCTGTTTGTCGCCGGTACTCTGTTCATCAATCAAGGAGAGTAACTTTTACTAATTACAATCACATACTCCTAAAGAACATGGTACAAAGCGAATGGAGCCGTGCTTAAAGTATTTCCCTGCAGAATAGTGGCATATATTGGGTGATCAGAATTTGATGGGCGAGAAGGGGAATTCTGAAGGAATGCAATGAATTTGAAGGGCGAGAAGAGGAATTCTGAAGGAATTTAATGGGCGCATGACATCTTGACTTTGGCGATCTCGAGATGCATGCCAACTCCTCTGCGACTATATAACTATTTCTTCTTCGCCTGGTACGTGTAGAGGAATTGAACGTTTCTCAGTCGGTTGAATGGTTGCTTGCTGATGTCAGCTGGAGACTTGCGACAGTCCGTCAGTCTGGGGTGTGTGGTCACAAACAGGCTCTTCAACTTGCTGCCTGATGCCGAGGAAACAGCAAATTCGTCAGCTTAGAAAATATCATTGTTATATATAAGCTGCAGAACAAATTAACAGGATGTTACCATTGTGTTCGGGGTGTTTTTTTTTTTTGCGCCGCAAAGATTTCTCCAAAAGTTTACAGCCTGTGGAATCATAGTTACAGAGGATCAGAGACTGACCTGAAGACCTGTAACATGCTCGTTGCTGGTGCAGAACTTGTAACAGTTCAGACTGAGAATTAACTGGTTCAGTAAACAGTTATTAAATAAACAAACCTGGTTCAGTGAAACACGGAGCAGTTACAGTTACGGTTACAGAGAAGCATTGAAGCCTTAGTCTGACCAGTATTCAAACAGAGGCTCCTTCTTTTGCTATGTAAAGGATTAAAAAAATAGTTAGTTGAATAAGTCCCAGAAGGTACGCTAGCATTATTCATCTGCAATTACCAAGAAGTGTTGCCACTGGAGGTGAAAAAGGTTCCAGACTTCCAGAGCTCTGGGTTTTCATGCATCCTTGGGTCAACTTGTTTTCTGCAAGAAACCGAACATAGCAGCTGCATGTAACGACGGCTGTCGACGCAAGCCAGTGCAGTACAATCTTTTTCACAGTAAAAGTCAAACGGGTGCCTGACATCCCGTTTCACAGGTACAGTAGATATTCTGCTCGCCAGAGCTCTTTTTCTGGTCCAGTCTTTCTGAATTCTGAATCCCTGACGATCTCTTGAGATGCTCCAGGCCTGCCACGCATGTGACAGACTTGCTGCAATGGGATCATGATTAGAGGACCCCACAAATATTGGCTCCTGCCAATTTGTGCACAAGGAGGCAGCCCGCAGTCCAACAACTCCCATGCCAAGAGAGATGAATCTTGTATCTTTCACACAAAAGAACATAGCAAAAGGAACAAAAGCTAAAAACACCCAAATCAGACTGATTCCAGTTTCCATATCACAAACCAGGCTCAATGGTACAAGTAAACACCAAATGTATGAGCAAAGACTCGAAGCTGTTGATAGACCGTGGAAAAGATATATTGTTCGCCTCCCATAAGTACAGAAAATAGCTCATCAGCTATCACAGTGACTGCTCCAACATGGCCAAGGGTAATTTTACTTTGACCTTTCATGAAAGCAAGCAGAATCGTCTAAAAAGAGTAACAATCACAATCATGGGCTCATGGCATCGCTTGATCTCTATTTTTATTATTGAACAACAACAAAGCCATGTCAGCTTAGTCACTGGATGTAGGGACCACAGCAGTCAAGGTATTTAGAAAAATAAAAATGGCCGATTATCAGAAGAGAGTTTAAGAGTTTACAGTCAACTAATGATGATGGTAAAGGTAGTAGTAAACCAAGCAATATATTTGTTTGAGAACGGTTGCAGATCACCATTTGTCCTGGCATTTTCTTTACAAAATATTACTCCGATCCTTTCAACTTCAAACACCTACTCCCAACTTTACTTTGTCCTACTGTCGCAATCAAAGTTGCTAAATGCTATCTGCTTATGTTGGGACTATGTATACTGAAGAAACATCTACTTGGTCCAAACCATTGGTTACAGTTGGATTAGGTGTCTGCACCCAAAAAGCCAAAGACTTGATGGAAGCAACATGGTTAATTTAAAAATGCCTCATCTACAGTGTATAAGAAAATTTGAAAAGGTAAAATATACTGCTTCAAGTTTGATATGTACCCATTTACGGGACCATACAACCGTAGCGGGAAAAATGCTAGAATAACCAAACTGAAATCCAGGATTGTCTATTGTGTCCATTTAACCCTACAATTTAAGAAGTTATTGATGATGTGTATCCACAAGTGTGTTATCTATAACTAATGCAATAATGATAGCACCTGTTTATCAGTTTCGATATTGATGATGTGTTCCCACAAGTGTATTGTCTACTGTTTCTACAATGTACAACAAAACTATTATCGGACAAAGACGGCATACATCTTAGTTAAGCAACTGACAGTTTAGTTATCAGCTTTTTCATTAGTCATAAATTTGACATTACACCTGGAGCTTCCAGACACAATAACATGTTAGCACATGTTAGTGAAATGTACATTGATCTCCAGGAGGGGACATGAGAAAAAGTTACGGAGGATAAACAAACAAAATAACAAAATTAAGTGAATGTAACTCTACTTTAAGTAGAACAGATAAGCATCGTCTCTGCCAGCGAGATCAGTGGCTAGGAAACTTACAGATGAGCCACCAAAGCACTGAACAGTTAGATCACTCAGAGAAGCCAGGATGCATGGTTTTCAGTATGTAAAAAGCCACTGGAACTTTTATCTTTGTTTTTGCATTTCATAAAGACTATATTTATGTAAAATTGAGACAAGTCATGAATATCCTGTTTACAGATCCAGGCAGACACCAAATACATGACGCAGTGATTAATTTACTCAGCCTCCACACGCTGGCTCAGTATCCAGGTATCGTCAACCACAATCGCTACGATTTCAAGCAATTCACGCATTATCACGCCATAAACATCAAATTGTATAAAGTAGCAGGCAAAACCAAGGCGGCAAGCAAAGTTGCATAATAAAGACAGACTTTCGAAAATTCCTTCCATTTAGCAGCGCCCAAAAGTGACGCAAGTCTCACGAGCATAAGTTTTACCGATACTGATAGTACCAGACGATAAACACAAGGTACACCTCCAGTAGAGCCCAACGTTGACGCTACCCAAACAACAGGGCAGGCCCCAGCAGAATTTAACAGTTCACACAATAACAGCAAAGACAGCAGACAAAACTTATGTGATAGTGATAAGCCATATAGGTATTGCAAAAGCAGATGCAGGATAAATGACAGGTCACATCATTTCTTCTTGGCAGCAGCCTTGGTCACCTTGGCACCAGTCGGGTCCTTCTTCTCCACACTCTTGATGACTCCAACAGCAACCGTCTGCCTCATGTCACGGACAGCAAACCTACCCAGGGGAGGATACTGGGAGAAGGTCTCCACCACCATGGGCTTGGTGGGAATCATCTTCACCATACCAGCATCACCGTTCTTCAGGAACTTGGGCTCCTTCTCAAGCTCCTTGCCAGACCGTCTGTCGATCTTGGTAATGAGCTCAGCAAACTTGACAGCAATGTGGGAGGTGTGGCAGTCCAGCACCGGGGCATAGCCGTTACCGATCTGCCCAGGGTGGTTCATGATGATGACCTGGGAGGTGAAGCTGGCCGCCTCCTTGGCAGGGTCATCCTTGGAGTTGGAGGCCACATACCCACGCTTGATATCCTTCACAGCAACGTTCTTCACATTGAAGCCAACATTGTCACCAGGAAGGGCCTCCTGAAGAGCCTCGTGGTGCATCTCAACAGACTTCACCTCAGTGGTCAGGCCAGTTGGACCAAAGGTGACAACCATACCAGGCTTGATGACACCAGTCTCCACACGACCAACCGGTACAGTTCCAATACCACCAATCTTGTACACATCCTGGAGGGGAAGGCGCAGAGGCTTGTCCGAAGGTCTCTTGGGCTCAGTGATCTGGTCAAGAGCCTCAAGAAGGGTTGGGCCCTTGTACCAGTCAAGGTTGGTGGACCTCTCAATCATGTTGTCGCCCTCAAAACCAGAGATTGGGACGAAAGCAATCTTGTCAGGGTTGTATCCAACCTTCTTGAGGTAGGATGAGACTTCCTTCACAATCTCATCATAACGGGCCTTGGAGTACTTAGGAGTGGTCGCATCCATCTAAAAGTACAACAGCAACAGAATACCATTATCGTTAGTTGATTATTCATGCCATACACAGCATATGCTTGGAACGGAACAATACTATTAGCTTAATGGAATAAATCACAGGAACAGCAAGAAAACTGTAAGTTTAATCTATATAAGTAAGACATCAATCAAAATAAATTGGTACACAAACAACTTATAGTGTCATCCCA
The DNA here is from genome assembly GCA_018135685.1 of Themeda triandra. Taxonomy (NCBI): domain Eukaryota; kingdom Viridiplantae; phylum Streptophyta; class Magnoliopsida; order Poales; family Poaceae; genus Themeda; species Themeda triandra. The sequence continues at coordinate 332,355 of JAENPR010000201.1, read as the reverse complement.
GCAGCAACATCCAGATTGTAACAAATACAAAGAGTACCAAAAACAGAGCTAACAGGTACAAGACAGTGCATCCTACTACTAAACTCTAAGAGCAGCAGATTCATTAACTATACCAATTCTTTGCCAAAAAAAAAACTATACCAATCACATGAAGAGTTGAAAATTAAATGATGTAATACTTGTGCATACATATTTAAGGCACTAAAAGTATTACAATAACCTCTAAACATTACTCGAATCGATTGAATGAGAAACATATATCAAATTATAGAGGATCTTTCTGCAACAGATGTGAGTAGAAAATTAATGAAGATTAACTACGCATGAATGAAGCAGAAGGTTATTGGAAGTGCTTAGTCACTTATTGCATTTATCAAATCATGCATACAACTAAAACAATATTATACTAGCATCTAATTCTGTATACAGATCACATAGTCACACTAGTATCTCAACTAATGAATCAACAGGAGTAAAACTGAAATTCCTGAGAGAATACCTTGTTGCAGCAGCAAATCATCTGCTTCACTCCAAGAGTGAACGCAAGCAGTGCATGCTCACGGGTCTGGCCATCCTTGGAGATACCAGCCTCAAAACCACCAGTGGTGGAGTCAATGATAAGGACAGCACAGTCAGCCTGAGAGGTACCAGTGATCATGTTCTTGATGAAGTCACGATGTCCAGGGGCATCAATGACAGTGCAGTAGTACTTGGTGGTCTCAAACTTCCACAGAGCGATATCAATGGTGATACCTCTCTCACGCTCAGCCTTGAGCTTGTCGAGCACCCACGCGTACTTGAACGACCGCTTGTTCATTTCGGCGGCCTCCTTCTCGAACCTCTCGATCACACGCTTGTCAATGCCTCCAAGCTTGTAGATCAGGTGGCCAGTGGTGGTCGACTTGCCGGAGTCGACGTGGCCAATAACCACAATGTTGATATGGGACTTCTCCTTACCCATGGCTGGAGCTGAGGCTTAAACTGTTACACCAGAAGAATCAGTTATTAGAAACACCAGTACACATCACACAGTACTAAAGCCATCAACAAAACAAATTTATTATATGGGATCAGAAACTCTCTAAAGTTGCAACCGCAGTAATCAGCTTTAAAAAGTTTGATAAACATCAGCAGAGGAAAAATAAAGCAGCAAACATTGAACAGAGCAAACAATAGCAGGCCTATAACAATAAACAAATAAAAAGAGCATACTAATAAGTGTGCGCAAAGAATTTTGAGCCAGTAAGACGATTTAATAATTGAGCACAAGTTTATAAACCAGATCAGAAATTTGGTTATATTATGAGGCTGCAACTCCTACTGGACATGAACTACGAAGACAGAAAGAGAGCAAAGCATCTGCAACACAGAAACTACGGGAGCACTACACCTCAAAATTTCGATCTGGCACTAAACTACGAGCAGGTCACACGACCGCAAGCACAATCAACGAGTCGTCCAACGACGGTGCGCAAGTAATCCACCGGATCCAGAAGAAACTACCCGTAAGAATCAGATCATCGACGCACGCAAGCAAACAGAACCCCAAAACCCTAATGGATTGGGGGCGGGCGCAGTAGCCACAATTAATCGCAGACAACGGACCCAATCACTACAGGCACGAGGAGGCAACAGAGTAGAGCTTCGACCCACTCGCTATCGCATCAAGCAGCTCAAGAGCAGAGGTCGGGCGCCAGAGGATGGATGAGCCGATCGATACCTTTGCGAGGGAGAGAGGCGGAAGTGGAGGCGCAGACGGCAGAAGACGACGGCGAGCTGGGGGATGGGGAGGAAGGTGATGGCCTCTAGGGTTCGGGACTTTATGTAGGGGAAGGGCGTCGGCTTAGGCTTAGGCCGGACCAGCCCAATAATAAACTCCCGAATGGCGGCCCAGGGCCCATAAACGGAGCCAGAGATAGGATGACTGAATGACATTTGTTATTATTGGCAAAATAGCCATTTTTATCCCTAAACTATTGCCTGAGGCTCAATTTAGTTCCTGAACTTTTGATTTGTCCACTTTAGTCCTAAAACTATCAATCTGCAGCTCAATCTCATCTATCATCCTTCGTAGCTCGCCATGTGGCTAGCAGTACTTGTGAAATGTCGCTCATAACCCCACTCTCTCATTTACAAGTGTAAGACACTTGAGGGTTCACCATTCATATAGGTTAGTACACAACGACATGTCCATGCTACTACAACAAGTAAATTGAATTTTTATCCAAATTAGATTTGTTTTATGCACTCTAGCCATAATAGAACTTATATCATTTAGAGGGGGGGGGGGCATGAGTGACATTTCACATGTATCGCTGGACACGTGATGAGAAGTGAATGGGGTGGATGAGATTGAGTTGTAAACCGATAGTTTAAGGACTAAAGTGGACAATTTTAAAAGTTAAAGGACTAAACTGAGCTTTAGACAATAGTTTAGGGACAAAAACGACTGTATTGCCTTTGTTATTTGAGCAAATTGGGTTTTTTTTGCCTAAAAAAAGTTGTCTTTAGGTTTTTGGCCCAAATCTTGTTGAATTTCGGAATTTAGCCCTGAGTCGATTTTTTTTAGGATTTTGGCCCTTCCGTCCATTTGATAGGTTAATGGTGTTAGCAGCATGGTCAAATGACCTTTTTACCCCTACAGAAAAAATGAAACATTTTCTATATATAGCAGGCTATATATTATCATAAATTTTTCAAAATCCATATAATATCGCATGACATTGATATCCATATAATTTTCCAAAATCCAATGTGCCTCTCAAATGGTCATTATCAAATCCGCGGTGTCTCTTTGCACCTGTAGATCCGGCCCACAAAGGAATCCACAACAGGTATGATGTCATGCCAATCAACATCACAAGACAATTCACATCCTGAATGTCATGCAAATAGAAGGTTATTCACCATTTACATTTTGACATGAGATAAATTAACTGGCTAGTCAACAAAAACATATATAAGCAAAGCTGATAACGATTTGGTTTTTATTATACAAAAGTCAAATCATTGTATTTGTAAATGAAAGTATGATCTTATTGTTATAATTTTGTTGCTACAAGCATCATGGGTCGAATTATAATTTTGGAGACCATAATGGGGAGAGTAACAGCCTAACAGGAGCCCCACTTTAGGGCTACCTGCTCAAGATGGATGATCTCTTGTCTTAAATCTAAACCAGCTAATTAGCTCTCTGATCCAAGAGCTTAGCTGGAGATTTCAGGATTAAAAAAGAAAGAACTTTAAACTATGGTGTCGAAGTGTCTCACATAGAGAGAAAAATGTGACATTTAATATTCTTAGGGCTTCTGAGTGTGAGATAGTCTTCATGCACATCCTTTGAACCAGAAACAGTTGGTATGGCCCTTTTTTAAAATTTTATTGAATATACATGAGAGCTGCATATCTTTGCATTAATAAGAGAAAACATATTACAAAAAAATCCCAACACACTACTAGTTCAGGAACACATGAGCAAATGAGTATACATGGCAGCAGCCATAAGCTGCTTCATCTAAGGACAAGCTGGACACTCAGTGCAGCACCCTTAAAAACAGTTATTCTGATGCTTCCATAACATCCAGGCCCCTAAAGTCATCAGTGAGTTGAGACCCTGTTTCCAGTTTCCTATGATCAAACAGGTTCTCAACCACCAATCACAGAACACATTATCCTTTCCTTGTGATTGGGTCCTAGATTGGCGAACTCAGCAGACGACATATTTTGAGTGCTTGCATAGTAGCAAAATCTTTCAAAAAGAGTAGCCAAATAGAAAAAAGAAGTGTGAACTATATGCAGTTTGTCACAAAAGATTATAAGAGAAAGAAGGCGCCTAGAGACAGCATAAGCTTATATGGGAGTAAGAGGCTTAAAACCACACTTTTTGAGTGTCCAATAGCAAAAACCCAGAAGATTCACCAGATATAGAGACCCGAAAAAAAGGCGAACTACATATTTGTCACAAAAGAAATTTTACAGGACGAATGAGGTGCCTAGAGATAGAGCATAAGCTTATGGGAGTAAGAGGCTTAAAACCACACTTTTTGAGTGTCCAATAGCAAAATCCCAGACGTTCACCAGATATAGAGACCCGAAAAAAAAGGCGAATTACATATTTGTCACAAAAGAAATTTTACAGGACGAATGAGGCGCCTAGAGGCAGAACATAAGCCTAAGAGAGCAAGAGGCCTAACTTTTGTACTGAAAATCATAATCTACAAAAACTGTTTCGAAGACTTCTAGTCCAATGGATAGATCCCTGATAGAAGAAACACAATATCAAAAAATTTAAATACGGATGTGTTATTGCATGAATACAACTTTGAAGAACCACCAGCACGGCAAGCAACTTTCTGCAGGCACTGAATTTGTACCAATAGTCACACCAAATGGTCAGCAAAGCAGCCTACTGTACATATCTTCAGGGTTATCTCAACCATGATGCAGATTTGAGATTGACAGTTCTAAATAACACGAGAGAACAGTATAGGTTAGTAGCCTAGTGTCACTTGCAGTTTAGTTATAATAACTTATTTCTACTACTTTGGGAGAAATCTGAACTTTAATGCCCAAATATGGCTATCTCAATTTTATATACTTTTAAAAGTGTCATAACAACAATTTTGCTAGAAGGGCAGGCCTGGCACAGTGGTGAAAGGCGGAGCTACCAGCACTGAGTCTACCCTTTTTTTAAAAAATAACAACAATTTTGCTGCGCAACTGCAATCAGCAGATGAAGCTAGCAGTGGACTTTGTTATGCAACAACAGCATTTCTGAGCAGACATTGAAATCAAACACAACAGAGAGGATGGCAAAATCATTTTTTCATTTCTTTATTTTTTCATATACAGTGTTGGGTTCCCGATGTTTTTGTAGATGGCAAAAGCCATAGAGAAAGTAGGATGACAAAGAGGAAAACAATCATATCTCGAGGATTCTAAAATTATAAAAAGAATCTAGTCCTTTCTTCAACAGATATTATCTCCAGAAAGATATCATATTAAAGTGAGGCCATGTTCACCTTCCACATGTACAATTGTGTCACTGTACATTATTACCAAAGTATGCAAGTCGTCACTCAGCATACAACAGATGGTAGGTCTCAAATGACAAGACCGGCAACGAAAGGAGAAGTTTAGCCTTCCGTACTCTAGTTAGGATGATGACTCCGGTGAGACTCAATGGATGAAAAACAAATGCTAGCATCCTCATCCTGATCTGAAAACGAAATGAACAAGAACTCAATTACCATAGAGAAGGAAGCAGCAAATAAAAGGATATGTAGTGTTCGAGAAAAACTAAAAGGATATGTAATGGAATTACCTAATGTTATGTCCCCAAGTATTCCATTAAATCATCATCATGCAGCAAATCATCAATATCTGGGATTGGACTACTGATACTGATATAGTCTAAAGGCAATCCCTCAAAGGAACTGCCAACAAACTTATCTTGTTCACCATAGAAAGGAAAATCTATGAGCTGCTGCATATCTCCAGGAACAGAAGTTGAATTTCCACCAAGTATATGATCACCATAAGGAATGCTATCATTTGGTGCCCTAATACCCATGGGAACCACATGATGATCCATCATGGAAAGTGGTAGTGATTGTTTCGGAGGTAAGTTCTGATAACTGCTGGGTGGATTATTTAAACCAGGATGAGCATCTGCTGGAAAACTATTTTCAGATCTCGACCTTGTGCTGTCATTATTTTGATAAGGTAAAGGCTGGTCACCCATGTATATGCTTATAGGAGTAGGGTTTGCAGTTGGGGCACTATTGAAGTTATTAACCTCAGCACCAGGAAGATGGACCTGTACTTCAGCATCTCCCCTGTGTTGTAAAGCTTCAGTTGTGGTGCCCCCATGGTCAAAGATGACAATCTGGTTAGACATGGCTTGGGTTTCTACTTGATCCAGTCTATTCATATCAGGAATCAAATTTCTTGAGTTTTCTGGTGCATCAACAACTCTGTGTGCATCTGGCTCAGTAATAGTGGAGCTGTAGCGTGCTTTTTTTCTCTTTGGTGGTTCTTTTGCCTTACCAGGAAGGCTCTGATTAGGGAGTTTATTGTAAGCCTTTTCCCTTCCTCTTTTTGGGACATGCTCAACAGCAGATTGTGACACATCTTGTTCATCATCTTTAGATGATGTAGAAACAGGAGCATCCTCAAAACCATACACATCATACTCATCACTGCTGCTATTTGTGTCCCCATTTCTGTCCACTGGCATACTGCTCTGACTAATCTCCGAAACACCATTGTCGATTCTGTGAACAAGGCTTTCTTCTCTCTGTAGAACTCCCAGCCAAATCAGGCTCTCTTTTGCAGTCATTTTATCCTGCAAACATTTTGATTTCCGTACATGATTTCTTATCTTATCAAAGTTGGGAGACATGTGCTTGATCACACCTGTAAGCACACCAGCCTTCCAAACCTTCTTAAGATCATGTGGTTTCTTGTAAGGAGGAATTTGGCCACTTGGAAGGCCCAGGGCAATCCACCATTCCTCCTTCCCTGAAGGCCACCAAGGGGGCGGAACACCCTTCTCTAATGGGTACTTGCGCTGCGGTGGATCACAATGCTGCATCAATGAGGAAAGCAGTGAACCGAGAGTGGCATCTTGGAGATCCATCAAGCTGTGCTGGTTCTTAGTTCCACCACTCTGGGCACTAGCAGTTACCAAGTTCTCAGACTCATACTTCTCAATTGCCGCCGGCCCGTTCTTATCAAACTTCACCTTCTCCTTCCACCAAGCTCTGATATTATCGGAAGCGCCACTGACAGGCTTCCCCTTGTCCGGGATGATCCCGTACACGAACCCGCGCGCATTGCACACCTGCATCAGCTTGAGCATGTACTTGAGGATCCCGTCGTGCGCCCTCGACATCTTCTTGCGCATGGCCTGGTCCGATATCGGCTTGGGCCTCAGCTTCTCCAGCTCCGCCTGCTGCAGGGCGAGCTTCTGCTGCCGCTCCTTGATCCTCCTCAGCCTGACCCTGTCCTTCCACATTCGCCGCGCCAGGTCCTCGGCCTCAATCTCCTCGTCGCTGACATCATTCTCAGTGAGGTTCTGGATGCCCTCCACCTCAAAGTCCGACGAGTCGCCCAGCTCCGAAGCAAGCATGGCAAGTTGATCCATAAGAACTGCCACTTTGGTATAACCTGAATGAATTCACACCTAGGCAAACCTCCAGTGGCTCAGCTATGCTGCCCCATCCAGCAAAGGATCACAGCAACCTGTCCACACGAAATTGGGCCCTACAGTATCAATCAACACCGAAAAAAATGCATAGTCAGTACGTGGAAAAACAAAACTGCCGGAAATGTCCAAACACGCAATTCTATCCTCCCCGCGACTCATTTGCTAATTCCGTTTTGTACATGTACCCCAGACAGGAATTCGTACCTCCCACGTTGACCACACCCTCGCGATTGAGGCGCCAAAACTAATCCGTATCAGACAACCGCCCCAAAACGGCAACGAGAGGGACGACCAAGCTAAAAATCCATCCCCCGGTCCCCGTTAATCCGCGAGCGCACGGAGCAATAAGAACCCTAATCAGAGCAGCAATCGCCAACCAGAGAGGGGTGTCAGTGCGTTCGTACCAGGCGGCGGACGGGAGAGCCAGGCGGGGGTGATTTGGAGGAGGATAATTTCTCGTCGAATGGACGCTGGAGCGAGCGAATTGCTGGGTTTGATGGAGGGGAAGATTCGCTTCTCTTGTGCTTATTTATTGTTTGCGATTTGGAAATCGGAAGTGAAAAAAAAGAGAGGAGGAAGGAGGAGGGAAGGGAGAAACGGGGCAAGCAGGAATGGGCGAAAGCACACACGAGGCCTCCGTTGGGTGTTTCGGTGGATCCTCTGTTCCGTGCGGTCCTGTTGGAACCATGTGGTGTGGGAGAGCTGCTGAACGTGTTGGGTACTACAACGGTACAACCTCATCGAGAGTCAAAATTAGCGAATTACCAAACGTTACACTGCAATAAAATAGAATCGAAAGATGCTGGTTTTGACATGCGTAATATTTAGCACATCCAATGTTTTTGTTTTTCGATATATAAATTTTAATAAAAATGGAACCTATCAAAAAAATCAACCAATTCTAAATTTAACTAAATAGATACAAAAAAAATATTATTTTGTCCATTCAAATTTATGAGTCTTTTTGTCTTTTATGTATACATAGGATTTGCTATGAATTTAAATATGCACTACAATGATCTTAAAACGCTAAAAACGACATTGAAATGGAGATGTTTTCAATGTATAATAAATGTTACTTAGATTAATCATGTAACATGTTTTTATATGTTAAACCTAAATAAATATTGACACAGTTTTTTTTATAAACTTAGTCATAGTTATGATTGCTTAACTTATCGGAGATGTTTTCATCGCTTTTGGGATGGATGAAGTATATATAGACATGATATACATTTAGAATGAAGGTAGTGTTATTAGACATGATATACATTTAAAATGAAGGTAGTGCTATTACTAATATATAAAGTCAAACGCTTTATATTTTCTCATCAGGCTAGGTTTACAATAATATTTAACTATCAAATGCTAGCTTTCATATATATTTGATTTAATGGTATATAGCTGGGGTTTTTCTTGCTTTTGATTTTGAAAAGGATATTAGAGATATTTTTTTTGCAAGAAAGAATACTAGAGATTGTTGCTACGCTTGATACAACATTTTTTTTTATCTTTTTTTTGACAACTAACATTTTTTTTATCTTTAAGAGAAGGACATTCACAAGTCGCTACCCTCTTTATATCTTTTTTCAGTTGCGCGGGAGATTCGTTCCTTCGTTAGGTCGTATTTTTCTCCGTCTCAAAATAGATATCGTTATGAGATGCATACCAGTCGAACTTTCTCAACTCTAACTAGATTTGTAAAAATATATGTAATATTTATGTCTCTAAATAAGTTTATTATTAGAGTATATTGAACGATCTATATAATAATACTAATTATGTATTATAAATATTAATATTTTTTAATATATAGTTGGCAACTTCTTTAAAATATTTATTTTGTGACGGAGAAAGTATATCATAGTCGAGCACTACTCTATTAAGTATCAGACTGTCCGTCTATCTCTATCACCGTTGTTCAGAACTTGAGATTCAGATAAGGCCGCAGCCGGCACCTTGACCTTTCGTCGTGGAGCATCCAGGTATCCAGCGTCTCTCTCGACAGGCCGGGCCACAGCAAGTGCAGCCTCCACACTCTCCGCGCAGGAGGATCCGGTTCCCGTGTCAGCGATGATGCATCGATGCCGCCCTCCTCCCAAAGTGCGCCGAGCTTTTCCCACGTTTCTGCCCGCGGCTGCGCCCGTGCGTGTGCGTCCCACTGCTCGATCTGCTCAACAGGCCACTGAACTTCAGCGCCGCCGCCACATGCCAGCGTTTTGTTGGTATATGCAGCGGCACGACGGCGCAAGTGACCCGTCGCTTGCCGCTTGGAAGCTGGGACTATGCGATGGGAACAGGGGCTTCTACTAGTCTAGTACTCCGTACTAGTATTTGTGGCCTGCCGATGCCGGAGACGCATCCAATTGTCAGCAGTTTGGAACTTCCGAGCAGTCATGTTTCCTTCTCTACTGTGAGCTGGGAGTCGGAAAAGTTTGCTCCAGCACATATAGGCATATATATGAGCTCTGACATTAATCCTCTTTCGAAAAAAAAAATAGCTATTTCCCATTTCAAAGAGTAGGTTTCACAACTTTATCATTCTAAACAGTAATTTCGACCAAATTTCTACAATAAAATAATAAAATTTATAATATCAAACAAATATCATTGGAGTCGGCATTAATTATGTTTTCATAGATCTTTATAATTTCATCTATAATTTTAATTGAACTTGAGATGCTTTGACAAAAAAAAAAAAAAAAAGATAGCTATAGCTTGGGAATGGAATGGAGGAAGTACTAATTTAAGGGCTCATTGGGCGGCCTGATCACGCCGCGAAGAGCCAATACAGATACAGTATGCAGCCGTATATAGCTGGTAGCTGCAAGGTTCTCTGAATGGGCAGGTTCATTGAACTCTTTTTTTTTTCTCTGAGAATTAGTTCACTGAACTTGGACCTCCTGTCAACGCCCAAGTACCGTGCACCCGTGATCAAAAAAAAAAAAAAGTACCGTGCACCCAAAAAAAAAAAGCAAAGGACGAAGGGGTAGGTGTGCTTAGACGAGTAGTAGTTCTGTTGCTGGCCCAGCCCAACTCGACATAAAGGTAACAACAGTAATTAGGCCGTTTCTGGATCTTCGATGGGCGAGGTCCAATCTGATAAAGCCCATGAACGCAGATAGATTGGGCCAACGAATTTGGTTAGCGAACTCAGCAGACAACATTTTCCAATCTTCAAAAATGGCTATGTGGCCTCTTGAACATTCATTCTGGTTCACCGGAGGCCCAAATCAGTCTGGTGAGAGTTTCTTTTTCCCATGTGTGCTGGCCAGCGTGGCCCGACCCCGTCTCCCACGTCATGTGAGAGGCACGCGAGCCATTTGTGGCCGCGACATTTATGCATCAAGCTCCTTGAACTCTTCCTCTCTTCCCTGTCTCCCTCGTGTTCGTCGCGCGCGGGAAGTCAGGAGTCGGCGGGCGAGGGTTGAGAGGGAGGGCTCCTCATCGGCGGCGACCGATGGCTTCGCTTCAGGAGAGGGAGATGAAGTCGGCTCCTGCATCCGATTTGGAAGGCACTGGTGCCGTGGTGTCCGTGAGGGAGCACCACAATGGCGACCAAGCGGCGGCGGGAAGGGGAGCCGCCCCCAGATCATGGTAAATTCATCCAAGACCTAATCTTTACTGCATTTGTGTTGTTTGGAGTGTAGATTTCATGTAGGGTTGTCGATTGCGCCAGTTCTTTGGATTGCTTGGTAGCCTAGGGTTTTCGCGAGTTCGAAATGCAGTGGATTGATGGAGCTCTAAAATTGTTAGTTCAATCAAATGTAGGTGATGATAGTGACAAGTTCTCAGTGGAGATTCACCGTTCTAGGGTGCTTATAGGTCGTGGGAAGCACCGTGTATCCCTTTTCCAATAGGCAGATATAAACTTCTCCAATAGAAATGGCAATATATGGGTATTTTTCATTTTAACTGCTGATGTATCCCTTTTCTACGTAGCAAAAAAAACACTACTTTTCATTTTTTTATTGAATGGATATTAATATATACAAAAAATGTACAAATCAAAGAGATCTACAACCTTTTATCTTATTTTTATTTTTTGTAGAAAGAATTTTGGTGCTAAAATGTTCGATATAATGTTGGAACAGAAAAATAAAGTAATATGGATAATAATTTGGTCTGATTTCTCACCTTTGAGTGAGGTTGAAGCTAGATATTTGATTATTTATTCCATTATCTAAAAAGAATAATAGAATACACAATGTTTAGATGCGTAAATACATATCTAAACATTGTGTCAATTACTTTGGCACCAAGATGAATTTATACAGAATGATGATGGGCCACAAATGTGTAGATCTTTTTAAGCGGTTGAATTCAATAAATGTTTTTTTCTCAATCACGCAAAAGACTTGCGCGTTTTCTATATTAAGAGAAAGAGTTTTTACAACGGAGTGATTACAGATTTACAATAAGCTCGCACCCCGGAAGAAATGATGTTAACCTACTACTCACAGCACTAAACTCCCCAAACCTTTGGCGCCCACCTGAATCCACAATTCAGCTTGTTGCTTGATTGTCAATTTGATGGCGTGTACCTGCGTAGATGCGCCTCTGAAACACCGCGCATTGCGTTCCTTCTAGAGCTCCCAAGATATAAGGACGAAGAGAGAGTCTGCACCTCTTGCATATTGACTTGGCCACAAAGATCTCCATTCCTCCCACCAGTCTGTAATGGCGCCTACTGGCATGTGTATCATGTTGGCCCCCAGTTCTGTCGCTGCCTCGAACCATATTTGCTGAGCGAGGGAGCATTCGACCACGATATGGTCGATGGACTCAGGCTCCTGGCAGCACAGCCAACAAGTGTCGTGGGCGTCCAAACCATGTCTCCTCCTGCGGTCGGCGGTCCAGTGGCGTCGTCGCATCGCCAACCAAAGAAAGAGCTTTACCCGTAACGGTGCCCAGGTGTCCCAGATTCGAACGCAGCCGGGGATGGGGTGGGAGCCGAGCTGGAGCGCTTGGTAGGCCGAACGGACAGTGAACACCCCGTCTGATGCCCATCACCAGACCAGTCTGTCCGGCGCGTCCGTGAGCGTGAACCACCTGATGGTGTGCCAAAGCTGTAGGTACTCCGCAGCCGCTGGCACTGTGACACCTCCGGCGATTGTCCGAATCCAGTACCTATTGGGTAGAGCTTCAGCGACTGTCAGCCGGTCCTTGGTGCGCTTAGGCACGAACTGCAGCAGTGTTGGCTCCATGGACATGACTGAGACGCCGTTGATCCAACTGTCTTTCCAGAAAAGAGTGTTCCGGCCATTACCGACGACCGTGAAGGTAGATGCTCTGAAGAAGTCCAAAGCCTGAGCAGAGTGTTTTAGCGGCAGGTTGACCCATGCCCGCTCACTGTCCGTCTGCTGTAACCACATCCACTTGACCTGAAACGCCGTGGCGGCCAGCTTGAGGTCAGTGATGCCCAGTCCGCCCAGTTCTCGCGAACGGATGCACGTCTTCCACGCGACCATGCACTTTCCACGGACGTCGCCATCCTTCCCGCACCATAAGAAACGCCTGCAGATGGCATCAATCTCCGCACGCGCCCACGGTGGCAGGCCGTCCGCTATCATGCTGTAGATGGGAATGGCGGATAGGACCGACTTCACCCATACAAGCCGGCCACTTTTCGCCATTAATGGCCCAAAGCATGGGGGTAGTCTCTGAGCCACAGCTTCTACTGTCTTCCTGATCTGATTTTTGGGCAGCTTGACGTTGCTTAACGGTAGGCCCAAATACCGGACGGGGAACTCCACTACCTGGCAGCCTAGAACCTGTTGCACGGCTTGCAGTGAGTCCTCGGCTCCATATATATTCGTGATCGAACACTTGGACATGTTGGTTCGCAGCCCTGAGCAATCAGCGAAGATTTCCAGAATACCTTTGATGGCCGAGACTTCCTGGACAGTGGGATGTGCAAACAGAATCACGTCATCGGCGTACAAGCTGCATTGGAATCTGATGCCTTCTCTATTCAAGTCACGCAACACTCGTTGCTCTCTAGCCACCGCGAACAGCTTTGCAAGAATTTCCATGACTATGATGAACAACAACGGGGAGAGCGAGTCGCCCTGTCGCACTCCACGCCTGTGCTTGATCGGGGGTCCTGGCTGTCCATTTAGAAGGATGCACGAAGTGGCGGTTGACAACAATGTGGCAATCCAACGTCGCCAATGCTGGCCGAACCCCATCGCCCGGAGTACATCCAACAAGAAGGGCCACTGAACAGTATCGAATGCCTTCGCGATGTCTAGCTTTAGTAGGATCTTTGGTGATTTCTTCTTCCGAAGCAAGACGGTCGCCCGTTGTATGTACTTGTAGTTATCATGTATGGTTCTTCCCCGAATGAAGGCAGTTTGGTTCGGAGAGATGATCTCGTTCATCAGTGGCACCAACCGCAGTGCAAGGATCTTGGAGAGCAGCTTCGCCAGACTGTGGATCATGGTGATTGGGCGAAAGTGTGCTGGTTCTTGCGCATCTGTGGTCTTCGGCAGGAGCACGATGAGGGCTCCATTGAGTCTCCCGAACGCTCTGCTGTCTCCAAAAAGTACTGCGTTAATGGCCTCAATGACGTCCTTTTTGATCACTGACCATGCGTTCTTGTAGAACGCCCCGATGTATCCATCAGGGCCGGGTGCTCTATCCACTGGCAACGCCTGGACAGCATGCCAGACCTCCTCCTCGGTGGCCGGTGCATCAAGTTGCGAGAGATCTCGCTGCTCAATGCCGAGGGCGTGGAAGTCAATCTCTCCCTGTGCATTGCCGGCTTCGCCAAAGACTCCTGCAAAATGATCATGTAATGCCATTTCCATGGCTGCATGACTGGAAGTGAATGCCCCATCAACCTTGAGACGAGTGATCGTGTTCCGTCTTCTTCTTCCCCGGGCTAGAAGGTGAAAATACTTGGTATTTGCATCACCATCCTCCAGGTAGCGCACCCGGGCTCTCTGGCGGGCGATGGTTCGGTCTAGCGATGAGAGTCCTAGACACTTGCGCTTGAGTCTGGCACGCAGCTTGCGTTCGGAGGTCGTTAGGGTGCGGATGTCACAGAGTTGATCCAGCTTTAGTATTACTGCTCGTGCCATAAGCAATTGTTCTCTAACCAGTCCGATCCGGCGCATTGCCCAGCTTCTCAATTCTCTGCTCAGCCCTCTGAGAAGCGTGTCCAGTTTGATTATTGGGTCCCTGATCTCTTGTGAGCAAGACCACCCACGCAGCAAGGTCGCTTGGAAATCTGGTAACTTGGGCCAAAATATCTCGAAATGAAATCTGGGTCGGGGATTGGTGTCCAAATTTGTCTGCAGTAGAAGCGGACAGTGATCGGACGCATCGGAAGACAAAGCTTGTAGATGGCATGCGGGGAACTGATCTTCCCAGTCGAGCGAAGCCAACACTCGGTCTAGCCTGGCCAGCGTGGGCTGCTCACGTTCGTTACTCCAAGTATAACGTCGCCCATGGAGGTGAATGTCAAGCAATTGCAAGGTCGCCACGGTATCACAGAACTTTTGTAAGGTTCGCCTATTGATCCGGGCATTGCTCTTGTCCTCCTCATTTAGAATGAGGTTGAAGTCCCCAACAATGGCCCATGGCCCTGGGCACTGGTCACGTACGGCTTCCAGCTCTTCCAAGAACAGAGACTTTTGTGCTTCCTCCTGAGGTCCATAAACTACTGTCAGCCACCAAGGGTCGGCGGCCGCTGCAATCACTCTTACTGTGACCGAATAACAACCAATGTGCGGGTCCTGTAGGTTAGCATCAGGCGAACGTGCCGCGACGATGATGCCCCCACGAGTTTGCGCTGCTGGCACATACGCGAAGTCGATATAGTTCATGCCGAGCGTAGCCGCAATTGTCCATTGATCCACTGTTTGTAATTTCGACTCAATCAAGCATACAATGTGCGCCCGTACGTCCGCGGTGAGAGTGCGCACGGTGTCCCGACGGGCCCGGTCGTTAAGTCCGCGGACATTCCAGCAAAGTATAGTTGTGTTATTCATCGGATTGCACTACCCAGGGCGAACACGCTCAGGCGCGCGCTGGCGATCCGGCGGCTCCCGGATCTCCTGAACTTCGGTGATATCTTACGACGCTCAGGCGATGGTCGCTGCAGCAGCGGGGCTGGTCGCGGCCGCTTGACTTTGCCTGCAAACTCCTCGAAACGCTTCTAGGCCGATGCGGAGTTCTGTGGCGTTTTCGGTGTTCCTGGTGTAGCCAGGGCGGGGGACTGCGCCTCTGTGGTCTGCTCAACAATCGGTGTGGACGGTGGCGGGAGCTGCTGTCGGGATGGCACTGGTTTCTGGGCGTCTGTGTCGGTTCCTTGGCCGATTGGGACCGGTTCAGATGTGAGATCGTGAGGTGGGCTGTGCACCGTAGGAGGCGCCATCGCCGTGTCCTCGGTCTCACCGGCAGCTGCAGCAATGCTGTCTGTCGAGACGCCACCAGGGTCGCCACCAGCAGCTTGGCCGCTGTTCGTTTGAGTCTCTGTTTGAGTCTCTTCGACCTGGACAGCTGCTGGCGCCATCGTCGTGTCCTCGGCCTCGCCGGCAGCAGCAGCATCGTTGTCTGCCGACTCACCATCTGCAGCTTGGCCGCTGTTTGCATGAGTCTCATCATCCTGGACAGCGTCAGTTTGAATTCCTCGGTCCTGGGTCATGACAGGCGGTTGGTGAATTGAAGTGGACGCCCCAGCCTCTGTCTCCTCTTCATGAGTTTGCTGCATCCCAGTTGACACAGTTTCTAGCGTCTTTGCACTGATTGGTTGCTGATCCAATGCAATGTGATCTCCCGCACAAACGAGTCCTTCCTTATGGTGGTCGGTTACCTCGTTTTGTTCCGTAATCTGCTCAGGATCTGCCTCCGGCTGGGGGTCGTCAATTTTAGTAGAAGCCTGCAGAATGTTTTCGGATGGGGCCGGCACTGACTGTTTCGGCCGCCAAACTCTCTGCTTTACCTGATCGCAGCCTTGTCTTCTCTGAACATGGCGACGCGTCTCCCGGCGCCGGAAGTCGATCCGTTGTGGCGCAGGCACTCTGGCTTTCCCATTGGGTCCGATGCGCTGGTGCCCCCTGATGCGCTGATGCGGGCCCTCAGTGTCTTGTTGGCATTGCCGTCCACTGCTATTGCTCTGTGGTTCTACTCCGTCAGGTTCTCCACGAAGACACCGGTAGGGATGAGGGACGGCCCCTGAGTCACTGCCAGGCTGCGGCGAGTGATCATGGACGCATCGCAAATGTACTAGAACTTTATAGCGCCTGACGTCCTTCTTCCGCAACACCTGCCTCGCTGCCCAAACTCCTTCACCCGCTTGATTTTCTGGCACACCTAACCAGATGATTTTTGGTAGCTTGCTCGGGTTGTTGGACCACGCTGTGAGCCGGTACGTGGATAGGTCGTCGGCGGCCGCAGAGGTAACCTCGGACTCCTGAATCCAGCAGTATGGTGCGAGAAGTTTGGCGACGGTGTCTTCCCGCCACACGTGCGGCGGCACGCCCTCGAGCTCCAACGTGAGCTTGTAGTGCAATGTGGATAGCTCTGCATGGGCCACCCTGGTCCAGGGCAGGAGAACCAGGGGCGTGCGGCGGAGCGGCATCGGTGAAGATGCAAGGACACGTCCCCTGACCTCGGCGTTACGGCAGAATACCATGAAGCGCTCTGGAAAGAACTTCTTGACACGAACGTCATCTGGGTGCACCCTCGACGCGGTCACGACTGCCGCGGCGATCTCAGCAGTGTTGTACTCGTTGCTGTCACCGCTGGGCTGCGCCACCAGTGCCAGCTGTAGTGCCGCCTCCGCCGCATCGATGGCTTCGTCGCGCTGGATGAAACACTCGGCCTCCCGCGGCCTATCGGCCGGGTGGCCGGGTGGCTTCACGTCAGCGTTCTCCGGGATTGGATCTTCTGAAGATTGCCGCGAAGTTCGTATAAGGCATCCGTTTTAGTGCTCCTAGAGTCTAAGATGGACTGATTGCACCTCCTAATTAAGGTGTCTGTCAAGGTGGAAGGCATTATATTGGACGTCCTTGTTAGAGCGAGAAACCAGCTAGTGATGCAAAATGGTCTCTGTGTGTTTCGTCGAACAGTGTTGTACATGTATATTCAGGGTGTCATGACTGCAGGGTGTGTGAGCTAAACGATGGCTGCGATGGCGAACTGCTGGACGAGGGCGGGTTTCTGCTTCTGCTGAGCTATAGTGCTAATAATGTGCCATACCCACCTAATACATTCCATTAATGTGGACTCTGAACTCCGAACTCTGATACGCGTATCTGAATTCTGAACTCTCTCTGACGCGCACTGTCCTTTCCAGTTAAAGAAAATCATCAACTCTCCGATCCGATGGCATGGCATATCTGAACCTCCGCATCAGCGATATATCCGAGTCAACTGCTCACTAAAACCGAGGAGTACGTGCGATCCAATCAGGGCCACGCGAATGAATCCGCACGCTTATAAGAAACTATTTGCTGTGTCAGCGTACACCTCGTGCAACCGAACACTCCCTTTCTTCGTCAACTTGGACAGCCAATGCCCAATCACCGCGCGTACAGGCTACGAAGCTCAGCACAGGGCAGTGAGATCGACAAGGTGCAGTGGCCAAAGTGGCTCGATCTCAACGTGCAGGGCATGATTCGTCCCAATTGCCGTCCGTGTTCGTCCGTTCCCTGTATAAATAGCACTGGGAACTGAGAGTGTTGCACCAATTCAGCTCAGCGCCGGTAGATCCCATCCCAGTCGTCTAGTAGCTGGAGCCACCACGGTTCGAGCTCTGACATGGGTCCCGGAAGTGGAATGGCTGCGAAGCAGGTCGTCCTCTCCGCCGTGCTTGTGGCAGCTCTCGCGTGCAGCGCCGCGCACGCGTCGTTCGGCAGGCAGAGCTTCCCCAAGGGCTTCGTCTTCGGCACCGGCTCCGCGGCGTATCAGGTGATACATGGCATGGTCACCTTTCAGCCACGAATCCAATGCATTTGTGACTTGTGACTTTGTGTGTGTGTGAGCTAACAACAAGTTGCTATGGCTTGCATTGCAGTACGAGGGCGCATACAAGGAAGGAGGCAAAGGTCCAAGCATTTGGGACACCTTCAGTCACATCCCAGGTAGTACATTCGTTCTGATCACGATGAGCCCCGCATATGCATTTTCTCCATCTCTAGCTGATCCTGTTTGGTACCTGGACTCTGGAGATGAACTGCGTGCAGTGACCGGACGGTAACTGACACGCCGAAAATCTGCAAATGGCTGCAGGTAAAGTTAGGAACAATGACACTGGCGATGTTGCGGATGACTTTTACCATCGATACAAGGTGACAGGATGACTTCTGCTACTGTTATTAATTATGGTATCAGATGCGATCGAGCATTTTGAATTGAAATCGCTGAAAACCTGACCAATTTGCAGGAAGACCTGAAGCTCCTGAAGGACATGAACATGGATGCGTTCCGGTTCTCCATTGCGTGGACTAGGATCCTGCCAAGTAAGTACTCGCAAACGCATAATCTCTATCTGATCATTGAGATCACTGAATGAATTTCTTCGTTTTGAGTTGTGTGTCACTCCACGTGCTTGCTGCTGCAGCTGGCTCCCTCAGCGGACGAATCAACAGGGAGGGTGTGGCCTTCTACAACAACCTCATCAACGAGGTCATCGCAAACGGTATATTTGATCAATTAACTGATTCTATTTGCCATCCATGCAGCATACTTAATTATGTATAAAATCAGTGGATCGTCAACAATGACACTGCTGACATAAAAAATTAATGATCTCGTGACAGGGCTGAAGCCATTTGTTACCATTTTCCATTGGGACACACCCCAGGCCCTGGAGAGCAAATACGGAGGCTTCCTCAGTGAAAACATCATGTACGGCTACTACTACTGCTACCACATGCCATCAGTGATTAATTACTTGATCAGGGGCTCTACTTAATGAACTAAACTAACCGCGTACAATACACACGCGCGCGCAGCAAGGACTACGTGGACTTCGCGGAGCTGTGCTTCCGCGAGTTCGGCGACCGCGTCAAGTTCTGGACCACGTTCAACGAGCCATGGACGTACGCGTCGATGGGCTACGGCACGGGCGCGCACGCCCCGGGCCGGTGCTCACCGTTCGTCTCCAAATCCTGCATCCCCGGCGACTCCGGCCGCGAGCCCTACATCGTGACCCACCACATCCTCCTCGCCCACGCGGAGGCGGTGGCGCTGTACAACGCCAAGTACAAGCCGGCGCAGGGCGGGCAGATCGGCATCGCCGTGGTGTCCAACTGGTACGTGCCCAACGACGCCAACTCCGCCGCCGACGTCAGGGCCGTGCAGCGCAGCCTGGACTTCATGTACGGCTGGTTCATGGACCCGCTAGCGCGCGGCGAGTACCCGGGGACCATGCGCGCCTACCTCGGCGCCCGGTTGCCCACGTTCACCCCGGCGCAGGCGAAGCTTGTCAGGGGCTCCTACGACTTCATCGGGGTCAACTACTACACCGCCTGGTTCGCCGCCAACACGCCGCCCCCGGCCAACGCGTTGGAGCAGTCGTACAGCAGCGACGTCCGCGCCAACACCTCGGGCTTCCGTAACGGCGTGCCCATCGGCAAGCCGGAGTTCGTGCCCATCTTCTTCGAGTACCCGCAGGGTCTCCGCGAGCTCCTGCTCTACACCAAGCGCCGGTACAATGACCCCGTCGTCTACGTCACGGAGAACGGCATCGCCGAGGAGAACAGCAGGCGCATCCCGCTCAGGGAGGCGCTCAGGGACGGGCACAGGATCAGGTTCCATTCCCAGCACCTGCAGTTCGTGAACCACGCCATCAGGAACGGCGTCAAGGTCAAGGGCTACTTCACCTGGACCTTCATGGACTGCTTCGAGTGGGGGGACGGGTACCTTGACCGCTTCGGCCTCATCTTCGTCGACCGCCTCGACGGCCTCAAGCGCTACCGCAAGGAGTCCAGCAAGTGGATCGAGAGATTCCTCAAGAGAGAGGAGACACATTACTGATGAGAGCACCATCATGAGCACCATCGTGTCTCTGGTTTTGATACGACGACATTGCCGCGGCCGGATGGACTGGCCACCAACGATACCTCCACCGTGTTTTTACTTGCAAAAGAGAGTGATTTGCTCATAGAGTGGTTGTGTGGTCTGCTGCCTTTTTTTCTCGCTGCCGTCGAGTCTCCTGCGAGGGAGGAAATAAAACTCATTGCCGAGCTATAATATTTGCCAGTTGAATTTTGTATTGTAATTCAATTCTTCCCAATCCAAAAAAAAAAAGGAAAACACCACATGTGCGAATGTTCCACTCAAGAGGCATGTTACGATTTTTTTTTTTTGAAAAGTTTGCAAGAGTTTTGTACTAATCCATTAATCTGTGCCCTCGTGCTGGTTAAAAATTTAGAAGACTAAGTATATTACCTTGACTAATAAAGATTACTATTGTTAATGTTTTTCTCATTGTTCCTTTTCTAACACATGACGCATAGTCTAGTCATTTTATCTAGTTGTGATAATAATAAGCTTATAAAATAAGGTAATGATACTGTGCGGGCGTCCGTCCCGCACGCAACGAGTCGACCGAGCACGATCCCTTGCGCAGCGTTCTTTGGCCCAGTTCAGGCGCACGTGGAGTCGGTGGGCCTGCATTTTTTTCCCAGTGTACTTGTTTTTTTAATTATTATCAGATACTATACTTTTAGCCTTGTCGGCCCTTGCTCTTTTTTTCCCAGAAAACTGGGCGCCTTTGCCCGGATTCAGTAACTTTGTGAAGCAAAGTTACAACGTAACATTCCCTCAATCTGCACCCTCCAGCTGCCATCTGATGGCTACAGTTATTTCCAAACCAGCACTCTACTTTCCAACCGACACCAAGTCGCCAGCAAACACAGGAGTGCAGCAGTTCAATCTTAGAAGTGCAAAATTAAATAAATTCAAGTAAAATAAATACTATAATCATTAGGTTTTTTTTTTTCGAAAATGACTATAATCATTAGTAGAACTTAGCATTTTTCTGTTTGGAAGTTCTAGGTTCACCGCACTAATACACGCCACATTCATTTGTTCAAGACATTTGGTTAGTCTATTTACTTGTATCTGTCTATCCATTCGAAACTTCTTTACTTGTATAGTACATGACGCCATGCTATATATTTGATTTGTGTGTGTGTGTGTCTAAACTAATATAATCAGAAATCTTTGATATCTATCTTATCGATTTCGCCAGCCGAAAGATTACAAACAGACGTGTGAGGCTTTTGCCAGCCGAAAGATTACAAACAAAAGTGTGAGGCCTTCTGATAGACTCGGTCTACATTGAAGCAAGAGTATTCAAATGAATACCCATTATTTGTTGAATGCAACATACTATAGGTCAACAGTTGTGGATTCCTAAAGTAGACAAGTAGACATGTGAGGCAGTGTTGTCCAAGGCAGCTTGCAATGCGAGCTCGCGGTCAGAGCTGGCTAAGAGCGCTAAGCATACGTACCATGAACACAACCACCACTAGTGGCGGAGCCAGGATTTAGATATAGTGAGAGACGGGTCATTGAGTGCCCACAAAAAGTATGGGGCCCCCACTAAATCTTGACGTCGGCATAAAAAATTACCGACTTTAATATTGACTTAAGAACTATAATTACTGATCTTTAATCACTTCATCTTGAAAAAATGCTAAATATCTAAATTAAAGATAAAAAATATTGGTGATAGGAACACATAATATTTACTTCATTAAAACACTTAATATTAGAAGGTTCAGAGGTTTATTTTACAACAAAAAATTGGAATCGGCTAAGAAAGTTTCTACTACCAAAATTAGAATCATTTTCTTTCTTCAAAAATATTGAATTGTCTCTTTATGTCATTATGATTATCCTTCATAAATAATAAAAAAGCTTAAACTATAACGGGATCCCAACTATAACATACTCTGTACTAGCTTACGTGAAATCGGAGAACCAATGTACAACCATCATGAAATTAGTCTCTAATACCAAAATTAATATAATATTGTTTCACTTGAATTTATTTAATTCTGCACTCGTGAGACCAAACTGCTGCTGGTTGCTAGGATCTGCACTCCTGAGAGTATGCGTTTGTGCGACTTGGCGTGGACCGGAAAACAGAGTGCTGCTTTGGAATCACTGTAGCCGTCAGATGGCAGCTGGAGGGTGGAGATTGTTGTAAATCCGAGCAGAAAACCGACCAAGAACGATGAAGAACAAGCGGATTAAACCAAAGGGGAGACACAAGATTTAACGTGAAAACCCCCTTCAAAGCAAAGGGGAAAAACCACGGGCGCCAGCCACGGAAACAATCTCACTATAATCACGAGTAGCAGTACAATCGCCGTTGCGGCGGCTTACAAGATGAACGGGAGTGTCTAATCTGAATGGGGATAGAATGGAGTGGAGAGGAGTGGCGGCTATGGTGGAAACCCTAAGGGTTGTATGCCGTACCGTACCAAGCCTCCGCTTCGCTCCGGCCCAAGCCTCCGGCGACGGGCCTCCGCTTCGCTCCGTCAGAAATAGGCCTTTATCTTGGGGATGAATTTGGAGCATATCCAACAGAGATTGAGCGAATGTTACGTTGTAACTTTGCTTCACAAAGTTACTGAATCCGGATCGAGTCTAAAGGGCCTAATTGCTCCTTGGTTGCATAGTTTTTTTTTTGAGGTGTTGATGTCAAGCTTCAGGACAACAAATAAATATAGACATATCTTCAATCCACTTTGCCAATGGTTGCGGCCAGAGTTCGAGAGAGGCGATGAAGAATATTCTTGATGTGCACAATGAAGCTCTTAAAGAGAAA
Source organism: Themeda triandra (assembly GCA_018135685.1). Taxonomy (NCBI): domain Eukaryota; kingdom Viridiplantae; phylum Streptophyta; class Magnoliopsida; order Poales; family Poaceae; genus Themeda; species Themeda triandra. Next base: position 309,349 of record JAENPR010000201.1, on the reverse strand, counting down.
TATTTGGCAATGCCCTTTGATGTGGGCTCACTAATAAATGCAACTTTCATTCAAATTTTTAAAGAATTGAGTTTGGAGTAGGGTGCAAGGATGGATATATGAAACAATGCTTATCGGCGGGCCGAAAGGAAGTGCTGATCAAAGCGGTAGTGCAAGCAATCCCAACCTTCTCTATGTCATGCTTCAAACTACCCCGAGGGCTATGCCAACATATTGATGGCCTATTGCGCAAATTCTGGTGGGGTTGCGGTGATCAAAAGAGGAAGACGTGTTGGATGTCATGGGAGGACATGCCAAAACCAATCTTTTGGTGGCCTTGGCTTTCGGGATATGGAGTTGTTTAACCTTGCAATTTTAGCAAAACAAGCATGGTGACTGCTATGGGATAATGGTTCTCTTAGTGCTCAGGTTTCTAAAAGTTGCCTAGTTCTCATACATTGATTTCCTTGTTGCGAGATTAATGCATCTCTTTCGCCAATTTGGCAGTCTATTGTGTGGAAAGCCAGGAAGTATTCAAAGAGGGATTCATATGATAGATTTTTATAGATAATTCAACAAATGTGGTCGATGGACTGGTTAACAATGTCGGGATTGAGGAGACCGGTGCCATGCAATTGGAAGAACCCTCCTCAATTGGTTAGCGGCCTTATTGACTCATCATCAACGCAAGCTTTGATCATTGGAAGCTGCGGGAGTTCTTGAGACCGACAAATGTGGTGGTGATCACAAGCATTCCCTTAAGCACTCGGAACCCAGAAGACTTCTGGGCTTGGCATTTTGAGAAGCGGGGTAGAGGCCATCGGGTGTAAAGAAGGTCTCTTGCTTGCCGGCGACTTGATTTTGCGGGATTTCCGACATGCCGAGTTAACAGGAGCATCCAGGAAGAGAGCATGTGCACTTTATGGACATGTAGTCTAGAAGATTTGAGCTACATCGCGCGCATGTAATTTTGCAGATTTTGTCAATGAACAATTCAAATGTTGATGCCCATAATTGACCTATAGGTATTATTTATGCTAATTATGGTAGATGCTTTTGGTTAATTTCTCCGCCTTATGGCTTTTGTACTTCTTATGAAGAATAATAAAGGTTTGTTTCTGCTAAAAATGCAACATGTTTGATGTTCTTACTTGAATTGCGGATGCATGATTAAGTACTCAAATGTAGGGTTTCACGAACCGATGATAGTGACTATTTGAAAACAAATCTTACTATTTAGAGGCTTCAACGGAGGCACCACGTGAACTCTCACTAGATGCGCTAAGAAAATAGATAAATCTAACAAATTCTCACAATAATCGAAACATCGGCCTTTAATTTTACAAACTCTAATCATCATCTCCGATAATAACCATTGAATTTATTGTAATTTATATAAAAGAAATTACCCACCTCTGCCATTATAAAAAATACTTAAAGTAACCCTATAATTTTACATATAAATTACCCACATGTGACATTATAGTAAACTAGTTAGTAACCCCGCGCAAAGCGCGGGTAGTTGGGCATGAAGCTGACAGTGTCATATTGTACAGATTTAAGTAAGCAACAAAGGCGGTGTATACACTTGTCCGCCTCTCTTTGAGCCGGTTGGTAAATTGAGTAATAATACCTGAGCAAAATATATATTTTTAAAAGAGGGCTGAAATCATTTGCCTAATGGCACACAAATATATGGAACCATGTATATATCCAAATTGCAGAGGAGTCAACATTTTTTAGGCATTGATTGATAGCGTTTTGTAAACCACGAACCAAAAATTATGGCTGTTTATCTGTATGTGCGAGCTGAGCATGCAAAACACAACACCTGCTGAGGTACTGCAAGGCAATTGGTGCAAAATTAGAAAACAGAGGCCTTTTGGGCATTTTACCGAGCATCTGAAGGGCACATAACACAAAGCACAAAGAACACAGCAGATGGGGCACTCAGGGTGGTTAGAGATGAGGGAGGTTGTGCCGCTAGGGAGAACGTGAGGTGAAAGGAGGAAGACACAGAAGTACCTGGACAACGCCGGTGGGCTGGCGTGCGGCGACGGAAGCCGGGTCGCGCCGGCGTCGCGAGGACGGTGGCGGCTGCGGTCCGAGGGAGGGGGAGGAGATGGCGTACGACGTTTGTCTCCAAGCTGGGGCGGGAGGGAAGCCGGCGGCGCTGTCCGGGCAGGGGCGTCGCTGCTGTGGAGGGTGCCGCAATCGGGGCTGGCAGCAACGGAGGGAGAGGGAGGGCGAGGATTCCAGAAGCCTGGACGGATGGCTGTCTGAGGACCGGAGGATGCAGATCGAACGGCTCAGGTAGAGTTATTACAGGAAAATGTGAGGAGGGCTCCATCCACAGGATTGAGGTATATGGATAGATAAATTATATTTTCCAAAAGAATAGAAAATTGTGATGTTGCCACATAGTTTTTTTTGAATATGACGTCGGCACATAGTTGGTTAGTATAAAATATTAGAGCATCTCCAACATTGGTTCGGGCCATCCAAAGGGAAGGAGAGCTTTGGCTTCAGGCTGGGTACTCGCCCATTTCGTTGCTCGTTAGCTTTTGGTCGCAAAACTCTGTTATTTTGTAATCAACTTGCGGTGTATCCAGTAGTTTAGGTGGTTGGGTTTGACGCGGCTGCTCGCCCGTCAACCGAACTTTGTTCGAGCCGTTTTAGGCCGCTCCTTCCCTCTTAATGAAATACGGGCACTCTGCGCTCTCGCGAAAAAGAGCATCTCCAACGGTTATGCAATTTTGGTTTGACATTTGTTGTTGTTTGCCAATTCTCAAAACGATATGGAGAGGAAAAAATAAAGCCATCTCCAATAGTTTGGCATTTGAACTTGGCATTTTAGGAAAAAAGGGAAACTAAGCGAGGCGTGGGCGGTTCGCGAGACAACTATGGCGGGATTCTCGGGATTTCACAAATGCCAAGCCACCGGTGCCTATGCAAAAATGCCAACTTTCCTCCCTCAAATGCCAAGTTACCCAAAATGCAAAACTCAAATGCAAAACTGTTGGAGACCTCTTTTAAAACTTTTAGGCAAATTTCAAGAATGCAAACCCCAAATGCATAACTGTTGGCCTATCTATCACATTGACTTAGTTAATATATTATAATATTAATATAAATATTTTGTAGCCATCATGTTTATAACTATATTAGTAAGCTTTTTGTTGTAAAGAAAAAGTGCACATGTTTGGTCATATAGATAAAAAAATTACCCACCTTATATATGATTATTCATAGATAAATTAATAAAAAATATTAGATTGGCCAAGCAATCACGTTCACTTGGTTAATTTAACTTGGTTAATATATTTTAATATTAATATAAATATTTAATAGCCATCACATTTATATTTACATTAATAAACTTATTGTTGTTGTAAAGAAAAGGTGTAAAGGTTTGGCCATACAAATACAAGAAAATTTTGATTTGCCTTATATATGATTATTCATAGATAAGCTAATATAAAATATTAGATTGGCCAACCAATCATGTTCACTTGGTTAATGTATCAATAAACATTCAATAGATGCACACTAAAAAACACTAGAAAGTCTCATATTAATGATAAACATCAAGGCATTAAATCAAAACTCTAACCATTCATAACCATTGAATTTGTTCTATTTTATAAAATACCCACCTATACTATTATACAAGATATTTTTAAAAGAAAAACACAAACTTTGTCCTTGCAAAAAAAAATCTTGGATAGCATTACAAACATTCTTTTCATAGTTAGTTAAGTATAAAATAAAATATTAGATTGTCCCACCTATCACGTTTAGTTGGCTAGTGTATTTATTAATAAAGTGCTATAGAAATATATACAAAAAACAAATAGCATCAATTTTCATCAACCACATAGAAATATAAATCTATTTGTGTACCATGATCATGGTGTTTGTCATGCAATTTTCATAAAGTACTTCTATATAAAAAAGGTAAATTATTGTCATCGTCATTATACTATTTTAGTTTACTGTTGCGTTGATTAACAAACTTTGAGTGAGATTTATTAAACTAGCAATGGAACTATGAAAAATCAAATTAACCAAGCATCACCGGAGTATGGGATGCAATCTTTCTTGGTAGCGGCGAACAAATAAGTTTCTCTCTCACACACTTAAGATATATATTTTTGTATTTTTAATAAAATGTTTGGCATCTATAAGAATAATATAACCACAACTACATAAAATTTTGTTGCTACAAAACCAAACATCTTGAGAAGTGAGGATATTATTACTCATTTCATTCCAATTATAATTCATATTGACTTTTTTTAGTACATCTATTTTTCTATATATAATATTATGTACTCTCTAGATACATTTAGCAAAATGTATGAACAAAGAAAGTCATAATTACTTATAATTTGGAACGGGTGGAATATATACCATAGGTGTCTACATCTTTCCCATCGAAACCTTACGCCAAACTCCATCACTAACCTTAAGTGACATGGTATGTGCTAAAAATTTATTAATTACCTATATCATCATGATACTTATGAAAAGTAAATATTAAATATTTACTCCTGAAGTTTGAAACCGTGTGAGAATACGGGTTGATGGACTAGTTGACATAAAACAAAATCCAAATCACAACCTGGTCGAGCTATTTTATTTTATTTTATTTTATTTTTAGAATCGGTCGAGCTACTGAATATGTAGTCTAAGGGATGGCCGGATGGACAAGAAGCCCATTTAGCGTTGTTACAAAGGCCCAACGGGGCAACGGTCCAAAAGAGAGACGATGCAATACCTTGACAAATTCTAGAATCTACTTATTCTGACCATTCCCGCCGGTTCCGATGAAATTTTGATGTAGGACTAGTGCCATCGGCTAGCTTATGAAATTATTTTTCCATCCATAACTAGAATATCGAAAACGAAGTCCGGATGCAATTTGGGCATCGGTTTAAGTGCGGGCTACTCCTAGAGTCCAAAATGGACTCACTTAATACAGATTGGGCCGCATTTGTTTTAGTGCGGCTGCTCTCAGAGTCCGAGATAAACTAGAACTTGATATGCACCGACTCTCCAACTTAACCAGGACCCTCACACTGGCCTGCTAAATTTGTGGTTTAAGGAGGAAGACGTACTTAGACATCTCCACATAATTGGGGCATGTTTCCACTTGGCCTAAGTTCCTAAAATAAAATTCTAACATGTGTCCTTGAGTGGGCACAAAGTGGTGTTTTATTTTGTTTGGGAAGAATTCGATTACATTACACAATTCGAGTGGCAACAATATAGCTTGACAATGAGCTTTATTCTCCCCTTACTTACTGGACAGTCGACGGCAACGAGAAGCAGCAGATGACACAACCACTCTATAAAAATTTTAAAAAAAGGCAATGGTGTAGCACCAAATCACTACTCCTGCAAGTAAAAATTAAACGGTGGAGATATAGATGATGGCTCGTCCATACGCTGGCCACGGCAATGGCATAGCAGCACGCAGTTACCAAATCCGGCGGAGATGATGGCGCTCATGACGATCAGTAACGTGTCTCCTAATATCACTTGAGGAATCTCTCGAGCCAGTAGCTGGACTGCTTGCGGTAGCGCTTGAGGCCGTTGAGGCGATCGATGAAGATGAGGCCGAAGCGGTCCAGGTACCCGTCTCCCCACTCGAAGCAGTCCATGAACGTCCAGGTAAAGTAGCCCTTGACCTTGACGCCGTTCCTGATGGCGTGGTTCACGAACTGCAGGTGCTGGCTGTGGAACCTGATCCTGTGCCCATCCTTGAGCGCCACCTCCAGCGGAATCGACGCGTTGTTCTCCTCGGCGATGCCGTTCTCGGTGACGTAGAGGACCGGGTTGTTATACCGGCGTTTCGTGTAGAGCAGCAGCTCTCGGAGCCCCTGCGGGTACTCAAAGAAGATGGGCACGAACTCCGGCTTGCCGATGGGCACGCCGTTGCGGAAGCCCGACGTGTTGGCGCGGATGTCGGTGCTGTAAGTCTGCTCCAGCGCGTTGGCCGGGGGCGGCGTGCTGGTGGCGAAGTAGGCGGTGTAGTAGTTGACGCCGATGAAGTCGTAGGAGCCCCTGACGAGTTTGGCCTGCTCCGGGGTGAACTGGGGCAGCCGGGCGCCGAGGTAGGCGCGCATGGTGCCCGGGTACTCACCGCGCGCGAGCGGGTCCATGAACCAGCCGTACATGAAGTCCAGGCTGCGCTGCACGGCCCGGGCGTCCGCGGCGGAGTTTGGGTCGTTGGGCACGTACCAGTTGGACACGATGGTGATGCCGATCTGCCCGTGCTGCGCCGGCTGGTACTTGGCCTTGTACAGCGCCACCGCCTGCGCGTGGGCGAGCAGGATGTGGTGCGTCACGATGTAGGGCTCGCGGCCGGAGTCGCCCGGGGTGCAGGATTTGGAGACGAACGGCGAGCACCGGCCCGGGGCATGCGCGCCCGTTCCGTAGCCCAGCGACGCGTAAGTCCATGGCTCGTTGAACGTGGTCCAGAACTTGACGCGGTCGCCGAATTCCTTGAAGCAAACCTCCGCGAAGTCCAGGTAGTCCTTGCTGCGTGCGCGTGTATAGTACGCGGTTAGTTTAGTTCATTAAATAGAGCCCCTGATCAAGTAATTAATCACTGAAGGCGTGTTGTGGACTTATGGTAGTAGTAGCACACGTACATGATGTTTTCACTGAGGAAGCCTTTGTACTTGCTCTCCAGGGCCTGTGGTGTGTCCCAATGGAAGATCGTGACAAATGGCTTCAGCCCTATCACGAGATCATCGTTATTGTTGTTTTTTATGTCGATCAGCAGTGTCGTCGTTGACGATCGATTCATTATACATGTATAATAAGTATGCTCCATGGATGCCAAGGAGTCAAAGGACAGTTAGTTAACTGATGAATTACCGTTTGCTATGACCTCGTTGATGAGGCTGTTGTAGAAGGCCACCCCCTCCTTGTTGATTCCTCCGCTGAGGGAACCAGCTGCAGCAGCAAGCACGCGGTGACACACAACTTAAAGCGAAGCAATTCATTCAGTGATTGCGTTTGCGAGTACTCACTTGGCAGGATCCTGGTCCAGGCAATGGAGAACCGGAACGCATCCATGTTCATGTCCTTCAGCAGCTTCACGTCTTTCTGCAAATTAGTCAGATTATATTAGCGATTTCAAAATGCTCGATTGAATCGGAGCTAATAATTTTCTATAATAACAGTAGTAAGTCATCTCCTGTCACCTTGTATCGATGGTAAAAGTCATCCGCGACATCACCAGTGTCATTGTTCCGAATTTTACCTGCAGCCATTTGCAGATTTTGGTCATGTCAGTTACCGTCGAGTTACTGCACCCAGTTCATCTACAGGAGGAGCTAGAGATCGAAAAACGCCTACGGGAGCTCATGACGATCAGAACATATACATGTACCTGGGATGTGACTGAAGGTGTCCCAAACGCTAGGACCTTTGCCTCCTTCCTTGTATGCGCCCTCGTACTGCAATGCAAGCCATAGCAACTTGTTGTTAGCTCAAAGGCATACTCACAAGTCACACACGCATTCGATCCGTGGCTGAATGGTGACCATGCCATGGTGCATCACCTGATACGCTGCGGAGCCTGTGCCGAAGACGAAGCCCTTGGGGAAGCTCTGCCTGCCGAACGACGCGTGCGCGCCGCACGCGAGAGCTGCCAGAAGCACAGCGGCGAGGACGACCTGCTTCGCCATTCCACCACTTCCGGGACCCATCGTGTCTCAGAGCTCGAACCGTGGTGGCTCGAGACTGGGACTGGGATCTGCCGGAGCTGAATTGGTGCAGCACTCTCATCAGTTCCGGCGCTATTTATAGAGGGAACGGCGTCCCTGCTTGTGCCAGTCGACGAGCTGTCTACGTCGTAATAATCTGTAAACAAGTACTACAAGTACCACATGTCCACATCTACTCAGATTTTCCCCCCCCAACTTGGAGAGCCAGAGGAGACATACATGACTTCAATACTGAGGAGACATACATGACTTCAATACTTCATGGTCTATCTAGCTGCATAATTGGGACGAATCATGCGCTGCACGTTGAGATCGAGCCACATCTCGATCTCGCGGCCTCGAGCTTCATGGCCTGTACACGCGGCGAAGCCGGTGATTGGGTGTCCAAGTTGACGAAGAAAGAAGGGATTGCTTGGTTGCATTGCATAAGGCTAGTATCAATGGAGTTTTATGAGAGTTTCATGGGCATTAAATATGCTGATGTGGCACTGTATTAATGAAGAGAGAGAGGATGAGAGCTTCGTAGGGCGAGAGAGAGTTTCATCCCCATGAAACTAGCTTGTCTGTTGTTTGAAAATATGGAGCGTTGGAACCCGGGACATGAATCCTCCCACTGAGACTAGCCTAAGGTGTACTACACTGCAAATATAGTTTGATTGGATCGCCATCCTCGATTTGATTGGGCAGTTGACTCGGATATTGCGGATGCGGAGGTTCAGATGTTCCATCGGACACCGGAGAGTTGAACTTCTTTAACGGGAAAGGACAGTGCGCGTCAGAGAGGGAGTTCAAAAAATTCAGATCACTAGATCAGATACGTGTATCAGAGAGTTGAATTCGTATAGAAAATGTAGCCAAGTCGCCAGGCCGTTCATTAATGGAATGTATTAGGTGGGTATATAGCAGCAACTCAGGGTGTTTAGATTCGGACACTAAAGTTTAAGATGTGTCACATTGGGATTTTTTACATAGAGTGTCACATCCAAATTACAGAAATCATCAGTAATCCGTGAGACGAATTTATTATGCCTATTTAATCCATATTAGCACTTATTTACCGTAACACCCCGCTATCCTCGCAAATTAGTCATAATCTGTGCAATTAGTTTCCTAACTAGTCTATTTTTAATACTTCAAATTAGTGTCAAGCAGACTAAATTTTAGAAGAGGGACCAAACATCCGATGAGTATTTACCCTCACCCAGTTGGCCACCGACTTACTCACCCGGTCAGGGCGAATCTAGCTCAAAATTCCGTTGATGTCACTTCTACTACACCATAGCTTATAATAGAAATCACATAGACTCACTGTTGTCAGATAACAACAGTGAGCTGGCTCTGCCCCCTGTCCCTGCACGGCACGACCAATTTGAAATCGTCACGGAAGATGGAATAATCATGGCAGGCTCGGGCTGTAGCGTGCTTGGGCCCACGTGGAGCATGGATCCATTTGTAAGAGAGTGGAAGTTAGTGGGCCTCTTGTTTTTTCAAATGCGTGATTCTTTCTGTTATGAAACAAGTTGAAAACGGTTAACATTCTCCCCTCTATTTCTCACAACCGAGACAGTAGCTAAAATAAAAGAAGACAAAAGCATAAAAGTAGAAGAACTATTGTTTATATTCTATGAAACTTGATATGTGCACATGGTTTATTAAAACTCCATCAAGAAACCCAACAACAAAATGTTGTTTTTGGAGAAAAGTGTCATAGCATTCACAAGTTAAGTTGCATACAATGTTTTTTTTTTGGAAATATGAGGTTACTCATTCATTTAATAATCCATTAAATAAATAAAGGAGAGGTAAATACTAGGATTATAGGGTTGTCATTTCCTTATCACGTTGTCCATCATATTAAGATCGTAGGCAACAAGGGCCTCACCTTCATGTCGTGTCAGCAGGGCGGAGCTTGCTTACCCCTTAACACCCCCACCCCCCCCCCTCATGTTCATGAACAAACTAGCTAAGTCTATCAAAATCTAGCTAGGTTTACTAGGCTTGAAACTACCTAGGTTTGAAACAAAATAGATAAGCCTATCAAAATCCACTTCCTTTTCGTGTTTAGAATCCCCCCTACCCCACCCTAATATAGCCACAAGCTCCGCCACTAACCAAATTCTAATTTATTTTCATGTTGTGTCATGTTTTGTCCCATGACAAAAGGTCATGGTACAACTTCCCCCTTAAACGGTGCGGCCCAAACCCTTGGCATTGTGCATATATTTTAGTAATTTATAATTTGTAACCCAGGGCGTTGATATTCGTGAACGTTCATCGATTGGGAATTGAGCGACAAGGTTTAATTCCTTTTTAGGAAATAAATGATTTCCACCTATTGCCTTATTCGGTAGTACTCAGCAACGCGGCCCCAGTTGCATACGCGCACTAGCTGCAGACTTGTTATGACGTCAGTGCTGATGCAGTAGTAAAAAGCAAAGCATTTCTTTTAAATTGTGATAACTTTTGAACGGTGTATTCATTTTCAATTTCGCCTGCAACGGTGTGTTTTACGTGACGAGATAAACGAAACAAGACCCCACTTGTATTTTTTTTAAGAATTTTATTTTCTTAGCAACAACTTATATGCACTAACTTATGCATATAACTTATATGAAAAACATAAAAACTCATAGAGTTATAAAACAAAACTTATTTAAAAAAATATGTTAAACACATATGGATGAATTAACTTCTAAATGGTGCCAAAACTTGCAAACACAAAAACTATTAACAAACAAGGAAACAAATTAACGTATAACTTCACTCGTAAAAAAAAACTTAGAACTTATACCACAACTTAAAAACATAGCTTGTGTATAAAAGTTATCGATCAAAACTTAAATACATAAGTTATTATATACAACTTGTGTATATAAGTTATTCAATAGTGCATAGGTTGTAAGTTTAAGTTATACGTTGCAAATTAACATGCATAAGTTGTCTGCTAAAAAAAATATACATAAATTGTAACTAAATGAAAATATTCGAAACATATATAAGTGGTACCTAGTTTTATTCGTCTCGTTACGCAAAAACACCAAACGGAATTAAAAATGGACATAATGTTGAAAAGTTATAGCATTTTGAATTAAGTGTTCCTTTTTTTAAAAAAAAAAATACCGTAGCAGTATGGACACGCAACGCACGTGTTAGGCTAAGACTGATGCTGTCCCCCGCCCCCGCCCCCCACCCGCCCCCTCGGTCACCGCAATACCCAACAGTGCCTAAAACATCTAAAGGACAATTGATCAAACCACGTCCGTAGATTCACTTCGTTTATTTTGATTGAGAGGAACTGAAGTGTACAATATATAGGCATTCGACTAATATAGCTCGGCATGCAGCAGAGCTTTATTTCCCCTCTCGTAGCAGGCACAAGGACACCAATGGGGGTGACCCCATAGACTACAAGCATACATCAAAACAATCACTCTCTGCAAACAAATAATTCATCATACCCGGTCGCGTCCTCTTGGCCACAACGACATGGTACCTGCCAATGGAAACGGACGAGATGGACCCTTATTGTGCACAGTGAGGCACTCAGTGAGCGATCATATCTATCGCTTCAGGAAGTTCTTGTAACATCCTAGATGTTAATTGCAACTAAAACTTGATTTAGAATTTTATTAAGGCCTAATCTTCGAGCATCATGGCATTAATGCATTCTTGTTTTAATATTGTTTTTGATGAGATGCCTTGTTTACAATATGAAATGATGCTTGTGATTGCTAATGCCCGATTAGTTAGTGTAGAAATAAAATCGAGTTCCAATTTCGTTTCAAAACCTGGTTTTTCCGGAAACCCTACTTTTACCCCTTTTCTCTATTTCAAAATCTACAAAGAATTTGGGGTTGGTCCAAAAAGCAATATTGTGGGTCTTGATGAGAGCTTCAATGTTGGTGTTCAAAGTTTTTCAAGTTTCCAAAAAGAATTTCAAATAAATTTGAAATTCTAGTTTTCCCAAGCGATTGTCCCCTTTTGATTTCAAATCCATAATTCAAAAACTATGCATATTTTGGAAAAACTCTTTTTGGAGAAAATGTGCAGTTTGAAAAGTTGAGTATTCCATAGTTTTGGAGTTTTTCAAGTTCTTTAGAAAAATCAAAAGTAATTTCAAATATTTCATTCTAGGGTTTTTGTTCCCTTTTCAAAATTTGATTCAAATTCAATTTTCCTTTCAAAATTTGAAAATGGCCCAGTTGAGAAAGTTGTAGAGCATGAAATTTTAGCTAGGGTTGCTTTTTGGAAAATTTTGAGCACAGTTCAAATTTTTGGAGTAATTTGCAATTTTCCCCTGCTGTTCCCGTGGCCGACGTCGGCAATTCCCCGTTCCTCCACTTTGGAGCTCCCACCGCCGAGGCCATGGCGCCATGCCGGCCCATTCCGCCCGGTCGCCGCCGGCCGCCAGCGCGTGGCCGAGCTCGGCTTCGCTGCCCTCGTGTCGCCTCTCCATTCGCCGTCTCGCCTTAAAGCGGCCGGCCAAGCCCCTTTTCTCCTCTCCTCGCCTTTTCTTCTGCGCCGCCGACGCCATCGTCGCCCGAGCCGCCACCGCGATCGTCGTCGTCGTGCCACGATTTTCGCCATTAGCTAGCTCTCTAGCGCCGCCTCGAGCTCCCGCGGCCGTAGCACCCCTCGCGGCGGCTTAGTTCCTTCGGAACCGCGAGCATCGCCGCCGTCTTCTTCAAGTCCGGCGGCCGCTCTACCGAGTTCGTCGTCGTCGTTTACGCGTCCGGTGAGCTTCGAGTTGCATTCTTCGCCCGTCATTTCGCCTTGCCACCGTGGTCACGGTCGGCTCAATAATTTGTGCGCGCACGTCGGGAGTAGCCGAGACGCCGACCTTGCCAGCCGGTTCGCGCCGCCGCCATCGTCGCCGCCGCTGTCAAGCTTCGTCCAGCCCACCTATGACCAATCTAGCGTGAGCATCATCGTCGTGGTGAGCTCCTCCTCTTGATCATTCTCTTGATTGACTGTTTGCGTCGTCACCGCCGCCGACCCGCGCATCGCCGCCGGAGCTCTGCTCGGCATCGCCGCCGCTCGCGTAGCCGCTTAGGCTCGGGGCCGTTTTGGACTCAATTAGTGTGTGCGCCGCATCCGCTTGAGGTCGTAGGAGCTGATGGTCGCATCGTCGTCGCCAAGGTCGAGCCCAGTCGCGGCTCCGTCGCATCCGCGCGCCGCCGGGCCGCCATGGCCGCCGGCGTGGGTCTTCTGCCGCTCGCGCGTCGCATTAGCTAGCCTAAAGTGTGCGTCGCGTCACGTAGGTGCCATAGGGCAAAGTCCGATCGCCGGGAACCTCGCCGTCGGCCGTCCCCGCCGCGGCCGAGCACCACCGCGACGTCCTCCGCTCGGGACTCCTCCGGGGACCACGCGACCTGAATTAGAGCAAGTCCGGGGCCTTAGTGTAAAGACCATGACTCATTTAAATAGTGTAGAATAGTGTTTGGACTTGATTGTTAATAGGTAGAACTTCGGGGGCCTTTTGCAAGGTTGCCGGGCCGGGCCTCGACGGCCGCCACTTGGGCCGGCCTGTTCCGCCCGGCCGGGCCGGCCTGCTCGCGGCTCGCTCCCGCACGCGTAGCGACGCCGGGCTAGCTGGGCCTAGTGGGCCGACTTCGGCCGATGGGTCGTTTTTCTTTTTAAGATTGTTTTATTCTTTTACTGATTTGATGAATAGTAATGTCTTTTGTTATTTTCATATAGAATTATTGGTAGCTCCAAAAATTCTGAAAATTTTTGTGAATGCTCTTTATCATGTGCTTGATTTTAGAAAAATATTAGATGCCTATTTTGGTTATGTTTTATATGTTTTAAAATTAGCCCTTTTAATTGAAAAATGCGTATTCTTTTATTTATAGTTATTTGTTTATTGTTCCAAAAATCTTGAAAATTATTTGGTAGTCTTCTCAGGCCATTAGAAGCTTGTGAGATTTATTTGACAACTTTTTTATTTAGTCTTTATTTTATGTTTAGTTTTTAATAGATCTTTAATTGCTTATTTAGTCCTTTATGACTTAGGATTTTCTTGAGTGACTTTGGGATTGATTGAAGACCTTAGGTCATTAACTTTATTGACCTTGGGCACTTTGATGACTTGTATGAATTATCTTGATCTGCTGGTTATTTTATCTAGAGTAGCTTCACCAAAGTGTAACCCTAGGGAATTTCGTTAAGCTAGTTTCGTTGGGTTGCAACTCTATTGCGAAGGAAAGTTGTACTCAAGTGATCAAGTTGTTATGCTTTCAACCATGTATCATCATGCATCATGCCATGAGCTCATCGTTCTAAAGCACGCTTCATTAATTACGTGTAGTTGTTTCGAGAGTGAGGTGGATTGTGTTGATCGACGTTCGAAAAGATGTCATCCGACAAGGGTATTCGAGAAGGTCATCCACCAATGATGTCGAGTCATCTCTCTTGATGTTGGTGTTATCCATCCATGGTGTTGGTGTCAAGTCGACCATTGAAATCTAACTTCACCGCAACTCGGGCAAGCCCCTGAGCATGCAACCCATTTCTATTTACGCAAATATTTTACACTATAAGTCTAGTGTAATGTGCATTAAGTTAATAGGAGTTGGTTGATACCGTTGCCGCATGTCTACCTTGATCTACTTCTACATCATGATATCCCACTAGTATGTGTAGGTCGATTTCTTATGCTTAGCCATGCTTAGACTTCGGTAGAAGTTGTAGGTCATTAATCTTTGATCATGATTTACCATTGTATCTTTGCTTCTCTAGACCTAAAGATGGGTCACGAGGGCATAAGAATATGGTTATAATAAATTGAGACCGGTCGGGTAACTTGCATCGAGAATGGAGTCTTGATGTAGTGTTTCCGACTTGTCGATTAAGGACCGGCCGTTGTTGGCCACTGGACAAGACTTTGCAACTACTCACATATCTACGGAAAAGCTTTACCCTAGGATAATCTAAGGACTAGTACGGTGAGCCCGTGCCGGGAGTGGCGAGATGGCGGGAGTACAATACCCTCGTGGGCCGTGTCCCAGATTGGAGGTGTAAGTGTACTCTCGGGTGGCGCGGAAGCCGAGCCTAGTTCTAGAATGTCCGACGGTATTGTTGATATAATTGTGGGTTAGAGTCCCACTTATATCGTGTGTTTAGGGATCCTCACCAGTAAATCGGTTCGAATCGTCGTGCTCCTCGGTTATGGAGACTTGATCCTCCGACCATACATCGTAGCAATCAAGCGAAATATGAAAGAATTGGTTCTTGGTGACTCGTGGAATCGAGAAGAAGGCAAACTGGAAAGATAATCTCAAGTGTAATGCTTAATTTGATTGTCGGAAATAGAATAGGTGCTAATCTAGCTTTAATAGATATAATAGAAGTTGATGCTTTTATTCTGTTTAAAACATTGAAAGTAAGGTTTCAAGATTAGTAATGCATTTTCGCAAAACTTCCCTTTTCTAGCTCAACTACTCAAAAGCCAAAGATATCCTTGAGAGTCTTTTCTTTTAGTCGGGTAAGTCTTGCGGAGTACCTTCATGTACTCGGGGTTTGTTCTACCCCCGTGCGAGTCTTGTTGCTTCGAACCATGTTGTGTCGTGGGCTCGACATGATTTGGTCTCTCTCGCGACTTAGGTGTCCTACCTAAGTTGTCTTCGTATCTCTACTCTACTTCCGCAATATAAAGTTAAGTTTGTAAAATGTTAACTTATTCATATTTTGTAAACTTTTTAATGTTATCATTCTTCCGCACTCGATATATATATATATTTTGTAACAAATGTTGTAATGTTGTGGTTACTCCATTGTTGATCCCGGGTATGAATGTAAAAAGTGGTTCAATCGGTGTTCGTTAAGAACATCGACAGGGCTTCATAAGTCGTGTGGAACACATGCATAGTAATCTGAGGTCTGTTAAGACGAGGATTAGTGCATGTGGGCCACATTACTTAGGAGGTTCTGCCACAGTTTCCGCCATCTCTCCACTCCCAGTGCGCAGTTATCCGTTCTGATGATGGAATAGCTGGGGTCTTAGGCTTACCATAGTATGTGATTAGTTGCAAGGCTCGAACCACAGGCGGCCCTACAACGATACGGTCCTTAATCGACACGGTCGGAAACACTACATCCCTAACCCGAGATGCAAGTTACCCGACCGGTCTCAACTTCATTAAAAGATGTAACGAGATCCGAACAAAGGATTACATCGAGACGTCCTTCGATGAAACCCAATAGTCTCGATCAACGATTTCATTGCGAAGAAAAATTAAACTTACCGACGGGTAAGCACATCCTTTTGAAAATATTTTCGAAATCCGAACTAAATTAGCAAGACTAAGCATTGTTACGTATTTTTCAATCAAAACGGTTTCAAGGATGATATTAGAATAATCAAGGAAGTTAATGCGTCAAGTAGGTTATCACTCAACTCCTATTACTTAATGCAACAATACATACTCAAGTGATAAAACTTTTGCAAAATCAAGGAATTGGTTGATGGATCCGGGGCTTGCCTCGAAAGTCGGTGTAGACGTTCTTCAACGACGTATCACGGAAGATGACCAATCACCAAAGATGGATTGACTTCCTCGGGAACTAGGATTGTCTCGACAACTATTCCTCGGAAATGGAATCGACAGTCTCTCCTCGATCACGGGGACTACACGAGATAATTAAAATGCTTCAACATGATGGAATATAAAATATGATGCTCAACGGATGCTAAACAAGATTATAGACAAGCGCAAACAATTAATTAAAGTGCCGAAGGTCATTAGGGTTGATGACCTAGGGTCTTCACTCAAATCCAAAGTCAAACAATTAATTAATTAACTAAGGAAATTAAATCCTAAAACAAAAGTTGTCAAATTGATTTCAAAAATTAATTTTAAGTAGCTTATATCAAAAACAGTGCACCAATAAATTTTCATGATTTTTGGATAAATAAATAAATTACTAAAAATCGAGAAGACTCACTTTTTAATTAAAAGAGCTAATTTTTGAACATATCAAAACTACTCAAAATTGGCATTTTAAATTTTTCCTAGGCAGAGAATACCATAAAGAGCTTTCACAAAAATTTTCAGAATTTTTGGAGCTACCAATAATTACTTATGAAATAAACAAAAAGCAATACTATTCACCAATCCCGGAAAAGAATAAAACAAAGAAAAAGAAGAAGATCGGCTTGGGCCGATCGGCCCAAGTCGGTCCAAAGACCGTGGGAAAGTCGGCCCCGAGCATAAACAGGCCGGCCCGGCGGCGGAAACAGGCGGCCCGGCGGCGGCCCGGCCGGCTGGCTCGGCTTGGCGGCGCTTTGCAAAAGAAGCCTTGAGTTTTCACCAAATTACGATAGGTCCAAAACGATATCGCCCACTATTCATATGTGTCAAGCATGTTTGCAACTAGGCCCCGGGGTTTTACTAATTCTTGCCGACCGGTCCCCGCGTGGTTCTACGAGAGGAGCAATGGCCCGGCCGCTCGATCCGCCGGCGGCGAGGTCCCGGACGGGCAAGAGCACCTGACGTGACCTACATGGCAAGGCGATCCGGGCCGGGGTGGCTATTACGACGGCGGAGACTCGGCGCCATGCTCGTCGGCGGCGGCGGCGAACATGGTGGCGCGGCGTGCGGCTAGCCGGAGATCGCGGGTGCGCCGAGGCAAAATTGACGACATGGGTGGCACCGGTGAGTCGAGGCGAAACCGGTGCTCACCTTGGTTGAGGTAGAGGCAAAGCGGAGCAGGAGGCTGGACGGCAATGGCGGCTCGGCGGCGAGTTCCGATGGCGGCAACGTCGACGTTCCGGCGCTACCTGGAGACCAGGGAGTGAACCAAGAGGCGCATAAGAGGATTAAGTGTGGTGTTACTGCTGGGCATTCGCCGTTACCCAAGTCTATGATCATGAACCCTTATAATCCAAAATTAAGTGTGTTCTTATTCTTTGAACATGCTAATCTTTTGATCATAATATTTGACAAATGTTTGTCAAAAGTCATTTTGATGTGTTATATAGTGGTGTCTCGACCGTGATTATGGTGCCGTGTCAACTGAAATCTCTTGTGATTTGCGACCACATGAGTTTTCACCGGGCTATGCACGGGTATCGTAGTAGATCACAATGGATGTACTTTACTTATTGAATATTCTTGGGATTCAAAGTTGTTCTTTGAACTCCCTAAATACCTTGTGGTTGTGACCGACTTCGATCTCGGTTCTTCGTATCAATGTTTCAAAATGTGGGTTACTTGTTGTGCCCTATAGTGGTGCCGTGTTCCGTAACCCTGGTGCCGCGACGGGACCTAGGGTCTCTTGTGTGACCCGGGCACACAAGTTTCTGCTAGGCGCGCGCAGGTATCAATGTTTGCGGGCATGAGCCATTATAGTCTCATGACGATGTACCCTACTCTTTGAACTTATCTTGGGAATTATTGCTGAAATTCCCTTGAAACTCTAAATACCTTGTCAGTTGTAACCACTTTCCTCTCATGGTTGTAACTCTCGAATCGAACCCTGATGATCTATGAACTTCAGTCAAGTTGATTTACTTGACACATTTCCTTTTCCATTACTTACCCCACGGGATTTTGTTGCTCCAAAATCTCGGGACGAGATTTCTTTAAGGGGGAAAGGATGTAACATCCTAGATGTTAATTGCAACTAAAACTTGATTTAGAATTTTATTAAGGCCTAATCTTCGAGCATCATGGCATTAATGCATTCTTGTTTTAATATTGTTTTTGATGAGATGCCTTGTTTACAATATGAAATGATGCTTGTGATTGCTAATGCCCGATTAGTTAGTGTAGAAATAAAATCGAGTTCCAATTTCGTTTCAAAACCTGGTTTTTCCGGAAACCCTACTTTTACCCCTTTTCTCTATTTCAAAATCTACAAAGAATTTGGGGTTGGTCCAAAAAGCAATATTGTGGGTCTTGATGAGAGCTTCAATGTTGGTGTTCAAAGTTTTTCAAGTTTCCAAAAAGAATTTCAAATAAATTTGAAATTCTAGTTTTCCTAAGCGAGTTGTCCCCTTTTGATTTCAAATCCATAATTCAAAAACTATGCATATTTTGGAAAAACTCTTTTTGGAGAAAATGTGCAGTTTGAAAAGTTGAGTATTCCATAGTTTTGGAGTTTTTCAAGTTCTTTAGAAAAATCAAAAGTAATTTCAAATATTTCATTCTAGGGTTTTTGTTCCCTTTTCAAAATTTGATTCAAATTCAATTTTCCTTTCAAAATTTGAAAATGGCCCAGTTGAGAAAGTTGTAGAGCATGAAATTTTAGCTAGGGTTGCTTTTTGGAAAATTTTGAGCACAGTTCAAATTTTTGGAGTAATTTGCAATTTTCCCCTGCTGTTCCTGTGGGCCGACGTCGGCAATTCCCCGTTCCCCACCTTTGGAGCTCCCACCGCCGAGGCCATGGCGCCATGCCGGCCCATTCCGCCCGGCGCCGCCGGCCGCCGCGCGTGGCCGAGCTCGAAGCTTCGCTGCCCTCGTGTCGCCTCTCCATTCGCCGTCTCGCGCCTTAAAGCGGCCGGCCAAGCCCTTTCTCCTCTCCTCTGCCTTTTCTTCTGCGCCCGACGCCATCGTCGCCCGAGCCGCCACCGCGATTCGTCGTCGTCGTGCCACGATTTTCGCCATTAGCTAGCTCTCTAGCGCCGCCTCGAGCTCCCCGCAGCCGTAGCACCCCTCGCGCGGCTTAGTTCCTTCGGAACCGCGAGCATCGCCGCCGTCTTCTTCAAGTCCGGCGGCCGCTCTCCGAGTTCGTCGTCGTCGTTTACGCGTCCGGTGAGCTTCGAGTTGCATTCTTCGCCCGTCATTTCGCCTTGCCACCGTGGTCACGGTCGGCTCAATAATTTGTGCGCGCACGTCGGGAGTAGCCGAGACGCCGACCTTGCCCGGCCGGTTCGCGCCGCCGCCATCGTCGCCGCCGCCGTCAAGCTTCGTCCGATCCACCTATGACCAATCTAGCGTGAGCATCATCGTCGTGGTGAGCTTCTCCTCATGATCATGCTCTTGATTGAATGTTTGCGTCGTCACCGCCGCCGACCCGCGCATCGCCGCCGGAGCTCGCTCGGCATCGCCGCCGCTCGCGTAGCCGCTTAGGCTCGGGGCCGTTTTGGACTCAATTAGTGTGTGCGCCGCATCCGCCCGAGGTCGTAGGAGCCGATGGTCGCATCGTCGTCGCCAGGGTCGAGCCCGGTCGCGGCTCCGTCGCATCCGCGCGCCGCCGGGTCGCCATGGCCGCCGGCGTGGTGGGGCCGCTCCGCCGCGTCGCATTAGCTAGCCTAAAGTGTGCGTCGCGTCACGTAGGTGCCATAGGGCAAAGTCCGATCGCCGGGAACCTCGCCGTCGGCCGTCCCCCGCCGCCGCCGAGCACCACCGCGACGTCCTCCGCTCGGGACTCCTCCGGGGACCACGCGACCTGAATTAGAGCAAGTCCGGGGCCTTAGTGTAAAGACCATGACTCATTTAAATAGTGTAGAATAGTGTTTGGACTTGATTGTTAATAGGTAGAACTTCGGGGGCCTTTTTGCAAGGTTGCCGGGCCGGGCCTCGACAGCCGCCACTTGGGCCGGCTTTGTTCCCGCCGCCAGCCGGCTCGCTCGCGGGCTGCTCCCGCACGCGTAGCGACGCCGGGCTAGCTGGGCCTAGTGGGCCGACTTCGGCCGATGGGTCGTTTTTCTTTTTAAGATTGTTTTATTCTTTTCTTGATTTGATGAATAGTAATGTCTTTTGTTATTTTCATATAGAATTATTGGTAGCTCCAAAAATTCTGAAAATTTTTGTGAATGCTCTTTATCATGTGCTTGATTTTAGAAAAATATTAGATGCCTATTTTGGTTATGTTTTATATGTTTTAAAATTAGCCCTTTTAATTGAAAAATGCGTATTCTTTTATTTATAGTTATTTGTTTATTGTTCCAAAAATCTTGAAAATTATTTGGTAGTCTTCTCGGGCCATTAGAAGCTTGTGAGATTTATTTGACAACTTTTTTATTTAGTCTTTATTTTATGTTTAGTTTTTAATAGATCTTTAATTGCTTATTTAGTCCTTTATGACTTAGGATTTTCTTGAGTGACTTTGGGATTGATTGAAGACCTTAGGTCATTAACTTTATTGACCTTGGGCACTTTGATGACTTGTATGAATTATCTTGATCTGCTGGTTATTTTATCTAGAGTAGCTTCACCAGTGTAACCCTAGGGAATTTCGTTAAGCTAGTTTCGTTGGGTTGCAACTCTATTGCGAAGGAAAGTTGTACTCAAGTGATCAAGTTGTTATGCTTTCAACCATGTATCATCATGCATCATGCCATGAGCTCATCGTTCTAAAGCACGCTTCATTAATTACGTGTAGTTGTTTCGAGAGTGAGGTGGATTGTGTTGATCGACGTTCGAAAAGATGTCATCCGACAAGGGTATTCGAGAAGGTCATCCACCAATGATGTCGAGTCATCTCTCTTGATGTTGGTGTTATCCATCCATGGTGTTGGTGTCAAGTCGACCATTGAAATCTAACTTCACCGCAACTCGGGCAAGCCCGGAGCATGCAACCCATTTCTATTTCTCGCAAATATTTTACACTATAAGTCTAGTGTAATGTGCATTAAGTTAATAGGAGTTGGTTGATACCGTTGCCGCATGTCTACCTTGATCTACTTCTACATCATGATATCCCACTAGTATGTGTAGGTCGATTTCTTATGCTTAGCCATGCTTAGACTTCGGTAGAAGTTGTAGGCATTAATCTTTGATCATGATTTACCATTGTATCTTTGCTTCTCTAGACCTAAAGATGGGTCACGAGGGCATAAGAATATGGTTATAATAAATTGAGACCGGTCGGGTAACTTGCATCGAGAATGGAGTCTTGATGTAGTGTTTCCGACTTGTCGATTAAGGACCGGCCGTTGTTGGCCGGTGGACAAGACTTTGCAACTACTCACATATCTACGGAAAAGCTTTACCCTAGGATAATCTAAGGACTAGTACGGTGAGCCCGTGCACCGGGAGTGGCGAGATGGCGGGAGTACAATACCCTCGTGGGCCGTGTCCCCGGATTGGAGGTGTAAGTGTACTCTCGGGTGGCGCGGAAGCTGAGCCTAGTTCTAGAATGTCCGACGGTATTGTTGATATAATTGTGGGTTAGAGTCCCACTTATATCGTGTGTTTAGGGATCCTCAGCTGAGTAAATCGGTTCGAATCGTCGTGCTCCTCGGTTATGGAGACTTGATCCTCCGACCATACATCGTAGCAATCAAGCGAAATATGAAAGAATTGGTTCTTGGTGACTCGTGGAATCGAGAAGAAGGCAGCTGGAAAGATAATCTCAAGTGTAATGCTTAATTTGATTGTCGGAAATAGAATAGGTGCTAATCTAGCTTTAATAGATATAATAGAAGTTGATGCTTTTATTCTGTTTAAAACATTGAAAGTAAGGTTTCAAGATTAGTAATGCATTTTCGCAAAACTTCCCTTTTCTAGCTCAACTACTCAAAAGCCAAAGATATCCTTGAGAGTCTTTTCTTTTAGTCGGGTAAGTCTTGCGGAGTACCTTCATGTACTCGGGGTTTGTTCTACCCCATTGCGAGTCTTGTTGTTGCTTCGAACCATGTTGTGTCGCTTGGGCTCGACATGATTTGGTCTCCTCTCGCGACTTAGGTGTCCTACCTAAGTTGTCTTCTGTATCTCTACTCTACTTCCGCAATATAAAGTTAAGTTTGTAAAATGTTAACTTATTCATATTTTGTAAACTTTTTAATGTTATCATTCTTCCGCACTCTGATATATATATATATTTTGTAACAAATGTTGTAATGTTGTGGTTACTCCATTGTTGATCCCGGGTATGAATGTAAAAAGTGGTTCAATCGGTGTTCGTTAAGAACATCGACAGGGCTTCATAAGTCGTGTGGAACACATGCATAGTAATCTGAGGTCTGTTAAGACGAGGATTAGTGCATGTGGGCCACATTACTTAGGAGGTTCTGCCACAGTTCTGGATCCAGTAGCTGGACTGCTTGCGGTAGCGCTTGAGGCCGTTGAGGCGGTCGATGAAGATGAGGCCGAAGCGGTCCAGGTACCCGTCTCCCCACTCGAAGCAGTCCATGAACGTCCACGTGAAGTAGCCCTTGACCTTGACGCCGTTCTTGATGGCGTGGTTCACGAACTGCAGGTGCTGGGTGTGGAACCTGATCCTGTGCCCGTCCTTGAGCGCCACCTCCAGCGGAATCGTCTTGTTGTTCTCCTCGGCAATGCCGTTCTCCGTGACGTAGATCACCGGGTTGTTGTAACGGCGGCTGGTGTAGAGCAGGAGCTCGCGGAGCCCCTGCGGGTACTCGAAGAAGATTGGCACGAACTCCGGCTTGCCGATGGGCACGCCGTTGCGGAACCCGGAGGTGTTGGCACGGATGTCGGTGCTGTAAGCCTGCTCCAGCGCATTGGCCGGGGGCGGCGTGTTGGTGGTAAAGTAGGCGGTGTAGTAGTTGACGCCGATGAAGTCGTAGGAGCCCTTGATGAGCTTTGCCTGCGCCGGGGTCAACGTGGGCAGCCGGGCGCCGAGGTAGGCGCGCATGGTGCCCGGGTACTCGCCGTGCGCGAGCGGGTCCATGTACCAGCCGTACATGAAGTCGAGGCTGCGCTGCACGGCCCTGACGTCGGCGGCGGAGTTGGGGTCGTTGGGCACGTACCAGTTGGACACCACGGCGATGCCGATCTGCCCGCCCTGCGTCGGCTTGTACTTGGCGTTGTACAGCGCCACGGCCTCCGCGTGGGCGAGCAGGATGTGGTGGGTCACGATGTAGGGCTCGCGGCCGGAGTCGCCGGGGACGCAGGATTTGGAGACGAACGGTGAGCACCGGCCCGGGGCGTGCGCCCCGTGCCGTAGCCCATCGACGCGTACGTCCATGGCTCGTTGAACGTGGACCAGAACTTGACGCGGTCGCCGAATTCCTTGAAGCAAACCTCAGCGAAGTCCACGTAATCCTTGCTGCACGTACGTAGATACGCCGTTGTTGTTGTTTAGTTACAGTCTCTATCTAGCTAGCAATTAATCAATGACATTGACTTGTGTTATTATTAGTGGTAACTCATACATGATGTTCTCGCTGAGGAAGCCTCCATACTTGTCCTGCAGGGCCAGAGGCAAGTCCCAGTGGAAGATGGTGACAAATGGCTTCAGCCCTGGCGATGAAAATGAAATCCTTTTGTTATTGTTATCATCGACTTGCTTATCCTTGACCCGTGGATTTATTATTGTGTGATTGTAGATGATTACACCCACCTTTGGCTATGACCTCGTTGATGAGGTTGTTGTAGAAGGCCACGCCTTCTTTGTTGATTCCTCCGCTAAGGGAACCAGCTACACAAATTCCACGTGATGACACAGCATGGGTCGTATATGTCAAACATAATTATTGTTTTTTATTTAATGGTATGTGGCTAATTTTTTTTTCCTAAAAGTATATATGTTAAATCGTTTATAACTTCGATATATTCTGCATATGTTCGATGCTATTTGTCAATGGTTATACTCGTGTAGTCGCTGTGACTGTGATAAATGACAATTAGTATTTGGCCGGACTGTTTGCGTTGAGAATTTAACAGTGCTCACTTGGCAGGATCCTTGTCCAAGCAATGGAGAACCGGAAGGCGTCCAAGTTCATGTCCTTGAGGAGTTGCACATCCTCCTACAAACAATGATTTGGTTAGTTTCGTCCGGTTCAGTTGATGATTCAGAATGCTCGGGCGAGCCAGTGGTAATACTAGTTCAGTCACCTTGTATCGATGGTACATGTCATCTGCTACGTCGCCGGTATCGTTGTTCAAGATCTTTCCTGCAATACATCACTCACGAGCTGAGTTTCTCTCTGTCAGAGACACGAACTGGCCGCCGGTTCAGTGTTACTAGCAGTTCTTAAAGATTTCGGGAAGAGAAGAGAGAGTCGTCCAGACCTGGGATGTGAGTGAACTTGTCCCATATGCTAGGCCCCTTGCCTCCTTCCTTGTAGGCACCCTCATACTGCAAAGGCACGAAGCTTGTTCAGATAACAGTACATGGCTGAACTGAACTGTAGATCGGTTTGCACAAAGACAGCTAGGAATGAACGAACTTGGAGCGAAAATGTGCAGATCAGCGAGCATCATCATCACCTGATACGCCGCGGAGCCGGTGCCGAAGAGGAAGTCTTTGGGGAAGCTGTGCCTGCTGAACGCGGCGTGAGCGCCGGTGCAAGCGGTAGCTGCGAGAAGCAGAGCTGCAAGAAGCAGCTTCGCCATTCCGGTCCCGACACCCGTGTCTCCGCGAGCTGGTAACCGGAATGGCTTCCAGTCTAGTGCTGGAGCTGTTGGATTGGTGCTGCAAGTCCCGTCCCTGCTGACCCTTTATATTTATAGACGGGACATGACGAAGGTCCCTGTCTCAAACGTTTTATGCATTTTATTACTACAATCCTGTTACGGCGACGACACTAAATTCATCTTTTTTATATCCCTCGCGAAGGAAAGATTTTATTAACTCATAATTATAATTATTATATCAAATTTGATTTGATACAATTATTGGGGAGAAACACCCTCGTCGGGACCCCCCCTATTGATCCCGTGGCCCTTGCGCAACCACTCCTCTCCCCGCTAGCGGCTGGTTGAGGTTTTCACTAAACCTTGCATCTCCGTGTCCATCTCTAATTCACACGTTCTCAACGACGTGAGCAGCGCCTAGTGAAGATAGCCTCGCCGCGGGCAAAGGCTCCAAGATCCATCGCTGCCCCTTGAAAGGATGACGGCCGAGATGCTGGCGGCGGCAGGGAGGTTGTCGCCGGGAGCAGTTAGGATTAGGAGAATGTTTACGATCTTTCCCCCGGCCCGAGTCGGCAGTGTCAGAAGGGGGCAAGACCTAATTAATTTTACCGCGTGCCCCCGCTATGGTATATAAATACCGGGCAGAACTCCCACATAAAGGGGGATTTTTGGGCAATTAAGGGGAATTTACTCTGCATTTGTTTCACTGGTCGCTCAGTCTTATACCCTCACGTGTTCTCGCATAGTCTCGCTCAATTCTTGTGGTTAACCCTGGTTCTCTCCCTCGTGGCTCTACACGAGGGTGCAGGTATAGATGGCAAACGGGGTGGCCTAGCCCGGCAAGGCACGGGATCGAGCCAACATGGCTCGATGGGGATCGTGCCTTCACGGGCCATGCCTCTACGTGCTTCGTGCATGGCCTTTGGCTTAGGCACGGGCCTATGACAGATTTTTCGTGTTGTGTCGGCCTACAAAGCTCGACCTGTGGAGGCTATCAGGCCTGCCTGCAGCCCGCTTGCCGTGGGAAGGGAGGTCGTATAGAGACGCAGTGATGATGGGGCCACCGGCTGCGTAGCTGCCCTTGTGCAGTCATTGACGGTGGCGGCTGCCATCCACGCGCTCCATGCCAAAGTAAATTAAGGACGACACAAGGACGCGGTTGTGAGTGGAGGAGTAGAGCCCGCGGTGCCTTGCACTGGCGAGCAGAGGAGAGGATTCTGCGACGCTTCCCGACGGTGAGCAGATGAGAGGGGGAAGACGGGGTACGAAACCATCGGGAGGAGAAGGAAGAAACGATGGAATGGAGAGAGAGAGAGAGAGAGAGAGAGAGAGAGAGAGAGAGGCGACCGGGCATATGTGCCTCTGCGGTCTAGCGTATGTGCGAGTGCGGTGTGGGGAGGAGGCATCCGTGCAAGTGCACTGTGGGGTGGGCTTTGTTGTCATTTGGGGATGGGGAGCGAAGGGAGTTAAGGTTTAGGAGGGGTGGGGCTCTTAGGTCCAAGTCGCCACTTGGCCTCTCATGGAGGAGCGGGCAGTGTGTGCTAGCCAAGGGTAAGGCTCAGGCACAATGAGCTCCTTCGGGCCAGCCCGGGCCTAGAAACCACCGAACCAGGCCGTGTTTGGGCCGGACCAAAAATACGGGCCTCGTGGCGGGCTAACGGGCTCGGGCTGCATGGACAACTATAGTGGGAGGCCAAGCCTGAACTCCACAACTATAAATTAGAATTCTAATGCTTTTGTTCTTTGCCTAGATGTATAGTAAAAACAAATAAGAGTTTGTTACTCTAATGACTATCAACCCAAAAACTAGATACTCCGGAGAAAAACACTGTGGCTGCCTAGGACAATTGTCCGGATGCCACTACAGCCAAAGCGAGTGAAGTAAACTTGCAATCCATGAGGGAGACAATGATAATCGAATGTAGCACATGCAAATAAGAACAAGCATGCTTCACCAAATCATTTCTGCATAACCAAAACAACCAACAATAAAACTATTTTTTTTAAAAAAATGCATCTAAACCAACACTAGAACATGTGGAAAATACTGAGGTTGATGGAGGCTTCAAGTGATATGTAGCCGAAAATTAACTACAAGGACAAAATAGCATTCAAAGAAGAGATACTTAACTGTCTCTCTTTTTTGGGCAGGGCAAATCAACACTCTTTGCTGCCTTACCGATTGCATTTAGCTTGTCAATTGTGTTAAGCTAAATTAAATATCTTTTTTTATTAGTAGAATCACTTCTCCGTCATTTCTCTTGAGAGGAAACACGAGAAGACATTTGTGCAGGTGGCGGTCGGCACACAGATGCAGCGCTACTGACAGGGGACAGGCCAGGCCCCGGATTTCATCGCTCACGATCCGGCGATCTCTCGATGACCTGTTGCAGCGATAGCCGATACGACACCGATGGCGATGCCACGGTTGAGGTGGACGCAGCGGCCTTTTTTTAAGCACCATGTGGTACGCGTTGATGCTCCAGATAATTTGTTTTTTATTCTCCCCGAGCTTGATTTCGTGGTTTCAGCTCCACCAAGTAACAACCATTGATTCATCATCAATACTAGCCGGAACCCCGCGCATTCGCGCGGGCGGAAGGAAAAGGGAGGAGATGATATTGCGAGTCCTATAAGATGGGGCATGAAGGTTGATTTTTTGAAATAATTTATGAATTGAGCATGTAATAATAATATGTTGGAACATTTGAGATCTATCTTGAATTATTTGCATATGATTTGGAATGTCATTTGTTGAAAATTTGGAAGAAAAAGGAGAGGAAGTGTTGCTTGTTGTTGCTCTGAAATCTGGAAATGTGCTGGTGGTTGTTGTGGGCCTATGTAAGTGAAAGTTTTGGTGGACTGGGAGGCCTGCTGGCCGGCTGGGCCTTACTGGCCGCATGGGGGCTCTAGATGGGCCGATTCGTTGACCAGAAAGAGGAAAAGGGTGGAGCAGCTGGCCTCTTTGCTTTGCGGGCCGCTAACCAAGTTTCTGGGCCGCGCCGCTCGCCCGCTGGGCTGGGCCTGCCTTCCCCTCCGCGCTGCTGTTACTTTCGCTACTGGGCCGCGCCTGGAAGGCATGCTGGGCAGGCCCGACTTGCGAGTGCGCTGGGCCACTTGTTTGCTTCTTTGGGCTGCCGCGATCTTTTCCAGTTGGTAGGCTGCAGCGGGTGCGTTGCTGGCCGTTGATTGGGGATCGCATGGATATGAAATGCAGACGACGTGGCCTGCTGTGGGAGCTAGAAAAACCCCCACAAGAATAAGGGTAAGGATAGATAGCACGTGAACTGAGCCCGGAGACGTGAAGCCATGTCGGTGCCGGCTCCAGCGAAGGCTACGCGCCAACTCCGATACGGCGACGCCGGTGGCCTGCAGCGATGAGCCGGACACGGCCACGGCCCCAGTCCCAGTGTCGCGCGCGGTAGCCGGTGACGACTGACGAGCTGGCCACGGTCCCGGTCCGATTTCGCGGATCACGGCCCGTGAATGATTGGTTGGTGGGCGAGGCTGCGACTCGGAGATCGGATAGCGCCTGCGCGATTGTGGGGGAGCCCGCCGGCATGGCGGCATGTGCCAACAGCGCTACCGACGGACGGCGACGCTGTGCGGGGTGAATGCGGTGCTGCGTTTGAGATCTATATCTGGAACGGAAAGAGAGACGGTGGTGGAAACTACTCCTATAATAATAATATGGAATTGATTAGGTGAAACTTGCCGAGATTGTTCAAATAATCTGAAACGTACGGGCCCAATGGAACAAAGTCTTCGTTTCAGATGGCGGGGTTGGTGCTAACGGTGAGTTGGTGCGGTCGATCGAGTTCGAGCAAAAACCCCGCTCGATGTCGCCGCAAGACATCTGATTCGGAGGTTCAGAAAGCATGAGATGTGGGCTAAGGGCAGCAAAAAAAATTAACAATGAAGTAAAGGTGTCATAAGATATTTGTCAGACGAAACTGTCAATAAAAATAAAAGTTTTTATGTGGTATTTAAAAAGAGGGGTTACTCAAACTAAAAGATAACTATAGGAGAAACTGGTCTCGAAACAAAAGTTGCTCCTTTTGTCATCTAACGGAGATAATTAATCATTTTTTTTCAGTTGCTTTTATGCAAAATTCTTATAGCGTGACATACATATGTTTTTTGGGTTAAAACCTCCGTATAATATACATGACTTTTTTTATTCTTGGTCTAAATTAGGAACTAAAAAGTATAATACATTGTTATTACAGCAGTTTCCGCACTACTCTGGGCAATCTGATTAACAAGGAATGAAGTGGTTTTTGACAAATACAAACCAAAAACTCTCTTGCAGGTACTATTCAGGGGAACTCACTGGCTACGTCAATGGGCAAACTTGCACCGGCATGAAGATCTAAAAAATCAAATGACCTCTATAGCACTACACCTAGAGACGTCGGTTTTAGAATTCTTCGGTTCCAATGGGTGGCTTCAACAAAGGCATGTTGGTATTGTTTAGTCAAGAATTTTTTTCTTGTTCCATTAACGGCGTGTGTGGCTTTATGTGTGCTTCAGTTGAACCTTGTAAACGTGTGCGAAGTTTGTAATAATTGGCCTGGTTCTATCCTTGATAGATGAAGCTGGATTTTTATCCATTATCTAAAAAAAGATGTGGACTAAGGGCACAACGGTCATAATTGGTGTTGTCTACTATTTGTTGCGACATCACTATTGTTTCTTCACGCTTAGGACATGTACATTTACCTACAACAGTTTAGCTAGATTGACGTCTTTTATCTGTAAAGACATGTCAATGTCACATGTCGTAAAATCTGTTTGATTGTCTACAAAGTGTCTGAATATACATATATGTAACATATGCATGAACAGGTACAGTAGTAGAGACCCCCGACCGCTCCCACAGGGCGACTCGGGGGGGGGGGCACCCACCGCGCCGCCGGGGAACCCCCTCCGGCCACCGCCCCGACCGCCGTCTCCACCCCTCCAGCGAGAGGTGGCGGCGGCCCCCCTCCCGTAGCACCCGCCTACCCCCTCTCTCCCTCTCCCCCTCCTCTCCCGTGAATAAGAGTCGGGGCGCCTGAAGATGATGATGGTCGGTGACGAGCAGTGGGCCTGGGAGCGTGGATCCATGCCCCCCGCCACCGAATCTGGCGATCCGGCCTTGATCCGGCAGTGGGTGGGCGCCGTGGCGCGAGGAGCCTCAGCCCCTGCCGACCACCGGCCCTGGTGACGACCGGCTCCATCAAGGCCGGCCACCGGTGGTGGAGGCGCGCTAGCTGGGGTCCTGGGCGCGCGAATCCGCGCCCCATGCCCACGGATCCGGCACCAGAACGGCGACGCCGGGCGGCGGAGGAGGAGGCACGGCGGGCTCGTCGCGGGTTTCCACCTCGCGAGGCCTCCGTACCGTAGCTGGGCACGACTCCAGCCGACCGGCCCTCTCCTACAATGGACGGGGAGGGACCCGGCGGGTGGCTGACCCCCAGATCTGGGCTCGGGGCAGCTGCCCCCTCCACCGGCCGTCGCCGCCCCTCCAAGGAAGGCAGCCGACAACTCCCCGGCTTTGGCCAGCGGGACCTGCTACAGCGGCGAATGGCGCGTCTGGGGGTCGCGATTTGGACCCCTGGGCGCCGGCCACACTGCTCCCAGGCGGCCCGCAAGCCGGCTTCGACGTCCACATCAAAGGACGCCGTGCTCGGATCGCCTGCCGTCCACATCAAAGGTTGCCTCGCTGCAGCTGGTGAAGACTCCGCCGATCATCTCCAGCATCTCGTCGTCTGCAGGTTCGGCTTGGATGTGCTTTTGTAGGAATTTGGAATACAAGTGAAAACCCTGCTTGGCTGGCTCTGGGCCGGCGGCGATGACGAAATCGGCGTCATATTCCCTCTTGGTGGCGTCGCTGTAATTTCCTTCCTTGCGAAAGCCTTCCTGAGCCCCTGCACTGCGGCTTTCGGGACTTAGCTGCGGCGTGAAGAGCAAGCCAATGACGCCCTCTCCTTGATTAAATAGAGGGTAGAAGCATTTATATCGTTCTGGTGTAATGTCCTGATCGATGTAGAAGACTATGGCTTCTCTCTCTTTTATTTTTTCTCTCTTTTTGTAATTGGCTGTGTACATCCTTCGGATGTAGAGGCCGGATATTTGCTATCCATTATCTAAAAAAATATATTTATCATCAATAAGAATAAATAATATCTCTGTACAAAGTCGATCATGAAAGGATGGATGTAAAAACAGAAACCCTTTGGGATCATCAATATATTAGGACGTACTGTTTTTATCAACGAACATGGGAATCAAGCATTCAATTCTGACCACGAAACATTGAACTGTTCCACTTCCACCCTTATATATCTCTTGTTCATTCCAACATCATAGCTCATAAATAAAAAATCAGTTTCAGGATGAGAACACGATAGAATAATCTTGCAACGTTCCATCCCAATCACTTTTCCTTAGGAACATTCCATCTCAATCACCTCCTTTATCTATATCTCTCTTGTCCATTCAGATATCATAGATCTAACCAATCCGAGTGGCCACAAAGGCTAGTCCGATGAATTTGTTTGCCCACTGGTTGGTTCGATCAGTACAAACTTGACACTTCTGTCAACAGTTGATATGGAAATAAAAAAACAAATCAGAAACAACAGTTCAGGAAAAGTGCGTTTGGTTATTATAATTTATTTGGCTGAAAAATGAATGTTGCTACTGCAAATTCTTCAAATTTATTTTGAGCTTATCAGCACTACTTAATACTATTTTCCTCTCATTACAAATCAACATCAGCGTCGACTTTTTCAGCCAGCTGGTTAGAGCAACAAAAACAATAATAGAAATGGGCTTGCTCTCTTTTGCCAGCTGCAGCTGCTAGCAATAATAACAAGTGTTTCTTTTGTAGTATGTACTTCATTTTTACTTTTTTAGGATAGTGGCAGATGTATGACTTTTCATTATATTTTTCAGATTGAGATATTTCCCTGTACGACCCTGAAAATATGCATCTTTCGGTTCTTTTTCTTCTGAGCTTACCTATATGGCCCAAAATAAAATCCACTTACTTTTCTTCTCTGAGAGCCTTTGTTTTCTAGATATTTTTCACTCGTAGTCTTGTATGCTTCATTTTTTTCCGACTTAATGGATTGATCTCACCTCAGTTTGCAAAGACACAAATATCCCTTCAATTTTAAATTATAAGTGGCTTTGTATTGTATATATAATATTATATTTAGATACAGGATATTAACTTTTCGGAGCAAAGAGATGTTTTTTTTTGTGGGGCTTAAACGCATCTAGAACCTTTACAGTCAAATCCATGTATGCTGCGTTGATTAACAATGGTGTTAGAGTGTCACAAGACATTTGGCAAATCAAAATACCAATGAAAATTAAAATATTTCTCTGGTACTTGAAAAAAGGAGTGGTTTAACTAAGAACAATTTATTTAGACGACATTAGACGGGTGACAAACATTGTTATTTTTGTCATCATACTGAAACACTAAACCATCTCTTCTTCGAGAGTGTTTATGCTAAATTCTTATGGCGTGTTATACACATACTTTTTGGTTTATCACCTCCAATAGATATGATTGATCTGTTCTTAAGATAGTCAAAACTTGGACACAAAAAGTATGATTCGTTGTTATTAACTGCTGCCGCACTTTTATGGATAATTTGGTTGACTAGGAACGAAGTGGTTTTTGATAAATGTAAACCAAAAATCTTCTTGCGGATACTCTTTAGGGGAACGTACTGGCTTCGACAATGGGCAAGCCTGCAACGGCATGATGATCAGCGGAACCAACTTCTCTAAATTGGACAATTTCTAGAAACATCGATATTGCAATTTTTTAGTTCCAATAAGTGGCTATCCTGAAGATATATTGGTCATATTTAGTTTAAACTTTATTTCGTTTCTGTTTTCCGTTGGTGGTCTACATAAATGTGTTGTGCAGGCCGTGTTTAAGCCCGTTGGCAAAACTTTGTAATAGTTAGCGTGATTCTATTTTTGATACCAGAAGCCGGGTATACAATATCCATTATCTAAAAAATAAAATCTAGATACATATAAATAAAACGAATGAAGAAGTCAAAAAGACATAGAAACAGACGCAATAGAGAAAAGCTGGATTAGCACACAGTGGATTCAGAGGTTCAGATAGAAGCATCAGATGGTCAAAGTGTTCAGACATATGCGTATTGGTCTCACCTCAGTTTGCGAATGAAGAGAAAGGTATAGATGACCTGCTCTAGCACACGGTGGATCCGGAGGTTCAGATAGGCGCATCGGGTCAAAGCCTTGAGCGAGCAAGGAAGACAGAGAGATGTGCTGGGGAGGTGGTGTCACATAGAAAATGTGGGACACCTGCGGTTGATAAATGGTCAATGGGATTGTTTAGGCGGGGTGGCAGATTATGAACGGCCGTCGACGTCACGGGCAGTCGGGCAGCTGTGTCGGCTGGTTCAAGGCGCAGACGCGCGAACTCAACGCAAGGCCAGTCGCCCACCACGTCGTTTGGTTGCACGGCATCAGGAGCCAAGCCAAATCATGGCCGTTGACCCGGGATTGCTGCCACGATTTGGCCTGCCCGTAATAGCATTGCAGATTCGCACCAGTACTTACTTCGTAGTACTGCAGTTCATTTTGCTCCGTCGGCCGGCAGGCCAAATCGGGGCGACCGAAATGGCCGCCAAATTTTGGCCACCCGTCCAGGTTTTGGCAGGGCAAGACACTGGTTTGAAACCAAAAATGCCCAACGCGAACCTTTTTGCTTCGTCGCGGCGACCGCCGGCGGATACGATACGGGCATGCGAAGGCGCGTGAGAGCCCGAATTGAGAAGCTAAAGTGCAAAGCGAATGACTGTGATGGCTCAGGCCACTAGCAAGTAGCAACCCGAAAGAGAACAGTGTTTTTCTTTGCAAGTAGAAGCAGTGTTTTTGGTGGGCGCTCAGGCTAGATTTGAACCCAACACGGGGATAAGGGTTCTCATTTATTTTATTTTATTTTATTTTGGTGGAAGGGATGGCTGAGATATACGTTGTTGTTTATAGTAGGCCGGTGTGGGCTTGTAAACTACTAAATCCAACCCCAAAGCCCACTTGCAACCCGGAACATAATCTTTGATTGCACTTGCACTTCTTAAATTCAGACATTCTTTTCTCCCAAAGCCCAAATTCGGATTTGGCTTTGGCGAGCCCGGCACTACGCCAAAGCCAACATCTTTTTACGTTGGTTTTCTTCTTTTTAAAAAAAAATAAGTGCATGATAAGTTTTTCATACAAAAATTTTTTAGTGTTTTGTTTGAGCCACTGCTTTTCTTGCCATGAGACCTATACAAAAGTAAATCCATAATTCATACATATTTCTGAAATATTTTATGTCATAGAAAAAAGTCCAAAAGTTCTATACATAGATTACCAATAGAGAGTCATTATAAGATCAAATAGGCGTTTCTGAAAAGAAATAACTTAAAAGCATAATTAGTTTAGTATAAGCGATAACATAATGTACAAAACTAATAGTCCTTTTTTTCAACAAAACTGAAACTCCCTCTGTCTAGAGATCAAAAGAGGTAAGAGAACAGTGCCACGTGAGGTAGGCTATCGGAAATATAGAGATCAAAAGAGGCGGCATGGAGAATTTTTTTTGTTTAATAAAAGCCAAATTTACCTTCAAAATACGATTTGGCTAATCTCTTGAGACGCTCTCATTCTACCAGACGTGTGAGAACAATGCCACGCGTCTCCCTGGTTATTATCAAAAATCGCGTACGCGCCCGGCCGTGATCACTGACCGCCTACTCGCGATGAAAACGGATCGGATACGGACGGATATCACTCATACCACATTTGTTTTCATATTTCTGTCCGGATTCGGATTTGAATACGGATAGTATCAACCATGCCGGATAGGATAAGAGTGATTATCGACATCATAAATATGTGATTTAAGTATTCGGATACGGATACGGTATCGGACGTTGAATGTCCGGACTCGCATACGGACGGATTAAAACACCTCTAAACGAATTCGGTCGAACGGACGGACGAATAAATATCCGTACCATTTTCATCGCGACCGCCTACCATGGTAGCCAGCCCTTCCACCTCTCCTCCGCGTTCTCCGGGACAATGCGGACCAGCGGCACCGCGCTGTACTTTCGAAACTCCCGGCCACAGAGGCCGCAGACCTTGCCCACCAGGCCCAGCACCGCCACGTCCACGACGGCCACGACGGAGAAGTTGCAGCCGCAGTAGGCGCAGGAGCCGTGCACCTGGGTGTCCATGGCGTCCAGCACCGACCGGCACAGCTCGTCCTCCACCAGGCCCAGCGCCACCGCCACCGCCACCTTGCGCCGCTGGGCGAACTCGAGCGCCATGCTCTTGTGGTCGTGGGCGCGCCGGCGGCGGTACAGGGGCGCCGAGAGCACGCGCAGCCCGGCCTCGGCGCGCAGGTCGTCCGCCCACTCGTGCAGCTCCGCGCGGTACCGGACCGCGTCCACCTGCAGCTCGTCCGACGGTGGAGCCTTCACGAAGACCTCGTCGCCGGGGGCGATGAAGTCCCGAGCGCCGTGCGTGTTGGAGTCGTCATACATCGTGTCTTCTGGCGCCAAACACATCGATCGCACAGCCGAACAAACTCGCCGAGCGAGGTGGTTTCGATCGATCGATCGGTTGACGCAATGTGATGTTTGGCAGGCTCGTCATTGATCGAGTATGATCAACTTTTATGGTGCTGATGATGAGTTGCCGGATCGTGCCGACTGCCGAGGCCAGCGTGCTAGTATGAGATCGAGGCGGACAACGATTTGACACCGAGTTGGGGACGGGATCGTCCTCGAGTACTTTTCGGAAATACTACAGTGGCATGGGAAGTTTGCAACGGCCACCACATTTCAGAAAATCGCAGAAGCGACATAAATCAGGACCACCTCATAAAACAACAAATCTGGCCAGACATATACGAACTCGAATATACGATGATTGAACGAAGCAGACATTTGAGTTCCAAATAAGCAACGACATGAGGATGATGATGGATAAATAAACAGGTCACTTGACAAGCATCTTCATAATAACTGAATAATAATAATTTAGGTTACGGGAGTTCTACAATTATAGGATCATCAAATCAGGTGATGGACCGAGTTCATGGACGCGATGGGCTACACGGGAAGGGAATTCACGGTTACGGTTAGGAATCCCCAGTTCCACCCTGAAAAAAACCAGAACGGCAATGTAAGGCGCACAAAACCAGGGTGACCAAGTGCTCCATGTCTCGCGGCGTGACTGACGACCGGACGACGAAGGCGGCAGTGCTGGGAACAGTTGTGTGTCCCTAGAGGGACCAGTTCATCGCGTTGGTGGTGGCATGGCTGAAGGTGCCGCTGGAGCTGCCATGGTCGACGTGCGGCAGATTTGGCGGCCGCGGCCCGCTTCCCTGCAGGGCGAGCTCGAGCTCGCCGGAGAAGTGGCCGTGGTGGACCTGGCCTGGATGGACCAGATGCAGAGCATCGTCGTGATGCTGCGCGTTCCTGGCGCTGCCGTCGACGGCGGGGTCCCGTGAGCCCGCCCAGGTGCTTGGTGCCGTGTAGCTGCTCGCCATGACGGACGGCGCCACCGGGGTGCCTTCGAAGGTGCCGGCCGCGGCGGCGGACATTGCTGGGGACCGGTTGTGGCTGCCGCTTTGGGGAGTTGTATCCCATGGCTGAGTTGACAGAAGAGAGAGAGCACAGCTGGAGTCGGTGGCAACTCCTGCGACACATCCGCCGGGCGGGAGCTCGAAGGCAGAGGGCAGCATGGAAGCCCCTGCCACCAAGCCGCCACCATGGCAGTTGTATGCATGGTTGCCATAGCCCGCAGCTGCACTGCGGTGTGGGTGAGGTTCTTGGTTCCCATGCCACTGGATGGCACCCAGCATCCTGTCGCCGCCGCCGGGCTGAACTCCTTGCCACGGGTCTCTCACGCTGCTTGGAACCCTTGGGTATGAGAAGTCGAGCAGGAAGCTTCTGAACCTACCAGGCTCTGAAGAAAACAAAAGATTTGAGAAACAGAAGATTGGCACATGCATTTGAAAATAACTGAGTATGCGTGTCTACAACTCTGCATAGCAAGATGCAGAAACACTTGATACCTTGAAATGATGCAGCAAGCCGGCCATATCGTGAAGTGAGAGGTCCAGGTGGCGGCTTCCTCCGGCGCTCATTGTGACCAATGAGGCGTCGGCGGCAGCTACGTTTCCCTTGGTCAAATTCAGGTAACTGGTGGAACCTGTGATTAGAGTGAACATAGGTTTACTCACAGTACAGACTTAACATTTTTTTTGCGATCGACACAGTACAGATTTAACATGTGAATTTACTAATCAAAGCAGGGTCACAAGACAGCCTATAGTAGTAGGCCAACGGCTAGTGCAGTCACCCAAAACAAATGTTGGGAAAATAGGTATCATCTATAACGGAATAATGCCATGAATATAACGGAATAAATAAGATTAATTATAATGTATAATCGGCAATGAGATTGCACAAGATAATAACAGATTAAGGAATATCCACGGATAAACAGCAGTGTTGAAAACTATTATGTTTCTAGCACATGGAAGCAGGGAATTTGTTAACTCGGTAATCAAGACTCTGCTACTTGCTTATATCTTAGTAGCAACTAGCACCAGACGAACAAATATACAAAGCAAAACAGATGTCATGTGAAAAGCTGCATCGATACAAGCAGCATGTGTGTTTTTCTAATCCTCCTGAACTAACATTTTTATTTCAAACTCTATATAGCGACATTAACCAAAGACACAGCTTTCATGATTAGATCCACACATCAGGGCCCCATGAAAAGGATTTAAAAGAGGTTAACATGTGGGGAGAGCACCTGCAATCATTCACGGGGAGCGGACACGCGTACAGAGCCTTTGTAAAGCGATGTGTTTATCGATGAAACAAGCGGGTTTATCTATCAATGAACGGTCAGAACCTTCTCTTTACCGGTGATGCAAAAGGCTACAGACAGCGTGAGTACAGCTCTTGCCCCCTCCCCAAATAGTTCATCAAGATGCAATAAAGTGATACCATTTATGTGTTAGGACTATGATATGCGCATGTAACCTTACACTACACACATGATGTAGATTTAGATTGAATAAAGTTAAGCAAAGGCACCGTTATCAACCTACAAGCATGGTGATCACTGTATGAACTTAGAAATAATATTTTCAGCATCAGCACAGCTACCCAGCAGAGTTCATTATTCCATTTCCATTATATTTGTTTGTTCCAGCCCTGTTTGTTTCATACCCAACTCCTGTTCCATTTCATTTAGGCCTTTAAATAGTGTCGTACAGGTACAGTGCTAGCCAATAGCCATTCACATAGGCTGCCTACAGTAGAATAAGAAAAGGATAAATCTAGGCTTCCTATATTTGTGCTGCTCAGACAAGATCCTGTGAATGTTCACATCTCTGTCCCTTACTATTCTGGTCAGATTCCACTTGCCCAAAATTTACACCGAACAATTGTGCAACCAACGGTACTCCCAGCATCCTATGTACCACCAATCTACTAGTACTTTACTATGGATGGCTGGATGTTATGTTACCACGAACGCATGCGCATGGAAGCAGAATTTGTTAACTGGTCAGTGGAAGACTGTTAACACTAATAAAGATAGTTGGATGCTTGGAAATCGTCAGAAATCGTAGTTTTTCAGTTAAAGTGAGTGAGATGTGAGCTACTGCATACTAGGTTAGCTTCTGAATTACTACTATTCAGTCAGCTACTGTATACAGTATTTCTGTGTGTTTCAAAAAAAAAATTCTGCATATTTTCCCCCTCTGTGGACATACTGGTACATTCAATCAGCTACTGACTGACGAGACGACCCCGTAGTTCCCGAGGTATCACGAGCGGAATAGTAGACCGAAGCAGCAGCAAGCTGGTCCAGTGCTCACAAGAATGCACAATTTCTGGTACCCAATTTGGGATGGTACTGGGAGACTGAACGATTACTACTCGTAGCTACTAGTAGGAAGTGGGAATTTGTTACCTGCTGCACTGCTGGCAGAAGCGCTGCTCGATGCCGGCGACGACGACGCGCGGCTCCTTGGAGTGCATGTAGCACACCTTGTGGCGGCAGTAGTACTGCTTGACGTCGCTCAGATCCACGCCGCACCCGTCCACCTGGCACCTCGGCGGCTGGTGGGTGGCAGAGGCGGCGCCACCGGCGGACGCTGGCCTGCCGCCGCCACCGGTGGCCACGCCCTTCCCCTTCCTGCCTCCCGACGCCGTCGCCGCGCCCCCGCTCCCGCTCCCGGCGGCGGCAGCGGCGACCACGTCCTGCTCGAAGTAGATCTTCTTGCCGAACGTGAGCCCGTGGACGTCGTCGCTCCCGCCGCCGCCGCAGCCGCCGGTCGCCATTGCCACCCGCCTCCGTGCTTCCCTCCGACGATATCACTTGTCGTCTGTGGCGGCGTAGCTTCCTAGCCCGCCGTCCACTGACCTTTCCCTCTGTCCAGGGCGTGGGAGTAGGAGAAGGAAGCGCGAGCGAGAGAGCTCCAACGAAGAGGGTAGGAGGAGGCACCGAGGCAGTGTGGAGGGAGGGAGGCGACAACAGTGGTGGCGCCGCCCTTAAAATAACGCTTTGGGCGTGTGTGGTGCAGTGTGCGCGCGTGTGCGCCTGCTGCCTGTGTGCTGTGCTGCCGCTCACCTCACCACGCACTCCCACTCGGCTCCCTCCCAGTCGCAGCAGCCAGAATCCCAGAAGCTTTGCTGCTGCTAGCTCGGCCGCCACTACTAGCGCACCCGGCACCCGCACCACCACGCTCCTCTTTTCTCGCGCCGCTCCTACTGTTCCACGCGGCTACGCGCCTCCTACTGACTTGCTCTGCTCGGTTGGTTTCCTTTTCCTTGCTGGCTGCGCCGGCCTTATATAGCGCGCGTGTGTTGGGGACTTTGGGTGTCCGTTCGCCGTCCGTTCCTTTCCTTCCGC
Organism: Themeda triandra; assembly: GCA_018135685.1. Lineage (NCBI taxonomy): Eukaryota > Viridiplantae > Streptophyta > Magnoliopsida > Poales > Poaceae > Themeda > Themeda triandra. The sequence continues at coordinate 269,385 of JAENPR010000201.1, read as the reverse complement.
GCACAAGGGCTGCCTCCGGCGATCCCATCACGTGCGCGCACAGGCACAACGGGCACAGCACAGGGGGTGGGAACAGGGAGGGCCCGTCGTCAAGTGTCGTCGATGCTGACGCGGACGGTGGCGCGCGAACAGTAGCCGGCCCGGCCCTCGGCCTGTAGCATGAACAGCACCGGCAGCGGCAGCCAGCCAGCACTGTGGCACGCAGCGCTGTGCTGTGCGCGCCACCGTGGCTGACCGGGGGTGGGGGTCGATGCGTAGTGTAGCGTAGCTAGCCGCGGGTGCACGCTGCCCGTGCTGCATCTCATCGGGGGCGCGCGGTACTCAGGGTCAGGGGCCCTCGCCCAGTCGCCCGGCGCCCGCCGCGGCGCGCTTGCTACGTGCACACCGTGCGCACCGCAACCCGTACCAGCACGGAGGCTACGTCGTGCGATCAAGCCAAGTCTAACAACCGCAGGCTATGTAGAGGCAGGCGCGCTCGTGCACGCATGGCCAGTGGCCGGCGCCACTGCTCGCTTTGCACAGCGGCGTGGTGCACTATTGATGGCGGCTGGTGGTGGCGGGTCCGCCGGTCCAGGAACGCCGTGAACGCTCGCGCATGCCTCCTATTATTGAGTCCAGGAGGTGAGGAGCTCCTGTGTCTCAGCCGCGGTATATTTTACACTAGGTTTGCGGTGGATCAGGCCATCAGGAGGCTTCCCATTCGGTCGAACGTGATGGTAGAGTACAGTCTTGTCTTTTTATTTCGGCTAGAGGGAGGGCTAGTACAGTACTTATTAGATAGCATCATCAAGTACCATGCTCGTGGATCTTATTGTAAGACTTAGATATAGGTTTTGTCACGACTTTAATCTAATTAGTACGAACGTACCTTCCTTAAACTTCACCCCACATGATTATTTGGTTGTACACTTGTACTTACTTTATTAAAAGAAGTATAGAAACCATCTCTTCAAATATATGACTACTTTGTAGGAACATTTAAAAATATGGAGCTGTTTATGGCTACAAGACTTAGATATAGCCTTTTCAAACGACTTAAATAATGCAAGCATTTCTGCTCTAGCTGCTAGAAATTCAAGGCTAGGAGAGTTGTATGATCCAGACAGGTTTGTCTAGAGGTTAGAGACGAACTAAATGACCCATATATCTTGCACATTACACCTCTCACTTTCCTTATACTTATTCGCTCTTTTGTATTTTTTTCTATGTATTTGGTCGTCTTCACAATACATACATTTCTCTTTTTAATCCAATATTTTCGTGATTTTTGCATGATAGGGTAGTTATAGCTTAAGATACATCCACAAGCATTTTGTACCTCTTTATGGACAACATTCTACAAAAGGAGAAGATCAGATGAAGTCTAATGATTTAGTTTAGTTTACAAATTCAATTCAAACAACATTTATACTTCTTTTTATTTGGAAACCTCGCTCTATTTTCATAGTAAATAGGATGCACTTTTGGTTTTAAGAGGTCAAAAGCAATTAACATTTCCTCCCTCTTATTCTTTATGATAGAAATTTGTAAATATATTCAATTCAAATTATGTCGTTGACAACCTTTAAACCTTGATCACGGATTATATATTTTAAGATTAACGAGAGGTTATGAGGCGTATATCAATGAATATAAGGAAGGAGGAAGTTAAACGAGGCGCAACAAACAAAAAGACGAAGCCTCTTATTATTCAGCACCAATATGATAAGTTAGGCTCCAAAACTAGTGCATACTTGTATTTGATAGACTGAGTTTAAATGAAACATAGATTGCACAATTGACAATTAATGTAAGCATTCCTGAATTTTCAGCCTCTGGCTACTTCCATGGCGCTGGTCTCCCGACCCATGTGCAGTAGTGCGCGTAGCTCAGTAGCTGCCTCCACAGAAAATATAAAGCAGATAGTACCATTAGCGACGGACGTTCTTGGCCTCTAGCCTCCCGCTTTTGAGGTCGACAAGACGTCTCTTGCCATAGTTTAACCGCTGGTCTAGCTAGCCCCCCGCCGGGTCAGAGCATGCCTTGGCGTGATCGGATTGGTGTAGAATCTCTTTCCAGCGCGGGAGCTCTTTCTTTATACTGGTTCAAAAGTTCTCAGCAGTGAGCTTTAGATTTGCCTCAAAATACTCCAACTGATTGGTATGGGGCTCCGTGCTCGCAGCTCGCTATACGTTGGGGGCGCTATTTTATGCAACTTGCCTCTTTGAATGCTTGAATCGCTGTATCTGAAGACTCAAGTGCACGATGCCTTGATCGTTTAAAAAGAAAAATTCACGGTGAGTTGGTATTTGTCGCTCCTCATCTCAAAAACTAGTTGTTAGGCTTGTACTATTCCATTGAACTATACTTTAGTCACCTAATATCTGTCCTAGGTCATTTGCCATTCAAACATTTAAACATGTGACTAGAAAGTAAGTAATTTTTAGTTTAGTATAACTAGTTGCTAGTCCCTCTCGGTAGTCCATATATTCAAACACCCAAAGAACTAAACTATAGTCATCTTAATTTTCACCTATGAAAAAATAGACCAAATAATATAAATAAACTTTTAGTTGCGATTTGGGACTTAAAAAACATAAGACATGTTTCGATGATTTAGAACTATAAACTTTAGCTTTGATATCCAAGTAGTACACCCTAACAATATTCAAGCCAACAAGCACGTTCATGGACTAAAAACTAATATAACATCTAGCCTTGATATCTAAGTATATATACCCTAATAATATTCAAGCTGAGAAGCACGTTCGAGAGAGTACTATACAAGAGCTTTGAAGTACACGCATGAGTGCATTCGTGCAGGTAAACAAAGTGCAGGACCATACGTACGTACAGGAGAATTAGAACAGTAGTAGGAGGGATTAAAGAATTTAACTAGGGCATGGATGGCAGATTAATCTAACGGAACACGGAAGTACAGAAGCACGGATCCAAGTCATTCGATGGAGATCCATCCAGCTAGCAACGGTGGCTGTCCTTGCTTAGCTGCTGCAATCTGCTGGGTTTCTTGAAAAAGCCATATGCCCTGTAGTACTTAGTACTAGTAGGGCCTTGTTTAGATTGCTTCAAAATTGCAAGTTTTTTCACTCTCTCTCCATCACATCAATTTTTAGTCGCTTGCATGGAGCACTAAATGTAGGTAAAAAAATAACTAATTACACAGTTTAGTTAGAAATCACGAGATAAATCTTTTGACCCTAGTTAGTCTACGATTGGACAATATTTGTCAAATAAGACGAAAGTGGTACTATTTATCGAATTGAAATTTTTTGCAATCTAAACAAGGCCTAGGTCAAATAATGTGACTGTCTGCACAAAGTGTGTACAGTTATGAGCTATCCGATCTCTCGTCATCTCTGTAAAATACGGAAGCGCACAAGTCATGTAGCGGTACTGCACTCAGCTCATCTGCTTATCCAAGCTTTTCGATCAGCTAGCCATGTGCATGCGATGATTTTCCGAAAGAAATGATTCAGCAGGAGCAGAAAAAAAAAAGGGCAGTGGTACTCACCGGCAGTGTGTGTGTCTAAGGATTGGCGACACAACAAGCACTGGTTTTTGGCAGCTGTGTCCTTCGCCTTTTGTGTCCCTCCAAGTCGTTTTTGGCTCCGACAATGGGCCGGTTTCCCGTACTTGAATCGTGCTTTGAGCCAGCAACAAATCCATTTGGGACTTGGCGATTCACATCACAGTCGCCTAACCTACGTACTCTTAATCTCTTGTTAGTGTTTCCTTGCTAGCTGATTTGTTGACCTCCAGCAGAGTTTGTTGTGCCAACGATCGAAGTGATTCAAGAACCAGCTTGGTCATCGTGTTCGCCTACAGTACCTGGATTGGACGTCGTCGTACAGTGGCATGTACCACGAGGGTTGATGTGCTGCTAGCTAGTACTAGCTCCATGATCACGTTGCTTGCTTCCTCGCCGTCGCGCCGGACGCCGCGGCCGGGTGTGGCAGCTCTCACCGATCACCTCAGTCGTCCTAGTCTGGAGCGCGAGCGCCCACGCGCGCCGTCGTATTCGGCAACCCGCCGAGTTTCCTTTCCCATCTGCGTGACGTCGTGTACACCGCTCCGGCGCGGCAGCACGCACCCAGCACGGAATCTTGCGGCTGCTGCCGCTGGCCGCCTGGGCTGCTGGTGTACCGGCGTACCGGCGCGGGGCGGCCGCTGGCCAAAGCCGCCTCAGCTACAGAGACGCGACGACGGCGACGGTGGGAGACGGGCGGGGATGAACTGAGCACGATCACGGCCGCGGCCAGCGCACTGCCACGAGGCGAGAGAGCGAGGGGGCCGGCCGGCCGGCCGGCCGACGTTGCTGCTGCTGGCTGCGGCTCCCGCTGGCACTGTTGCTGACGCTTACCGGCGGTGACTGTGCGCCGGGTCGGGTGGGTCGCTGGCGCACGTGGGCCGCCCGCCTCTGTGTGCAGTGCCGGGCCCCCGCGTGCTCGCTACCGGCCTACCGTGTTACTGTGCGCCTGTGACTGTGCGCGTGCGAGATGGGCCGGGCGCGCTGCGCGCAGCGACGGCATCCGCCTGCGTGCCTGGTCTGGTATGGCGATTTTGACAGGCCGCAGTTGTGGCGGCTCGGATATCCAAATGCGTACTACTGTTCAGTAGATAGAGTAGCCAATGAAGTGGAGTCGAACTTGTTACTATTATGATACGTAGAAAGCAACAGTTCGACTGCTTTCCCCTCCTTCCTTTGTACAAAGGCATGGCAAACATACAGTAGAGTAGCCAAGTCAAGTGAAGTCGAAATTGTAGGAGCTGTAGAAGGCAACCACTTTTTCTCCCTCCTTAAAAACTATAAAAAGGCATGACAAACATACCACTAGAGTGACGTGCTCATCTTTGTTCGTGACAATCAGTGCTTCTCTCCCGTCCTTCCATTTTTAAAAAAAAGAAGGTTCAAAATACATATTCATTGAAATTTCTATGTTTTGACGACGATTCTGCACTCTGCAGTGCTCAGAGCTTTTCACACATTTTATCGCAAAAAAAAAAGGTGATCTTCTCACATTGTTTCCCCTTTCCCGGCTGGCCCTGTCCTGTGCTGTGCTGTGCATGCTCCGCGCTGCGGAGGTGGGGGCCCGTCGCGGGAGATTCGGTTGCGGTGGTACAGCGCATGCGGATCCAGGCGGACAGGCCCGAGGATTGGCCCGTTTCTGTGTATATATGACAGGCCGGCCGTACAGAAAACACAGTGCGTGGGCTGTGACCAGTGGAGGAGAGGTCGTTTTCGGCTTTCCTTTGGGCTGGCTGGCTGGAGCAGCCCGTGCACTATTCCTCCCGTGCCGGGGCCTGCGACCGCGAACCCCTCCCCCTCCGCCTGCCATTTGCCATCGTTCCTGTCGCAAACAAAGCCAGCTCCAAAGGCTTGCTAAAAAAAGCCAGCTCCACCAACCCGCGGTCGCCTTCGTACACACGTGCCGGAGATCCTCCCCGTCCCCGACGCGGAGCGGGCCGCCGGTACACTGCCACAGTACGCGTCGGATTCGACGGCACGATGGAGCCAAGAGTCTACATACAACGCTAGAAAAATGCCGAGCCGCCTTTCTAGCTATCCATAGATAGGTGCCTGAGGCTGAGTGCTACGCCTGCGACTCTTCTTTTTTGACGTGATCTTACTGTTTCCATCTATCGCATGTGTGCAACGACAACAAAATGGCGATCAATTTTGATGTACTGCTGGGGACGGCCTAGCGGAAGGCAATGCAAGAAACAAAATCCAGTACACTCTACCTTCAAGAATGCACATAAATACACAATGCTACTTCTATCAAAGCTCCAAATGGCTGAGAGTCTAGTTCTAATTAGAGCCTCTCGCTGCACTTGCAAGGGCCATACTCTTAATCGGATAAATCTATGTACTTGAAAACTGCTGGGTTAAACGCATATGTGGATATATATTTGGATGATCAGCCGTAAACTGCTGATTGATGTATGCACTATTGACCTTTTGACTTAAACGACACGGTCTTTCATCCCACCGGTACAAGATAGTGTACAACAATGGAGCATTATTAAGCACCAAGTGGTAATAGGCATACAAACCTCGCTCACTAAACACTAAGTTTAAGTCTAGAGCAAAACACCGATATCTCTACTACAAAAATTTTGAAACGGACCCGCCTGCCGCCCCATGGTGAAGCCGCGGTAACTCCTATCCGCGCCGACATGTGGGCCAGCCGCCAGACGCAAGTCGCCCACCTCGCCTCGCGCGCCCCTCCGGTCCTCACCATTCATCGCCGCCAAGCTTGCCACGCCGCCGCACGACCTGGCCGCCATGTCGTCTGCCCCTCGCCGCTCCCAATCTCACCCCTCCCAATCTCGCCCAGTCACAGACAACGTGTTGGGCGACGTCGGCTCGTAGAAGCGGCGGAAGTCCTCGTCCCCGGCCACCAGGAGGCGAAATCCGGTCGCCGATGCCTGCCCTGTCCTCGGCCTCGGCCACATCTGTGGAGGGTGTCCGGACGCTGCCTACCCCAGCGTCGGTCCCGACGCCTTCTGTTGCCTGCCTCGGCCTTGGCCCCTACCCCATCTGCGGGGCCCTTATCCGGTGGTTCACAGGTGGAAGAAGCCCAGCTGCAGACGGCCTCAGCAATGACAGTGAGGGATGCGCTGAGGGCACGTACAACGGCTGTTGTGGCCGTCGTCTCGCCCTGGTTCGGAGGAGAGAGAGCGAACCCGTCGCGTCGTGAGACGACGGCAACGGCTCGTGCTCCCAGACCAAATCGACGGCTGGCTTCACGTTGTACGGAGCCGTCGTCTCAAGACGACGCCGCGCGGATCCGGCGTGCTGCCGTTCTTCGCCCCTTCGTCCTCACCGATGTGCGCACGGAAGGCGAGCGGCGAGTCAAGCCGCGCCACCACCGGGGCAGGGCGGGGTGAGCTGGTGGTGCCGGTGTACCAGGGCAGGGCGGGGCGAGTAGGCGACGCCGGCACCGAAGCAGGGCGGGGCGAGCGGGGCGCTGCCACTGGGCACAAGGCGGAGCAGCACAGAAGCACAGGCACAACATTACAACAACGACGAGTCGACAAGGGTGTGGCCGACCACAGCCGCGACGGCGAGGCAGGGCACATCCTGACGAGGCAATCGCACGGCAGAGGTGAGTTTTGCAAGTTCACAAGTCCGTGGCCTTAGAGGTGAGAACTGAATGTTTTGCAAGTTTTGCTTCTGTTCAGCTATCTCTCTACTAAAAAAGCAGGAAATGTCCGGCACAATATACTTTTTACCACCCTTATTTGAGCCATTACTCCAAATACCAGCCTTAAAATGGCAGTATACTTTTTACCATAAGTTCAGCACATTGGATACAATTTTTACCATTTTTGCACATATGGCAGTACACATCAGCTGGCCAGCGTGGCAGTTCAATGGGAAAAGACTTCCCTGCCCTCCTACCTTATCCCCATCTCAATCTGCAAACGGCGCGGAGCGGAGCGCACCTAATCCTAAACCTCCACCCCGTCAGCCGCAAAGGAGGGTCGGGGGTCAAACCGATCCGTTGTGCAAGCGGTTCGTGGTTACCCGCGGTTCGAACCTCGCTAATGGTATATGTGTACGTTTGCTGCTGCTGCCCGCAAAGCAGGGTCGGGTGTTTACTGCTGCTCGCTAAGAGCATCTCCAAGAGATTAGCTAAAATAAGTATCTAAATATAGTAATTTAGCCATTTTCTAAAATGAAACTCATCTTAAAAAACTAGAGTACTCCAACAGAATATCTAAATTGGGACTCTCCAAAATCAAAAACATGCACGTCACCTGTGTTCTCATGTTTCGGATCAAGTAGACCTAGTCGTTCGTCTTGTACGCCGCATGGAAGTCACCTTCGTCGGTTGCGGCGGGCTGGCCGCCGCGTAGCCATGTCCGACGCTCGCGGAGGTCGACCGCCGGCGTAGTCATATCCAGCCGGCTGCACTGCAACGGCAAGGGATATCGCCTAGTCACAGCACAGGCGAGGCGGACGGCCATAGCAACGTCCTAGCGCGGCGGCCAGCCATCATCAGGACCCCGAGTGAAGCACGCACACACCCAAGTTGATGCAAGGCAGGTGCGCAGCGCCGATCTGATACGCACGAGCGTACGCAGGAGGCAGGACGAGAATACACAAGCAGATTCAGGTGTGCATCGGGTCCAGCAGCTGCACCTGGTGCTTGGCGACGACACGGCCCGTCCGCCGGTTCAAAGCTGCGCCTGGAAGCGCGATTGTTGAGCGGGGAAGCCGGATGGCGAGCGCCTCGCGTTTTCTTTTTCTAGCGACCGAGAATCACGGAATACATCATTGGCTATTTTAGAATGGCGGATAGAATAGCTGTTGGAGGTGATTTCTTTCTAACGCTAGCTATATTTAGCTTTACAAAATGATTTGCCTAATCTCTTGGAGATGCTCTAATGATGTATGTGTACGTTTGCAAGCTTCACAGCTAATACGCATGAACCATGATTGGATTCGTGCCCTTCGTATGAATTTTTTTTTGTACATATTTTCATACGCATGAACCAGTATTTTCATACGCAGAGGGTAATAAATTTTCGTCTGCAGGAAAAAGATCTAGAATGCTTTACAGTATTTTCATCGCCTGAAACTGATGCCAAGTTCAGTCTGGCATTATATAAAGCATGAGGCCGGTAGCACATGGAAGATACTGCTATAATTCAGCAGTTTTCACATGATACGCCAGATTACAAACAATGCTAGTGTTATCTTAACAGACGAAACAAGTGCACTGGACTACTTCTAGACAAGATAACAGTTCAGTGGACCATTGGAATACCTCCTAAAACAGGGCACAGTTCATTGACTAACTACCATAAGCCTGAGTCGGATCATCAGCATTGACTAACTTACTAAGGTAGCTACAAAGGCCATCACTCTGAACCTGTAATCAGTCTCAACTTTCAGATTTGCAGTTTAACTTCAAAACAGAGGGAAAAGAAAGAGCAAGGCGTCAGGGGCAGGGAGGTCTTTTCCCGTTCAGTTGCCATGTTGGACATGTGATGTGTACTGCCACATATGCAAAAATGGTAAAATTATATCCAATGTGCTGAACTTATGGTAAAAAGTATACTGCCATTTTAAGGCTGATATTTGGAGTAGTGGCTCAAATAAGGGTGGTAAAAAGTATATTGTGCCGAAATGTCCAGGTCTACCGCAGACGAAAGCCCCCCCCCCCCGACTCCCTCACCCGGGCGATGTTTTACTGCACCGACAGGTGGGCCACACCCACACCATCTGACACCGCTCGCTCCTATTATTGTCTCTCAGAGTCTCGGGCCGCCGCCGCCGCAGCTACACAGGCCCTCCTCCGTCGCCCCGGCGCCGGCACCATGACCGGCGCAACTGTGCATGCGATGGGTCCGTGTAGCGACACTGCATTCCGTCCTCCGCATCCAAGACCCAGGCGGCAGGTGACCATGGCCGGCGTGCTGCTCGCACTCCCCGAGACAGAGAGTTGAAGGGGCGGATACGACTGCTACGACACCTACACCGTGCCCTCCGCCGCCGCCTCGCCACCGGCACCATGAACAATGAGGGGAGCCGTGTGGCGGCGCCGACATCGGCATCGCAGCGCCACATCATAGCAGCATGTCCGTGGGGAGGGAGGCGCCGGGTCTGACTCGGCACAGACCTCCGTTGTTTGCTATCAGGCAATCCCCAGGTACGACCCCTCCGTGGACAATCTACACAGTCAATGACAGGGATCCTGGTACCTATCCTATTTCTGTTTTTGTTTGTATATGCGTCAGTTCTCGTCTACATCTTCCTTTAGTTTTCATCTACATCTTGCTTGGATACCTGGTTCTAAGATGAAGGATTAAAACATTGAGTCGAACCTGATGCAGATGCAGTTGTATAACTGAAGACTGAATAAAACAGATAGGGTGTATAAAACAGATAGGGTGTTTTATCTTGAATTCTGATCAGTTTGACTACTGAGCTAACCTGCATAATTCAGACAATGGTACTATATCATTTATCTCTTTTGTAATTCTCGAACTCGAATATAAAACTGAATCTTTGTGTCTATTGAATTAAATTATGTTTGTTGACCTGAAACCTTTCAGGCCTATGCTCAATTTCAGACAATATGAAACTGATTGGAGAGTTTGATTCAAATAGGAGTATAGCAAGAGTCTAATTCACATTTTCTGCCCCGTGCATCAATTAAAACAATAAATATTCTAATCTTGGAAGATCATTTGATCGATGAGGACACATGGTTTTTACCATAACCATTGTGTGGACCTTTGTGTGATGAGTGATTGTCAACATGCCAACACAAGGCGTGTGTGTGTTCTTACTAACCGATGGCACGCGGTTTCGTGTCAAACAATGATATCTCTTGGCTCATGTTGTCTGCAGGTGTCGAGCTCGGAGACGGTGGTCGACGGTCGGTGAAGATCAAGTAGGGCGTGCCGTGCTGACGGACCGGGTGCGGTGAAGGGCGGACGTGAGGTTTGGATCGAGGGACCCGAGGACCGGCCGGCCAGCCGTGGTGGCCGATGCACTGGACATCGACGAGCGCAAGTGTACACGGCGGGGATGCGTACGGGCTACGCTACTCGCGGAGGGTTTGGTGGTTTCGCCTCAAAACCATCGGCGGCGGGTTTCCCCGGTTTGCGCCTCAAAACCGGGGCGGAGGTCCCGATGCGGACGGACGACACGTGGCGGCATCGGGGAGATTGCTTGGAAGCAAGGCTACGGGTGAGGAGGCGCGGTAGCCGTCGGATCAAGTGAAGCTCGAGTTGGACCCTTATGCCCCGGCTAAGTGGTGTGGCTCTTCATGTATCCAAGGGTAAAGAAGGAATGTAAAATAGACTTGCCCCTATAAATAAAGGATGAGGGTCTCCCTTCCCCTCACCTCTTCCATTTCCATTTCCTCCTTTTAGGATTTCCCTTCCTCTCGGTTGCTTTGTGTGAGAGAGAGTCTCGCAAATCTTTTGATTTGTACTCGAACCAAGATGTGTGGCAAGCGAGCGCCTCTCTGCTGTTTCCTCGGGGATTAAATCATGTGTCTGTGATTCTTGAGTTGAAATTGTGATTTTCCTGAGATCCCTTTTTGCCTCTTGTGTTCCCAACTCGATTTTTTCTTTGATTTGAGGCCGTTTGAGATGATTTTTCTTGCAATGGATTGATCTAGGACGTGAGTGAAGTGATTCCACCGAAGGAATTTGTCTAACTCCTCACGAGATCGGAGATCCATGGAGTTTTTCCTCTAGGTGTGCTCAAGATCCACTTTTGGGGATTTTCATGATTTCTTCCTCCTTTCATCGAATTGAGCAATGATCTCCTGGAGATAGCTCCCCAACTGCATCAGGAACATGCCTGTAAAATTTGGTTCCAGTTGGTTTTGATTTGGAGGAGAAATCAAGTTTTGGAGATTTTTCCCGTGCTGTTCCAGCAAGAACCAGCCAGGCCGACTTGCAAAACCGGCCAAGCCGACTTGGGTCCAAGGTAAGCCAGCCCTCTGGACTGTCCTGGCCAAACACGGCCAAGCCGGCCAGGCCAAAAACCAGCTCAGCCGGCCAGACAGCCAGCCAGGCTGGCCACAGCTGGCCAGAGTTGGCCAGGCCAAGTCTCCAAGAAGGCCAAGCCGACTTGAGTGCCCTCAGGGCTGTTTTGGTTGCGTTTTGTTCATCCGGTCTCCGTTTCGTGCACTGTTTGGCACTCCGGTTGTCAGTTTTCATGTAGGTCGTTTCGGTGCAGTGCTGTTTTCCGCTGACCGCACTCTGGAGCTTTGCTGTCTCACTTCTCATCGATAGAAGTCGAGATTTGCAGTTGCATCGATTCGATCAAGTAGTGATCCGCTGTGTTCCTAGGGAGCATCCACCCGTCTCCAGGGTCGTGATCACTACTGCGTTGTGTTTCGGTTCTTGGTGTCTGAATCTGGGACATAGGCTCTGGATTTCGAAAGAAATTTTTGAAGCTCCGATTCACCCCCCGTCTGGTCGCTCTTACCGGTCCTTCAATTGGTATCAGAGCCTAGTTAAGGATCACTTCACCTTAATCGGTCCGTGATCCCCGAAGGCAACATTATGGAGAACCATGGGCTTGGCAAGCCACCACACTTCGATGGCAAGAACTATCCCTATTGGAAGATACGCATGTCGGCGCATCTCCAAGGGATTGATTCGCGTGTATGGGAGATCTGTGAGAGTGCGAACTACGTGGTACTTGCTGCCCGTGTTAACCAAGCACAGATCGACCAACACAAGGCGAACAACACTGCTAGAACTATTTTGTTCTCTGCTCTTTCTATGGAGGAATTTGAGCGTGTTTCTGATTGTGCTACTGCTCGAGAGATCTGGTCTAGACTGCAGAGTATCATGAGGGCACTGCCCATGTCAAGACCAGACTCTATGAGACACACAAGCGAGAGTATGAGAATTTTGTTCAAACCGATGGTAAATCTGTTGATTCTTTGTTCACTCGTTTTCAAACCATCGTGAACAAGATGAGGGCAAACAACCCTCAGATGCCCTATGATGATCATCTGGGAGCCCTTAAGCTTCTATATGCTCTTGATCGGAGGGTTTAGGAAGTAAAAGTCTCGGCGGTCATCGAATCGCCCAGCTATGAGACTCTCACTGTGGATGAGCTGTTCAGCAAGCTCAAGTCCACCGAGATTGACCACCAGACGCAGGCAAGGATCAGAAATCCATCTGCCCCTACCATGGCTTTGGTCCCAGGTATAGGAGGTTCAAGTTCTTCAGCTAACCCTTCACAGTTACCTCTTGCTTTGTCGTCTTTGGTCTCGGCTACAGAGGAGCAGATGGAGGCTTTTGGGGACGACGAGCTAGCTTTGGTGATTAGCCGGTTCTCACGGTTTCACAACAACCGTTTGAATCGTCGACGTGGCATCACCAAGCCAGGCTGTTTCGGGTGTGGAGATCCCGACCACAACATCACCAACTGCCCCAAGGCCGACAAGAACTCCTACAACAAGAATGACTACGGCAAGCGCAAGGACAAGCTTGAGTCATCTTCTCACAAGTACAAGTACAAGTACAAGGGAGGATTCTACAAGGAGGCTGTCAAGAAGAAGTTCCTGGAGAAGTAGGAGGCGAAGCTGCGAGCCTTCCTCGCATCGCTCAGCGATCTCGACGACGACTCCGACAGCGGCTCACCCCCAAGTGATGATGAGGCCGAGCGAAAGGTCGAGAACAAGTTCAACGGGCTGTGCTTCTTCGCTGACTCCAAGCTTGGAGGCTACTGCACCATGGCGCTCGACGAGTCTACCCCAAGCATTGAGAAGAACGACGACACCGAGCCTGAGGTAGAACAAAATCTCGAGTCCCTTGCTGCTGAGGTTGATAACTTGACTACCACTTTGCTTAGTCAAGATGCTTTGCTTAAGCGTGCTGCTCATGAGAGAAAAGATTTCAAGGCTAAGTGGAAGCTTGCTGTCAAAGAGCTAGAGTCTGTTAGGGAATCTGTGCACATCTCTGATGAGTCTGAGTGTGATGCTTGTGCCATTCATATGGTAAACCTAGCTGATGTGCAGTCCAAGTATGTTGCTTTGGTAGATGAGCTTGATGAGGTTAAGGCTAGGTCTGTCTCTATGAGTCCTTACAAATCTTGTGATGGTTTAAAGTCTGAGCTAGATGAGAAAATTGCTAGGATTGCTTTGCTTGAGAAGTCTAGCCTTGTTACTAGATGTGCTTGTTGTGAGGCTTTGGAGCTAGAACTGGACTCTTGTAGGCATGACAAGAAAAGGGCCGAAGAAGAAATCACAAATCTTCGGTCCATGCTTAGTTGGTTGTCTTGCAGTGAGCCGCAGCTTGGCATGATGATGAGTCAGTTCAAGAGGGGAACTGACACAATGGGTTTAGGCTTTGCTACAGGTGGGAAGGGTGAAAACATTTTTGGTAAGGTTGGTAATCACAGTGGTCTGAGTGCATCTGAGAAATCTACCAAGCCTTCCACTACTCCCAAGTTGATCAAAACACCCCACCACAGCCTAACAAGCCCAATATGAAAGATGGTGTGTTTGAGAAACCTCCGAAAGCTCCACCTCCAAATCAAGTGTGGACTCCAAAACCAAACCACCTAAGAAACCCACTTGACACACTTCCCGACATCTCTATTAAACCCCCTCCAAAGAACAAGCAAACCCAAAGAGTGATCCATACCCATGAGAGAGTGAGTCAACCACCACCCAAGAGAGAGGTGTATCACTGTGATTATTGTCACCATGATGGTCACTTGTTTGAGTTCTGCTTTCGGAGGAAGAGAGATGAGCGGCATGAGTATGAGCTTTTCCATAACTCTACTCATGGTGTGTTTGCTCCACGTTTTCAGAGGCACGGTGCTAGGCCAAGAGGTGCAACACCTCAAGGACCTAGGCCTCAAGGTGTGAGACCACGAGGTGGTCGTGCCCGGCGGGGTTCAGGTCCTGCTTATGACCTTGGATCTCGTGACTGTGGCTTTCAGTCTTACAGGATGAGCGGACCACGTTTTCCTTATCATGGTGATCGCTCCACTCAAATAGGACATGGCATGCATGGTGCTTTTGCTAACACTTCTCGTGGGCGAATAAGCCAACACTGGTTTTCTCCTCAGTTTACTAACCCCAGTGTTGGATCATTTGCACATCCCATGTCTTACTATTGATGCAGGTTGTGGGGTAGAGAGCATGTGCTTGATGGAACTTGATATTTTGGTGTGGTCAAGTGTTGATGGCTCTCTACACCCACTTTTGATAGCCTCCAAGAGGCATATGTGCTATATTGTGGTGACTTCATACACTTTAAGAGCTATCATATACACTCTTATCTTGTACATTATTGCTTTCTCACTTGTGGTATGAATTTGTTGGTTATTGGCTCACTTGTATACTTTTAGCATGTTTTATACTTGTTTCATGCTTTTGTATCTAGTCTAGCATGTTCTATTCTGAGTATCATATGCCATGCTAGCTTTGTGTATATCTTGGTGGATTAGCCACTTTGCTTGTTAGTGTGGGATCCTCATGAACATTTTGCCATGCTTTTATCATGTGCTTTAATTTGTATAGTTGGTATGATGTTCATTAGGTATCCTCTCTAATTGCTAGTTCTTGTATAGTTACATGTATTTCTATGACATGTTTTGCTAGCTCGAGTCTTTAGTCTTTTTGACTAGTATCATGTTACAAGCTTTTACTTCCAAATTGATATCATCATTGTGCATCGTAGCATGTGTTAGGATTGTGGTTGCTTTTGGGCTTGGTGTGTCTTGTCTCCAGTTGTTTTTCTCAGCTTTCATGGAGAAGGCGTTCTATGAGCTGCGATTTGGAAAATTGCCCACAGTGAGCCTTTTTCAGGTGTTTGGTTACAGGTGCTTCATTCTGAGGAAAGGTAACTTAGACAAGTTCAAATTTAGATCTTCAGACGGCATGTTTCTCGGTTATGCAACTTATTCACATACTTATAGAGTAATTTAACCTTGAAACTAACCATGTCATGGAGACTTATGAAGTCATCTTCGACGAAACCACACCTTGTTTGGCTCCTTTTTTTTAATATGCAGGTGATCAGGAGTTTGGCAAGAGCAGTTGTGTGGAGGAGGAGTAGGATGATGCTGATTGGTATGATCCCAAACTGACTCCACCAGCTGCCCCAGTTAACCCTGCGATGACTACTTCTGTCGACGGCCCAAGTACTTCTTCCTCGACTTCATATGGGTCGAACGACCACTTTCCTCA
The DNA here is from genome assembly GCA_018135685.1 of Themeda triandra. NCBI lineage: Eukaryota > Viridiplantae > Streptophyta > Magnoliopsida > Poales > Poaceae > Themeda > Themeda triandra. The sequence continues at coordinate 253,696 of JAENPR010000201.1, read as the reverse complement.
GCTTGCACCAACTGCACCTGAGGGAATCTTAGCTGCGCTTGAAGGGGAGGCAACTTCATCAAAGAAAGCACCTCGGCACATCCAGTAACGCCATCCCCCTGGGATCTTGTTCGGTAACACGCAACCGATCTTGTGAGTTTTCGCATTTTGTTCTTGCTGCTCTTGTTGCTAACAAGTTTGCCCACTTGAGGGCGGAGTTGGGCGTTTGCTATTTTTTTAGAGTAGGGTAGTTGTATCTTGGTGTATAGTATGTTTTTGGCTCTCTTCCTTTGCTTTTGATTCTTTGGCTTTCCTTTTTTACCTTTGTATTATAGTGCATTTTATCATGTATCATACTACCTTTGTTGAGCTTCATGACTATAGTAGTTTTTTATTACATCTATGCTCTTGTTAGTATGTCTTGTTTGTACATAATTGTGCCTGCGGCTTAGACTTCTTCTGATCACTTGTTACATGTTATGAGCTAAGCCTGCTTTCTAAATGTAAACCTGCTTAAATCTTGATGCAACCCGAAAAATGTTCACCTTTGAGATGGCAACTAGCATGTGTAGGTTTTGTGAGAACCTTGTTGCTTTCATATGTATGCTTGAGTTGCTATGTCTCATGTTTCTTGAGTCATTCACTTAGCTCGGATCTCTTGATAATCTTGTGCTAAAACTTGATGTCTAAGCTAAGAAATGATGAAAAGTTTTGAGTTGGATCTTTTCTGTCCCACGGCAATGTCACGAGATTACTTCTCATTCATTCGAGTGAGATGAACTCCGGCATTATAGTGCTAGTCCACAACCACTCGTGACGAGACAACTTCCCACTTGCACTAAGGGATGAACTCGGCGTGGTTGAAAAATATGATAAAAACAATCTTTTTGGCGGACAGTTTTTGATCCTCTCGTATACACATGTCTAAATGAAACCTTGTTAATTACTGTTTTAACTCTAATCAATGTTGTAGTTACAAGTGTTGTTAAGTGTATCTTTGAGACATGATGTGTGACCGTTATATGGGGTAGTTCACTCTTGTATACATGTGTTAGCACTTGTTTGATCTCCTGCTTATATGTGCTAGGTGCTATTCTTTTTGGTGAACACCTTTTATAAAATGCCAAACACCTGATCAAAATGCTTATGTTTCATATTCCGTACCAGTTGATCAGCTTGAGCATTGGCTTCGACTTGTGCTTGTTGCTATACACTTGCCATACTTGCTAGATCATCTCGTACTCGGATTACTATACTTGTGAAGCTCTACCTTTTGCATTTCTTTCATGGCATGATTTGAGGGGAGTTGCGGTCTCTTTTGATCTAATCTTGATAAGTGCATGTGCCAACAAGGGGAGAAACATCCACAAATCTAGAGAGTTCATTTGTGAGTATGCATTTGTCAAGGGGAGTTGCACTCTATTTTTGCTAGATGTGTTGAGCCGTGCCGTTTTTCAGGTTTTTTGCTTTGCCTTGCTAGTGGTGTTGAGCCTTTTGCCTCTTCTTGAGGGCTAGCTTTGGTTTTCTTGGTCGCGTCGAGCCGTTGCCCATGTCTTTGGGGACCAAGTTGTGACTTTACCTTGCTCATTGCAAATGACCCGTTTTTCTGCTTGTCTTTGGCTCTTGGTCATTTGGATGGGTTGTCTCTGGTTTGTGTTGGTGTTGACAATGCACTCATCAAGGGGGAGATTGAGGACACATGGTTTTTACCAGAACCATTGTGTGGACCTTTGTGTGATGAGTGATTGTCAACATGCCAACACAAGGGGTGTGTGTGTGTGTTCTTACTAACCGATGGCACGCGGTTTCGTGTCAAACAATGGTGTCTCTTGGCTCATGTTGTCTGCAGCTGTCGAGCTCGGAGACGGTGGTCGACGGTCGGTGAAGATCAAGTAGGGCGTGCCGTGCTGACGGACCGGGTGCGGTGAAGGGCGGACATGAGGCTTGGATCGAGGGACCTGAGGACCGGGCGGCCAGCCGTGGTGGCTGACAGCTGGGACATCGACGAGCGCAAGTGTACACGGTGGGGAATGCGTAAGGGCTACGCTACTCGCGGAGGATTTGGTGGTTTCGCCTCAAAACCATCGGCGGCGGGTTTCCCTGGTTTGCGCCTCAAAACCGGGGGCAGAGGTCCCGATGCGGACGGACGACACGTGGCGGCATCGGGGAGATTGCTTGGAAGCAAGGCTACCCGTGAGGAGGCGCGGTGGCCGTCGGATCAAGTGAAGTCTGAGTTGGACCCTTATGCCCCTGGCTAAGTGGTGTGGCTCTTCATGTATCCAAGGGCAAAGAAGGAATGTAAAATAGACTTGCCCCTATAAATAAAGGATGAGGGTCTCCTTCCCCTCACCTCTTCCATTTTCATTTCCTCCTTTTAGGATTTCCCTTCCTCTAGTTGCTTGTGTGAGAGAGAGAGGTCTCGCAAATTTTTTGATTTGTACTCGAACCGGTGTGTGGCAAACGAGCGCCTAGTCTCTCGTTGTTTTCTCCGGGATTAAATCATGTGTCTGTGATTCTTGAGTTGAATTTGTGTTTTTCCTGAGATCCCTTTTTGCCTCTTGTGTTCCCAACTCGATTTTCTTTGATTTGAGGTCGTTTGAGATGATTTTTGTTGCTATGGATTGATCTAGGACATGAGTGAAGTGATTCCACCGAAGGAATTTGTCTAACTCCTCACGAGATTGGAGATCCATGGAGTTTTTCCTCTAGGTGTGTTCAAGAACCACTTTTGGGGATTTTCATGATTTCTTCCTCTTTTCATCGAATTGAGCGATGATCTCCTGGAGTAGCTCCCCAACTGCATCAGAAACATGCCTGTGAAATTTGGTTCCAGTTGGTTTTGATTTGGAGGAGAAATCAAGTTTTGGGGACTTTTCCCGTGTTGTTCCCGCAAGAACCGGCGGAGCCGACTTGCAAAAGCCGGCCAAGCCGACTTCGGCCGGCCAAGCCGACTTGGGTCCAAGGTAAGCCGGCCCTCTAGACTGTCTCGCCAAACCCGGCCAAGCCGGCCGGAGCCAAAAACCGGCTCGGCCGGCCCGGACGGCCGCCCGGGCGGCGCGGTGGCGAGTCGGCCGGCCGTGTCTCCAAGCCGGCCAAGCCGACTTGATCCCCCCTCGGGGCTGTTTTGGTTGCGTTTTGTTCATCCGGTCTCCGTTTCGCGCCTTTGTTTGGCGCTCCGGTTGTCTTTTTCGTGTAGGTCGTTTCGGTGCGGTCTTTGTTTTCCGCCGACCGCACTCGGAGCTTTGTTTGTCTCACTTCTCCTCGATAGAAGTCGAGATTTGCATTTGCATCGATTCGATCAAGTAGTGATCCGCTGTGTTCCTCAGGAACATCCACCCGTCTCCAGAGTCGTGATCACTACTGCGTTGTGTTTCGGTTCTTGGTGTGTGAATCTGGGACATAGGCTCTGGATTTCGAAAGAAATTTTTGAAACTCCCATTCACCCCCCCCCCCTCTGGTCGCTCTTACCGGTCCTTCAATTGGTATCAGAACAAACGGCCATGGTTCGCCCCTTGCTGGCAGTACCCTCCCTGCTCGTCCCTATTCTTGATCTGGCAGGAAACTTCCAGTCTTGCACAGGTACAGGTTTACGAGTCATTTTAGTCTTATAATAATCATTCAGATAAGAAACTTTTTCTATGTTGTCTATTTTTATATGGGTGCATATCCTAATAATTATGCTACTTCAAACTGCATGTGGGTTACTATTCAGTCTAGAGAGTAATAACACAGCTCAAACCCAGTTCACATTTATGCAGCACCATTGATGTTTTTTATTTTAGCTATCTGTTGTTCAAGCTTTCTATTCTAAATAGTCTGTAGAATGGTCAAGAAGAACACTATGGTCTGAAGGGGTAATACAAATAGCATATCCTATAATAGCTAAGAATTTCACTATGGACTGAAATTCATCCTTTAAAATTTTAGTTCTCTGTTCGGCGAGCTTTCAATTCTAATTTTATTGTTACCGTCCAGTGTAACAACACATGGAAGTCCCAGCGCTGCAAAAGTTCAGTGAACAGAATTTTGTGATAGCTCTTCCTGTGGAAAATTCATCATATTAGCTGAGGTTCAGTGAATAGGAATTAAGGTATTCTTGGAGATACCTCTCTTAATTAGGGTCTTCAAGTACACTTAGATTTTTTTACTTTAAATCAACTAAATAGAAAAATGGAGATATATATTTCTTATAGGATCCAGTGTTTTGACGGAAGCAAAGCTCACATTCGGTAAAATATATGTTTCTTGTTTTGATGATGGCGGCTTTCAGGTTTGTGCAGAATTAAATTGTATTCAACCATTTGTAGCAGAACCAGAAGCTAACATGAATATTTTGTAACAACATGTGTGTAGAAATAAACTCAGTAAGGAAAAGTTTGATGCATGTTACCTGAAAAAGGTGAAATCTACGCTAGGAAACCAGATTATCAATGTAGTAGACGCTTGACGCCAAAGCTGCCAAATTGGTTAATGTTCATGGTTCATAATATTCTCACATATTCATGTTGTTTTCTTTTTCTATATATTTTCTTTCTTTTCTTTCTAAACATTGTTATGATATTGTAGGACCTATGTAGCTTACAATGCCTTGTCCCATGGTAGCAGATGAGTTACGCTATGGTGGCTCCCATGGTAGCGATTGGCTTGGCAATCCCTTGGCTAATATGACTAATAATTGCCAATAATGAAATTCTTGTAAGAGAAGCCGTGCATGTAATGCTGTTGAAACAAGCTCAGCAGGCTGCTGCTTTTGTGTGCTTGCATAAGAAAGCATACTGAAAATTGTGTGTGTTGTGTGCTATCTCGGCTCAGCAAGCATAGTGTTTAGACCAGTTTATGGGTTGCTTTTGTCTTTTGATTAGAGAACAAAGTGTATTAATAGGGTACCGAGCAATTAATCGCTCTAGTTATCATATATTTAAGATCTATGGTTCACCTAAATTTCAGTGGTTGCCGCTGCCATCATAGATTTGTGCTTTGATAGCGGGATTCTTGATTAAATTAGCCACCGATAGTGCTACAATACGTTTAACTTTAAGATTATTGTTGTATTACTTTGTTCTATTTTGTTCCCGTTGCAACGCACGGGTATAATCCTGGTTGAAAACTGAATGTTTAGATTTTTTCAGCTATCGAGCACACGGCGGGTGAGCTTCATTCAGTTACCTGCACGGCCAAGGTCAGGTATGCACTACAATTTTTCAGTGCCACCATGTTTCGTAGCTACTGAAAATTGGATGTTTGGTTTCTGGTGTGACATGTTATATGGTTCACTAGAAATGTTTACTCAGGTACTGAAAACTGAATGTTTTTGTCGTAAAAAAAAGAAAAAGAAATCTGAATGTTTTCTAGCTACTGAATGTGTTCAGTTTCATTCAGTTTCTGTTTACTTTGTTCAGTTCACTAGAATTGACAATTTGACATGCATATCTAACCATTTTCTTAACATTTTCTACTAGCGAGACAAAAAGAGGAGGTTAAAGGAAGTCTTTGGACATGTCTTCATGGACTGTTGTGGACATGCATGTCTTTCTAGACTGTTGTGGAACCTGTCTTTTGAAACCTCCTGTGGTTTATCTGTACTTGTCGTTATTTTACATTGAACCTGCTATTATCTTGTGTGAAATTGTTTCCGATGTGAAACTTCACCTACTGTCTTTTAGAATGCACCTGCTGTCCATCGTCTTCTAAAAATGTTTCAATTATATTTGGTTTATGGGCAAGAAAGGAGTATTGATATTTGATTTATGAAATATACTATATTACACTACATATATATGAAATGTACGAGGTGTCTATTTAGCTGTTTATATTGAGAGACAACAGTTGTCTAACTATTGTACGTGCCCTGAGGGAGATACCGACGACGGGGATGGGGACGCACAGAGCACGGGAATGGAGGAAACGCCGAACTCGATGACGTCGCGGACACCCGTTCTGGCCTCGTCCAAGACCTTGAAGATCGAGACATGGTTGGACTGGGCTGCCGAAGGAGAGGGGGCGGCATGGCTGCTGGATTGCTCGAGGCCCTGAGTACTGTGTGGAAGGGAAGACATTGCCGTAGCCAGGAGGTTTGGTCCTATCCTATCCTATCGTCATTGTCCCTTTCGTTCATATATTATTGTCTTCATTAATCTCATCCTGCACATATTTAGTGGATGAACAGTAGAAAATGAGAATCTTTACTTTCAGGTATCGAACATGTTTGTTGCCTCTTACAGTTTTCTTTGTGAACTACAATCTGAATGGATGAATGAATTTGTGCGTAGTGACTATGACACACTTGGTATAAATGTGTAGTTCCATTAGGTCATGTTTTTTTGTTTCGATTTTTTTTAAAAAGGTACAGCAGACATTGTTGAGATATATGTTTGTGTAGGTAATAGTGGCAATAATGGCCATAAGGTGTTTCTTGATAAGGATGCAGAGAAAGCTATGAGTTTGATGAGTCTAACAACTAGGAAGCAGCGGCGAAGCCAGGCTAGAAGGCCACCGGGGTCTTGCTGGGTGAAGCAAGATGGGGTCATCAGAAGGAAATAGCAATCAAGTACAGTAATTCTCTCTTTGTTTCTCTAAATTTGTTGGGGTCGGCGGACCCCAATGACAAGCCGTAGCTTCGCCACTGCTGGGAAGGCTTCTCAATACTGAAATATGGTGGCTTTGCTAACTCTGGTAAATGATGTACTTCTCTTTTGGAGTCATTTTGTTGAGATAAGAGCAACACTGCTCCTTATCTCAATGGTGCTAACGAGCCTTGAGTCCTTGACCATGGTTGTAATTACTACTTGCATTGTCAATCCGGGGAGCATGTTCTTTTGGGATGATCAAGGTTTGACATACCCTTTTATTTAGTGACATTTGATTCACCAGGGAGCATGTTGATGCTAAAAAAATTATGGTTGTGCAATTTTGTACTTTGTTATTAGCCTGATATGTGTAACTTGATGAATTTTTTATGGCCTGGTAGTTAAATAGGGATATTTTTGAACTATTTATAGATAACTGACCTTGCTGTAAAAGAAGGTCCTTACGAAACTTGCTGAACCTATCATTTTTTTCCTGGAGCACGCCCAACCCTAGACGCATATTTCTTGCTGAACCTATCATATTCGGCTATGCTCCCACAACAATGTGATCTTGTTGGTAGAAAAAATATACAAAACTGATGAGTGTTCGGTGATGAAGAAACAATGATAACTGATGAGTATGATATTTTTCTTTTTGCATGCAAATGGGCTATCTAGACAATTGATCATGGCTCTGTAACTGTTTACGGCTGCTCCGGGGATGAGTTAGCAAGGGCGAGTTTCGTGATGCCCGTGAGTTGTGGATACGACCATGGTGCAAGAAGGTGAGGTTGGCCTTGGTACGGGGATGAACAAATACAACACCATTAACATCACGTTGAATATGTTTCGACATAGGCACATCGTATTATAAAACTTTGATGCAGTAGTTTTGCACTCGATCAGTTTCGTCTTTATCAAGTGCATTTCAATGCTATATCTTTTTACTTTCATGTTAATCATGTTTGCTCTCAAATTCACAAACGAGAGATAGGTGCCCTTGACACAAGGAGTATCATCGATTTAAGTGAATTGCATCATGTTATCAATAATGTTTGGTTGGGTTGATTCTTCCCATTTGTCATGCATATATGATTTTAATCCCGTTGCAACGCACGGGCACTTACCTATGATGATATAAGATCTAACTAGCCTAAGCACTACACTAATATTATAATATTATCTTAAACACTTTTGATGGCTAGAGCACTAAAATGAGTATGGACTCATTAGAAATGTTCCTCGGCTCCAACAACACTCAAATGACCAATGTAAGGATAATCTTCACTTTGAGATAGAGCCATTGTCATTGGACTACACTCATTTATTATTCACCGGAAAGTTAAGATATAGCGCTCTCCAAACCTTGGGCAAAGTCTTCTAGACAACACTCATTTGTCTAGTGCCTTTTGTCTATTGACCCTCCGCGGTTTTCTAGTGCACTTGAAAGCATTTTATAGAAACCTCACCAAGATGATGGCCTAGGGCCTAAGCCTGGCCAATCCAGAAAATTCCCGTGAGTAATGGCGATCAAACCATTAAGTCATCGACCCAATTCTCTGAAATACCACCGGAGTACTTTATGCTCCTACTACTATGGAAAGCCTAATCAACTCTATTCCTTTGTGTCATCTGGTCTCGGTTTCCTCCTTTTGATGTCTTTGGTTCTTGCATGTTTTCTAGGATCTTCAACTCAGCATCTTGTCATTCCTTGCATTGGCTTTGTCCAAGCCATCCTTGCATCATTTTGAACTAAAAACCTTACATAGTAGTGATCGTCATTAGTCCAAATGACTGTGTTGTACGTAAATTAAGAACGATACAATGAAAAAGTGAATGAATTACTTTTCTTTGATAAACTGTCGGATGTTGACACGGCCGACGACGTCCCTTCGAGAAGTAGATGGTTTGGGAAATTTTAACCAGTTCTGGGCTAAACGAAAACCTGAAAACGAAATCAATAGAATAATTCAAAAACAAAAACGAAAAATGATTTCAGCCTCTTCCTATCATTTTTAAACATCACCCAGCGCGGCCTCGCTGCAGCGCATCAGGAGCAAGCGGCGACGTCGTGGTTCACATCTGAGTCATGGGACGAAGCGGCCACGGGCGTTCGGTACGCCACCAGCAGCCGAACAACCAGCATAGCAGGCCGGCCCAACGCTACGAAACGTGAACCACTTGGTCATATTCAGTCGACGAACTGAACACGCCGCCCACGTCAGCTGTGCCACGCCGCTCCAGCTCCAGCGGCCAGCGCCGGGCGCTCTGATCCATTCACTGCTGTATAAGGGCTACTTTGGCAGCAGGGATCCCGCCGGGATCCCAGTGTTTTCCTAGAGCGGAAACCCGTCAGGTGGCCTTTCACTAGGGTAATCTGCGGCGCCCTTTAGAAGCCTTTCCACGAAAGGAAACGGTCTTCTCTCTCCGCGTAGGAAGGGTTCCAAAGGGCGCCGCAAATTACCCCAGGGGAAGGCTGTCCGGCGGGTTTCCCACCCCCACCCTGGGAAAACGTTGGGATCCTCTGTTGCCAAAGTAGCCCTAAATAATTTTACAAGGCACACAATATATAACATAACAGAGGTGAGCTCCTATTTTACCCGCACGATTAATGGAGGTCACCTTCAAAAATAGTCTACTTCAAAAGCTTGCCACCATAAATCTAGGCCCAGCGGACAGCCCATCTCGGCTGGATATGGCACTCATGTATGTATATTAAGGCTAGGGTTTCAGTCTACACTTATCCAATCTCACTCCCTCTCTCTCTCATCCCCCTCGACAAACCCTGTCGCACCCCCTCGCGCAGTCACTCTCCTATACCTCTCCCATGTCCTCCCTCCCTCCCTAGATGCACGACCATTGCGGCGGGCGGCGCGCTCCCGGACGGCGGCAGGGCGGCCTCACACGCGCGCCTAGAAAAGCGCGCGGGGGTGGGGATCCATGGTGGCTTCGGTGCGGCCACGTGCGCGCCTAGAGGTGGATCTAGACCTTCACTGGCGATGCTCCACCCCCTTCCTCTCCACCTCTGCCCCTCTCCACGGCAGAGGTCGGATCCGGGCGACACCCCTCCCTTAGGGAGAATCTGGCGGACAAAGCTCCTTCTCGTGTGTTATGGCAGCTCGAGGCGTAGATTCGTCGTCTGGAGCTCCTCCCATTACGGTTGGAGCTCCTTGGTGGCGGGCGTCACGTGCAAATCCGGCGACAGCGAGCCGGTCGCCTCCACCTCCGATGATGGCGGGCTCCGGTCGGCTCGCAATGAGGAGGCGCGGCGAGATCCAACAGGCTCCAACAATGTACGCGACACCAATTGGCTCGATTAGGCTCGACATCGAGCTCGATTAGGCTGGTTGGGTTTTTTATTTTCTTATGCGATTAACGAAACGAGGCATCCTAACGGGAATCCTAACGTGGCTGCCTCGGTTAATCAATTAACTAATGACGGGCACGAGGCAACCGCCGCGACCGCGGTGGATGCCTTTGCCCATCACGGCAAACCAAAAACATCCGTTACGGTTAATCGTTCTATAGTAGTGATTGGTTGCCCATGGCCGCTGGACGGTGACCTTCAAAAACACAATGAAGTTGTAAGTTTTTTCTTCGCTGATAATCCCAATTTATTCCCCCTCGATACACTTTGTTCAAGGCGGCATCCCATCTTACGTTTCTGCACAGTAGCAGAGCGATGTAGCCGCAATGCCAACTCCAAAAAGGACTGCAAAGAAGCGGGGAGACTCTTGTTCAGCCAGTGTGGACATGATCGATGTATACTCATAAGGGTGTCCCCAATGGTGTCACCTCAGCTAGCTTATAGGAAAGCATGTTAGCACTTTTCCTATGTGGAAGAGAGAGAATATGAAAAGGAGAAAAGACTATCTCTTGTCTCAACACCTATCTCATTTAGAAAAGAAAGTAGTTGTGGACCTATTCATAAAGAGAAGAAAAGATGTAAGATAAAAAATCATTCATACGTGGAGTTCACGATGCCCTAAGAAGAATACCAGGACATTGTATCAACGAGTAACGATGTTGCTTCATTCTTTTTATGCATGCAAGGATTATTAAAGAGCAACACATTCCTTTCGATCATTTCTTTTCTTCCTAATCTTAATATAGTGCCCTTTTTCACCTATCACATTGCACAAACAAATCCATGAGACTTTTATTGTAGACAAAAAAAGCCACGAAGAAGCACCTTAAGGTAGATGCCCTAGTACAAGCTGCACCGCCTCGATGTAATAATTAGGAATCATGTATGTTGTGTTTGTTTCGAAAATGTAGATGTCCTTCAACATCATATTCATGTCCAAACGAAACTACCTCACGTTGTCTCAAAATGTTTTGTATTTGTATCCAAACGTAATTCCCTTGTGTGTTGAGTTTGTGACGAGTTATTGACGAATATGATTAGGGCTCTAGTTAAGTTTGAAGACAAACCATTTGTGTAAGTGTGTGTGCAACCTGTCTCTTAGTTGTATTGGTATGCAGTTGTGGAACATAGCGGCGGTGTAAGGTCTAAATTGGGGGGGGGGGTTGAATAGCCAAATAAAATTTTTACAAAACACTAAAACAACTTGTTAGACTACAAGATGGCCAATTGCAATGCTAGAGCTTCGGCTACTTTATACAAGCATTCCTAACAAGTCTAGTGCAAGGGCTACTCAACTAGCACTCAAACTACACAAGTCGAGCTACAACTACACAAGCAAAACCTCGGCACTAAACAAGGCTAGCAAGAACTACAACAAGAGCTACACAAGTTTACCAAAACTAGTTACTCTAGCAAGACTAGCAAGACAAGTGAAGCAAGGTAAACAAGCTAGCTACTAGAGAGGGGATTGGATGATTATACCGCCGTGTAGAGATGAAGATGGCCAATCACCAATGAAGATAACCAATCGCCACAAATAATCACAAGAGAAGAACCTCGACAATCACAAATGACACAATGATTTTTTACCGAGGTTCACTTGCTTCCCGGCAAGCTAGTACTCATTGTGGCGATACACTAGCTTGGTGGTGTGCACGCTCAATTGGCTCTCAACGCCAAATACCGGCGGGGAGCCGCACCACCAACACAAGACTAGGATCTCCAAGCCACGCGCAATCCACTAGAGTATCCTTTCGCGAATCTCCCACGGGGAAGGACCAAGAACCCCTCACAAGATCACCGGTGTGGCCTCGAACAATCTCCAAGTCGATTTCAACACCATCCGCCGCTCCAAACCGTCTAGGGTGACGGGAATCACCCAAGAGTAACAAGAATCCACAAAGAAACTCGATGAACAAGTGCCTCTAGATGCAACTCTCAATGCTCGCACTTGATTCTCACTCAATCTCACTCAAGAATGATCTATGAAGTCAAGAGATGAGTGGGGGAGGGAGTCACTAGCTCAAAGAATGCTCAGGTATCAAGAATTGGCGAGAAGAGATCTCCGTCAACCGGAGAACCTCTATTTATAGCCACAGCCCCAAATTCCAACCGTTGAGCTGTCGAGCAGCCGATTTCAACGCGTCGAACGCGTCCGCCGCTCTCCCACAGACGACCGTTATATTTGAAATCTTTGTCACGTCAGCGTCCGTCGGTGTCCACAACATGCGTCCGACGCTTCCACCTCAGCGTCCGTCGCCAGTGTCCATCGAAGATCCAAGTCTCCAGAACTTTCTGGACCGCATCTGACGCTCATTGGACGCGTCCGTCGAGCGTCCGGCGCCGTTGACTCGTCACGTGCTCGAGCGAAGAAGACCAGCCGTCGGACGCCGTACAGCTCTGACCCGGCGTCCGGCGCTTCACCTCCGGCTGCGTTCGACGCAGGCGACTTGGCCGAGCCGTGCGGGTGTCCAAACCCACCGGACGCGCCCACGCCAGCATTCGACGCCCCACGTCAGACGCGTCCGGCGCACCAGCACAGCTGCAAGTGCTACTGGACAGCGTCCGGTGCAAGGACCAGCGTCCGGCGCTCCTCACCGGCCGCGTCTTTGTAGATGATCACTTCTTCGCCATTTCGTCACGTCGTCTTCGATCCAACTCAAACCACTTGCCTTAGGTGCTAACTCCAGCAGTGTTGATCTCTTTTAAAGCACAAGAGTTAGCATTTCATCACATGAAATGTAGGGCAAGGGTTAGCCCTCAAGTTGGCCTCTCATGCATCATGCTAAGTCGAATCTAGAGGCACTTTGGACCGCGAGTCAACCGTGGATTCCCCTCTTGATAGTCGGTTATCAATCCTAAACATGATTACACTCTCTATGGTGTCTCGATCACCGAAAAGGAAAACCCCGTCTCTTGGTACCTTTGCCTTGAACCTCGAAGCTTGATCATCACCAAGTTCAAGTCCATCATCGAGTCCTAGTCATCTCCACCATGTTGCTATGTGTCTAGTCACACATAGAGCAAAGCATTAGCAACATTGAGTGACATTAATTACTAAAACCAAACCGGAGCTTTCAGGTAGTCAACGGACATGGAGAAGGTTAAGTAGAGACATGTCATGTCGATAGACTGAGAGCGGTGAAGGATGGACGTGAGGCTCGGATCGAGGTATCAAGATAACAAGACTGACTATGGTGGCTAACACTTGTAGAAAAGTACATGAGGATGAGCAGATCATGCAGACCAAGTCATGATGTTGGTTGACCAAGTAAAACAAAGGCGTATGAGGACTTGGTGATTGGGCATAGCGTATACCCTGCTTCTCTAAGTTGTTTGGTTTTTTGGTCCTCTAACCACCAATAATTTTTGGCTTTGGCCCTCGAAGCTTGGTTGAAGTTTAGGAGGGAATGACAGAGCATGTGGCATCATCACAAAGTTTGCATCAAGGCGAAGCAAAGTCATGAAGAGCATGTGGCTTTCGAATGCTAGGATCTCAAGTAGGACCATTATGTCTCTAGGTTTAAGTGGTTTAGCAAAATATCTAAGGGTATTGTTGGGAGTGTGCAATAGCTCTATATAGTATGAGGATGGTTGCTCCTAACCAATCTATCTCTCCAATTATAATCTCCTTATGTTCCTAGTGTTTAGTTTTTATCATTCGCCTAAGCATTGGTAGTAGATCCGTAGTGTAGAGAGTAATAATTAAGGAATCGATGAACTTGAGTAGTGTAGTGTATGATTGAAACCGATGCTTTTAGCTTCTAATTGTCTTTTGACATAGGATTTGTCCAATTGAAATGTAAGCCAAGAGTGGTTATAACTTCTCAAAAACACATGTCTTATAGCTTACTCATGAAGGAATAAACTTTTATTGCCTCTCATTCACCCCTCCCTTTGGTCTTCATTTTTGGTCTTTCAAATTCTAAGCTTAGCCCAAACTCACAGACGCAATAATATATAGTTGATTATTCTTGCATCATACTGAATATCCAAAATAACTATGTGTTTCTTATTCGGGAAGAAAAGTTAGTTTAACAAGAATGTGTCCTATTGGTCTTTAACCAGAACTACATATATTGCCTCGGGGTGCATACATGGAAAAGATAAATTTTCCAATTTTTGTAGGTTCACTTCCTAATGGTTTAGTGGAATGAACTAAACATTGTTATTATCTATAGAATTACACAAATGACATAGGTTACTTATGTTGGTGGTGCGACGACTTGTTCAACAAACATCAGTCCATGCTCATCGAATCAATTCTTGAGTCATTGCCTTCCACTCAGAATCGACACGTGTAGTGGCTAGAGGTGGTGGTCGAAGTAGATATGGCAGCTAGTCTATCTTGGGCAAGGAGCTCAAGCACTCGGGTCGATGGACTAATAGGAACAACTCATAGTGGTCGATGAACTAAAAGAAACAACTAAGAGTTGTCAACCTGGTCATCACCACCTACGAGTAGGACGCAGTTGACAATATGGTACACTACACATCTCTGCATGTACTACATCAGTTTTGTCCACATCTCACTCTTCTGTAGGTGATCCACCCTCTCCGAGCTGAATCCTAGGAGTATGTCCATATCACTTGCCCCGCGTGTTATAAATATACTTATAAGCATATCCGTTGTCGCCAATCACAATCATCACGATAAAAAAGGAAACCTCAATTGTTGGAGTAGTTGTGTATAGTGAAAATCTCGTCGGAGTGCATCCACCTCATCCAAAAAGCATTTGTTGGTCGTGGATTCGCACCGGTACTTCTAGCTCCCTATTTTGTATAGACGAAGTGATTATATTTTCAATTATTGAAAAAGTTAAAAGTTATGTGAGGCAAAGGGACATACTTTCTCACTCGATGGCCTCTAGTTTTAAGTTGCAAAAGATCCATAGGGAGCTTAGGACATATACAATATAGTGAAAGGCTCATTGGCGCACTCCGTCATGCTTTGCCATGGCCGCCGCCAACCACCGACAATGATCGTTAGGTGTTGGGTTAGGTTTCTGAAAGGTCCCTTGTTTGGTTTTGGTAATTGAGCGACAACTTAGGTGGACTAATGGTGTGATTATGAAAATACACAGGAGATTAGTCCACAGGTGAATGTGCAATGGCGGAGCTTAATTGCATATGTGACATGACATGGAGTCATGTGACCAAGATGGTGAAGATCGAGATGAGGCTTGGCTCGATGGACCGGAGGATGTGTGAAGGACAAGTCGAGGCTTTGGAGCGATGGACCTAGAGATGGTGAAGCTTCAGTAAGACTTGGTTTCGATTGACCATGAGGTGGTGAAGACCAAGTGAGGTCAGGATTGATGGACCGAGAAGGTTGCATGATGATATGAAGTGGATCATATCTTTTGGTGATCGTGTCGGTGCATGTGTTGCATTGGCACATTGGAGGAAGACGGTGGAAATGGAAATGCGCAACGCAAAGGTATAACTTAGGGCATTTCATTTCACCGGTCATGAGGAGTGTAGAGAAGTTGATGACCAGATTTAGGATTGATAGCCGTACTATCAAGAGGGGCAAACTTGTTTGCATATCGGTCATCTAGTGCCACTTGAGCGATCTAACTTTGTGACATACTAAGATCTAGTGGCGTGGTAAGAACAAGATAAAATCCTTTGAAAATGATTGTGAAAATGCTAACACACTTGCACATGGTGTTGCACACTTGATGGTGTTGGCACATTTGCAAAGGAGTTGAGAAAAGAGAAGGTTGGAGAAGGTTTGGTGAATCGGTGTCTTTGAAAAGAGAAGGTGATGGTTCTTGGATTGTAAAATTACTTTGATCCTTTGTGAGTTGGATCAATATGTTTAGTGTAATGCATAGTCCTCTGAATAAGCTTTCCAATGTGTCCAAGATCATCGAAAACGGAGTTCGGAGCTAAGAGATATACCCATTTGAGTGTGAGGTGGTCTGCTTCCCTAGAAAGCGCCGGACGCAGGTGCAGGACGCGTCCGGCGCTTACAAAATGGGCGTCCGACGGTGGGACGCGAGAACACGCTCTCTGAGTAGCGTTCGGCGAGCATAGGATGCCTTCGGCGCTCACAAAATGAGCGTCCGACGTTGTTTGTAACCCCTCTAACGGCTAGTTTTGAATCTCGGCTTGGCGTGGTATACGCGTAGGACGCGTCCGGCACCTGTATTCTGTGCAGCCCGAGGATATAACGGCTAGTTTCGAGCTTGGGGCTATAAATATGAGTGTTGGATGGCCTTGGCCGGTTGCTGAGCACACTAGGGCCTTTGTGGCATGTGTTGTGGTGCTTGAGAGCCCTCTAACTCTTTAGTGCTTGAAAGTGTTCATCTGATTGAGTTATTAAGCGATTCTAGTGCGTTGGTTTGAGAGATAGCATTGAGTGGCACTAGGTGATTGTGTTGCAAGACGGTGGTGCTCGTTACTCTTGGAGGTTGCCACCTCCTAGACGGCTTGGTGGCAAGAGACTCCGTGGAAGCACGCGTAAAGATTGTGCGGTGCTCCAGAGGAGGATTTGTGAGAGGTCTTATGCTCACCTCGATCGTGAAGAGCAACTCTAGTTGATCGTGGCTTGGAGGATCCCGTTCTTGTGTTGATTGCACGGCGCACCCGGCTGCGGGATTTGGCTAGGAGATGCCAATTAGCGCGTGAATCACCAAGTCAGTGCATCGCCACAACTAGACGTAGCTTGGTGGCAACCAAGTGAACCAGCTGAAAAATCGCTGTGTCATCTTGTTCCACACTTCGAGGTGGTTTGCATCCTCTTACACAAACTTGCTTTACTTCCTTACTTTCTTGTATAGTTTGTGTAGTTGCTCTAGTGCTTAATTGCTTGTGTAGCTTGTTGAACACCTTCTTGCTTGTGTAACTAGAAGTAACCCTCTTGCTTTGCTTAGCTTGTGTTGTTAAGTAAATTGTGCTATTGGGTTCAGCTTGTGTAGCCTTATCCTTCAGCATCTAGTGAGCTTAGGTTGTCTTTGTGCTTTTGCTCATTAGAATTGTTAGGTGCTCTCCGGTTTGCTAAAGTACTAGTTGTTTAGGTTTGTGTGACCTTGCAAGTTAGAATTGATTAGGAGAGCACTAGCTAGTTTGACACCTTGCTTGCTTGTTTAGGATTTTTACAAGGCGCTTCTAGAGTGATAGTTAGAGGGGTGAAGTCTTGGCTAGACCGATAGTTTTAATTTCGCATTTGTTTCGGTTAGCCGGTGCGATTAGTTTTAGAAAGGACTATTCACCCCGTCTAGTCTGCCATCTCAACCATACAGTTTCTCGAGCACTAGTGCACGGTTAGGAGAGTAGAAGATGAGGTCATTTTAAGTAGAGTAGTTGTAGTGCACCGCTTGCCGCCACCGCACGGGCTTCGGTTCGCCTCCACCTTCATCTCGGGCATCCATAGCCAAGGTAGGACCCACCATCGACTACAACGCACCGTTCCAAGCGATGTTCACCCATCTATGCACCTTTGTGAGGCGCATCGCCACCGGCGATTCTGATTCCAATGAGCCATGATGACCACCTCCTCCTCTGTTCTGGCACTGAGACGTTACCGTCCGACTGCCGTCCAGTCGTCCACCTCCTCCCCCACCATTCCTCACTGATGGGTAGGCCCGGGTACACGTTAGAGAATTGCTAGGTACACCTGGTTAGTGTACATAGAGAGTTTCCAATGCATCACCCCTACATAGAAAAAATTACCATAAAATTTGTAAATAAACTAGAGACCATGGGGAATTTAATTATGAGTTTTCCATGATTTTTCATATAACGAGAATTTGCATATAAAATTCCATTTATATAATTAACTATGAGAATAACTTCTAAAAATCATATCTTGAGAGACTTAACTCCGTTTCGCACCAAACCACTTCCATAATGCATCTAAAATCAAACCCTACATTTCCATACCACCATATAGTTCTATGTATGTTTTCCATTTTTATTTCATTGTAGTAGTAGTCTTATAAATTGATCGCGACATTGACACCAATGACCCATTAGAAAGTGACGGCCCCGATTATGAAGATGTCTTTGAAAAGTAGCAAGAATGGAGGCAAGTCCTAGCTCCCCTCTCCCAACCATCTTGCTTACCACCTAGTAATTGCCTTAAATTGATATTAGTAATTTATACCCTGGATATATGAGCTCTATTATGTTTGCGTTAAGATAAAGGTTACATTAGAATTTTATGAGCTCAAAACCAAGATTAGATTATGGTATTAATTAACTACTTAAAACTTGCTAAAACCTTAAACTCGTTAAACCTAAACCTTGACGTTATGGGGCAGGTTGTGGTGAACTACTTAGGGGTAGTTACCATGGGGATGCCTTGGACAGATTCTCGTAGGAAACCCCTCTCTGTCACTTGAGGACCGGTTCGTTGTCCCTTTAGCTTAGTATATTATTATACAATCACATATGTCTATATATGTAGATTTGAACCCAAAACACATTAGGTATAGGTTTAGTTTCTACTAGGTGGACCGGTGTAGGCAACAATGGATGTTGTGTTTCTTCCGGAGTCCGGTTGGCGTGATTTTGTTACGTGGTCTTTCACATTAAGCCTTTTGTTTTTTGGCCACGTTCAAGTCTGTTTTAGTTTGTGTCGTGGACGTTTCCGTACGTCTTCCATGTTTTGAATCTATGGTCGTGTGCACTAGGGCATGGGGGCACATTAGGTCTAGTTTCTCCACTGATCATGGATAGGTTAGTACCTAGCTATCATGTGAAGAAACTTGTACAACCTCTGCAAAGTCATACTTAAACTTATTTGAATAGCCACGTCCTTGGTATGGGCATATACTAGGCATGATTCTATGATTAGTTTCCACCTTTACTTTTACGTGTAATGAATATGGTATAACTTGACATAATACCTCAAGAACTAGTGGGAACGACAATGATAGATCCCATAACTTAATCACCCAACACCTCTCTTTTCCACCATGGTTGGGACTTGCTGAGTGCGTATGTACTCACCCGTTGCTACGCTACAGACTTCGGCACAGAAGAAGTCCATGAGACCGGCAAGGAGACGTACCGCGAAGGCTAGAAATACATTTAGGAGTTTCCGCGTAGGAATATGATGAATAGGCTAGGGTTTCGTCCGTGCTCAAGTTTTCTATGGAATACGACACCGTTTTGCTGCATCATAATACCCCTTTAGGAACCACCAATAAGGCCGCTTCTCTGTCGTAGACTTCGGCTAGTATCTTATCCCTTTGACTTTGCCCCTTAGGGCATATATAGTTGCAAGACCTTTGATATTTTAGTAGTAATAAAGCTCGGAACCTTTTCTTTATCCATTTGTATGCTATCCCTGTTATTTAGTGCGCATTTGTGTGTGATCCTGGTGCATATACGATGCACCGTAGACTCTCATTGGGCGCGCGCGCCGCGGGGGGGGGGGGGTCGATAGTGATTCATGCTACTCTTCGCTTCGTTAGTGATTCATGCTACTCTTCGCTTCGTTTTGTCGAGTAGTTAGTTCAGACGGATACTTTGCCGCCGATGTTCATTGCTCGTGTGGATGCTTTGTCGCCGAGTTCGCTCTGGTCTCCCCCTCTGGTAGATGCTTTGCTGCCGAGGGCGTGACGGTGCTCTACTGTTGTCGTTGCTCGTGTGGATACTTTGCCGCCGAGGTCACGTTGGTCTTCCGTCCTGTGGCAGATGCTTTGCTGTCGAGGGCGGGACGGCCCCCTCCCAACAGTCTGTGGATGCTTGCCGCCTTACTGCTGGATGATTATCTATCGGTGAATGCTTTGCCATAGCGGCATCATCGGCCATGCCGGTGACCGAGCTTTGATATTTTTTCTTGTATAGGTTCAGTTGCTTTAGATTTAGGGTGGAGTGTATCTTCCTATCGTCTTTCCTTTCTCTATTGTATCGGGTTGGTTTGTTGGGCAGCTTGCCACCATGGTGTTTTACAACCGGTTGTAGGAAAACTGGTTTGGCCCTAATGAAACAGGGACCGTAAACCGTGTTCGTGACTATTTGTCATTTGACATTACGCACGTGACAATCGGCGCTGCACATTGCAGCCAGCGCGACTTGGTGTGCACGCGCATATGTTGCTCCTTTCAAATTATCTTGCGGGATTAAAGTAGTATCTATATAGGCTATGTAGCTCCTAACATTAATTTGAACCCCATTGTCTAATTTGAATCTTTGAGGTTTATTTGACTTGTATTATAAGTACGGAGAAGTTTAATTAAATACAACGGTAATATTAACATTTAAAAAGACGGGTCGACGAAGATACAGCACCAAGTAAAACCTGCATTTTCTTATGATGCGGGCAGACGAAATCTATTGTTTCTGCTGAACAATAAATGGCATAGCCAAAGGTCGAGTCATCGGCATGAAGAAAGCAGTGGCGCCGGCGGTATGCTCACTCTGTCCTCATGCCAAATCAGCAACTTACCATTCGCATTCTCACAAACAACTCATACGGCATGCTCATGCTAGAAGCTTGATCAATGCAGCAGCAGGAAGCAGGACAAAAGTGAAAAAAGTAATCGAGAACGCAATCCGCCATGACTCGCATTGTCGCATGGCCAGCCAATCACCTCACTTGCACTCCACTCCTGCCTCGGCAGCTCGGCGCGGGGTGCTCTTCCGGCGGCTCCCATGATGCCGGAATCCACCGCTCCGCTTCACGGCCCCGTCGTCCTTCTCCTCGGCCGCCGCCGAGTCGCAGCCGCGCTTCACCTGCCGCCGGCGCCGCCTCTTCTTTCCTCCTCCGTTCTCCGGCGAGGCCAAGACCGGCGCCACGACCGGTTTCGCGTCCTCCATGGGCGGCACGGCCTTGTCAGCAGCGTCGTCATCCTCATCTTCGTCGTCAGTGTCATCTGCAGCCTTGTGGTGCTTCTGCGGCCGTCCCCTCCTCTTGTAGGCCGGCATCACGACCTCCTCGTCTTCGCCGCCGCTGCCGGCATCACCATCTTCGCTCTTGGTAGCTTGGGACGTTGTCGGCCGTTTTGCCTTTCCTCCTCTTGGCCTGCCCATTAACCTACAGGATGGATAAGAACACATTGATGATTCTGAGAACATCTGGGTACTATTGTAGCCCTGAATGAAAACCGTGGCATGCGAGGGGTACGATTCGTTAATAGGTACATGAGAAAGTTGTAAAAAAAAAAGGAGAGAGAGAGAGAGAGAGCAGGGAAGAAAAGAAAGAATCTGCAACTAGAAATACTCCTAGTTAATAGAAGGGAGAAGGCAGATCAAACTACTATTGGATCCTATTTTGATATGTCCCTTCAAATGACAACCGGATATTGGGGAACGGAACGGGTATTGCAGCGCCGTAAATCTGTTCTTTAGGTATTAATGAATAACACTATAACAGATCAGAAACCACCACAAAGGAGAGTACTGGACCATCCGATCTGATAATGCAAGGACAGTGTCCGAAAGCTATAGCCCCCTATCTGCTAGTATTTCTGTCTCCAAGACAGCACAGAAGACCAACACAAGGAGCTCCGGAGCACGAAATAGGTGCTGAAGAAGAGTGTAAACAAGAACGAGAGAGTAGGAACAGGCGGCTCTTACCTGATAGAGCGAGCCTACAGGCGGCGGCGACCGCGCTGGTGGTTTGGCGCGAGAGCTCCGAGAGCTTATCTGAGCAGAGAAGGAGAAGACTGAACAGAGGAGAAGAAGAAGAAGGCCGCACAAAAACTGGTTCCACTTCTGCTTGCTTCTGCGAAGACTGAGAGGGAGGGAGGGGGGAATGCGTGTTGCCTTGCTTGGCTTGGCCGCCAGAAATACACCCTGAGCCGTACGAAACCACAAACACTGTTCCATTACCAGGGCCCAGGGACAGGCGTCACAGTAAAAGCCGTTCCGCGCCCTGTTCCATTACAGCCCGCGAAGTGACCACAAACGGGAGAGGCCGTAGTAAACCTGCGAGGCAGCGACACAGCAATGTGCCGTGTCCCTGCTGGCTCAGGACACGCGCTGCTCCTTGCCTGCCGTACGGAGCAGACGCCATCGATGAGTCGAACAAGCAAAGAAGCCGCCTGTCTCTGCTCTGCTCAGCTCAGCGCTGATGAATAGTCAACCAGCCGGACAGGCTCCGTCGACGGTTTGAAACGAAACCGTGTGCGCGCCGTGAAAACCATCCCTATTTCGCCGATCGCGGGGCCGTTCCGGTTGGATCCATCTTTGCCTCGTGTACGAGCGGATGCGAGGACAGGCCGCTGTTGCCTGATCGCACGACGACGGCCGGCCCTGGGATGGATTGGCTATGATCTTGTCATTCGTAACGTTGTCCTTTCTTTGGGCGCCAAATAGCAACGTGCTACTACATCTTCCGACCAAACGCCCGCACTGGATCGGAACGTGTCGAAAATCTTGTGATGAAATAAAAAAAAAAAGGGATAAGCAGCGCAGCGGACGTGAGCTGGAGCCGTGGAACGGAAGGCACCGCGCGCGCGGGCTGGCGGTGGTCGCGTCCGGCACAAGGAAAAGCCGGCGGCGGCTACCTGCGGTGCGGCTTCCCCCTCACTCTACCTATCCGTCCGCTGCCGGTCTCCAACCGCATCATGCACGCAGCGAAAGTCACGGTCGTTCGTCGGTGTGAGTGATGTTCCTCGGCATATACGTGCGGGTGCGTGCGTGAGCTCTCTGTCTTTTTTCTTCTCACAATCACACTTTGGTCAGGCAGGCATCAGGACTGGACTCCGGGCGCGCGGCGTCGATTGGGAGACAACAGACAAGCGAGTACACTAGCGAGCGTGGGCGCGGGCAGGCGGAACGGACCTGGTGCAGCACGGCATCAGCCGGCAGCCGCGTTGGTGGTGTCTGCCGGCTGCCACTGGTGCGCGCTGGCCGACAGCCCCGTGCCAACTGCCAAGCCCGCGCAGGCGCGCTCGTGCCCGCCTGCCCCGCTCGCGCGCGCTCGGGTTCAGACTTCAGACCAGCCACAACGGCGTGCCGCGTGCCCGACTGCCCGCCGCCCGTGGATGGTAGATGCAACAATGTGTGATGCGGATGCGAGGCGCGGCGAGCGCGGCCGTCCGTGTTGCGCTCAAACAGGCGAGGGACGATACGCCGGGCAGACGCGTGCGCACGCTGGGAGGGGGGCAGTCAAGGCTCCAATGATCCCTTTGGTCGCCACGACGCGTTGCCCAGGAGGGGCAAGGGCAAGCCAACTCGTGGAAGCAGAAACGTGCTGCCAGCTGACCTCTCCTCTTTTTCTCACTCTTCTTTTTGTTTGTCTGAGACAGAGGAACCGGGGTACTACCTTTCTTTGGTTCCATTTTCATTTGTTTACTCAAAAACAGAAAATTGAGTAAGGACGTAATACCTAGTATTAAAAGAGTAAAATTTCTTCATTGGTCCTTCGTCTCTTACTTTCACTATTCTTATTTTGTGTTTGCAGCTACAAAATCTTTACTTATACCATGACTTGGTCTCTCTTCTTATTTTGAGTTTGGAGCTGCAAAACCTTTACTTGTATCTTCACTTTAGGTGGCCTAAAGTTTAGATAGAATAAAGTCTGCGTGGCTATAGTTCGGTGTTGTTCGGGTACATAGACTAAAACAAAACAAGAATCGAGTAAATTCCTAGGACAAAGACTCTTATGCACCTTTTGTTAGTCCATATTAGTTCACCTTTGCCAACTAATGAACTAACTTGTAGTTAGGTTAAAAACTAAAAATTAGTTCACTTTTAGTTCACCTATTTGGATAGTACGACTGAAGTTGAGACTAAATTTTTAGGTCATAGTATCCAAATGGTCCATAAGCCTGTCTATTATCTTATTACAGTAGCTTCGTGTCATTTGCATCATAATTGTTCTCTTAGCACCTTTCACCCATGGATGCTTTGATATATGGTGAATTCATTCACTTCATCTTAACCACGTACAAATTGGCATCCTAAAGGCCACTTGTTTTTAAGTCCATTCAAATTCACCTATTGAGAGGGACTTCCATATGTTAATGGATTTGAATTGTTTCAATAAATTTTATTGTTGACATTAGTTTTTTTGGCCGTCAATCATAAAAAAAATGTGAAGATTTAAAATGCATCTGGACTCTAAATGGGTTATGGCATATTTTAGTGACAGGACACTGAGGAAATTTACGAGTTTACCAAGTGATGGGTAGATACTAAAATAGGCTTTTGCTGCGGTACTCCGAAATGACTGTGGACCGTCTATTTAATCCGATCTAACGGTCATCATCATCTATTATCTCTTAGGAGGTAATAATATTTATTTAATTTTTATTTATAAAATAAGGTAAACAAAGAACGTTTTAAATATAAAGATCTTTTTTTTTTAGATTTCGTTGATGCATGCAATCCGTGATTGATATGGCATGCATGTTAGCGTAGGTGATTTACGTGTGGTTAGCGTACGTGATTTATGTGTGCATGGATGTTACAAAAAAAAAAATTAGTTGCCGGTATGTTCTAATTTTAGGGGAAAACAAACACTTAATTTTACTCAACGCGTGAGCGTGACCGCAGGTGCCAAACAGCACCATTCTAATTAGTACGTGATTTACGTGTCCATGCATTTACAAAAAAAACATTAGTTGCCGGCATGTTCTAATTATAGAAAAAAACAAGCACTTAGTACGTGATTTACGTGTCCATGCATGTTAAAAAACATTAGTTGTCCATGCATGTTAAAAAAAACATTAGTGGCCGGTATGTTCTAATTATAGGAAAAAAAAAGCACTTTTACTCAACCCGTGACCGCAGGAGAAAAAAAAAACACCGTGCAAAGCTCTCCCGTGATTAGGGGATCGGCATGCGGGATTTCCTCTCCCCTGATTAGAGGGATGCAGGTGTTTTGTTTTTGTTTTCTAAATTGTGAAAATTCAACGGTCTAAATTGATTTGAGATATTACCTCCTCATAGGTAAAAGGTGTACCTGAGCATTGTCCACTAAAATATGAGATGAGAGTTAAATGTATAGGAGGTCCATTAACTTGTGTCATGGTTTTAGTTAGGTTAACCAACTTTAAAATTGAATATTTGAGTTTATAAGCTTTTTAAGTTATGCCGTCTAAGGAATCGAGTGGGTGAGCCACTAAAAATCAAAGGCACTAAGCAAATTTTATTAGTAACACAAGCGATCCTAATGAGCTTCGCAGTTCCTGACTAGCGGGGTTTGCAACTTAGGCTATAGTTCATTACATGCAACAACTAAAAAAAACGCGACCGGGGGAACAGCCGCACTTGTTTTTCATTAAGAGGAAACTTAGGCTATAGTTCATTACATGCAACAACTAAAAAAAAAAAACGCGACCGGGAACAATGACCCACCGTTTTTCATTAAGAGGAAAGTCACAACTCTCCGGCCACGGAAAAACCCCCGAACCCTGGCTTCGCCAACGAGGGGATTTTTATTGTGCAGCACCCAGGCTTTGAACCCTGGATGGGTTGCTTCCCAACTGGAAGCCTTACCACTGAGCTAGAAGCTCATCTGCATTACATGCAACAACTGTCGTAAATTTATGCGTCAAAACAAGGCTTTGAACCCTGGATGGGTTGCTTCCCAAGCGGAAGCCTTACCACGAGCTAGAAGCTCATCTCTGCATTACATGCAACAACTGTCGTAAATTTATGCGTCAAAACACTATGGATGCAAATAATGTTGCCTTAGGCAATGCATCAAAACAATCATGAATGTTGGTTCAATGGCTAAATGACACTAAAATGCTGGTTTCAAGATATTTGTATTGACTGGATCAATTCTTCTGTATGAATGTCTGGTTAATGGCTTGCTTGATAATATAAATAAAATATTCTATCTAAAATTCATCGTATTCTACTTACGTAATTCAAAACAGTCATTAACCACTGTAAGGAGCTCAACTAGGATACCATTGCGAAGGCTACCTACTCTGCTACTCATTGGTCGCTAGTGGGGATGGTAGTTGCTGCTCCTTGTCCCCTATGATGTTGTGTGGCTAGGGATTTGATGGAGTTGTTGGTCCTGGTTTTGTGTTAGGAGCTGTGCAAATTTGCGCCCGAAAATGGGTGGTAAAATCCATGCCTACCATGTACACACGCCACATTGATACCTTGTTTGGATCAAGACCAAATTGGTTGACCAGCAGACTTCAACATTGATTAGACGGTTAAGTATGCATTAGAAAAGATACATTCCAATCCTACACTATATCCTACCCTGCCTGCATGCACATATCTTACACAGTATCAGTATGCAGACATGCTAAGAAGCTAGTTAATGCAGAATTTTGCACTGAGTGCCAAACTGCAAATTCGTTTCACCATTCAATTTAAGAGATGTGCTCTGGTACTCCTCATTTATGAAACTGCGCTACTGAATGTTATAGCTAATCTAATTGAAACAAGTGCAAGTCAGGAGAAAGACAGAGATTATCCGAGACCAAACCTAACGGCGTGCATGAAGAACCAACCAACTGATTCGTTATTCTAGTACACTTTGTACACACAAGATATGAAATCATTCATAGCCTGATCTAGTGAACCACGAACTATCACTTGCAGGGAGGGAGAGGCGTGCCGCACAGGCACTGGTTGTTCGCGTAACTGTCTGCGCCGTGCATGGACATGAACCTCCCCGCCGGCACCTCGCCGCAGAGCTGGTTATAGCTGACATTGAAGTGCTCCAGCTTGACGTCCATGAGCGACTTGGCCACTCTGCCCGTGACCCTGTTGTGGCTGAGGTCCAGGAACCTGAGGTGGTGCGGGAAGCTGACCTCCGTGAGGTCGAACTCGAGCTCGTTCCACGACAGGTCGATCTTGATGGCGGGCTTGGTGATCCCGAACAGGAACGGCGATGGGTCGCCGGTGAGCCGGTTGCGCGAGAGGTCGATGGTGTCGACGTCGCCCTCGCCGTAGTCGCCGGGGATCTCCCCG
Organism: Themeda triandra; assembly: GCA_018135685.1. Taxonomy (NCBI): domain Eukaryota; kingdom Viridiplantae; phylum Streptophyta; class Magnoliopsida; order Poales; family Poaceae; genus Themeda; species Themeda triandra. Next base: position 226,936 of record JAENPR010000201.1, on the reverse strand, counting down.
TGAGCCGGTTGTTGGCCAGGATCAGGAACCTGGAGGCGCCGTGCAGGAGCCCCGGCGGGATGGCGCCGCTGAGCATGTTGCCGCTGAGGTCCAGGTACCGGAGCGACGTGAGCGCGGCGAAGGACGACGGGATGGGACCGGCGAGCTTGCTGTTGGCGATGACGAGCGTCCTCAGGTTCACGGCGCCCGCGAGGAGGCAGCCCGGGACGGGCCCGGAGATGGAGGTGCCGTTGATGTCAAGGTCCAGCAGGCGCGTGAGGTTGGCGAAGGAGGCCGGGAACGGGCCCGCGAGGCCGGGGACGGAGTCCACCTGGAGGATCTCGAGCGCCGCGAGGTCGCCGAGCGCCGGCGGGACGCGCGCCGAGACGTCGGGGAGGGCGTAGAGCGCCAGCCCCGTGACGCGGCCCGCCGCGTCGCAGAACACGGCGGGGTCCCACGCGCAGCAGTTGGTGGACGGCTGCCACGAGGAGAGCCCGGCCGGGTCGCCCAGCTGCGCCTTGACACGGAGTAGCGCGGCGCGGTCCGCGGGGTCGCAGTCCGCCGCGGAGGAGGGGCCGGTGTAACAAGCCGAGAAGAGTAGTACCAGGGCGAGCGACATGGAGGAGATCACCGGCGTGCTCGACGGCGACGACATTGCCGTGATCGCCTTTTGCTCTGGCCGCCATTGCACAATCTGTGGTGCGCTTCAAATAGCCGTGAAGAAGGCGCTGTGAAGGACAAGAATCGGAGCAGCTGGCATGCATGGGGCGTGATTTCGCATCAGGATCGTACAGGCCAATGAAAACTGCTCAAGCCGTGCAAAGATGCCTGAGCACACTCCTCAAGTACAGGTCGGTTAGGAAATTCGCCGAAAATCTCGATCAGGATCCGTTGCAGGGTACGTACGCAGACAGTTGGAAAACTTGTAGTACTTGTTCTGTTTCTGGTCTTCGCGGTAGTAACTGAATCAAATGATTGTCGAAGCTCGCGGTAGGCGGGACCGACTAAGTAGCATGGGTGAGATCATGCCCATCGGATTCATTTCAGCGGCTCAGATGGTACAAGCGAAGCAGGCCGTGCAGCCCGCATAAGAAAAGGCAGCCCGGGCCCAGATTGTTGTTGGGCTGGAAGGCCGGGAGGGTGCACAGTGTTGCATGGAAAACCCAAATCAGGCTCATCTCGGGAGGCTTGTTGGTGAAACTTCATCTACACCTCTTCTTCCCCACCATGATAGGAGAAAGAGCTCTTCCATGCTCCTGCCCAAGCAATAGGAAATGTCTTGGGCTTTTCGCCGTGGCTTGGTGCTCCTCCTCCTTGTCTCCTCATTATTCTCTTCCCCTCTTCCTGCTACTACCTTTTTTTTTCTTGCCAGACTAGAGTATTTGTGGAGAGAACAACATGAAAGATAGAGGGACCCTTTCAAATAAGAGAGAGAGAGAGAGAGAGGGTGTAATGTATTTCGTGCTAACATATGGTTACTAGAGAGGTGTGGGGTGGACAACTCTCCATTTGCATGGACTAATGAGTGTTTGATGCCCACAATCATACCATTTGATAGTCACAACTTTGATTGATTTCTCGCTGATGTGGCATCGTCTGATCAGCCGATAACTATAACCGGATCATCTACCACTTCATAGTGTCTAGTTCGGTCGTACTTGCCATAATTTCTATAAATATAGTTTCTAGCATGCTTATGCTTTGTGATGGAATTCATAGCTCGACAAGCGCAAGCTACGTCGTTACACTTAGGTGCCATTGGACTCTATTGTATCTTGTTATAAAACTAGCAAATATGCCCATGCGTTGCAACGGGAGAAAAACTATCAAACAAATGGGACAAAAATGACACATATCTACTTATGTGTTTCGCTCTTTGTAGAAAATTTAAAGATATATTTTTATAATATAATCATGACATCCATATGATATACAGTAGGTCATATGGCATTATTATGACAATAACCTATTAAAATGTATCAAATTTGAAATATAACCTTCTTTTTCAAAACATGCCTTGATGGATTTTTCTCATGTTACAAATTATATATATTGAAATATTTGCTTATATAGAACATATTATCCATGCATTAGTACAGTTAAATATAATTATGTGGCTTTCTTTGTGGACCTATAAGAATTGTAGTACTAATTCTAATCTCTAAATAAACTCAACAAACGTCTATAAGAAAGACGAAGTACAGTTAAAAATTTTGATACGGACCCGGCGACAACTAATTCTTTGTAGTACTAATTCTAATCTCTATACATTATCCATGCATTAGCACAGTTAAAATTTTTGATACAAACCCGGCGACGACATCCACCTCATTCTTGGAGCTGGACTCGGGTTTGATACTAACGGTGACATGGGGGCGTTCGCCGTCTCCACATTCCGACTTCGCCATTCGCCATCTCCACATTCTGGCTTCTCCAATGCCGCCTAGTATCACTAACTCGCACCTCTGCTACCGTTTGTCTACTCAAATAATCTGCTTGGATACCGAGCACCTTGACTCTCTCGGGTGGTCAGGACATGTCCCGAGCACAAAATAGGGCGTCATCGAGTTGACTTTTCTTATACTAATCGATGGCCACGTCTCCAATAGCGCCGGTGACCATATCGACCACGCCGGTCAGCCCCTAGCCGTGCGATGCACAAAGCAGGTCGTCATGCATGCTCCGGGGCCAATGTGTTGCCCTTGATGACGTTATCGTGCAGGTCAACGACGTGCTCGATGCAGAGGGTGATTGGAGGTGGCGTTCGCCAATCGCCGTCTCCACCTTCCGGCTTCGCCGTCACCGCGCCCAGTGTCACGACCTCGCAGATCAGCATCCTCGCCTACTCAAATAATCTGCTTGGATGCGGTGCTTGTACTATTCGGTGGCCGGGACGTGCCCGAGCACACAATATATGGCGTCGCCGAGTTGACTTTATTCCGGTGATTCATGACCATGTCCGTGATGGCGCCGGTGACCATGCCGACCATGAAGGTCAGCCCCCATGCCCCTGCCATGCGCAAATCAGGTCATCGTGGATTGGATCCGCATGCACTTGGGTCAACGACGGGTACCGCAGAGTTGGTAGATTGATGCATTGACGCATGCAGCTGTAATTCCATTATTGTTGCAAGAAAGAAGAAGAAAAATCTAGATTGATTTTTCGGTGGTGCAGATGCATGTTTTTTTTTTGAAGAAACTGGAGGGGCAAAAGCCCCTGCAGGAATTTATTAAGAAAACAAAACAGTTTACAAAATACAGCAGCAAAAGAAAAAAGGAATAAAAGCTAAAGCAAAAGCCAACAGCCAAAGCATTAAGGTGCAGATTACTCGCCGGCCGGTCTATTTAAGTTGGTTAAATCCATGCTTTTGATTGAGTGCGTTACCGACCAGGACTCTGACTACGATCTGGCCGATTACGTAGAGATCTTACGTAAGGAAAGATTCTTTTTGGAATTCTTTATTTCTTTTTACTCAATCCTTGTTACGTTCGGTTATGGTTGGCTAGAGGAGAGGTAGAAGAAAAAAACTTTCACGGTCCTACACGGACTATGGGTGGCGGACAGAAAAAAATTAAGGTTATGGCAGACTGAAGGACGACATAATCTATATGGGCAGACTGAAATTTTGCCAATTAAGTATTAGAGAAAAAAAAGTCCTTTACAGAAACGGAAATAATCGGAGCCCGTCCCTTACGGACTATATGAAACAGAAATAAAATAATTTACTATTGTTAGAGGCGGACAGAAATTCTTTGGGCTGGCGGACAGATTTTGATTAGCGGACTGAAATTTTGGCTTTTAAGTAATAGGGTATAGATTTGTGAATTAATCTAGGCCATTAGACGATCATAAAACCCAACTGTGTTGGCAGAGTTCTAACCACTCACGTTGGAGTTCGTTATGTTTTTTAGGGATCTTTGAATTAAACTAGGCCAAGAGGAAAGGTGCACAAGTGACTTTAGACCCACTTGTCACAGGTCAAAGACATTAAGAAACGGAAAACACTCTTAGTTAAATTTTAAAAAATGAGATATGTGGGATGATTCCTCTTAACATGAAGCTAAATATTGTTTCATTAATATAAACAAGTATATGTTTTCTTTTCTTTCCTTTCTACTTGTTTTTGCACGTTGTAGAGCACCTCTATTTCATTTTTATTTTCCTTCACTATACAAGTCAATAATCTATAAAAAAACAAGATAATTAAATATTTCTCTTAAGTTACGGGGGAGCGTATCTTTGAAAAACCAAACTTTTTGGTCTGTATAAAACTTTAATCTAAACCACAACTTTCTAATCTGATGGCTACAGGTAAAGAGGGGTAATTAAGCACTTAAACCCCCACTCATCTCATCTAATTCACTTTTTTGCAAATCACCCTAGCAGCCTACGACCCCGTTACTCTTTCCGTCACCCGATGTTACTCTTTTCCCGTCCGCGCCGCCGCCCCCCAGTCTCTCCGCGTCGATCCCGTCCTCCGTCCTCGCGCGGTCCAGCACCTATGCCGGTCTCCCCGTAGCCATTGTGGTTGCGTGCCTCTGCCTCGATCTTTCCAACACCAGCCGGGCGTCATGGCGGCGAAGATTGGAGATTGCAACACGCATCGGAAGCACGTACAGCAGGCACAGTGGCAGATCGATTGAGAGTACACGATCGGTCGAAATTCTAATCTGCATCCACCCGTGCTTGCAGCCGAGCACATGCATGCGCGCGCGGTGCGGTGGATGGATTGGCCTACGCGGCTACGCCGTGCAGCTGGTACTGGTAGGCCACCATGCAATCAATCCTTCGCACGCGATAACTTTTGTGACCGGCGCGTCGCCGCCGACTCGTCGTCGTGGTGGCGCTACTGATATATGGGCCTCAAAGTCGATGTGGCCTTGCAGCCGTGCCCCAGCAAGTGCAGTCACTGCACACTGTCATCGAACACGAAGCACGCCGTCCTGCCAGCCTCCAGAACGTGTGCATGCTCCTGTGTGCCAACCTCTAGAACACCGAGCTACTGTGTGCATGCTCCTGTTCTACCTGTCACCGAGCACAGCGTGCACGGGTGCAGAACACCGAGGACGGAGGACGGGATCGACGGAGAACACCGAGAACCAACAAGGACAGCATCGACGCATGGACGTGGCCGTGCAGAACACCGAGGATGAAGAACACCGAAAACACGGGAGGACGGAGGCCGTGTGGACCACGAGGACGGAGGACGGGATCGACGCGGAGACTGGAGGGAGCGGCGTTGCGGACGGGAAAAGAGTAACGTCGTGCGACGGAAAGAGTAACGGGCCGAGGTCTTAGGCTGTTAGGGTGATTTGCAAAAATGTGAATTAGATGGGATGAGTGGTAGGGGTTTTAAGTCTTTTAGTAATTACTTTTCTTTACCTGCGCGTGGCCGTCAGATTAGAAAACGTAGTCGAAATTAAAGTTTCATCTTTATACCAAAGTCGATTTTCATAGCACGCTCCCTTGCAATGGAGCATCTAAACTTGAAAGGAAAACATTACTCAATAAAAAAAACGTGAAAGGAAAACGCGCACCCGAGTCCCGACAGCCGACGCGCCTTACGGCTAATCCGGCGGCTACGAAATACTGTATAAACACATCTTCCTGTTCACCCCTTCGTTTTCTTTTCTTTCCCGTTCGCCCCCTCCCCCCACGCGCGCTCGCTCCTTCTCGTGCCGCAGCTCGGCGACCGCCTCCGCCGGCGCGACGCCCTGTGCCACGCCAGCTTCCCGGGGCCCCGTCGGTCCCTCTGCTAGGTATTCGTCGGGCCCTCCGCCGGCGACGAGCACCCACCAGGTATGCGTTACCTTATCTTTCCCTCCTCCCGTGCGAGACCGAGTTCCCCAACCTAATTTCAGCTCTCTGGCTATCTGTTTTCGGATCTGATCTGATTACAAGCTACTAACTACGACTTCTGCGCAAAAAATGTTGGGTGTACATGTGAGCTCAGACGCGCCGGTGCCCGGATCCGGCGGAATTGCTGCGACCTTCGGCGGTTCGTCTCTCTGGTTGCTTCCGGTGGGGTTATGAAGGCGGCGGGATACAACCCCTATGATAGCAGCGGTGAGTTTGCCTGAAATCGACCAGTTCCCGTTCTGTTGGGTCAATTTGTATTTCAGCCTGAATGTATGATGCCTTGTTTTTTTGAGATTGATATATCTGTTGCCACTAAACAATGTAAATACAACAGAAGATTTTAGTTGTGGCGTTATGAAGACAGCCTGATGGATAACTTGCAAAACCTTCTTTCCCCGAATCCTTTGGTTTTTTACTCCTGATGCCGAGGATTAAGTCCTTGGTCATTAGGTAATAGATATAAGAATACCAATACAAGATAAAGATGGAAACAAAGAATATAGTAACTCCATAAACCAATTCTATGTTTTTTTGCAACTCCCATTAAATATAATCCAGGGGCTTCTTTATAGGGATTTCAGAGATGTAATAATACAGATAAATCGGCTATGAAAAACTCTACCAGTGCTGTAGTAGTTTTACTTGGTTCATGATACCATGTCACTCACCTTCCCTAACTAGTGATAGTGACTATTTATTGGCTTCTGTCCCACTAGGTACCAAATTGTAAATTAGAGTTACAAGTATAGTTGGTGGTGTTGCAGTCGTAGGATTACTTAGTCCACATGTAATACCTTATGACTTGCTATCAAGTTGTGCATTTCATATGCTACAGTATTGATTCCTCTCCCTTTGTTGTAGGGACTGATGACGATCTCCCCCCAGCACAGAATAGAGGATTAAGAGGACGATCTTTCAGTGGGAATGGCCGAGCATCTGCTGGGTCATTTCCTCCTTACATGAGGGCAAATAATGACTTGGAGACTGAAGTACACCGGGTTGAGCAAGATGCATATACTGGTGTTCTTAGAGCATTTAAAGTGCAATCTGATGCAATATCCTGGGTATACAACCAAATTGAAACTTGTCCTGTCAGTTTCAGTAGGCATATCTTGGCCTACTGTTTGTGCTTAGAATAAGATAAATGTGCTTCTGTACAGGAAAAAGAGAGTTTGATTACTGAACTCAGGAAAGAACTGAGGGTTTCTGATGAGGAACATAGGGAGCTATTAAATAAGGTCAATGAAGATGGGGCCATCCGTCGAATGAGGTATTTCCTAAAGCATTTATGTGTGTGTATGTGTTTTACTTCATCATCAATATATCATCCTTTGTTATTTGCTCTCACCAAAAATATCTGCAGGGAGTTAAGACAGGCAGGTGGAACCCCAAGTGGTTTGCATCGTGGCAACAGGGTTTTATATGATGCAGAACCTGGGCCCACTACCAAGAGGCAAAGGGCATCTCATTCGATTCCTTCGCAATCTGCAGGCCTCCAGTCCCCTATGATGCCCTCCCACTCAGTTCCATCTGCAAAATGGGGTCCTTTGTCGGCAAGAGGCAAGAAGGCTAAGACGGTATATTCAGAATATTATGCATTTTTTTGTGCGTCCTGAGATCCTTTCTTTATAACTGCATGAGAACAAATTTATAATGGCTTCTGGATTTGTACAGCCCATTCCTTTAGGCGCTACCATCTGTGGATCCAACTTCATTAATAAACCATAAAGTTTATACAAGGTGGCCAGAGGACAACAACTTCTATGAGGCCACCATAACACAATATAACCCTGTGACGGTTGGTTTCAATTTTCGCTACTGTTTGGTGCAGATATGCATCAGTACCCAGTAACCTTCTTTCATGATCTCTTTAGGGTGAGCATGCACTCGTCTATGACATGGGCACACAAGCCGAGACTTGGGAAATGGTTAGGCTTTGTGATGTAAGCACTGTTTGCCTGCAATGCTCGTATCATTTTCTATTTATCCCTTCCTTTCCTCTTTTCCTCTGTATTTAGTTGTGTTCTTCCATTATACGCCATCTAAGTGCTTACTTTTTTGTTATGTTTTCTCTACCATTGGCTATGAATAATTGATTATTGTCTGTTACTTGTGCTAGTCTCTGTTGATTGATGCCAGCAAGATAGTATCTGCTCATCTGCTCCAATAAGCTTAAAATGTAATGTAAATTGTAAAAAGATTTGTTGCAGCACATCACTTACCAAAACTATATTTTTGCAGTGGTGCAGTAGCCTAGATACTATACTCCTACTGATCTGCTGGAGCTGAAATTTACTTGCTTGTATTGTATGATCTAGAGTATGGATATGTATTGAATTAACATGTTTGATCTGTAGGTGAATTAAAATTTGCCTGCTGAATTAGCCTGGCTGATTGCCACATTGCCATTAATTATTCAGTTGAAGATTGATAAACGCTCCTTAAACAGATGGCACCTGAAGATATAAGATGGGAATTTGATGGACATCTTTCAAATCGTGATGGCTGGGGCCCTTCTGGCCCTATGTTGAAGAGGCACCCAACCAATAATGGTGCTGTGGCAGGTTCAATCAGGGGAAGAGGGAGGTTATCAATAAATGAGCCTATAAAGGACTATGCCACACCTCAAAATGGCATCAATAGGAATTTTGATCATGTTGACATACCAAACACTGAGAGTGTTGTTACGGAGGTAAATTTCAATCAATGGTCAGACATAAAAAGGGTATTTAGATATAATTGTCTCACGATTTTATGTTTCCAACACAGGTGGAAAGGGTATTGTCCAATCCAAATATGCCTGAAATCGAGAAGGCAAGGAAACTGCTGAAAGTGAGTTAATTCTTCTTCTCAAATATTGTTTTCATTTGAACATGATGCGTGGTTGAAAAAGCTTGTTATCATATTTTCTTTTCCTTCTTTGAGTCATGAGGCAAAACGCTTGTTCTTTTAGGATCAGGAGCAGTCATTACTTGATGCAATTGCCAGACTTGATGAAGCATCGGATAGCGATAGTGGTAAGTTCCTGGCCAGTTCTACCTCTTTAAGGGTCAGATAAGACTATACAGAAGGACAGTACTCACTCCATCACAGAAGTTAGATGTTTTAGCTTTTTCCTATGTCGTACTTTTCTAACATTGACCAATTTAGAGTAAATTAGACCGTCAACTATTACATCATTCTCATCTAGGTCCCTAAACTATTTAAGTACCCCAATTCTGATCCAAAGCAGCTCTATCATTGCAAATTAGAACGCGGCACTCTAGCATTGAATTGCCATTTGCTCCGCGGCTCATATTTACATGGTCGGTCCCTAAACTATATTTTATTATCACAAAGGCCCAAAACTGTGAAATTGCAAATCTAGGTCCCTAATCTGTTGAAGTACTCAAGTCCTGGTCCAATGCATCTACACATATCCTCCGTTGCTGTGAGGGCGACACTTGAGACCTACACACATTGGTGGCTACGGAGCATTATCAGGAGATGACACCTAGTAAAGCTAACAAACACTAGTAGTTTAGTACGACCACGGATAGTTTTGAATCAGTCACCATGAAGGCAAGAACAACCTTCGTCCGTGCATACCGCTAGAATGAGCTATGCAGGGTTCTCAACTACAGGAAGCTCACTAAGACAGTACATGCATGCTGCCCAGAATGCCCAGAATGAGTTGCTTCCACTTAGAGTCATCGTGCAGATGCTCTTCTACGAGAAAGCATGTATGGCGACACTGTTTGACCCCCATCACAGCAGATGGCATGAAAATGTTGCTTGCCACGACAAGATGGGAGGTGAAACACAAGGTGGGTCAAGAACGAGCAAAGGCTCTGAACCTCTCCGGTGTGCCGGACTACAATTTTGTAGTTTGAGGACTTTTATGAGAGTGATGTATTAGCCCGTGTAGTTTACTCATATGGGGAAAATATTAGTTAACATTAATACCAAATAAATGTACTTTCAAGACATATTTTGATGGTGGGTGTTGATGCCTTTTTCTACACACCTTCAAGACAAAGATAACGTTGAATCAGGAGAAAACTAAGATGACAAAAAATTTGGAACAGAGGTAATGTAGTTTGCTAATGGTTTGGTATACGAATCTTTTAAGGTACTGTAGTTTTAACTGGTGTTATATTGTAGTCTTCCTGGATGCTTGTTAAATGGAGATCAGAAATGTACATTCATCAGCTGACGTGTCTTACTTGGTGTATTCATGCTTCATATATTTTGCTGACCAATTTTTTGTGTTACAGAAGATATGGCCATGGAAGGCGAATGGGTTCTGCTGGGGAAAGGAACGGCATTGCTATTTAGATGCTGTTTGGTTGTAGCTTTTGTGTAACGTAAATGGAAAAGAATTAAAGCTATGGATGTTACGGCAAGACATACCATTTGAACTAATTTCATTTCCATTTGCGTTACAAATGTTTGAACCAAACAGCACGTTAGTTGCTTCTGCCATGTTGTTGGAATTGGGAGATTAGCATGCATTTGTGTACAACCTACTACCTCAACTGCAGAACAGAAACCACATTATGGCAAAACTGACATGCTAGAAAATGGTGTCCTGGAAACTGTTGACGCCTGCATTGTGATTTTCCGGCTACACAAAACTGAGCGCGGAGGGTCAGGGATATGCAAATGTTAGAACTGTTTACGTGCCATCGCATGGTGTTTCCTATGTAGCAAACTAGAAGTAACTGAAAAATGTTCTAGTTGATCATTAGCATGGATCACTTAGCATTCCTGATTCAGTACTACAGGTAGATGTCTAACTCTAGCATAATATCCAACTTGGCTGTTCTTGTACTCTAATGTAAAAAAGGACTGTTGTGCACGCTTTTCATGTATGTTGCTGGAGTATCTGGACTTCGTTGTGCACGCTTTTGAAGTATTCTTCTGCTGGAGTAGCTTGTCTGACCGTGTCCCGACTTGTTAACGACTACCCTAATGGGGGTATGTTTATAGTAGAACGACTTATAATGTGGAACTTGAACTCGGATCGGACAGGTATTTGTTTTTTTTTTATTTTTTTAGTACAATGAAATAAAAAAAGAATGATACGATATGGAGGAACATCAGTGAGGCAAACACAAAAGCAACTAACAAGTTTTTTGCAGTTCAGCAACCTTCGATTGTTGCATGACCAAAAGCCATCAGTTCAAGCAGAACCAGAAACACAAGATCTGTCAGTCGCACAAACAGCATGTCAGCTCGGCGTCTTCCCTACCACAACCTACGTGATTTACACACAGCTGAAACTGAAACGGTGAAAGGTGAAACTATGGCTTTACTTCGGTCGCTACTTGCTACCAACCATCATCCTCATCCTATCCTACCGACCTTCTGCCGCCGCGCTTTCCCGTTCCCAACGACTTCTCCGATCTGCTGTTCGTCTTGGCCCTCTTGGACGGAGGCGGCGTGGCTGGCGCCGGGCCTCGTTTCTGCGGCGGCCGCCCGACGCCTCTCTTGGCCCCGGCAGCCTTGCCGCCCCTCCTGGATCCACCGCGCCCGGTGCCTTCCTTCCGGCCGGTTCCTCTCTTCCTGGTAGTGGTCGTCGTCTGCTGCTGCTCCGTCGCCGCCGACCGCTTCCGCGTCGTCCCCAGCTGGGACCCCGACCCCCGCTTTTTCCTGAGGGGCGACTGGTTCAGGCGCTTCAGGAAGTCCACGGCGTTCCGCTTCTTGGCGAGCCCGCCGGCGCCATTCCTCGGCCCGTCCGCGTCCTCCGCTGCCTTCGCCGCCAGATTCCGACCAGGACCCGCCGAGGTCTTGCCGCCGCGTCGTTTCTTCGTCCTCACTCCCCACGCTTTCTTGTCCTTGGTCGCCGCAGCCACGGATCTCTTCTCGTCCTCGCTCTCTTCATCCTCCTCCGCCGCCGCCGCGGCCTCGGCCTCGGCCTTCGTCGCGCTCTCCTCCTTCCTCGCGGAGGACGCCGCGGCAGCCTTGGCGATGGAGCTCCGCTTGCGGCACACGATCAGCGGCTTCTTGCCCTTCTCGATCAGCGAACCCACGATGTCAGCGCCCGCCGGCGCCGGTGTCGGTGCCGGCTCCTGCTTGGGCTCGTGGAGCGCCGCCGACGCGTGCCCGGTGACGAGCGCACGGGCCTCGACGGCCGCCGCGTGCTCGGGGGTGCCGCGCGGGAAGAAGACCACGGCGTTCGTGCACAGCAGCAGCAGGTCCCGGTAGAGCTCGCGCGCGGGGAAGCTGGGGTCGTCGTCGGCGCGCGAGGGGTCCAGCCGACGCCGCACGCCCTCCAGGTCCACGTGGCGCCTGATCGTGCCCCGGTACGCCGCGGATTCCTGCAATTGGATCGAATTGACCAGGACAAGGCCGTAAATAAATAAAAAAGTAAATAAATGGGAAACAAAGGAAAAGGAAAATAAAAGGGACGGGGAAAAAATCTGGCAGCATCGTCTAGCTACAAGGCACCCGGCCACATATGATTGAGATAGCAACTCTGCACCCAACTTGGCCGCGCAAAAAGATGGTAACATACCTTTCGTCACCAAGAAATTCATTTTTTCACGCTGTTAGATTCACCAGTGTTTTATTTCAAACACCTTTGAAAAAACTAAGAAATTTAAATTACTGTAGGAATCAAGAAAAATGAACCGTTTGCATGCGCTTGTTCCCAACCGCCATACGGTGCTACACTGCATGTACAACCTGAAGTAATCCTACTCGCTGGAGGCATATGCCGTTCGGTCCATTTCGCAAATCAGGTAGCTCACGGATTTAGGGCTTCTAAATCACAGGTTATCGGTGCATGCCACATGCACGCCAAATCTTATCCGATATTTCCACACCCAGGAGTGGACCTGTTAATCAAGGGTGAGTAGTGGGCCCCGAACCCTGACGTGCTACCAGGCTTTTGCAAAAATTCATGTTATCAGGTTTTAAAGCTTAACCCTTCCACACCTTGAGTAATTTTTAACCCGGTAAAATCCAACGGGGGGAAAAGACGAACAGGACGGTAATTACCGGGGCACCTACCTCGCTGTCGTGCTCGCGAAGCCGCTGCAGCACGGAACCGAGCTTGGCCGAGACCGCGTCGACCAGGGCGGCGAGCGGCAGAGCGGACCGCGCGGCGGAGGCGGGCGGGCCGCGGACGCCGCCTCCTCCTCCTCCTCGTCAGCCTTCTCGCTTCCGCCGCGGCGGCGGCGGCGGCACAGGCTCGCCGAGCTCCGCACGTCGCTGCTCTCCTTGGACGCCGCCGCCGACTCCACGGACGCCTCCTGCTTCGCGACCTCCTCCTCTTTGACGGCGCTGCGGCCGCCGCCGCCGCTCTGGTGGCCCGGGTGCTTGGGGGGCTTCAGATCTGTGGAGTTGGACTCCCTGCACGACCGCCCGGGCTCCTCGCTGGAGAGCCGGTCGTTGACGCTCACCTCGTCCGGCTTCGCCTCGCCGTCGCCGGCGGAGACGCTCCGCTCCCGCTCCTCCCTCAGCCGTTTCACCTTCGACTGCAGCGTCCTGCGCGAATTAAAAAAAAATAATCAATTTGTATTCTCTATCCATTAAAATAATTCCCCGCCGAACGATGGCAAGGAGGAACGGGCGAGGGTTTTCAAAAGGTAGTTTTTCTTGTTAGTTTCGATTGGATTTTTCTCTGTCTCCGGATTCCATACATACCCGATGGAGAGATCGCATCGCTCGACGTCGCGGCGGAGCTCGGCGACGCGCAGCCGCCGGAGCTCGTCCACCCACCCCTCGGCGGCGGAGGCGTCGGGGTCCTCCTGGGCCTCGGCCTCCGCCTCCGCCTCCTCGCCGACGGTGGAGAACCGGCGGTGGAGGTGGCGGAAGCGGAGGCGGCAGCTGTGCGGCGTGAGGCCGGGCCGCGCCGCCACGGGGCTCCGCGTCTGCACCTCCATGGCCACCGAGTCCCAGCTGCCCGTGCCGTGCCGGGTCACGGCGCACGCCAGGAGCAGCTCCTCCAGCGTCCCCCAGATCTCCCCGCCCTTCACGGCTGCCGCCTCCGACTCCGGCGACACGTCGGTGCCGTCCGACCCGTCCGCCATCCTTCCTGCCTGCGTTCTCGCCGCCCGTGAGGCAGTGGAGGAGGTGTGGTCTCAGCCCCGCGCCCGCCCTGGCCGTTGTTGCCCTTGCCTCCGCTGCTTTGCCCCCGTCGCTTTTTCCGTCCGCGGCCCGGTTTGATTTTTATCGGTATAAAGAAGATGGCATGGTGGTCATGGCAATCAGGCAATCAGCCGAGCGCCCCGCGCGGGCGCGGCCGCGCTCACCCTGGCACCTGTGTCAATTTGTTGTTTACATAGGGGTTTTTTTGCAAGAAAATTCAAAGTGGGGCCCACATGCGGCTATTCCTTGTGCAATGACCGTGTTACCCCTGGTCAGTGGTCAGCTACCACCAGGCTACCGCGAGTACGTGTGCGAACTGTGCGTTCGGTAGCTTGGCAAAAGCTACACGACTGCACTACGTACGCAACAGAATAAACTGGTGGTCTGATGGAAGCATTCAGGATTCAATTCTACCAATGGGAATAGCTTGATCTGGAAGGTAAATCCTGGTTAGTTGCGAGTTTGGCCTGATAGTTTTATATAAATTTAAGGTCGCTTCAATTGCAAAATATCGTTTTTTATAAGCAAGTTTAGATAGCTGCCTAATTTTTTGAAAAGCAAACGGCTATTAAAATAACTTTCCAGAGTTCTTAGATAGATTGTGTCAGTGTGTGACAAACAAGTTTCTCTTGCAAAAGAAAGCTTACACAACCAGGTAGTTCGCGGCCTATCTTCTGGGGCTTAATTTTTTTAATCACATCTTCTGGGGCTTAATTGATCTAGCAGATGGAACTGTTTCTAAATTGAATGATGAATCAGCTCGATCTGGTATTTCAACTTGTACTGCCCTGTTCGCTTATACTAGTTTCTCTCTCACAGAAAACTATTTAAATCATGTTTGTGCCCAATCTAACATCGATCGCCGCCCTGAATGCCCTAAATTAAATTGGACATCACTGAAACAATTCAAAGTTTTATTGGAGAATGTCACTGGCCATGCCAGACGATTACTCTCCAAGCTCCTCATTTCAGAAGCCGTGGTTTCTACTTTATCAGATAAGCCGCTTAAGATATAGGCAACTTGGGAGCATCAACAACACTCGAAGCTTATTCAAAGGCACAATTGCACATACACATATTTAACTGAGATTAATGTCACATCCTTCAAAGGGGGTTGTTGAAAAAACTAATCCTTCATTCATTTCAGACCGAAAGATGGGAATTTATACAGAACAGGATATCCTAACACAAGCAATGGAAAGAGAATTGAGGCAAAACTACTAAATCACCTATGGCAAATGGCAGCCTCACTTGCCTCCATCGAGGGTGTAAACTGCCCTTACCAATCTTCTCCAGCAAGGAACTATTATTAATTATTAAGCACAAAACTAGACACAGCCATCAGCTGATCAGCAGCCATGTCATATTGTAGGGCTTGCAATGGTCAGCAAGCCCTAGCTAGGTGCTTCTTACTTCCGCCGGGCCTCGAGCGCCTTCTTCAACTCCTCACTTGCATCATTGGAAGCTGGTTTCGTCCCACTGTCCACCAATTCCTTCGCACTGCTGTGGAAATGGCGATCTGGTTTCGCCACGAACGAATGCTGTGGAGGCGGCACTGCTACTGACAGCTTACGACCATCGCCTTTGCCGGCTCCAACCTCTGCACGCAAGTCCTCAACTGTACGACGCAGCATTGTGCTCTCCACATTCAGCTTCTCCAGTTGCCTCTTCATCAGTGAGAACTCCTCGCCCTCGGCTGCTGGTGGCGCGTCTTTCTTCCTCTTCTTGTCCGTCTCAGCCTGTGAAGGCGCCTTGGGCGTGTGCTCGATGGTGATCTTGTTCATCACCAGCAGCGGCAGCTTGCTGATGGCGAGGCTGCCCGCCTTGCGCCCGTACCCGTCGTCGGCGAGCGCGGCCTTGATCTCGGGCGGCACGCGCAGCCCCCACTGGAACCGCAGGCTTGCCTTGCTCCACAGCGGCAGCACGCTCCTGGTCGTGAGCCGCATCCCGGCCAGCAGCGCGCCCACGCCGCCGCCGCCGGTCCCCGCGGCGGCCGCCACGTTCGCCGCGAAACCATTTCCATTCCCGGTGAAGGAGAAGCCGTTGCCGTGCGGTTCGCGGTCGTGGTCGTCGCCGTTGGTGGTGAGGTCGGCCATCTTGATCGCGAGCGGGGGCGGCGGGGCGGATGCGGGCGGCGGCGGCGGCGGGGAGCGGGCGGAGGTGGCGACGGCGAAGTCCCCGATCCGGGGCTTGAAGAGGAGCGAGAAGGCGGGCGGGTTGGAGGAGGTGAGGTTGAACTCGGCGGCGATGGCGAAGGGCCTGCGGGTGGGGGAGCCCAGCGGGCCCAGCCCCATGCGGACGGAGAGCGCGAAGGGCTGGAGCGGCTCGTTGGGGCGGTACGAGAGGCGGAGCGCCGGGCCGGAGGGGAAGGCGGTGGAGAGGTCGAAGCAGAGGTCCTTGGCGTCCCCTCCCGCCGCGACGCCCGAGAGGAAGGGGAGGCCCAGCACGCAGACGGGAACCTTGGCGCGCAGCAGCGGGCGGTCGTCGTCGCAGAACTTGATCGACGCCTTCATGGTGGGCGGATGGGGGGCTAGGGTTAGGCTGTTGGATTCGGGATTTGCCGGGTTGCGGGAGGTGCGGTGGTGGGGATTTGAAGTGTGGAGGCGAGGGAATTGGGGGCGGAGGTCACGCCACCACGGGGGAAGAAGGCCGGGGAGACGGCGGCGGCCGCGGCCGGATTTAATTTGGGGCGGAGGTCATGGAGGGGGCTCTGACTGAGGGCCTGTTTGGAACGGATGAATATAAAATAGAGGAATGGCGAAACACGGGGAATAAGGGAAGAGTGTTGTGGGAAAACAGAGGAATGAAAACACAGGAAGATACAAATAGAGGTGTTTGGAACGCAGGAATTTATAACACAGGATTTCCAAAATGTAAGGTATAATTAAAATGATGAGCATTTGTTTTATTCTTATTTTGATTATTTATGAGTACAAAGCTAAATTTTAATTATATCAAATGAACATACGTAATTATTAGTCTTTTTTAGTGAATCTACATGATAATTTACTCGATGACATGATATATGAGATAGAGAAAATAGTAACCCAAGTGCATGATTATTGATTATTAAAAGGAAAAGAATTCGTAACTGACATCCTGAAACCACGCCCAGCGGCCCAGGCCTTCTACGGCAAGCATGATGATTTGTTTATTCCTAAGAATCCTAACTAACACGTCGCAGCCTTCGCTTCCTCTCTCCACGGGCGATGGACAACGTGATTTGCCTCGGACTTCCGCGAAACCATGAGCTCGGACCAGATTCTTTATTTCCTGCGTTTTGCGAGCGAATGGCTCCTTTCCTCCGGAACGTGGAGGCTGCTTTCCTCCGTTCCAAACGCCAATGACGTCAGCAAACTATAGGAATGGATTTCCTTCAAAATTCCTGCAGAAATCCTCCGTTCCAAACGGGGCCTGAAATGGGGATTGGATTGGGTGTCGAGCTTGCCGGACCGTTTGTTTTCTCCTTTTACTGCGTCGCTGCCCTTTTTTCGCTTTATTACCGCTGATTTAGCACGCACGACAGTAAAATGCTGCGGTTTGGGCCTCTGATTTAGCACGCACGACAGTTAGTGATTGATTGACTGATTCCTGAAGAAGATGGGCCACATCCAAACACGGCCCGTTCTACTAGCCTGCTGTATGAAAGGAAAAACGGCTGTAAATCATAGGCCAGCTTTCATAAAGTTGGGCTAGCCCATACAATAGGATTTTTTTTGCTTAAATGCCATTTCTTTCGTTCCATAAAAAACCGCCACTCTGTTTGCAAAACTTCATTCAATTAATTCAATATACAAGAAATTCCCGTAAACCTCATCAATCTTTTCGGTTTTCTACTCATTTTCACTCCAAATCTTTCACGTGTGACAAAGCATTCAATAGAACAGAAAAAAAAAATGTCGTACAAATCAATTCTATACACGATTTTTAGTAAATAAATAATAATCAATCCTAACAAATAATCAGTCACTTAATTCTAAGAACCAACAACATCAAGACAAGCTCTCCTTATTATGGCCGGACGGAGGCGAGCCTGCACGCGCCGAACGAGCGCGCGTTCCACGACACGCCCTCCTCGGCCATCCACGCGCCGTCGTCGAAGTTGCGCGCGTAGCTCGCCGAGTCGTACTCGTACCTCGACGCCGCCGCCGCCTTCACCCGCAGCGGCAGGAGGCCACCCTCCCGCCGGCAACCCGCAACCTCCGCCGCCGCGCGGCGCACAGCCGGCGGGCGACCCCGGCGACGGCCCGCCTCAGCGAAGCCCACGCCCACGCCCTCGCGGCGGGCCGCTCCGCCGACGACAGCCTCTGGTACGACGTGACTCGCATCGCGGCCGGCGCGACCGAAGCTGAGCAGGCGCTGGGGGCTGGAGCTAGCTTCTGATCGTCCTTCGTGACGTGCGCACGCCGACGTGTTTGCCGACTTGTTGGTTCGACGGACGCGGCTCACCCGGCCGGGGCTTTATAATCGTGGCGCAGCATGATCGCCATGCCACCGTGCTCATGTCATGTGTTCGATCCAGGGGCGTTTTGGGGTTTTCGGGCGTGCATTTCGTGGAGTTGTTTCGCACAATGTTCTCGGCCGAGCTGGCGGGCATCAAGCTGGACTGGAGAAGGACGACGACCTCCTCTTCGTCTCCCCAGCTGCCAAATGGACCAGCAGCTACGGATTGTCCTCTGTACTCTGATCATTCTTAATTAGTGGCATTTTCCACTCCAAGATTATCGATTTTTCAGTAATTTTTTTTATAAAAAAGAAAAGAGTGGAGGCTTTTGTGCTCTTTATTAGTATTTCTTATTTATAATAATTGAGTGTGGTGTACAAATTGGCACATTTCCCTAGTTTTATAAAGTTGCCAACAACATACTCCTTCCTAACAGTTATGTTAATTACTTAACCAAATATATTATAAGCCGCATCGGCGTTTTCATAGATGCCATGATTGGCATAGTTCGGCAAAAAATATGATCTGTTTTCCTTTTCCCAGATGACATGACCGGCATAGTTCTCAGACGGAGACGTGCATAGATTGGGACGACGAACCACAGGTCGTTTGATTGCATCTCATCTGGTTTCTGGTGAACTGAACTGCAAGCGCCAATTGCTGCATTATGGCTTTATTCGATTGCGTTTGGTGGACTGAATTGCGAGCGCCAACTCCAGACCAGCTGTTCAGAACGGCCCCAGGCCTTTGTTTACAAGTTTTTCTGGGTTGTTTAAAGTTGGGGACTTGGGGTCCGACAACACCAATGCAAGCTATCAACAGCTTCTTGGCATCCAATCAGCTCGAACGCCGACAAAATCGCATACACCAACCAGGCCATTGCAGAGCAGTTGACTATTTATACAAACTCTGAACTCCTATTTTACTATTTTAGAGACAGCATTGAGCTGGTGTTGCGGGCAATAACCTGTAAACACATCACCAAGAACAAGGCATCACAACTGGCAACAATCTTCAGTCGTCATCAACTACTGCAGCTGTTCTAATTGCCCAATTTTTCTATTAAAAAAAGACAATCTTAGCATAAGTACCCACTATTCTGTTAAAGAGCATTCCAGGATTTCCTGTACAAGAAAAAAAATAATACAATCTGAATCAAATTAAGGGTTTTGCAAGACTATGTGCCTATATTTAGCCCAGCACTGACAACAGAGCATGTGTTGGTCCAGTTCAGTTGCCTGTCCATCTCTCATTTCTTTGCCTTAGAGAAACGGAGGCACCTGTACTTCTCACCACTGACAGTAATCTCAAGGGCTCCATCTTGGTTGTCTTGGTTGGATGCTGTTCCCATGAGGACGCTCTTTTCCTTCTCTAAATTCTCCTTTTCCATCTTCAGCCTGGCTTCTTGCCGTGCAATCTCAGCCTGTACAGGACAGAATTGAAATAAGTCATGTTGCAGGTCCAAAATTACTAAAGTTCATGGTGATGAATCGAGACATGCTAGACTTTCATCCATCAGGAAGATCCGGCTCAAATGCATACTGCTCGCTCTAAGCCTCTAATATATTTCAAGAAAACTGAACTGGCACAACAATCAACTAATTTTACTCCTAATTAGGAAAAAGAGAATTGGTTTTAGAGTTCCCGCTTCAATACTACAGGGCATAATAGTGATGTTAATGAGTT
Source organism: Themeda triandra (assembly GCA_018135685.1). Taxonomy (NCBI): domain Eukaryota; kingdom Viridiplantae; phylum Streptophyta; class Magnoliopsida; order Poales; family Poaceae; genus Themeda; species Themeda triandra. The sequence continues at coordinate 206,891 of JAENPR010000201.1, read as the reverse complement.
AATGATGATGATTCAGTACCAATAGACTATGGACTTACTTTCTCTATAGAAATACCTTGTTACAGTTTGAATTTGAACTAAGCCATTCCTAATCATGCACTTCAAATTAAGCCTTCCACATTACAGGAGTTATTGAATGAACTACAGCGCAACATATGAGCACTTGTGCATAACACAGCATGAGTCAAGATGAGCATTGCTGGCCAGACCATCATAGACTGAGAAAATGTGACATAGTAAAGATATAACTACACTACTGCAACAATATCTACTAAATGTGTAAGAGAACAGGCCAAATTTGTGCAATCAGCTTCCATAAGTGAAGCAAGAAGGGCAAGATATATCTTATTCTGGTGGTACTAATCATGCCAAAACAAGGCATGGCACAGCAAATGCTAACGCACACAAGGAGTAAACAAATTATGGATGGGTACGGCTAAATCAAATGCATTCCCCCACCCCCACTCTGAATTTAAGCCATTTGGATCCTGATATAGATGTCTCCTATTCTTGTGGTTGATCTACCACTCCTGTATGTATATGTATTTAACCTCCTCAGCCATATATACACTCTCCACTGTCCACTCCAAGCACTAACCCCAACTAACACCTCTCTCTCCTTGGTGCCAATACCACCACGCAATCACATCCCGCAAATTAGCAAGCCACAACTCCCACTTTGTGAATCCAAACTTCCCTGTGAATCCATCCGTGCTTGTCAGCGGCTCCAACTGCTGCCTTCTAAATACTCCTCGCTGCCCTCCAATCTCCCTGCTGACACCAAAACATACTGCCAGTCACCATGACTGCACAGCTAATTCTTGGGTTTCACATAAATGAAACCTGAATCCTGGACTGACGATCCCAGCTTGCACCTTGGAGCACAAACCCCAACACAAGGAATTCATGTCAGCAATTGGGATGATTTCATCTACTATTTGAGAGCTATCAAAACACAATTTTACCTGAAAGATCGGCATGCCTGAAACCCATTAGACGAGGAAAGCAGCCCCAATAGAACCTACTGTAGTGGTTGCTGATGAATCCTAAACTCAACCCAAACTACTTCACTTCAATGGCGGTGTGCCCAAAGCGGATTACAAGCACCGATTGCAGAAATGAGAACATGTCAGACATTGGGCATCATCGGCCAACTCATCAACGGCCAGCTCATCAACGCAAGCAGGAGCAGCGCGCACTGATTGTTTGAGGTTTCAACGCCAATACGGGAGTGGGGAAACAAAAAAATCTGCCGTGATTACCTCACGGCGGGAGAGCTCGGCCTTCCAGGCGGCCTCCCGCTCGGCGACCTCGCGCTCGCGCTCCTCGATGTAGCTCTGCATCTCGCGCTCCTTCATGATGCGGTCCTGGATGTCCGCGTCCAGCGCCTCCTGCAGCTCCTTCACGAACCGGTCCACCACCGCCTTGATCCGCACCGACATCGCGCCCCGCCCGCCTCTCCCTCTCCTTCTCTTCTTCCCCCTCTCCTTCCTGCTCCCCCGCGCGGGAGTCGCGATTCACAAGGTCAACGGCGTATCGCTATCGGCGCCGGGCTCCGGCGGCGATATCCATGGGCGGCGGGGACGGACGGTCGGATGGACGGGGCGGACGGCTAGGGTTCCTAGGTGGCGAAGCGGGCGGCGCCGGAGTTTCGTGGGCCGCTAGTTCAATTCCGTGGTCGGTCGTTTGGGTCCTTGCTTTCGTTGGTGTGTCCGTCGGTCCGTCCTCGTGTGGAAGAGAAGAGGCTGGGTCCAGCGACACTGCGACAGCGAGTCGAGGCACCAAGCATACGTCTCCTCGTTTTGAAGGCGTCTTTTTGGAGTGAGTTAAAATTTTGCATTATGTAATCTTGGCTATACATGTATTATGAAGGTTTTTTTTTCCGAGAGGTAGAAATAATATTTTTTGATTTGGTTTACATATTTCCAATCCTAGATAGTACAGTATAATGACTATAATCCATTTGATCTTTGCAGTGCAACACAGATTATGAGAAAAATATCTGAGAGAAGTCCATACTCATACTGAAAGTCTCAGTAGTCAGATATCCCGGTTTTTAAATAATGTGCCAAGCATTTTGACGAGAAAAGATAAAGCTGACCGGAAAAATAGGGTGATACATATTTGCTTCATCATCCTTCAACAAAGACAGGCGGAGAAATCGCGTGCGCCACAAAGTAGAAACCAAGAACTTCCAACGTGCTGCATAGGGGCAAGCACAGGTTCAGTACACGGCAACCATTCCAGACGACAAATAAGCACGATTAACATCTACAATTCTACAGCAAGAGCTACAGAGTCTTGACACCACCTACAAAAGCTACTGCTGTTTCTTCCTCCCTGAGTGAGCTTTCCACGTTCAGTTTCAGTGCTTCACGTATCACCGCTGAAACACACTTCTTTCTGCCACTTCTACCACGGTCAGACGGTATCCATCCGGGGTCTGGTCATTTCCAGGACAGGCCGGTGAAGCCCCCTGGCTGCTGCTGCTGCTGCCCATGGCCGACGCCGCCGCTGGCCCCTGCGTGCGGCGGGCTCGGTGCGCCGCCGGACGACTCGCTCAGGCTCAATGTGCCTCTCGACGGCGGGCTGTTCGGCCCTGTCGCCACGCCCGCCGGCGGCGCCAGCTTCAGTGGCGCCGGTGATGGGTCTGACGGTGACGGAGCAAGCTTCCGCTGCTTCGGCTCCTTCTTTCCATCGGCGTCGAAGCTCCCCACTACGATCTGTGCAGTACACATAGCATTGGTGATCAATGATCGCTAATGCAGTCGGAGAAACAGTCGACATCAACGCTCTGTAAATGCTTCTATACACTACCAAGAAATGTTGAGATGTAACCAGGAAGGTACAAATTTCAGCAGGATCTCAGAGAACAACGGTTATCAGAGATACACGTGTAAACAGCGCTGGATGAAGACGACGAAATCTAATCATCAGACGATTGATGAATGAGAGAGGTGGCAGACCTGTACCGGTGAAGCAGCTGTCAGGAGTCCGGCAACACTACCGCCCAGGACGCGGCCATCAGGGCCTGCTAGCGACACGCTGAGGCCACCAGTTCGACTGCGATGGCCGCCATTCTCTGACAGAAGAAACGAGCCGGACAGAGACAGTATCTCGAAACGACCCTGTTCAGGAATTCAGGAATCAAGATCTCAGTTTTCACAATCACCTAGTACTACGCAGTACAAATACCAGCAAGTCAGCAACAGTGATAACTCGTTAACAGACTCCGGTATATCAGTAAGATCACTCTTCTGAATCACTAACTATACCTGAACGTAAAGTACTGGAGCTATTTGTATCAAGTGTACTGATTGTGACAGTTAAAATACTAACCTCGTATGTCACTGTTCCACCAGAAGTAGCAGATTGCCGAAGCGTCACATTTGATATGGCGCCATTTGCTGAAAGGATGCAAACTGCGCGACTCCCATGCTGAGAGAACGACATGATCGTTGCCGATACATCCTGGAAAGCAAAAAAGGTCCAAGCCATTTACAACAGTGAACTGATAAATAAAGGTTATAAAAATGCAACCTCTCCTCTAAAAAGATAAGAAGCCTAACTGAATCCTGAATGCTGATACTTTTGGGGGAAATAACCGAGAGATGTCCAATGGAACTTATAATAATAAACAGAAGCTAGTGAATGGTGATCAAGCCGGTAAGTTGTTAATACTGCACTGGTTCTCTATACTAACTTAAGCATTCAGTGAGTTATATGGAGTTAAGCTTAAGCCTCAGTACCAGGTCATAGTGGGAAACTTAGCATTCTGGTAACACAAGTTCTAGAAGTATGGAAGCCGAACATATAGCTATTTTTTCCTCTCATATCCATTGAACTAGAATATGATATGTTCTGCTTTAGTAAGTGCTCAAAGTAAGCCTTAAAATTCAGTAAAAATGACAAAGGCACCACTAATGCACTTCAATTAATAGCTTAATGCAAACCAAGAGTTCCATTGATGACAGCTGAATCAGAAAGTTGTTATCTTTACTAGTGATGTTAAACCTTACTTTATTTAACAAAAAAACTAAACTGAAATAATTTAGACAAATGGCATGCTGATATATGAAAAGAATCCAGGATTAGCTATACCTCTCCGGCTTTTACAAAAATAACATGAGGTGTGAAACCTGCCCCTGCTGACCCTGCAAAACACACTCGAATCAACAGCAAATCCAACATATGTAAACTGGAGGGCTACAAATTTTGAAATGTCATGCGTTTCCATGCTAGGACGAAACCTGGATGGATTCTTGGAAGATCAGTTACTAAACTGATTGGAGTATTCCATACTACTTCAATCATGGTCTATCCTTAGCTAGGCATTCAGACAGAAATTGCAGAGTGATTCGGTTAAAATGGCTTATCCTACATGCAGTCCATCACCTCAGATCTAATCAAAAGCCAACCAGCAGTTCTGAGCAAGTTCAGATTCCAGGCCGTATTTTATAATTTGTAATAACAAAAAAAAAAGATGAAAATTGTCTCTCCCGGTTGTTGAGCTTCATCATATAAAATAAGAATGCTAAAAAAAATGCGGTTTCGGATGAGGATGCACCAATATTACCAAGAGCAGGCACGTGCTTCTTGTTGGTGGAGCCCTTCGGCCGGCCCCGCTTCTTCGCGCCGTCCGGCGACGCCGACGGCGCAGTGTTCGGCGCCTTGGAGCCGTTAGGCGAGAAAGGACCGGAAGCTCCAGGAGCCGGCGGCGCCGGCGCCGGCGCCGCAGCCATGGATGCGGGCACCAATGCCAGCGCCATGGAGCCGTCGGGGCCGTACTTTCTTGGCCGGCCACGCTTCTTTTTGGCCACCGGCTCGCCAGCGCCGCCCGAGTGCACCGGCGCGCCACCATTGCCTCCTACGGCAGCCAAGCCTGAAGCAGCCACGGCGGTGCCGCCCACGGGCTGGTACGTCGCCGCCGTCGCGGCCGGCGGCACGGAGCTCACCGGGGTGAAGATGGCGGTGCCGTCCGTCGTGTACGCCATGCGCAGGCTCTGCGTGCCCCCGGTGGACGGCGGCGTCGTCGCCGGGGTCTTCGGCAGCCCGAACGGCTCCCTTCCCGCCATCCCTCCTTGCTCCGTAGACGGGCTCACCTCCATCATTCCACACGGCGCGGAAGCAGAAGCAGAGCTACGAATCTGAAGCTCTCTTTCAGCGATTTCTTGAACTGAAAGTTGCAGCTCTCCTGCTTCACAGCAAATCTTACAGCCGGCGAAGCGAGCTAGGAACTGCAAAAATCATAAACTACGTGCTGCTCAGAGCTGGAAAATTTGACGATGAACAGAGGGAGTTTTACAGCGTAGGATGGACAGAGCAAGTTTTACAGCGTAGGGTGGCAGCAGCTTGCAACGGCGGGGAAGAGACGAGGAGAAATGGAAAACGAAAATGGAGGAAGAAGCCGTAAATCACAATTAAAAAAGAGGGAAAACAATGGAGATGGTAAGGATTTGGCAAATAAAGCAGAAAATTAGAGATTACCTGCCGGAGGAGAAATGAAGCAGAGAATTCCTCCAAGAGGTCTTCAGATTCCAGAAATTAGGAAAATGGAGACAAAAGGCAAGAAAATAGTCAGGAATAGCAAGGCGCAGGAGAGCTTGGAGCTCAAGAGACCTCGCAGGCCACTCAAACAAACTGAGCTCAAGCAGCCGATGAGAGAAATCAATGGATTTGGCTTATGTCCTCACGTAATTTCCCCTCACATCACACAGCCTTCTTCTACCTCTATTTTTCTTTTTTTCTTTTCTTTTCCTTTTCCGAGCTCCCCTCTTCGCACGTAATCTTTTGAGAAAAGAAAAGGGTTTTAGTCGAAAAAAATAGGCGGGTAAGTGAAGCACGTCAGGATTGCATTGGTAGGGGGTCTACCTTATTTGACCCCTCCTATGCTTATTTTATTTAGTTGTGACCTCCTATGCTTTTGGCTTTATCTGCTTCTGCATTTCCTTTTATCTTTTGCACTGTCTGTGATTTACACTGTGCACATGGACCTAACCCTGACCATTTCCAACCACATGACAACTGGCATGCAAATCGGAAAACGGATTTAAGGGACCATGTTTCCGTTTGACTAGAGTCTAGAGCTCATGATGCCAAAAAGGATTTGAGTTTCTCAAGCAAGCTAAACTTAATCCAAATTTTGTAATAAAAGAATGATGTAGATTGTCTCCAACAAAGGCAGCATTACTGGTGTTACTTGTTTTTTCTCAATACTTTTTTTATTTAATGCATGGAAATGTCTGGAATTCAGGAATTTTTTTTGTATGCCCTAAGCTTTATTTTATGTTGTCAATTGTATTTGTTAGCTAATGTTACCTATTTTAACATTTGTTATGAAAAATTCTCTTTGCAAAAAATTTTGACAAAAGAAAACTAGTAAACCTCCTTGACAAGGTGTTTCCCATTTAAAATATAGATATAGGAATTTCAAAGCACATAGCAAAATCGTACTCTATAGTTACCTTAAAAAAATCGTACTGTGTACCGGCCTAGACATATCAAATTCTTGTGAGATTTCTCACATGCCCCTCATTACATATCAAATTCTTGTGAGATTTCTCACATGCCCCTCATTGGGATCCTTTAATACAGCACTAATTTGCCCTACTTACAAGCTAGATGAAGAATTAATGCACAGATTTGACGGGATTTGGTACTCCGTACCAGGAAATCCTGCTGCCGGAGGGGAGCCTTTGTTTTCTGTTAGGTGACACAGAAAACATCAAAAAGTCGGCACCAGAACCACCGAACCCAGTCAGCAAAATCGGATTTGGAGCAGAAAACGGAGTCGAAACCGGACACGGCATCTTAACAAAACATCATTTATATTCCAAACGATTTTGACACAAAACAGTAGGGGACCCAGGTTAAAATTTGGGCCATTTTTTTCTCTTTGTTCCGGGGCCCTGCTTGATCCTTCACGGCAAAGCATGCGTTCGCATGAATTTCTTCCGTTCACGCGTGGTCGTCCTCTGAAATAATTGCAGTCACTTTGAAAGAAATTAATTGATGATTAGCACTAGTATCTTTTAGAAAATTGGGGAAATGAAAATGATGCGCTAGAGAAGACGAGTGCCCTACGTAGCTACTTACGCTTGAGGTAGCGATTTTTTTCTTCTTTTTGATAACTACTTGAGGTAGCGATTGAGTGCATGCCAAGAATTAGCCTGCAAAATGGAATAAAGTTTTCCACTTTATTTATTGTTATACAGCCACTGGACCCTTTTTTGTTTAACTTAACTTGTCCAGCACGTGTCGCTTGCATCGTCCTTATCGCTCTCGCTTGGCTTCTTCTTTTATCATTTATCTAATCACCTTTTGTCATTGCGAATTGCGATTTAGCATGCGGCTGTTTTTGCCGTCCAGACGTGCTAATTTGATGCAAATGCTGTTATTAAATTGGGGAGAAAGAAAGCCCAAACAAAGGGAAGATGAGACCAAGATTTTGTAGCTGGCAGCATGGAATAATTTGGGTATAAACCTTGCAACAAAAACACAACTGTTCTTTCTCTCCTTTCCTTTCGTTTTCTTAATAACGTGTAGTAAGACCCGGTGTACTCTTTGTTTTTAATAACCTGCAGTAGATGGGAACACCTAATTATTATATACAAAAATTATTACCACTAATAGCCACCGGATCTTTATGTTTTCTAATCTAATAAAAAAATGGCAAGTTCTGCTATATGAAAATGCACAAAGTAACTTAGTACATTTGCATCTAAAATACCCACCTCTATCATCATGGAAAATATTTTAAACTAAATCCTAAATTTATATCTAAGTATACACCTATGCCATTTTAAGATAGAGATAGTGTAAAGTAATCCCTGATTGTTCTTTTTCAATTACATACAATAATCCTTTAATTTATCTAACTTGCCAACCCTCTCTGTAACATCTCGATGTTACGGTAAACTAAAACTCCGACATGTCATCATGTTTAGTCGCAAAGCATTCATGTTAGGTTAACCCGATATGCATTCACTAAAACAAGATTTATATTCTAGGTTGATTGTGCCTCTCGAGTTAATGTTTGTTACCGCTTTTGATAGCCTAGAGGTGTGTCGGCTCGATCAAACGCGATTTCATTTCGAAAACCCCGTTTCCGACAAACTCCGTTTTACCCCCTTTTCTCTAGCTCAAAATCTATAAAGAATTTGGGGTTGGTCCAAAAAGCAATATTGTAGGGCTTGATGAGACCTACAATGTTGGTGAACAAAGTTTTTCAAGTTTTCAAAAAGAATTTCAAATAAATTTGAAAATACGGTTTTCCGACAGTTGTCCCCTTTTCAATTTCAAACCATAATTCAAAAATTATGCATATTTTGGAAAAACATCTTTTGGAGAAAATGTGCAGTTTGAAAAGTTGAGTTTTTCATAGTTTTGGAGTTTTTCGGGTTCTTTAGAAAAACCCAAAGTAATTTCAAATATTTTATTCTAGGGTTTTGCCCCTTTTCAAAATTTGATTCAAATTCAATTTTCCTTGTAAAATTTGAAAATGTGCCAGTTGAGAAAGTTGTAGAGAATGAAAAATTAGCTAGGGTTGCTTTTTGGAATTTTTCAACTTCAGTTCAAAAATTTGGAGTATTTTGCAAAAATTTCCATCCCGCAATAGCGCGACGTCATCATCGTCCTCTTTCTCCCTCTCGTTCATGGCGTCGCCGCGGCCATGCCGGCCGGCCGCCGCGGTCGCGCCGCGATGCCGAGCGCGCGGTTCCCCGCCCCGTGTCGCTCTCTCCTCCGCCGTCCCAGCGCCATTAAGCCGCGGCCGGACCCCTCCTCCTCTCCCTTATCTTCCACCGACGCGACCTCGCTCTGCTTCGTCCCGTCGCCGCCGCTCGCCATTGCTCTTCCCGGCCACGCGCCCACCGCCATTAGCCAACCCCACAGCTCCGCCTTGAGCTCGCGAAACCGACCGCACCACCAAGCTCGCCATTTCCCGCTCAATCACCCGCCCGCCGTCTTCTTCTTTCACGGACGGTGAACCGAGCCGTCGGGGATCGCCGCCGTCGTTCTTCCTCGCCGTAGCTCCTTTTCTCAATTCCTTTCGTGGTTATGTACTCCTTGACGCGCTGCTCATGGTGCTCTCCTCCTCTTTCTATTTGGTAGACAGACGTCGCCGGAGTGCCGCCCTTGCCATCGGAGTGCGCCGCCGACGCCATTGCCGCCGCCCGTCACCGTCACGCTCGCGTCTTCTTCGTCGTCAAGGCTTCATCTTCGAGCGCACCGTCCCCGCGGTGAGCTCCTTCATCTCGATCATGCCATCGGTTGGACCGGAGTCGTCCCGTAGCCGTGTCTTCGGTGTGCTCGCCGGCGTTCGCCCCGCCGTGCCGCCCGCCGCGTTCGGTGTCGCGTGGTCCGGGTGCCGCTTGCTGCGCGCGCGTGCGTAGTTGTGTGAGTTGTGTTGCGTAGCCGCCGTTGCGCTCGCTAGAGCCGCCGGAGAGCCTCCGGCTAGGGTTGCCGTCGAGCGCGCTCCGCCGGCCGCCGCCATGGCCGCCGGCAGCTTGTCGCCGCGCTCCGCCGCCGCTTTACCTAGCCCGGAGGTGCGCCGTGACGTGTAGGGCATGTAGGCCGAAGCCGACCCCGGAGACCTCGCCGCGGCGAGCTCTCGCCCGGCGGGATCGCCGTCGCCGTCGGGCCGGGCGGATGGGCCGAATTGCTGCGCCTGGCCGGGCCGTGTGCGATCTTGGCCGAGCAGCCGAATCCGGCCTGTGTGATCCTTTTTCTTTTTCTAAAAGGTTTTTCTATTTCCCGATTTGTGAATAGTAGTGCAATTTGTTTATTTTTGTATAAAATTATTTAGGGCTCCAAAAATCATGAAAATTTTTGTGTGTGCTCTCTTATGTGCTTGATCTAGGAAAAATATTATATTCCAATTTTGAGTAGTTTTGCTATGTTCAAAAATTATCTCTTTTAATTGAAAAATGCTCCTTCCTTTATTTTTAGTTATTTATTTATTTATCCCAAAATCATGAAAATTTATGGGTGTACTGTTTTTGATATAAGCTACTTAAAACTAATTTTTGAAATCAATTTGACAACATTTGTTTTAGGATTTAATTTCCTTAGTTAATTAATTAATTGTTTGACTTTGGATTTGAGTGAAGACCCTAGGTCATCAACCCTAATGACCTTCGGCACTTTAATTAATTGTTTGCGCTTGTATTTAATCTTTATTATGCATCTGTCGAGCATCATATTTATATTCAATCATGTTGAAGCATTTTAATTATCTCGTGTAGTCCCCGTGATCGAGGAGAGACCTATCGATTCCGTTTCCAAGGAATAGTTGTCGAGACAACCCTAGTTCCCGAAGAAGTCAATCCATCTCTCGGTGATTGGTCATCTTCCGATACGTCGTTGAAGAACGTCTACACCGACTTTCGAGGCAAGCCCCGGATCCATCAACCAATTCCTTGTTTTTGCAAAAGTTTTATCACTTGAGTATGTATTGTTGCATTAAGTGATAGGCGTTGAGTGATAACCTACTTGACGCATTGACTTCCTTGAAAATTCCAACATTATCCCTGAAACCGTTTTGATTGAAAAATACGTAACGATGCTTAGCCGTGCTAATTTAGTTCGGATTTCAAAAATATTTTCAAAGGGAAGTGCTTACCCCGTCGGTAATGTTAATGTTATTCAAGCAATGCTACTTTTGATCGACGGTTGGATTGCTTCGAAGACGTTTCGATGTAACGCCCGTCTGGATCTCGTTACATCTTTTAATGAAGTTGAGACCGGTCGGGTAACTTGCATCTGGGTTAGGGATGTAGTGTTTCCGACTGTGTCGATTAAGGACCGTATCGTTGTAGGGCCGCCTGTGGTTCGAGCTTTGCAACTAATCACATACTATGGTAAGCCTAAGACCCCAGCTATTTCCATCATCAGAACGGATAACTGCGCACTGGGAGTGGAGAGATGGCGGGAATACGAGTTACCCTCGTGGGCTTGGTCCTGGATTTGAGGCGTACAGTATTCTCGGGTGGCGCAGACCCGGGTTGGTTTTGGAAGATCTGAGTGAAGGTTGATATATGCAAGATGTGGTTCTACATATATCGTGTGATTAGGGATCCCACTGGGTATAATCGATTCGAATCGTCGTTGCTCCTCGGTTATGGAGACTCGATCACCTGACCTGCATCGTAGTAACTTATGGAACTTGAAGGAATTTTGTTGGAAGACTAAGAATGTGATCTCCGTGATTTATCTTGATCTCGTCGTAATCAAGCTAGACTAGGCTCACCTTAGAATCTAATGACTAATCTGGAAAGTAAAACTTGAGGTTGAAACTAGTTTAGTGCTTTTCTCGCAAAATACTTTGATTCTTTGCTAAGCCTTACCTTGTCCTATCTCGGCCTTCATTCCCGAGTCTTCTCCCCTCTTTTTCGTCGGGTAAGTCTTGCGGAGTACTTTTGTACTCGTGGTTTGTTCTACCCTTGTTGCGTGTGTCCGTCAAGGAGGACGTCGAGTAGTTTGTTTGGCTCCTGGGCGTAGCCCAACGTTTTGGTGAATCATAAAGTTAAGTAATGATATTCCACTACTATGGTTGTAATCAACATAACTTATTATTTGTAAAGTTTTATTTATAAATGATTTGTAAACTTATGTTATTGTAATCCTTCCGCACTTTTACTCGATATATTTTATTTGTACAAAACTGTTGTAATACTCGCAATGTCTCTTATAATGATCGATCCGGTTCGAAAGATTCGTGGATGATTCGGGTTTCCCGAGGACACCCGACGAGCTTGTTAAGTTGTGTGGAACACATGCATAGTAATCTGAGGTCCGTTAAGACAAAGATTAGTGCATGTGGGCCATATTACTTAGGAGGTTCTGCCACAGCTGGTATCGGAGCCGGATCGTTATTCTAGAGCTATTGTAGTATTCTTTGCGAAAACTTCAAAAGGTTTTGGATCTAATAAAAATTTAACTTGACTATTTTGGTCCAAATTGCTTATCTCTTACCTATGCTCACTTCTATAGCCCTCTAGTCATGTTTCAAAGTTTATGGTGGAATATCATGTTATAATGCCCTATTTATAAAAGTTTACTTTTAAGTATGTGTTACATTAAAGTCTTTTAAGCTTAGAACGTAGGTCCGTTCATGCATCATGCTTAATTAACCCGTTAATAAATACTTTCCCTCCTAATGTGAATTGGGTTAGGTAGTACCAATCCTATTCCCGCTAGCCTTCGATCCCACCTATCTATTCTTTAATCTTGATCCTATCTTTTGCCGAAAGCTCGAGTTTAAAGTTTGGCTTGTTATTCAACGGATGCTTGTTCATACCCGAGCATCCGATGCTTTGCCGGATTTCTCAAAATGGGGTGATGATTCCAATCCTCCACCAAGCTTCAACCTGGTTTGACCGATACCCTTGCCGCTGGTCAATGCTACAACTATTCTAGCTCGGAACCGAATATCACTCGGGGTAATCGTGGTCGGAATAATGGTGATGAGGTCACGTATTTTGATTTTGCATCCACTCACCCACCCGCCCTTCACCAAAGCAGATGAACCTCTTGAAGCCGATTATTGGCTCCGCACCATGCAGCAAAAATTTGATCTCATTCCTTGTACGTGTTCGAAGCCACTATTTGCGGCTCAACAAAACGAGAGGTGCTTTGCGGTGGCTTGGTGGGAAAATCTTGTTGCCATACAACCCACCGGTCATCGTATCACATGGACAGAGTTTCGTGAAGCTTTCCGCACTCATTATGTTTCACAAGGTGTTATGAAAGTTAAGAAGGAAGAATTTTTATCTTTACAACAAGGTGATATGTCCGTCGTACGGTATGTGAGCGAGTTTAATCACTTATCCCGATGCACCCGAGTATGTTGATACGATGATAAAAAGAAGGGTTACTTCTTGAGGGGTCTGGATAGTAAGATCTCGTATGATGATTTCTAGTGCTACTCTTAATACTACATTTTACGAGACAGTTGATATTGCTATCACTTGCGAAGCCGTTAATCGTAAGCACCGAAGGCCAAAAAGAAGAAGGCTCGAATACCGAATCCTCGGGCAAGTAAGCCTAAGTGCCCGAAGATAATCCGTCATCCCAGTAAATCATTTTCATACTCCTTATCATCCATCCAAATTAAGATCAAGCCCCGCAGCCAGCACTTGTCCGTCCCGCCAGAGCTCTTTCTTATCCACGCCACCGAATGCTCCTAGCGTTCGAAAACCCACTTTACAAATACGAACTACCCATGTTACAATTGTGGAAAGTCTGGTCACTCTATAAGGGGCAGTCCCACATCCAAACCAAGACAATTCCAATGTTCCAAGTACTTCGTGTCACATCGAATCAACGTAAGAGTCAAAGTAAGAAGAAAATTGGACGTGTCTTTTACACGCAAGCGTGTAATATTCCCGAGGGAGAGCCTATTTTGATGGGTATGTTCCAAGTTGCCAATCACTCAAAGATTTATACTTTTTGACTCGGAGCATCCCATACATTCATCAATCGGACATTTGTTATGAAGCATGAGATCCCAATTGGAGAAACAGTTTGATGTTTATTGTGATGCTTCTGGCATTGGTCTTGGTTGTGTACTGATGCAAGAGGGCAGAGTTATTGCTTATGCATCAAGACAGCTCAAGCGTCATGAAGAACATTATCCAACTCATGATCTAGAGTTAGCAGCAGTTGTTCATGCATTGAAGATTTGGCGTCACTATCTATTGGGTAACACATGTCATATCTATACAGATCATAAGAGTTTGAAGTATATCTTCACTCAAGAAGAATTGAATATGAGGCAAAGAAGATGGTTAGAACTGATTAAAGATTATGATCTCGAAGTGCATTACCATCCCGGTAAGGCAAATGTGGTTGCCGATGCACTTAGTCGAAAAATTCATTGCAACCGTTTGACAAAGAAGCCCCGGATATTTCTTTATGTCATGAGATAGAAAAGTTGGGGATAGAGATGATACAACAAGGCCCGACTAACATTTCTATTGAGTCAACTATCCGAGATCAAATTATCATTGCTCGTAGAGATAATAAAGGTATGGAACATATCAAGGAGAAAGTTAGAAAGGGAAAATTATCCTTTTAAATTGATGAAGCGATGTTATATGGTTCAAGAATCGTCTGGTCGTACCAAAATTCCCGAATTACGTCAAAAGATCCTCGATAAAGCACATCTTTCAAGATTCTCTATTCATCCAGGAAGCAATAAGATGTACCATGATTTGAAACAGAGATTCTGTGGACTAAAATGAAGATAGAAATTGCTCGATATGTCGCCCGATGTGACACTTGTCAAAAGGTGAAAGCCAGTGCACTTAAAGTCTCGTGGAGAATTGCAACCATTGCCTATTCCCCGCTTGGAAGTGGGAAGATATCGCATGGATTTTATAGTGGGCTTACCCAAGACATCAAGAGGATTTGATTCCATCTCGGGTTATTGTGGATCGACTCACAAAGTCAGCTCATTTTATTCCAGTCAAGACCGATCATTCAAATTTTGACATATGCTAAGTTATATATTACACGAATCTTAAGCCTTCATGGGGTACCAAGGACTATTGTTTCCGATAGAGGTACACAATTTGTCTCACAGTTTTGGAAGCAATTCCATAAGGCAATGGGTACCAAATCTCTTTATAGTTCACCTATCATCCACAGATCGATGGTCGATTGAGAAAGAGTCAATCGATTCTTGAAGACATGTTGAGGTCTTGTGTATTGAATTTTCCAGAGAAGTGGGATGAATGTTTACCATTAGCAGAGTTCTCTTACAACAACAAACTATCAAGAGAGTATCAAGATGGCACCATTTGAAGCACTATATGGTCGCAGATGTCGGACTCCATTGAATTGGTCGAACCCTAGAGAGATGGTTTTTCGGGGTTGATCTTGTGAAAGAGATCAAGAAAAGGTTAGACAGATAGAACAATTTGAAAGTAGCTCAATCTCGACGTAAAAGTTATGCGGATAAGAGGCGTCGACCTCTAATGTTTGCCAAATGAGATTATGTATATCCGAAAGTATCACCCATGAAGGGAGTTAGTCGCTTTGGAGTTAAAGGCAAATTAGCACCTCGTTATATTGGTCCATTTCAGATCTTAGCAAAATGTGGTAAGGTAGCATACCGTTTGCAGTTGCCTAAACATTTGTCAGCTGTACACAATGTATTTCATGTGTCACAACTCAAGAAGTGTCTTCGACCACCGACAAAATTATTGATGTGGAAGGGATTGAACTTGAGCCCGATCTAACTTATTCGTAGTATCCTATCGTGGTTCTAGATCGAAAGATCGTGTCACCCGAAGCGTAACAATCAAGTGGTACAAGATACAAGTGGGAACGTCACTCGAAGAAGAAGCTACTTGGGAGTCTCGAGGAATATCTCGCGAAAATTTTCCGAGTTCTATGCTTCTATCTAAGTTATAATTCCCTCTATGAGTTGTAACTCGGTCTGGTGTGAGTTGTAAAAACCCCTTTCCTTATGTACTTGTTCGAGATGTGTTTGCTTGACACATTTCCTTTTCCATTACCTAACCCAAGGCTTTAAATCTCGGGACGAGATTTCTTTAAGGGGGAAGGGCTGTAACATCTCTGATGTTACGGTAAACTAAAACCTGACATGTCATCATGTTTAGTCGCAAAGCATTCATGTTAGGTTAACCCTGATATGCATTCACTAAAACAAGATTTATATTCTAGGTTGATTGTGCCTCTGAGTTAATGTTTGTTACTGCTTTTGATAGCCTAGAGGTGTGTCGGCTCGATCAAACGCGATTTCATTTCGAAAACCCAAGCTTTCCGACAAACTCCGTTTTACCCCTTTTCTCTAGCTCAAAATCTATAAAGAATTTGGGGTTGGTCCAAAAAGCAATATTGTAGGGCTTGATGAGACCTACAATGTTGGTGAACAAAGTTTTTCAAGTTTTCAAAAAGAATTTCAAATAAATTTGAAAATACGGTTTTCCGACAGTTGTCCCCTTTTCAATTTCAAACCATAATTCAAAAATTATGCATATTTTGGAAAAACATCTTTTGGAGAAAATGTGCAGTTTGAAAAGTTGAGTTTTTCATAGTTTTGGAGTTTTTCGGGTTCTTTAGAAAAACCCAAAGTAATTTCAAATATTTTATTCTAGGGTTTTGCCCCTTTTCAAAATTTGATTCAAATTCAATTTTCCTTGTAAAATTTGAAAATGTGCCAGTTGAGAAAGTTGTAGAGAATGAAAAATTAGCTAGGGTTGCTTTTTGGAATTTTTCAACTTCAGTTCAAAAATTTGGAGTATTTTGCAAAAATTTCCATCCCGCAATAGCGCCGACGTCATCATCGTCCTCTTTCTCCCTCTTGTTCATGGCGTCGCCGCGGCCATGCCGGCCGGTCGCCGCGGTCGCCAGCGCGATGCCGAGCGCGAAGGTTCCCCGCCCCGTGTCGCTCTCTCCTCCGCCGTCCCAGCGCCATTAAGCCGCGGCCGGACCCCTCCTCCTCTCCCTTATCTTCCACCGACGCGACCTCGCTCTGCTTCGTCCCGTCGCCGCCGCTCGCCATTGCTCTTCCCGGCCACGCGCCACCGCCATTAGCCAACCCCACAGCTCCGCCTTGAGCTCGCGAAACCGACCAGCACCACCAAGCTCGCCATTTCCGCTCAATCACCCGCCCGCCGTCTTCTTCACGGACGGTGAACCGAGCCGTCGGGGATCGCCGCCGTCGTTCTTCCTCGCCGTAGCTCCTTTTCTCAATTCCTTTCGTGGTTATGTACTCCTTGACGCGCTGCTCATGGTGCTCTCCTCCTCTTTCTATTTGGTAGACGAGACGTCGCCGGAGTGCCGCCCTTGCCATCGGAGTGCGCCGCCGACGCCATTGCCGCCGCCTCGTCACCGTCACGCTCGCGTCTTCTTCGTCGTCAAGGCTTCATCTTCGAGCGCACCGTCCCGCGGTGAGCTCCTTCATCCGATCATGCCATCGGTTGGACCGGAGTCGTCCCGTAGCCGTGTCTTCGGGTGCTCGCCGGCGTTCGCCGTGCCGCGCCGCCGCGTTCGGTGTCGCGTGGTCCGGGTGCCGCTTGCTTGCGCGCGTGCGTAGTTGTGTGAGTTGTGTTGCGTAGCCGCCGTTGCGCCGCTAGAGAAGCCGCGGAGAGCCTCCGGCTAGGGTTGCCGCCGAGCCGAGCCGCTCCGCCGGCCGCCATGGCCGCCGGCAAGCTTGTCGCCGCCGCTCCGCCGCCGCTTTACCTAGCCCGGGAGGTGCGCCGTGACGTGTAGGGCATGTAGGCCGGGCCGACCCGGAGACCTCGCCGCCGGCGAGCTCTCGCCCGACGCGGATCGCCGTCGCCGTCGGCCGGGCCGAGATGGGCCGAATTGCTGCGCTGCTGGCCGGCCCGTGTGCGATCTGGCCGAGCAGGCCGAATCCGGCCCAGTGATCCTTTTTCTTTTTCTAAAAGGTTTTTCTATTTCCCGATTTGTGAATAGTAGTGCAATTTGTTTATTTTTGTATAAAATTATTTAGGGCTCCAAAAATCATGAAAATTTTTGTGTGTGCTCTCTCATGTGCTTGATCTAGGAAAAATATTATATTCCAATTTTGAGTAGTTTTGCTATGTTCAAAAATTATCTCTTTTAATTGAAAAATGCTCCTTCCTTTATTTTTAGTTATTTATTTATTTATCCCAAAATCATGAAAATTTATGGGTGTACTGTTTTTGATATAAGCTACTTAAAACTAATTTTTGAAATCAATTTGACAACATTTGTTTTAGGATTTAATTTCCTTAGTTAATTAATTAATTGTTTGACTTTGGATTTGAGTGAAGACCCTAGGTCATCAACCCTAATGACCTTCGGCACTTTAATTAATTGTTTGCGCTTGTATTTAATCTTTATTATGCATCTGTCGAGCATCATATTTATATTCAATCATGTTGAAGCATTTTAATTATCTCGTGTAGTCCCCGTGATCGAGGAGACCTATCGATTCCGTTTCCAAGGAATAGTTGTCGAGACAACCCTAGTTCCCGAAGAAGTCAATCCATCTCTCGGTGATTGGTCATCTTCCGATACGTCGTTGAAGAACGTCTACACCGACTTTCGAGGCAAGCCCGGATCCATCAACCAATTCCTTGTTTTTGCAAAAGTTTTATCACTTGAGTATGTATTGTTGCATTAAGTGATAGGCGTTGAGTGATAACCTACTTGACGCATTGACTTCCTTGAAAATTCCAACATTATCCCTGAAACCGTTTTGATTGAAAAATACGTAACGATGCTTAGCCGTGCTAATTTAGTTCGGATTTCGAAAATATTTTCAAAGGGAAGTGCTTACCCTGTCGGTAATGTTAATGTTATTCAGCAATGCTACTTTTGATCAGACGGTTGGATTGCTTCGAAAGACGTTTCGATGTAACGCCCTGTCTGGATCTGTTACATCTTTTAATGAAGTTGAGACCGGTCGGGTAACTTGCATCTGGGTTAGGGATGTAGTGTTTCCGACTGTGTCGATTAAGGACCGTATCGTTGTAGGGCCGCCTGTGGTTCGAGCTTTGCAACTAATCACATACTATGGTAAGCCTAAGACCCCAGCTATTTCCATCATCGAACGGATAACTCAAGCGACCGGGAGTGGAGAGATGGCGGGAATACGAGTTACCCTCGTGGGCTTGGTCCTGGATTTGAGGCGTACGAGATTCTCGGGTGGCGCACTGGGTTGGTTTTGGAAGATCTGAGTGAAGGTTGATATATGCAAGATGTGGTTCTACATATATCGTGTGATTAGGGATCCCCACTGGGTATAATCGATTCGAATCGTCGTTGCTCCTCGGTTATGGAGACTCGATCACCCGACTCGCATCGTAGTAACTTATGGAACTTGAAGGAATTTTGTTGGAAGACTAAGAATGTGATCTCCGTGATTTATCTTGATCTCTGTAATCAAGCTAGACTAGGCTCACCTTAGAATCTAATGACTAATCTGAAAGTAAAACTTGAGGTTGAAACTAGTTTAGTGCTTTTCTCGCAAAATACTTTGATTCTTTGCTAAGCCTTACCTTGTCCTATCTCGGCCTTCATTCCCGAGTCTTCTCCCTCTTTTTCGTCGGGTAAGTCTTGCGGAGTACTTTTGTACTCGGGTTTGTTCTACCCTTGTTGCGTGTGTGTCCGTCAAGTGAGGACGTCGAGTAGTTTGTTTGGCTCCCGGCGAGAGCCCAACGTTTTGGTGAATCATAAAGTTAAGTAATGATATTCCACTACTATGGTTGTAATCAACATAACTTATTATTTGTAAAGTTTTATTTATAAATGATTTGTAAACTTATGTTATTGTAATCCTTCCGCACTTTTACTCTGATATATTTTATTTGTACAAAACTGTTGTAATACCGCAATGTCTCTTATAATGATCGATCCGGTTCGAAAGATTCGTGGATGATTCGGGTTTCCCGAGGACACCCGACGAGCTTGTTAAGTTGTGTGGAACACATGCATAGTAATCTGAGGTCTCGTTAAGACAAAGATTAGTGCATGTGGGCCATATTACTTAGGAGGTTCTGCCACACTCTCACATTATAAAAAATTAAATAATAAATCCTACAACTCTATGTTTAATACCAGTACAAGTTATAACGAAAAAATAACTCAATCACCACCAAGTACGTTGTATATGTTTCTAAATGATGCACTTAAATTAAACATAAACATAAATGTGGCACCATGAAGACTAAGTAAACATGCATACTACATAGTTCTAAAACATGTCATAGAAAAGATGCAAGAAGATCCACATAGGTACGATACAAAGGATGACAGTACACTCTTAGTTTTACTAGTTTGATGTCGTCAAAGCAGTCTCCACATTGATCTTTGCTGCACGGGTTACAAAGTCTAAAAATTATCTTAATAATTAGAAACATCTTGCAATTATTTGATTGACTCTAATCATCATCAATGATAATAGACATTATATTGGATCCATTTTTTTATAAAAAATACTTTACCACCATGAGAAACATATAAGTAACCCCCTAAAATCTGCAACTAAACTACCAACAGCTGCCGCCATTAAAGATGATTTAAAGTAATCTCTAAATTTGTTTTTGAAGTAACCATCTATGTTGTTACAAAATATAATATAAGCTGCCCCTTTAATTAACATTTGAATTACTCACATATGTCATTACATAATGTAAAATGAAATATCCCTTAAATCTACATTTAAATTACCAATACATTAAGGGATTCAAAAGTAGTTTCAAATTACCAAATTCTACCATCATTAAATTCAAAGTAAACATAAATGCTATGCATAACAAGTATACATGCATTTGTTTTCGATAAATATGCATTTTATAGTTTATCGACCTCAAGAAAAAAAAACTACCTTCATAACCATATTACCAATGACAATGGCAATTCATTTTAAATTATATTAAAATTCTATGGTAATATTTTTTTAACTTGTTACTTGAAATAAATTATGATATATCAATGAGTTTAATTTAAACACTATATTTTCTTATAGAACGATGCTACTAGAAATACAATTCTTTGATAGAGGAATTCAACACCTTGTTGAGTGTTGTAGTGTAGGCCAGATGAAAGGATTTGTTTATGCCACTGCAATAATTAGGAGTGGATTAATCTAGGACTTAGAATCCATATTTTACTAAAACTATAAAAGACAATTTTGAACAAAAAAATACAATAAGTACTAGGATAGACAAAAAAAAAATTGAACAAACAGTAAGATCATAAGCTGATGCCAAACTATAGATTCATGGTGTCACAAAAAAGATTGCAGCAAGAGTTAACATAACTTAAGCTAAGATTTCAACAAAGACATATTGAAAACCCACATAGATGCAATGCAAGAATACAAGCACATACAAAATAATTGGTAAATTTATCAAAAATAAAGATTAATGAGTATATTATATTAGAAAATGAATAAGGAGGTAGTTTAGAGATAACCAACCTTGATTAATTTTTTTGTGAAGAGTCGGTCTTGATTAATTAATTATTCTCCATTCTAAATTTATCCATGAAACTCTTAATATTTATGGATCCTAAAATTTTAGACTATACAATGATACTATATATACCACGGATGGTTGTCTAGCTTAAGCCAAATTGGATTAGCGTTCTTGTTTGTGATAGCAATGTACTCCCTCCGTCCCAAAATAAGTGTCATTCCCACTTTCCGAGAAAAAGTTGTCGGCAATTATATATTAAAATATATTAATATTTATGCTAAGTGATTAGTATCACCGGAAAGATCTTTAAGTCTAGTTTTTTAATAAAATTATTTGGAAATATAAATGTTATATATATTTTCTACAAATTGAGTCAAACTTGTGGCACGAAAACCCAAAACGATATTTATTTTGGGACACAGGAAATAGACTTGTTTAGTTCCTGGATAAGTGGAAAGAATAGGAAAGAAAGGATTTTACTAAATCGTTGAATTTGTGGAGGTCGTCAATTATGACAGCATGAACCTGGACAGTGGGAGAGAAGCAACTAGTTCAGCTGAGCTCACAGCTCGCAAGTATTAATTGCACCAAGCCAAAAAGGAGAAAACTGATTGATTTATAAACGGGAGGGGCTGAGAGAAAAGATGGAAAGATGTCCGACATCTGTGCTGTACTACGTACTCCGTACGTGGCATCCGTCTATGGAACCAGCAGGAATATACTGACCAGCTTTCTGGTGAAGTGAAAGGAGAATATACGCAACAGCAACAGTTACGTACCTGTATCGGAGCGGCACTACGAGGTTGGGTTTTCTCCATCCCTTGCAGATAGCCGGATCCTGGAGTACTTTTTTTTTTGTTTTTTTTGAGGAAATTGTTTTTTTATTATTAAGATTAAACTTCTAATAACTTTCAATTGTTTTAGTTTAAAAACGTGAAGTACGGGGTAAGTATTTGTCTTTAAAGTAATTTTCACAATTCATCATGCTCGACAAATGCATATTCTGATGCATGGATATTGGGACCATGCTCAAAATAAGCATCATCAATTTTATCGATTATTAAATCATCTTTAGTACATGTGCAAAAATATCGGTTTGGTTTCTAGAAAGCGTGCAACAATTGCATACTGTGAGTGATGATGTTTGCGTGCACCTATATACTAGTGCTATTTTCCCCCTACAATAGAAATCATATAAGTGCACTATTGCCGGCTTCCTATTTCATGATGGCACGCAATCTTTTTCTCCTTTTTTTTCAGTATTCTAACCAAACAAACCGTCTATTTTCGTGTACCTTGACGTTCAGACACTCTGCTAGTGGGTGCAAGCTTATCTTTTCGGGAGAAAGAAAAGAAAGAATGAAAAGAAATCTTTGTCAAAAAGTGAACCCTCGCAATTTCCATGCCTGGAGCGGCGCATGCGTGTGACTGACACAGATGGAGAGGGGAGATAAGAACGAAATGCAGCCACAATTTCCCAACGAAATATCTCCTTTAGCAGATGATGGAATCTTTTGTGTTATTTTAATTTAACAATGTGAATTGAACTGATGATAGGTGTGTGGTCTCTGTGGCTCCCAAACCTCCACTGCTCAGACTGCAGAGCTCCTGCTGCTGCCTTGTGAGCCAATTATTGGTTGGAGAGCTGGGAAAAGTTGGAGGAAATTTGTTGGCCTCTTTGTATTGACTACTGGTAGAGTTTCACATGTTTTTTAGCCTTTTTTTGGTTCCATCAACGAGAGAAAACCGGAGTGTCTAGGGGGCGTGCGCATGAAGAAATTAGGTACTGCAGCATTTTCTCCGGTTAGGCAGAGGTCTTTGTTTGTTGGGAACTTATGCTTACTGAAATTGACAAATAATACCAGTGCACGCCTAGAAAGATATTAGCTCTGATAGGTTTGGAAATTGTGTTGAATTAAAGAACTGGTTCAGAATTTCTCGTTGTAGATGGAGCCAAGGCCTTGTTTAATTCCCAAAGTTTGGGATGGCAAAGTTGGGAGTTTGGCAGACTCAGTAGCGTCAGAAGATTTCGTTTGTATTTATAAATATTATCTAAATATTCACTAATTAGGTTCAAAACGTTCGTCTCGCCACATGTACAATAAAACTGTAATTAGTTTTTTATTTCATCTACATTTAAGATTCCACGACAAAGTGTGTCGACATTTTGATGTGATGGGAATATTCTTTTTGCATAGTGATTTTTGGGTGCAAACTTGGTGAACTAAATAAGGCCCAAGTGTCTTGTCAATTTCAGAGAACAAAAAATAAGGTACACGGAAATGTTTCCCGCCATCGATGTATAATGGGAGAAAACAAAATATCCAACACATCATCACTCTTTAAAGTATAGGGTTATGTCAAATCACTTGGGGAAAACGAGCGCATGATAACTGACAGAAAAAGAAAAGAGAAAGGCAGGGCTCACCATGTGACCTCCTCTCCCCCCTAAACAACGAAATTGCATTCTTCTTTCAGAAATAGGTGGCTATGATGGCTTTTGGGCCCTTGTACCTTGGTAGCCTGTTCTTGTATAGCATAATCATCAACTCCCTACAATTTGCTTTCTTGAGTCGAAAAATAAAATAAATACAATTTGCTTTCTTTTCTTTGAACACGCAACGCAAATGGGAGAAAGAGAAGCGTGTATTGGGCTGCCTGAGCAGTCCAGATGTTGCAACGTGAATGCCCAGTTGCCCGAATTTACCGCTCCTACTGCTCCGTAAACTGTGAATCTGTGATTACCGCGTTTTGTGTTTTGCTGGGTCTCGCGGGGTAGCCTGGTCCGGGCGCTAAAGTAAGGCCTTGGTTAGATCGCCAATTTGGCATGTTAAATTTAGGCGTTTATACACTCGGTGTCTTTATCAGAAGCGTTTGTATTTGTAAAATATTGTTCAAATATTGATTAATTAGACTCAAAAGATTCGTCTCACAAAGAATAAAACTGTGCAAGTTTTGATTTTATCTATATTTAAAGTATTCCATGGTTTGATGTGACAGTGAATCTTATTTTTACATAGTGTCAAAATTGAGAGTTTGAAGTGAACTAAACAAGAGGCCTGGGGAGAGAGAAAGTCCTCCCCGTGCCTGGACCTGCAACGGCTTGAAGTCCGTCGTCCGCGGCGCTGGGGCCCGGCGGACGACGATGAATGCGGCGAAAGTGGTGGGGGGCTGCTGGGAGCAGCTCGTGCAGCACTGTGTGTGCTGGGTCATGCTCATGCGCCAGCGCCAGTGTGTTTTGCTTGCTTGCTTGTTGTCCGTTGTGCAGTCGCCAGCCAGGACCAGGTCCAGGAGCCGCGTGCTGATCATGATCGTTGTTGCCTCCGAGGAAGCGGCGAGTTTGGCTGTTCTTTTGTGTGAGAAAAAAAAGTGGCATGGGCATGGCGTACGAGAGGGCCAAGAGCTGAGCGTACCTCGCGACGGATCAGAATTTCCAAGCGATCGGCAGTGAGCGGCCGGCCGCCGGCAGCACGCGCGGCCAGTGTCTGTGAGTCTGAGTCGCATCGCTTGTTCATGTCCGTCCGGCCGTAAAATTAAAGAAAACAAGAAAAGAACATGTATTGGGCTGGGCCGCCATTCTCACAGTAGAGGCAAACACGAGCCGCGTTGTGCGTGAAGCAGCCCATGCCATACCGCGGCGTCACGTTACTGCGCTGTGCGGCCGGGGCGCACGCATGCCGGACCGGACAACTAAACCCTCGCCACAGCCTCACGCCGCCGCCGCCCACGAGCGCACGCGCCATGGCGCAGCCACGCCCGCCTCCGCCGCTGATCGACGACGCCATGGCCGAGATCTTCTTCCGCCTCCCGCCAGATGAGCCCGAGCACCTCTTCCGCGTGGCGCTCGTCTGCAAGCCGTGGCTCCGCATCCTCTGCGACGCCGGGTTCCTCCGCCGCTACCGCGCCTTCCACGGAGCCCCTCCCCTCCTCGGCCTCCTCCACAGACTCCAAGTACTCGACGGAAGCCCCCCGCCCCGCTTTGCCTCCACAACGTCGATGCCCGACTTCCCGCACCCGGGCTCCGACGGCGATCGCACGCGCCCCCTCGACTGCCGCCACGGGCGCGTCCTCATCTTCATGCCTGGGGAGAGTACGCATCTCCACGTCTTGGACCCCGTCACGGGCGACCGCCATGCCGTGCCTTGGCCGGACATGGATCCTTTCCTCGTCGAGTCTGCCGCGGTGCTGTGCGCCACCGACGGATGCGACCACCTCGACTGCCATGGTGGCCCCTTCCGCGTCGTCTTCGTGGCCACCCACGAGCTCAAGGACACCATATTCACGAGGATGTACTCATCGGAGACGGGCGAGTGGGGCGTGCCAGTATCTTTTGACAAGAGTTATGAATCATTTGTCCAGCACATGCGGGAGGGGCGTGCATATGATCCATTCTACACGCCCTATCTCCAGCCAAGGCGAGGCACCCTTGTTGGAGATGGAATCTACTTCACAATTCGGCTCGCTAATGCAATCGTCAAGTATGACTGGGGCAACAATCGCTTATCCATTATGGACCCACCGTCACAGGACGTGTACCACATTTCCCTCATGGCAATGGATAATAGTACACTTGGCTTTGCATGCATTCTGGGTTCCAGCCTTCATATGTGGTTAAGGAAGGTGGATAGAGAAGAAGTTGCAGGATGGGTGGCCTACAGGGTCATTGACCTTGAGAATATGATACCTGTTGCGAATCCCGACGAAATACTTGTTGTGGTTGGCTTTGCAGAGGGTGTGGGTGTTGTCTTCGTTAGCACAGATGCTGGATTGTTCCTTACCAGAGATGCTGAATTGTTCATGATCAAGCTAAGTTCTGGGAAGGCTAAGAAGGCTGAAGGCTCTGGTGTCTACTTTAGTGTCCTACCCTACATGAGCTTCTACACTCCAGGTATGACATTGACCCTTGCCTGTCTTGTGTCATGCATTTTCTTACAGCTTCTATATGTTTGCTTAGTTAGTAAAAATGTAAGAAACATCTGCTGTTATTCTTATTCCACAATTATTAGTCATATAGAGCCTACCAGAGACAGTTTTGTGTATGCTTGAGAAAACTGAATATGTGGCGTGGGAAAACAGAATGCAATTTGTTTTGAGATTTGAGTAGTTGTGGGCCATGTTATGATTGGATCGAATTGCTAAATATATGTATACAAACTTGTCGATAAGTATATCCTCTTACTTTGCTTTTTATTGTTTTAGATACAAAAGACTGATATTTTCGGGCACAGCTGTAGCTCATAATATCAGGCTCAATTTTGTAACCTTTGGAATTAGTAGTAGCACAAACCTCACCAAAGTGGAATTGTGAGCTGAACAGTTGGCTATTAAGTTTAGGCATGTTAGCTTTCCCGTTCAGGGCACACTTTTATCGGTATTGTTATATTAATAACCGGTGTATTAGCTGTTTTTTTCTTTTCAGCAGTTAACATACAATTTGTGCAAGTCATTATAACCAATTGTGTTTTCTTTTTGTTGAATTTATCCTAATCATATAATCGAAAAATTTGCAACATTCTACTTGGAACTGAAATTAATTTAGTTATGTTGTTTAACTTTCCTGAAACATGGCGTTGTGTGTTCGTCTATCTTCAAAAGGGCTAAGTAGCATTGTAAGACTTCTTGCATAGACAATTGGAGATTCAGGTATCCAAAATGTAATTTAGTCTCACATAAGACGTTTACCATCCGTAAATCAACTGAAGAACCTCTTTTAGTATAACAGTTGTGTAACTCAGATGTTTCTGAAAACTTGGAAAGTGATGTCAAGAACTCGATGTTATGATGTCCTACACCTCTTGGTTCATTTGTGAATCTGGACCCTTGTTTGGTTATTCTTTGACCTGGAGACCTTGTGCTATTATATTTATATGGGCCAAATTATGGGAAGCATGGCCAAATGAATCAATACAATTATATATATTTAAATGGACCAAATTATGGGAAGCAGGGCCAATTGAATGAATACAGAATGAATTTTCTGCTCTTTGCTAGTGGCATGTCTAGTCACATAGCTGATGAAACATGAGTTTGCTGCTAATCTCAAGTGCACATTTCTAAGAATTGAATGACTATTTGATATAACATTCTCCTGTTGCCTTGTTTTTTTTAAAGAATCTGCATTCATTAATCATTAATCTTGAAACTATTTGTAAGCACAAATGCAACAAATTATATTTTCTCAAGTTGTTTATGAGTTTTGTGCTTGGTGTGTTTGCAGATCGTGGCAGATTGTTGTCGCTAGCAAGGGCTCACTGATCTCTGATGTCTGGTGGTGGCGTAGCTGTGATAAAAAAATTAAAACTATTGGTTTGAGTCTGCTGATGTTGTTTTTTTTGGTGCCACCACTATCAAGTTGAACCCCCCCCCCCCCCCCCCGCCTCGCCTCCTTCAGAAGGTTAAGCATAGTAGGTGCAAGTTGTAATGGTCAATTGTTCTTGTCCAATTAATGCGTGTGGCGTAACCGTCTAAAATAATACACTTTCAAAGTACTTGTCTCCCTCTAGACACTAAGTACCTCGAAAGTGTACTAAATCAAACGATTCCGTCGAGCACACCCGAAGGAGAACTCGAAACAATCCACATTTTACAACCCGGATCATAAATGAGAGAGTAAAGCTTACAACAGTTTTAGCCATTTCTTACATCACATTAATTACAACATTAATATATTATCTTAATCAATTATCGTAGAATAAGACAAGTTAAATATCAACATAATAATATTTGTATTCATCGCCTGAAAGGTAAAGGTGATTCTTTCTTTTGTAAAAACATTTTTGATGAAGGTTACAAATAAACTCTATGTCCACATTGTAAGGAAACCCTCTCTGAGCCCACCAGAGGTTTCCACACACATAATCGCTTTAGCAAAGACTTTCACCCCGCACACACCTTCGGGTAGAACAAACCCCGAGTACTCAATTGTACTCCGCAAGACTTACCCGTCAGGAGGAAAGAAAAGACTCCAAGGATATGCAAGGCTATCTGGCTTGTGGGTTATTGCATTGCGAGAAAGCATTACTAAAATGTAACCTTACCTCCATATTATTAGCCATCTTTTTAAGCTCATTTACCTAACCATTCTAGGTAAGCACCTGTTCTACTTTCAAGCAAGAGTTGAGCAATCAGATCCATATATATATTCCGTCTTCCATATTCCACTTCTTACTTCTTCCATATTCCACCATAGCCAAGTCATACCGAAACAATCGGCGATTCATGAATCAATGTAGCCCAGCTGGGTACCCCAAAACACACGCCTCGCCTGTACCTAGCCTCGGCACAGGCAAGACTAACCCCTTCCTTCCCTGCCAAGGGTTCCAGGTCCTCACCCCAACGTGGACTCCGAGCCCCCATACTTGAGGCCCGGCCTCAATATGGTGCAAGGACCTCCAACCAATCCCCGCCTCCGGCCCGTCGACGTGGAAAGAGCTGGAAACCAAGGCACGAAAGAAACGGGTCTTCCCGCTCCCATAAGCAAGTATGTGCTCGGATAATAAGTCTCGTGACCCGACCAAGTCCAAATCCAAATCCGAGTACCCTTCATGCAGCCGATCTCCAATTATCATCCACATGTATTCCATGTGATAATATAAGATAAGAATAATAATAATAATAATAACAATATTTTTCTATCTCTCGCAAGTGACAGATAATCACTCGACTTCTACCGAATTCCTATAGCATAGCAATCTACACGATCCTGGAATACTAGTAAGACTCATGGGATCAATATATATCTATGCAAGTGGATTTCATTCAACTCCTTAAAACTTAATGCACAAGCATAAAGTAAAGTGCAGAATAATAGGGGTTATGCACCGGGGCTTGCCTGGGTAAAAGATTTAACCAAACGTTAATGTTCCATCACGATGACACGATCGGCAAGACACCATCTTTTCAGCTACTCAAGATGACTCCATGATCCATCGTCGCTCCTATTATGATATTCGTGGATACAGCGCAAAGACGTAATTAAACAACAGCAATCGCAAGGCTTAAAATACGATTGCGCCTCTCAAGCTAACGAGCCGACTCTAACATGCTAGGCTGCGTTCCCATGTTGTCGGATCAGACCTTATTTTTCCAACGATTTTAGTTATACAAACCAAGGCGTCTCCTTTATCAATTTTATTGATTAAATATATATCTAAACTAAAGTTCATTAGTTATCTAAGAAAACTAACTATTCTGGTCCCACAATAATTTCAGAAGGTGCTGTATATATACTTATATTATCCTAACGTGGAAATTGCAGGCTGAACCAAGTTATCAAACGGCCACTAAGAAAAGCATGACAATTATATAAGCACATTTAGTTATTCATTGCAGACGTAAAAATAATAAGTCCTAGATGATATATTTTACCCTATCGCTAGTACATACTATCAGGAGTCTAACAAAACAAGAATCATGATTTTAAGACTTAATTTCGAATTTAAACAAATTTTACAAACCAGCAAAGATTTGACGTCTTTTGGAAAAAGCAAGGAAGCTAACAAGCACACTCACGTCGGGAATCCAGAACTCTTTCTAAATTCTGACCAGCCCTTTTTACTATTCACATGTCTCTGATCAATTCACCCATAACCCCCAGGACTTCTTTTCTCTCCTGCCCACGCTCCTCCAACCTAAACTCACGTACGAGACTGAGCACCAGCCTACTAACGGCGGTCGCGACTGCCCTGGCGAACATATGTACTCTCGGTCGAGTAGAGGTAGCATAGAGGCAGCAGAAGCTTACCACGGCGCACGCTATGGCGACGGTTGTGGCGGACGGGTGCCGAGGTAGCCTGGCCACATGCGCACAGCGCGGTCAGCGGCGCTCTGCCACGGACACCGACGCGTCACCACGACATTGACGAGGTCCCTGGCTAAAATAGAGCGAGCACCGGATAGAGGGAGTCAAGACGAGCTCAGAGACGCAAGCAATTGAACTTCTATCAGCTCCCGGCCAAAAAAAAAAGCTCCCGGCCTTACCTCCCTGGCATATCGCCTCGGATGGCGCATACGGCCGGCGGCAAGCGACATGCCAAGCTGTCTGGCCTCCGTGCGCTTCTGGTTCTCGATATGAGTGAATCGTTTAGCTAGCTCCCCTGGTTATACTCGTTGCTGCGAGGAATCGAACTGAGAAGCTCGAGCTAAGCTAAGCAGCGTGGGAAAGGGAAGGGTGACGGCTAAGCACTCAGCCATGGAAAGAGCACTCGCTTGGATTAAGTAGATAAACGGAGCTGCTTCGACCGGCAAGGAAAGTTAATGCGGACACATGCTGCAGTTGACGAGACTGAACGACTTGGCACGACGCACACGGCATGACAACACCGAGCGGGGTCGTCGCCGGCGTCGGCTAGCGGCAGAGCAGGGCAGAGAGACATTCCGTCGTCACTACTGTGGTTGGGGTCCGGCGACCTTGACGCGGCGGCAACGGTGCAAGTCCGCGGTAGGTGGATCGAAGGGCAACAGCCCGACCACGTCTCGAGCCCGGCGGTGAAAGCACGGTCTTCTTCGTCGTCAGTTACTTGGCGTCTTTGTTCGGCGTGTACATGTGCATGGGCGACTCACAAGCACGACGGCATGCACTCGAGGTCTCTCGGTCAAGCTATGCGGCCGAGCCAGCAGGAGCAGCATGCAGCGTAGCAGCTTGGCTTGACCAAGAATAGCGTCGGGCGGGCAGGGGCGTACACGCACAGCACGGCACTGGCCGCGGAGCAAGACCATGTGCGTGGTGATGAGCAGGACAGCAGACGAACGGACGTTCAGCAGAGGCACTGAGCAAGCGACCATGTGTTCCTATGTGTACACGCGAGTGTGTTGCGGTTTTCATTTTTCTTTCTATTCATAAATATATGTGTAATACATATATTTCTACGAAAACGTATAGATAATAATTATATGAAATAAGCAACATGTCATAATATCTTTGGACTTTGGAAAAACATAGGATTGAGGCCGAATTGAATTTCAAAACAAACTGTTGAGCTTCCAAAAGAACAGTCACGTTCTCATCGCCACCAGCATCACACTTGACTTAGCAACATACAAGTCATATTTATTTTGTTTATAGAA
Organism: Themeda triandra; assembly: GCA_018135685.1. Classification (NCBI taxonomy): domain Eukaryota; kingdom Viridiplantae; phylum Streptophyta; class Magnoliopsida; order Poales; family Poaceae; genus Themeda; species Themeda triandra. Next base: position 175,887 of record JAENPR010000201.1, on the reverse strand, counting down.
ATTGTTTTAAAGTTTTAAAACATAGGGAAATAGTTAAATCTTGGGGCTAAGCAAGCTTGTAACACCGTAGGTGTTACAATCAACCCCTTAAAAAGAATCTCGTCCCGAGATTCAAGCAAGAAGAGGGAAAATGGAAAACGTGATTACATTTTACGATCCGAATTACACGAAAGATCACACAACTTCGAACCCTAACCCACTCCGGATCTAGAGAGAACACGACTACGAGCAACCAATACAAATTACTTAGTCTAGAAAGCGGTGAAGATGAGGACAATGAAGAAGGAGCAAGAAAATGATTATCCGAACATGGCGAATGCCCAAAGGGTCCAGAAAACGAGGGCGTGAACTCGACCATCGTGTACCCTATCACGAAAATTAACACAAGGCAAATTAGAACTTCTTCTAAGAAAAACATATCTCTTCTTCCCCAAGTTGGCAACTCTAGATCCACGAGCAACAACTCGATCTTGTAACTCGATCTTGCTTCTTCTCTCCAACTCTGTTGCTTCTCGAGTTTCTCCACCCCGAGCACTACTTCAGATCTGGGGATGGGAATGAAGCACGCAGGGTGACTTCTTATAGCTAGGTGGGCGAGGGTGGTGGTGCATCACAGCGGAGTTGGAGACGGATGGAAGAGAATCGCCGACGAGTCACCGAACAGAAGAATGTCGACCATGGCACGCCATGCGGCGCGAGCTCGAGTGGGGAGAAAGGGAAAAGGGGATGGGATTCGCTCGACGAGGAGGCGTGCGAGTGACTGTGTCCAATAGAAAGAAGAGGGGGGGGGGTCAGGTCCGGGAACGAGGGCGAGGATCGAGAGCCGACAAGGCGCGCAGGAAAAAGAACGGTGCACTATGCAGGGCGGCGAGTGCGGCACAACGCCGCGGCCATGCGAGAGCGTGGCACAGGTGGGAAAAAGTAAAGGAAAGAGGAGACCGGTACGGATAGCTAACGGGAACCAAAGCATCTGATTTTAAGAGATAAGGATGGCAACGATCATTTTGCACGTTTTAATATTATACGAAAAATTTTACCGTTACTCAGATTTAAAGCATTATACTGACCGTTGCGTCTAATTGTACTTAACAAGACATAAATCACGCATGAACAAAAATTCTGCAGAAAAAACACAGGCATTTTTCATTCACTTCATGGGACGGCAAACCAACACACTGCACCCAAACACCACAGACAGGGTACATCTGGAGAAGGCAAGACACGTGCTACAGGGTCAAGGTACAGCACCAGACAACTAATCCACCTCGTCGAGGCAGAGGGCTTCACGGCCGCCGGTCGCTGACGCCGCAGCCAGGACCGGGCCGAGTACGGGGTATGGGGGACTCGACTTCGGGGATCTCCATGGGGTGGGTGGCGGGGCAACCGGGTCTCTCCCGTCCCCGGGGCAAAGAGGTATCCCCGCAAGATCCGGGGTGGCTGCTCCCCCGGAGCAAGAGTCCTCCGATGGTCCCGGGCGGTGAGGTAGACGTCTCTCAGCTGCTTGGCGAAGCGGTCTTCCGCCTCACGCATGGCTTCCGCGGTGACGGTCTCACGGCTTTCGGCGGAAACAGCCTGAGCGCGTGCCGTGGCGAGGCTGACTTGAAGCTTCCGGATGTAGAGGTCGGACTCCTCAACCCGAGTGATATACGCCCTCAGCACGGAGGCGAGATGATCATGGTGCTCGTCCAGGGCCAGCAGATATGTGGCCAATGAGACCACCGTGGGCTCATCCTCTTGCAGGCGGTGCTTTTCCAGCACTTCCATACGTGCCCTCCAGAAGGGAGAGTCCCGGTCCGTCGGTGGGAAGAACCGCATGGGGGTACGGGCAAGAGAGTCGGCGTAGATCTGGCTCAGGTTCCGCAAGGCCTTGTACGCCACAGCTTGGTAGGTGTCGGAGAAGCGAAAGCCATAGGCGGTGGTACTCCAGCCATCCACACAGGGGGAGTTCTCACTCTTTCCTATGTAGACGGTGACCTCGCACCGCTCAATGCCATGCTCGATGAACTCACAACCCTCATACCGGGGCGGTCACGGATCCCTAGCCACCGCGTAGTGGTATACAAAAGCTTGGGAAAACCCTCTATGTCCTGGCAAGTGCTGGTAGTCCAGACTCCTGCGAAAGAACCGGAGAACTGGCTAGAAAGGTGGGAGGATTGGAAACAAGGACAGAGTGAATCCTGGAAAGCCATGGGTTTTTGCTCAAGGAAGAAGAAGGTTAAAATAGTGGCTAAGAACGGTGAGGCATGGTTCGCAATCACCGGTTTGGCTCTCTTTTGTAGTGGGTTTATTACAGCTTCCCAAGAGTTTTACCATCTACAGCAAGACGGTAAGAAAGAGGGAAACATGATTGTCAGCATTAAGGAAGAGGGAAAATATGTCGGACAGCTATAACAAGGGATGGGACAGGCCATTACACAGACTATGACTGAGGCATACCATCACTGATGGCTTTTAGTGGCGTGGCCATAGCAGAGATGTCAGGCTCACATCTCGAGCAGCAAGAATGACCATACCTAAAGTAGAGAGAAGAGAGGCATGCAAGCCAAACTTGACGTGACCCAGCAGAGAGCACGACACAAAACAACAAAAACAACAGGAACACATATACTCCAGATTCCTGATCCACTGCTTCCCTAAGGATGAATTTAGCTTTCCTTTATGTGGATATAGCGCGCCACCTTATCAGCCATTCGTGGAGTTCTCATTAAAACACAAGTTTATTCTCAAGGTAGTATCTTTCTTGAGAGAGAAGGGATATAACCCGGTCATGACTCGGTCAAGGGCCTCGATACCAGCGCGTGCCGAGCAGCAACCATGTGGCAGCTGTTCCACAGGGAAGCCCTCGGTTTCGTCGCGGCACCAAGTACTTTCCCGAACCATTATGGGTCATACCAGCAAGGAATGAGGTTAGGGAAAATAATCAGAAATTGTCAAGGAATTTCCTTCGGAAGATGAAGGATTACTGATCAACATAGCATAACCTTCGGAAGATGAATGGGTTATATTAGATGTTTATATATATGTTAAATTGGTAGCTAACTGTTATAAATCTTGTTGCAATGGATTATATGAAAGGTTATCTGTTCCAAGCAACGATGCATCCAAGTGGATTCAAGGTCTCAGGAATTGAACAAAGGCAAAACCAGTCTACTACACCAGTACACTTGCATACAGGAAGTGAGATAGATTCTTGAGATAATTGCTCATTTGGCCTTGGAAAAAAGTTCAGTTACCTATCTGGCCCAACTTTTCACGAAGTTGCTTATTTGGCCTCAAAGTAAATTTTTGTTACTTTTTCGGCCTTCCGTCAGTTTTGAAGGGTTAACGGTGTCAAGTGGGCTGTAAAAAGATCATTTTACCCCTGAGTTAAAAAAATAAAAAAAATAGAGTTTTCTTTGTTTTATGTATATGTTGAGTGCGTGTGTGTATTTGAGAATATATCTATATACACACGCACACTCAACATATACATAAAACAAAGAAAACTCTATTTTTTTTATTTTTTTAACTCGGGGCAAAATGGTCTTTTTACAGCCCCACTTGACACCGTTAACCCTTCAAAAACCGACGGAAGGCCGAAAAAGTAACAAAAATTTACTTTGAGGCCAAATAAGCAACTTCGTGAAAAGTTGGGCCAGATAAGTAACTGAACTTTTTTCTAGGGCCAAATAAGCAATTGACTCTAGATTCTTCTACTATATTTACATATTCAATAGGACCAAAAAATACTAATGTATAAAATTACAGTGAACCATAATGGACAACAAATTCGATGGATTCAGAACCAACAAATGCCATTTCAAATGCCAGGTAAAGTTGCAGTCATTCATTTTTACAGCATATAAATTTGGTTAATAGCTATCTTTGTTTAGTAATGAATGCCATTCAAAATGGTTAATTGTACAGGGTTCATTAGTACCGAGGGGGTGTCGCCTTCCACAATGGTTAATGGTACAGGGGACATTAGTACATACCAAGGTAACCATAAATGATTATTGAACATGGATTCAAATGTGAAAACAAACTACCTGCTTTATACCAATGAAATGTGAAAACAAACATGATACAAAATATGTCATTACAAATAATTTATAGAATGCTAAGAACTAAAGCGAGTTTACAGGAATCATGCCAGATGCAGAGACTAAACATGATGTATCAGCTAATGACAATGAAAGGAAACATTGGGAACCCACCATGGGCTATCAAAGAAGCTATGAGATCTAGTGCTCGAAACTGAAGAGAGAAAACTATGGGACAGGTTGCAAGAAAAAAAAAATGTAATTGTATTGTAAGTGGAGTATGTATCTTTTGTAGCCAGAGCAAAAAAATGTGATAGATCGACTCTGAGAAACTATTTTTGGTACTATTACTATGCCTGCCAGCTTAAATGAATATGTCTTTAAATAAGACAGATTATGGTGAAGAAAATGATTAATATAAAATAAGATTATGGTCAAGAACATGATTTATAAAAATATATTGGAAGATATAAATCAATACATTAGATCTTAGCAATACTTACCAAAAAAATATGTATTCATAATACAACATAAAAACAATTGATGTATATATACGTATAAATATGGATAACATATTATTCATATCAAAACAAAAGTGCAGTTTTGTTGCACATCTAAAGTCATGCTATCAACTTAAGATAATAAAAAATAATATTATGGTCAAGAACATGATTAACAAATTTAGTGACAGCTGCTTCTAAATTTAGTATTATACAAAATACTATTATGGTCAAAGACAATAAGATAATAAAAAGATCTAAATTTAGTGAACATGATTAATATACGAGAAAGAAATATAAAAGGATCTAGTAAAAAGGATGTATAAAAATAATTATTGCAAACGAACATTGTACAACAGAGACTAAAAAGTTATAGATGTATGAAAGGTTATAAGTGTAATAAGATATAGAAATAAAGGATTAAGATTAATAAACGAAAATAAAAATAATAATTCATTGTAAAACTGTTATATAAAAAAATATTGGAAATAAAAAGTATACCGTACGAATAAATAGATATACATATATTAAGATAAAAAGAGACTAACAAAAAGATATATAAACTAAAGAGGCGGAGAAAGAGAATACTGCAGACGGGAACGGAAAAGATGCTTTAACAAAAAGACAAAACAGCAGAGCCGAAAGGCAGGCAAATAAACGAGGCATGTACGCATGTGAGGCATAGAGCCAGTTGACCGCATGGACCCCACTAATGCCAAAAGGACGCGTGCATGCCGGACGGGAACAGAAAAAGCAGCCAATGCATGAGCCATGCTAAGACCTTCCGCACTGCTGAACGGAATAGCACGCGCTATGCCTCCACATCACCTTTTACCGGACCCGGAATGAAAAAATGAGCTGCAGCGGGGAACGGTATGCATGCGCTGGCCGAGCGTCGAACGGTATTCCTAGCGCGGTACCGGAGAGCCTGGATGTCAGACAAAGCAGCGCATGCGTGAGAGGGAGGAGAGAGGAGAGAGGTGACAGCAGCAGGCCCCACTTGTTTTTCATAGAAAAAAATGTTATATCTCACAGACTAAAACTCCAAATTAAATTCCGATTGCACTATCAATTCGTTTTAATTAATCCTTCAAAAACTAGATCTCACATGATATATATTAGATAAAGTGACGAGTGAAATTACTGATCATGTTAGTTGAAATGGAGTATGAGATATAGAGGTTCACGAGTGTGGAAGAAACGTATATGGAGTAGAGAATCTTGATGGCCAGGGACGTATGGAGTAAGAAAATGGAGGTTGATGAGTGCGGGTAGTCTAAGCTCCGCGAACGCTTATATGAGATACGATGCTTTTCAGGGAGGGAGTTGGAACAACAGAGAGAAAGAGACAACTACAGGCAGTGGAGAGGGCTACAAAGGAGGCACGGGAGACAGCAGCTGCTGAAGCTCGTGCAAAAGATGAAAGAGGCCAGAGTGCACAGCGTGCTGCTGTTCAAAGGGTTCAACAGGAAGCCCGTGAGAGGGATGCAGTTGAGGCCAAAGAAAGAGCAGTTAGTGTAGCTCCAGAAGGTAGGGAGAGAGCTGCTGCAGAAGCAAAGTAGAGGGCTGCTGCTGAAGCCCTGAGAAGGCAGCTCAGCCAAGGAGAGGGAGCAGGCTGCTGCTAGGGAGAGGGCTGCAGCAGAAAGAGCTGCTTCTGAGAGAGCTCAGCAAGAAGCAAGGAAGAGAGCTGAACGAGCTGCTGCTGAGGCTCGAGAAGGGCAGGTAGCTGCAGCCGCCGCCGTTGCAGCAGCTTCTGCTGCAAGAGAAAAACAGAGCACACCAGATGATCTTGAGTCATTCTTTGGTGGGGGTGCTCGTGCCCCGTACGGGACGCGCCACGGGCATGTTGTCCAGCATAGAATTTTGTTACGCCACTCCTCACTCCCGTGTGTCTGGTGTGATGGACAGAGATCACGGCGCGGCCGTGCGGTCCTGCCACGCGCGCTGCGGCGGCGGGGGCGGCGGATGTTGCCATCCATCCAGCGCTGCGTCATCCTGTTGCGGTAGGCAGCCAGTTTTGGTTCTCGGCAACGGGCAAACAAGATCGGCTAGGTACTTAGGTAGCTGTTTGTTTTCCACCCACACCAAACGGTACAACGAGAAAACGGTACAACGAGACAGCGCCAGCGACGGCGTCCACAGCCCACAGCCCACAGGAAGACGGCGAACCAGGGGTCACGGCGACGGGCGCGAGAGTGTACGCCCACAAGAAGATCACGGATGTCCGGAGCGTGTGCCTCGCTCACCAATGTTCAAAAGATAGCGTACTGCAGCAGCGACCAGGATGAACTGGTACAGGGATCTGCCTGCATGCGCCCTTCACCAGCATAGGCCTGCTATGACTGACGGCAAGGAGTCATTGAGTACGCCTGCCATGACTGACGGCTTAACTAACACTTGTTCTTCCTCGGACTCCTGGGAAGAGCTTACATGTTTCATGTTTCAGCTAATTCCAGCCTCGCCCTGTACTGACGCGAGAGCTCAGGACAGCATCCACATGAAGAAGGCGGACCAGACGGTGACGGCGACGGCGGCGAGCGCGTACACCCACACGAAGATCACCGAGCACTCGCTCTCCCCGACCCCGAACAGCTGCATTATAGTCCCTGAAACAAAATATATAGCACCCACTTCACTTGCTACGGAGACTTTTTTTTTTCTCGTCCCCAATAACTACGGAAACAAAATTACTAGGTTGCGCAGGGCGCCATCATCATATTACCGATGTTCATTGCGGGTGGCACGGCGTACTGCAGATGGAGGATGAACTGGTACAGAGGGTCTGGCTGGATGAGGCCCAGCCGGACTGCTCCCTTCACCAGCGCGGTGCCCAGCAGCGGGAGCAGAATGTATCTGACGACTATGACGCCGGCTATCACCGACGGTGGAACACTTGCGCCACCTCGTACTCCTGGTAATAAGAGTTTCACGCATCATGCTTGTGATTCGATCTATGCGTTTTTCTTTATATATGAGTTAAAGATGACACAACATTATGTGCATGATACTAGTTTGTGACTTGTGAGAAGAGCAAATGTTACCGTTCAGAAGGTTGGCTCCCATTATCAATGTGATGGAAGGAATTGCTCCTCCTCTGTACAAGACATCAGTACCCATAAAAATGATTAGATATATGCAGACTAACTAGAGGTAATTAGGTAAGGGGTAAGGCAACATCAAACGAGCACAACGGGGTTAGAGTATACCCTATCAATTCAGACGATTCTTGCAGGACACGAAGTGGGGCACTGTCGCCAATTATAGCATTTCTAATCAGAGGTGTTCCTCCAATTATGAAGCCGACAATCTACAAAAGGTCCAAAGATTATCTCATTATATTGAAACCGGTAGAGACAAGCAATCAAATAAAATGCTCTTCTTTTGCGATTTTGCAGAGATATCTTGCATATATAATGATCGCAACAACTATCATCCGGTTTCATTGAAACAATAAACATGATACTAAAAAAGAGTTAATAACTCGTCAAACCAGTGTACCACTGCAATGGTTGAAGGAGCAAAGAGCTTCTTCAAGTCAACTGCTTCAGAAATTGATGTTAAAACCTTGCGTGCTCTCTCCAACATTGAATCCTATACAATTTTAAATCTTATGATATAGTGCCACAAGCAATCAAGCACAACAGCGCAACTTGTGGAAGAAAGATCTTTTAGCATTGCCAAACCTTATTTTTAGCTGGACGTATGTTCGTCGATATCAAAGGGAGTGTACATTCATCAGTGCAATCATTACTTGAGGTGGAGCAATTCTCTTGTGCAACACTTCCTGAATTTAACACTTTCGTTTCATTTGTTTGAACATCGTCATCTCCTTCCGTCCGATTTGATGTGACACGAAGAATATTATATGCAATCGACCACACACAAACAGCACCAATCTGTAGCAAGACACACGTTAGTGACTGAGTCTTGCAACTGATTACAAGGATAAGCAGGCTTACAAGAACTGAAAATTATTATATTAAATACTCAAGCAGCAATTGACTTACAGCCATTGAGAGTGAAGAATATGCAAGTCCAATATCCTGACAAACATCAGCTGGTCCAAACGGGCTCCCCTTCTCTTGGCAAAGAGCTGGAATGATGATGAGAAAAATATTGCCCCAATTGCCTGCATTAAACCAACAAGTTGACAACAGTGTTTGAAAGATTAGAAAAGGACAAAGTATGGGTTGTACTAAATTTGTTCTATTTCGATTTCTATGTCTAATCAGGGTCAAATATTTTAAAAATAAGTTCTGCTCTGCACAACCAATCTGAACTAGAGCAATTCCCTTCAATTTTTTTTTTTCGAGAGCGGGACTTCACCCGCTTTTCTTCCCTTCAAATATGAACTAAAGCCATGAGAATAGTTCTCCATCACATTTGAAGGTTCTGCACTATGTTTATCCAAAATTTGAAGTTTAATCATTATTTCCTGATAGTTGCAAAAAAACGTGTATAAGTACAATTAGTTACCAGCAGAACAACAGCCCAAAATGAGGCCTCTTAGCTTGGCAGGTGCTCTTGTAACCTTTACCATAATCCATCCAAAGAATAAACCAAAGGTAAAAGCAAGAAGAATATTTACCGGCATAAACCACCTGAATCAGGGAGCAGAAGTAATTCTCTTATTTATTTCTTACTGAAAATTATAATAATACACTAAAAGTACTTGGATATGCCAGATAGTCAGAGTAACACTTAGTCACTTAATTGCCATTTACTGAATACTCACAGTTTAGCCAAGCTTTCCATGGTGATTGTTTTTGCCAAATAGATGGCAACAAGGGAGGGACTGAATACATAAAATACTATCTGAAGATAAAAAAAAGATATGGAAAATTTTAGAAAAGAATGTTGTGGCACATGTTCAGTATTAATAAGATAAAATTATGACAAAATATGTTAAAGCTCTTTGTTGTAGAAAATTAGTAAAATTATTACTGCTTTCATGCAGCCTTTTACATTACTTACATTGTTTAAATGTTTTCTTGCTTCTTTGCTTAGTATGCCAGCAAAATCGGTTGCCAGAAACAACCCAACACCGGTTACCAGAAGCATGTTAAAGACTGGGACACATGCCGTGATGAAGAGTTCTACGAGATCCATATTTGGTTTTGAGGATTAAAATTATGCAATGCTTCTTATCCTGAAATTAATCATAAAATTTGTGTCAAGTAACTGATGCATAATTAAGGAAGATGTACTAACCAACATAGTAATCTGTAAGTTTGATGTGATCATTTTGTTAACTTTTTTGGGATAATTCAGGAAATAGCACTAGTTTCTTGTGGTGTTCGGGAAATAGCATTAAAATCTTGAGAATTCACAAAACAACACTAGTTTATCCAAATGATCTATGAAACGACACTTCAGCTACCTTTGCTATCTATCTATAGTAATGGACCAAACTGCCATTGCATTTGAATCCCCCTCCATCTCACTTTCTACCATTTGAAGCACACAGATAGCATACTACTTAATCATCTTGAAGCAAACTAGGAGGCTTCACATAAATATAAAATTTCTTTCAAAATCGTTATTACCCTTTAACTGACCAAGTGTCTAAATTCAGGGCTGGCTGGATGTCATCCATAACAGAGACTAATAACTGAAATTGGTCACAGGCTTCAACTGAGAGGGGCAGATGGAAGAAAACAGCCACTACAAATTAAGGGGGACACCATTCCAAACATCTGACCATCTCTTCACCGTCGATCTTATCGCTAACTTGCCTTTTGTTTTGGGTAGAAACCAAGTGGGAGAAAATGATATTGAGAGTAACGAGGAGTGCTGTTTCGTGAAACATATGGTGGTTGTGATGCTGTTTCATGATTGATTTCATCAATTCATAGGTTTTTGATGCTTTTGGATTGGATCCTTCAGGAGGGCAAGACCTGGGTTTCGGCGGGGTGCAGGCAGCTTGGTGTGCTCTTTGAAAGATTGTAGGTGCTCGTGCTAGCATTAGAGCCTTAGAGGCAAAGTTGTGTCAATCATGTAATCCTTTACGTTCTTTGGTGGAGGTGGTCGGCTTTTTTGGGGTGCACTCTTAGTAACCATGGTGTTACCGTTTGTACGATTATCGGTTTTAATGCTTGAACTTTGTTTTTTCTCTTTACCCTGCTTAATGAAAAGCGCGCAACGGCGTGGTATCGAAAAAAACAACATCTCTCCATTACTCTCCGTTGTCGTCACAAACCCAAAATTTCAGCTACTCCACAATCAAGAAAAGGAGAAACACCAAAGCCTTTCAAACATTGGAGCCATATAGTACTATGTCAAACAAGTGCGAGAGCTGGACGCGACCTTTTTAATGCTTCTCCCTCTTGAAGGATTCCTCCCACGAAGAGTAGGAAGGAGAGAGGCCTTAATCTGAGAAGCTAAGCGCTGACTTGCTCTGTGCCACCCTCTCACGAGAAGCGCAAATATTAATTAAACCACGTGCAGGTGGTGCAGACGTGCAGTACGCATCCAGATCGAGCCGTGGGGTTTCAGTTCAGTACTGGCTACAGGCAAGCTACCTCCGCTAACACAACCTGCGTTCAAGAGCACACTGGATCAGAGAGACATGGTGCTCGAAACTGAACGAAACTCGCAAAGACTGTAGAAAATCCTGATGATTGAACGAAACTGAACGAGCAGCTCCGGGATTTTCAAGAACATAGCTCGGAAACTGGGATCCTCTCTGGACCAGCTGAACATAGCTGGGATCCTTTGGACCAGCTGATAGAGGACGGAAACGAGAGCGCTCAAGAGCAGCGTCAGAGTTCGACGTACCTCAACCACCTTGCCGTTGCCGAGACGATGTCCAACGTGAAGGGCGAACGAGAATTGGCGTTGCCCGGCCCGCGAGGCTGTGATTGGAGATATGAAGCTGGTGGCGGGCGCCGCGGTGGGCTAAAAAGGCGAAATTGCCTGCGGTGACCTGGCTGGTTCCGTGGTCGCCTTTGCCTCGGTGTCGACCGTCAGGCTCCGTGCGTCACTCGGTGTCTCTCGGTCACTGCGCGCTCTGAACTCTGCATTTTTCCTGCTCCTGTCGCGGCATGGCGGGTTTATTTGCGGTTATTTAAGCGGACTGCCCGCGTGCGTCACGGCGTATTCATTTTGGGCCTTTGGGCATTTGGTCCTCAGCTTCGCTCGGCCTTTGGGCCTTTGGCTTGGCGCCCAGAGAACTCACTCGGCCCTCGCCAATTCTTTCTTCTAAAGATAAAAAAGAGGAACAACTCCTAGGAAGGAGCTGCTATACACGTCATCCATATTTTTACCACCATTAGATTTCGAGTTCTACGGTTATGATTTACTGAGCCAGATACTACCCGCTCCAGCTTCTCACTAGAATTGACTTCTACTCAGCTTCCTCCACCTCTCGTCCGAAGCCACCCAACCCAATATATACTGGGCTTCCAATTCTCCTTCCAACTCCTTCTTAACAAAAAAAAAAAAAAAAAAAAAACAAAAACAAAGAAAAATTACCTTATCTCTTCCTCTTCCTCCCGTCCTCCTCCCGTAGACCACCGCCGCTCGCGCCGCTCCTTCGCCTCCGCTCGCGCCTCCCCTCCCCACTCCCCACTCCCCTACTCTCTCCTTCTCTCTCTCCTGACGCTTCAATGTCTAGGGCGGGCGGCGCGCAGGAACGGCCAAGGCGTGGCGGCGGCGGAGCGGGCGGCCGGCGACCGTCCGCGACGGGGCCGCGCGGATTCGGGCGGCGCGCGGCGCGCGCGCCTCCTCCTCTTCGGCGGCCCTCCTCCTCCTCCTCCTCCTCGGTGGCGGCGCGACGTGGCGGCGGCCATGAGGCTGCAGCCGGTGCGAGGCGACGGACGCGGGCGACGCGACGTGGCGGCGGCCGGCGGCGCTACCTACAGCGGCGTCCTCGGCGCGAGTATCCCAAGGTAAAGGCAGCCTCTTTCCCTTCCTCCTCCTCTCTTCTTCATTTGCCTCAAACCCTAGCTGACGTTGCTACATAAAACCCTAGATCATAGGTGCAAACCCTAGATGACGAGTTCTGGATATTTTTGTGTTCGATTTATGCATTTGTAGTCACTTTTGTTCTCATGGATGAAGGGAATTTTCAGAGGTCTGATTGTTGCTGTATTTTTCATCCCTCTGGGAGAAGTGCCTCAAACATGTCGATTAGATACTGCCATGTTTGATTTCCCTAAGGATTAGCGTTGATGTTAGGAAGTAAAAAAAAGCCCCATTGCTTTTTCTTTGGGCAAACTAAAAAGAGCGTATCTACTCTAATAGGAATTAGATACACTGGAACCTTTTTTTTTTTTGCTGATCAAAATGTTATTTCCATTAAGTGTAAGCTACAATTGCATACGTTAGGAGTCTTTTGAGAATAAATGGTCCTATTTTGATAGTTTTATATTCTTCTAAAGAGTGATCTAATTTAAGCTTTACTTTCCTTTTTCTTACAGCAAACATTGGTAGGACCTATACATTGTGTGATGCTGTTATATAAATTCTTGGTGGAAAAAAAAAACTGCGCGTCTTGCTATTTGGTGAACTATTTCTGTGTTAAGGATACATTGCTGACAGGTCCTAATTTACAAAGAACCAATTTATTACTGCCAATAATTTTGGAGTACATATTTTAGTTTTTACATAGTGCTTCATGTACCAGGTTTCTTGCTTAATTGGTCCATACACGATTTACAGAGTCATCGATAGTGTTCTTTAAAACATGCATCAGAAGTTCCTTTCTCATGTTAATATACTAATGGTCTATGACAGTTTGTATGAATAATTACAAAATTTCAGCTGAATGCTGAGTCCCATATTACTTTACACTTGCTCCATTCATGGGCTTCTTCACGTATTTGTGACTTTGATATATGTACAGTGCTTTTCGTGTGTGGGTTTAGTTTGTTTGATAGAAAGGAAATATCCCAAGTTGATTACTTCACCCACTAGCTAGAAAGAAAATGAACACACCGTTGGTTTCAGTAGCAGCTGAAACACTTCTCTTTGTCTAATTTATAGGTTTTTTGTACATTTGAGTTACCTTTAATATATTCTGTATGTTTTCAGTTTTTCCTGTTCAGTCCTATTACACGGGAGTAATTGCCTTTGGCATATTCAGTTACCATGGCACTCTAAGTGTTACAGATTATTTAGCTTAGGATATCTTACTGACCTTGTCCATGGTACATAGTTTCAAGCAAGTTCTATATATCTATGCATAAATTCGTGCATGCATATTATGTCAATTGAATGCTTATAAAGGAGGCACATCACCTCCTACAACCCCTCTCCCAAATTGTATACAACAGCTAAGTTGTAGCAAATATCATATTTCTGATTTTTGAAGCTCAGCTCTTAGCGGGATAATTTCAAACTATAGAAATTAATTATTGATTTGGACCTGTTTATGTTTAGGACATCGATTGTTGCCTCTTCTCTTTGATCCATCTTCTGTGTCTGTTCACATAGTTTAGCCAAAATTATCTAAATAGCACTAGTTTAGCCAAATTATCTAAACGACACTTCGGCTACCTTTTCTGTTTCTGTTCACATAGAAATGGACCAAACTGCCATTGCATTTGAAGTCCCCCTCCATCTCACTTTCTACCATTTGATGCACGCCCGGATCGCATACTACTTAATCATGTTGAATCAAATTAGGAGGCTTCACATATATGCATAATTTCTTTCAAAAAATCATAATTATCATGGCTAGGCTAAAACAATGAATTTAATTACTTTATTTTGAATCTCACATGCATATATATAAGCAACAAAACATTCCTAATCAATAATCATTTAGGACTGCCAGTAATGCCTTTGAACTACCAGGAACTTGTTGACAAGGTAGCAGCCAGGATACCCACCTGGAAGGGACGCCTGCTAAATGTGGCTGGCCGCACGGCGCTGGCCAAGGCGACGCTTTCTGCCATCCCGATCCACACCGCCATCGCCCTATACCTCTCGCCCGGGCGGTCGAGGCCATTGACAAGCTGCGTAGAGGTTTTATCTCGGGGTCGGGTACGGCAACGAGTTGCGGGTGGTAAGTGCAAGGTGGCTTGGTTGACTGTTTCTCTTCCCAAGGACCTTGGTGGTCTGGGGATCACGGACCTTAGGCGGGCGGGGGTTGCACTTCGCTCTCGTTGGGTCTGGCGTGACAGAACCAATGGACGCCCACCGAGGGCCACGGACAGGCACACTCTGGCTCTTTCTCAGGCAGCCACTCGCATCGCCCTTGGAGATGGCCGTTCGGTCTTGTTCTGGACAGACCGGTGGCTAGATGGTAGAAGTTTGGAGCACCTAGCACCCACCGTCTATGCCGCGGTAAGGCCGAGCAAGAGGTTTGCTCTGGTTGCCGAGGCGCTGCCTGACGACTCATGGGTTGATCACCTGCGAGGGGCGCCAACCATGCAGATGGTCGTCGAGGTGGCAAGGATTTGTGACCTGCTGGAGCCGGTGCAGCTCTCTAATGTACCGGACACGTTTACTTGGTCCTTGACTGCGGACGGGAACTACTCGGCGGCTTCGGCCTATGGTGCTATGTTTCTGGGCGCGTCCATTCCGCTGGGAGCTAAGCAGATTTGGAG
Source organism: Themeda triandra (assembly GCA_018135685.1). Classification (NCBI taxonomy): domain Eukaryota; kingdom Viridiplantae; phylum Streptophyta; class Magnoliopsida; order Poales; family Poaceae; genus Themeda; species Themeda triandra. The sequence continues at coordinate 160,812 of JAENPR010000201.1, read as the reverse complement.
GACTCCTGCCCCGCCGAGGGTCCGGTTCTTCCTCTGGCTGGTGATGCATGGGCGGTGCTGGACGGCGGACAGGCGCTTCAGACATGGGCTTCAGGTTGACAATGTCTGTGTCCTGTGTGATCAGGGTGCTGAAACGATGGATCACATCCTCGTTGGCTGTGTGTATTCCAGGGAGGTGTGGCAGTTGCTGCTCCTCAGGTTCCACTTGTTTGGTATTCAGCTTGGGCAGGACGAGACCGCTTTTGCGTGGTGGCTGCGCTGCAGGAAGTTGATCCCCCGCGGTCGTCGAAAAGGCTTTGACGCGCTCTTTGCCCTTGCCAGTTGGAGGATTTGGAAAGAGCGGAACTCGCGGACCTTTGATAGGGTTCGGCCACGGCGCCGGTGGACTTGATTGTTGAGGAGGCGGAGCTTTGGTGTGCGGCTGGTAACAGGCATCTTGGAGCCCTTTCGCCGCTTTGAACGGCCTCCCGGTTCGTTTGCCCGGTGCAAACGTTGTGTTCGCCATGGCCTCGGGTTCTTGTTGATTTCAGTTTTTTCTCTTCTTTTTCGGTGTTGCTTGTGGTAACTGTGGTTGCCTTTGTTTTGTTGGGGTTGGACTCTTCTCTCGCTTAATAAAAAAACGCGTCGGGGTTGGGCGTGATCGCAAAAAAAAAAAAAAAAAAGCCTTTGAACTACAATTACGGCCCGGTACTGGGTCAGATACAGCTACAGGCTTTTCTAGGCAACTTAAATTTCTTTTACAATTGATTAGCTAAAGAGATGAGTTTAGGTATTGAATAAATAGATAGCTAAACTGAGGAGAAGTACCAAACAAATCATAAAAGGGACATGAACTATGATTGATTCCTCCTACGAAAAACGGGTGAAGGCCCGGTCGCGAAAAAAATTGATTCCTCCTACGGAGAGTGCGAACTGCGAAGGAGAGAAAGGCCTGAATCTGAGGAGCTAAGCGCTGACTTGCCACCTTCGGTGGTGCAGTATGCATCCAAATTCAGCCGTGGGGTTTCAGTTCGGTACTGGCTATGCTAACCAACCTGCGTTGAAGAGCACACTGGCCGAGAGAGGCGTTCAAGAGTTGAATCCCGCAAAGACTGTAGAAAATCCCGATGATTGAACGAAACTGAGAAAGAAGCACGGAGGTTTTAAGATCAATAGAGCTGGGATCCTCTAGACCAGCTGATACTGATAGAGGAGGGAAATGAGATCGCCCAAGAGCAGAGTTAGAGTTCGTAACGCTATCTAGGACGTACCTCAACAACCGAGGCGAGCTAGACGACGTTCAAAGTTCAACGGGGAGAAGGACGAAGGGGAGTGCTCTCCCACTCTTCTGGTCGGAGATATGAAGCTGGTGGCGGGCGCGGCGGGCTAAAAAGGTGATTGCCTGGCTGGTTCCGTGGTCGCCTTTGCCTTGTTGTCCATCAGGCTCTGAACGTCACTTGAATTTTATTGCTCCTGTCGCGTGTGCTAGCGGTTGGTCAATTCAATTTAAGCGGACTGGCCCGCGTGGAACATGGGCCGTGCCACACTGCCATTGTGATAAAATTTTATTTTATATATAGTCTCTATACACAAGTTATACTTCCTTCCTCTCAAAATAAATACACATCTCCCCATCCAGAAGTCAACTCAAATCGATTTTGACTAAATAGATCAAAATGGAAGTTGGCTGAGTCATCCGGATGTGAGATGGTGCACTTATATTTTGAGACGGAAGGATTACAAATTATTCATTGTTACGGTCCAAGCCAACCTATCAAAAAATCAAGGAAAAAGAGACAAACTCTCGTCTTTGTTAACAATTACTCAAATAGAAGATTGATTAGCTCATGCCATATATACCTTGTAGGCTACATACACTCGGAAGGCTACATCATAGATAAATGAGACATAAGTATAAAAAATGACTAATGAAGAGACAACTCTCCGTATACTTGTCTCATGTGTCTTCTTGAGGATTGAGTAAGAAAGAAAAATATCCATCCATAGATTCTATACGTCTCTTTCTTGCGATTGGAAACAAGAATTGGAGACAAACTATCGTCTCAGCCAACAAAGGACAAAGTCTATTACCTATGTGCATGCATCTTCGATGCCGCTATCCAGCATATGACATGCTCTCTTCAATCTTAGCCTACCATTCTCCTTTCAAATGATGAATCATTCTTCACCTTCATTGGGGCCAAAGGTAGCCATGGCCCCACTTGCCATTATAAATTATCTTGAACAAAATGTTTCCGGAACATGTGTTGGCTGAAATACTAAACAAAATGAGTTTTAGGCTTAGTTTGTAGACTTGCTCCCTTTGTAATTATCACCAAGCTCAGCCACTTACACATGACTATTAAAGAACATGTGTTGGATGGCCTATTTGCTACCCATTAAGATACAAATTTAGTTCACTTCTTTGTCATACTAGTATCTTACTCGTGCATTGTTATGGGACAATTAAACTTTAAAAACACATGGATCACACGGTAGGATAACAATATTTTGAAATCAAATAACGACATTAAAGTAACATTTTTAATAAAAAAAAGTTCGTAAAATTAACTCAGTCCACAGATATATCGTGGTGTCACATGCTCACAAACTGTACTATGTAGACCTCTCCCTGATGCAGTTAAGATAATGTTTTATATCCCAGAAAGAAATCTCTAATATCAATCACTCACTAAATATTGTTGCTATTTCATTTATTAGTACTTATATATGTCAATATATTTTTCTAAACGCTTATATAAATTAGAAAAAATGAACTAAACTAAAACTAAGTTGAATTACAATTTGGAAATGATGAAGTAAACAAGCATCAACTTTCAATATCTTTTCACTTCCGGTCAATAAGATTGTATTTTTTTAGAGGAAACTTCGGGGGGATCAAAACCGATCCCCAAGCATTTGTATTGCCGGTCAATAAGATTGTATTTGGTCAAACTACTCCAAGCATTTGTTCAAAAAAAAAAAAAACTACTCCAAGCAAACAGCCTGCAGGCAAACCTGACAATGGACAATGATCCGGCCCAAACCCCGATTCGATCCTCGTTTCCAATTTGTATGGCCCAATCCTGATCCTGGTCCTTCTTTAGGGAGGACGGTGTGGAGGTATAAACTCCATATACCCTCACGGCCTAGTTTGGGCCGACATGCTATCACCGAGGCCGGCCCATCAAGCTCAAAGACCGATCGGCTCGATTGGGTCGGACAAATAAAACGGGCAATTATATCGAAGACCGACAAGGAGGACAAGACCTAGCTGAGATAGGAAAGTTTAGACTTGTAAAGTATGTAAACTTAGTACCGAGATAGGCTAGTTCCGGACTTGTAACCTTGCTCCCCGTAATATATAAGGAGAGCAAGGACCCCCATGCCGAGGAGGAATGCGGCATACGCACGGACTCATACATCCACACATAATCGAAACGAGAGCGGGACGTAGGGTATTACGCTTCATAGCGGCCCGAACCTCGGTAAACCTTGTGTGATTGCTCCCTGTTTACATCTTGCTCGCAACCTCGGTGCGCCTTCCGCCAATCCATTACAGTCGGGCATACCCACTGGTCGGACTATCGCCGATATTTCGTCGACATGGCGCGCCCGAGTAGTAGGGGTGCGCACGAGATTTCACGTCGATCAAGATGGTTTCCTTCCGGCTTCCATGACTTTCGAAGCCGGCCTCACCTTCAACCGGAACGTTCACTTGGACTTCCAACTCGGCAACGCTACCACGACTCTTACGCCTCCCGGTGTCATGCGGAACAATGGCACCAACGATGGTGGCCGCACCAAACCGAGATCCATTCATCCGGTGACCACCATTGCAGTCCCAATCTATCCACCGGCCCGATAGTTGACGGCACGCGCCAACACCTCCGGCCGGTCCCAACCAAAGGAGGCATGTTAGCAACACGGATCTACTCCGTTTGATCCATCAACAAGACATGAGGTTGATCGAAACCCATGCCAACCGAGTCGCTCCGTGACGCGTCGGCGCGATTACAACTCGCCCGCGACAACAAAATCCGTTGACACGAAGGCACAACAACCGTCGTAGAGTCACTTTTGGACGCCCCAGCGGCACGATTGCAGCAAGGAGAATCTGCGACACGTTCCAACAAATCCTCGTGGCAACCATACACGACTAGATGGCGGCGAAACTCACGGCAGCAGCTCCGACCACGGCCGATCATCGTGCGCGGTGGTCGGAGAGACGGCCGAGCGGCATACGCGACGGAAGAATCTTGGCCGACATCAAGATGAATCGAGAGAGGGCTTCACAACAAGCCTCACGGGACAACGGCCGTCCGGATCGGACAACACAAACTACCCAAAACAATGTACCAGAGTCGGATTACGTGTCGATGATCTGGCCTTGAAACGCCGTCGCAACGAGCGACGGCGGCGTCGGCGAGATCCGGGCCCGGTCGGAACCGCCCGCCGGGCTGCACCTACTACGGCAACGCAGCAGAGCGACCCCACAAACAATACATCTAACGCCGGTTGTTCGCCGAACGCGTGCAAGCTAAACTGCTCCGCCGTCGTGATGAACAAAGGGAAAGCCGACGGCAAGAAGGTATTGGCTGCCATAAGCCTGCTTAAACGCAACGGAAGCGAAGAAGGCTGACGACCACGAGCACGTTCAATTCAATCCCCTTCAATGACAATGGCATCGGCACGCGGGGCGGGGCACTGCGTAGACACCAAGATGTAGAAAGAAAACGGAGGGGAAGCACATCGAAACACATGGCGGCAATCGGGAGAGAATCACCGCCGTGCGGCAAGCCTGAAGCCCATTAAGGGAAGATACAAGGAACTTCGCGCGACATTGAGCCTCATGGTTGCACCCCGGCCAACTCGGGCGACTACGTGTACAAACGTGCTCGGAGTCCTCCTCTGAATGACGGTTCCATGTTTGTTCAAACAAACCGAAATGGTTTTATCGCTCCTTTCTTGGACAATTTGCGGACCCGAGAGAACCAATGGAGACTCCTAGTCCAACTCCTCGAGGGCAGGGATACCTCCGCACACCAAGCACATATTCACGACCCAATGAACCCCGGCCAATCTTCGGCGCATCGAACGGTTCGATCACCGGGACGCAAAGCATCCCAGAAGGCATGTTCGTAAGCAGTGGTATGAAGTAGTAGAACAAGGAAGCCGGTTGAGAAGAATTCAAGCTCCTTAGATTCTTTTACGAGATGTACCTTTTCAAAAAAGGACAATTTCAATACTACTCGGAACGGGATAACCATATCCGACCACGCCGACGCCGCGACGATCAAGTCTGGGCGATGACGACCTCTTGCTGCAGAAGAAGATCCGGTCATGATTCACAACTTGAAAAAAGGAGAAGCGAGGCCGGAAAACTAAAAGGTTGAGAGATACGTTCTCCTCTTTTATCGGCACAAGTTTTTCTTTTTTTGGGCGATTTTCCCTTTCAAGGTTTGAGTTAGCGTCGATCGTACACATCGTTGTAAGTCATTTCAAATGACAAAAGCAATCTAATGTGTACTATTTTATAAATAAGAATTCAAGTTTTCGTGTCAAAACACTTGAGCACTTGAATTTTTCTTGTCATTCAAAGGAAAAATTCCTCGAGATCGACGCGTTACGACATTCTCTAAGCGAGAGGATTCCAAATCCTCAAATAAAATCCTACGGCATAAACGTGACAAAGTCATAAAATGGACCAAAATAAAGAGATAAATAAAAGGAATCTCGAAGGATTCCAGCACGGGACACATCTCAAAAGATCCACTTCTTTCATTAAAATTATAAAGTTTTTTTACAAACGGGGCCCGGTGCATCTAAGCAATCTAGTCATCCCCGAACGGCTTAGATCACAAGGTCGACGGGGAGTCGTGGCGGCGACGGCCTCGCCGCCGGTGAACTCGCGCGCCGCCCTCCATGGCGTCATGCGCCGCCACCGACAACTCCGTGCCACGGACATCAACGCCGAGATGGTGTCGACGGTGGCATAAGCGGCGGAGCACCATGGCGAAACGCCATGAACGCCACCCCGGCCACTTGGCGAGGGATTGCCGCCCGACCACGCGATGACATCGCGCAGGCGTTCACCGCGTCCGCCGCGGCATGGCGGCCTCTGCCCGGCTACTCCGAGGTGCTCCCGTCGCTACGCAAAAAGCAGTACATTAGAACAACGAGAACAATTCGGGCGCATGAACAAAAGGGAAATCGGTACTTACGCCGACCACGATGTCGGCGGCCTCGTCTTTGCCAAAGCGGCGTGTCCACACAGGACCTTGCGGGCCAGGCCTCTCGTCCGCCGCCTCGTTGACGCGGCGTTGGCCTCGCGTCGAAATCGGCGGCCCGGCGCTTCTCGCCTCCGGCTCCTCTGAGCGGAGGAGAGTGCGTTCGAGGAACGTCGGCGTTCGCCTCACTGTCCAGTTGCTTGGTGGCCTCCGTAGAGGTCCACGATGCGCTCGGCTCCGCCGACGGCGGTCGGCGTCGACACCAAGGAGTTCGTTGGCGCTCGTGAACGCACGGTGGAAGGCGCGGCCGCCATCGCCGCCTCTGCCACAACGGGAGCTGCTTGCTCCGCCGCGGCAACAATGGCCCGGCCTCCACGGCCAAGCCACGCTCGGGGCCCCCGGCGCCGCTGCGCTCCTCCGCCCTCCTCCGCCGCCTCGGCGCGCTGCGCCAAGGTGCCCGCCGCGCACCTCAAGTAAGGAGGGTGTACCTACATTGTGAGCGACGAGTTGCGGTTACATCAAAGAAGAGAACCTCAAGATTAATCAAGAAAAATTCCAATCCAAGCTCACCTCCTCAGCGGCCTCACCTCGAGGGGAGTTCACGCCATCCTCACACCGCCGGCGCTTACCATGACGGTCCATTGCGGGTGGCGGCGGCGGGCAAATGCGATCTAAAAACCCTAGGTTTTGGGAGCGGGGAGTAAGAAGAGCGGAACGAGAAAATGCGCGGCGTGTACGAGAACTCCCGGTCTGTTTGTAATTTATAGAAAACCCGGAGAACTCGAAGGCAGGCGATGAGATCGTGGGTAATCAAACAGCCGCCATGACCTCTCGTTCCCAGAGAGCACGAAGCGGCAACCGCTCCACTCAAGCGGCGCGCATTTATACGTTCCCTTTGCATGGGGAACCCCCGTGCGCTCGGCGCACGATGTGAGGAAGGTGGAACGATTGAGACACCGGCATAATGGCCCATACATCGCGAAGAATTGACTTAACCAAAAAAAACCGTACGCCGGTTTGGCGACAACCAGTCGCTGATATGCGGTTACATCGGCACGAATATTTTCGCCACGCGCGCGATCATGGCGTGCCATGACGGACAAAGATAAGTACCCAACATCTCTAAGAAATTTCTTTACTTATTCGGTTCACCCATTTCAAAAAGACCACATTTTTGAAAAAACCGGTTCGCACAAATTTCTTACCTCAAACACGAAGCAAACCGGGGAATGCCTTGTCTGGGGTCCCACTCGCTACGTGTTCACGGCTCCAACGCTATACAACACGAGTGATCCGGCGGTCGCTCCCAAAGGAAAAAGGGCTCCAAATATTCCGGCACCGTCTTTGTTGTTTAGGATCATCTAATCCCCAAGGGCGGTCGGCTCTTGAATGAGAAAGAGAAGAGTCTTTGGCGGCAATTTTTTCCTCCAAATTTGTAATAAGCATGACCTACTCTTAACAAAATCTTACACACCATATGATCATTTTTCCGGGAGCAAAGGCATTGTCAAAAACTTATCATGGCAAGACGATGGTTCACAACAAGATACTGAGATAAGTGCTTTTCAACCTAACATACACGCCTTCTTTAATCTTTTTTCACAAAAGATTTCTTTAAGCGAACTACTTCAAAGTACGTTCGAACTCTTTACAAAGTTAAAAACATTTTCTTTGCACCAAATGGCCGGGCGTCACCTGCTCCAGCGAGAAAACAATCGGCATGCCTTGTCTGATCAATCCCGCTACGTGTTCACGGCTCAACGCTATACAACACGGGGATGACGCAGATCGCTTCCAACGGAAATAGGGCCCTAAGTGATTCGGCCAAAGCGCTATTCACTATAGGTCACCTACACACCTGGGCGATTAACTCTAAGGAGGCGATTACTAAAAACCATTTTTAAGCAAAGCATTTTGATACAACTCTATGTCATAGATTATATCAAAACAATACGATTCGAGAATATCTCATCAAAACATTCACTCATACAAAACTTTCTCTTTGCGGCAACAACTCGAAGAAGCGATCCACAAGTTACGGTATAGCGGCGGTATATCATTAACATTTCAGCCCACACAATCAAGGCAGTGGTAGGATTCTTTGGCCAATGATACCGGTTGATACAGCGCACAAATAGCTAAGCTATTTTTATGGGTTTAGATTCAAAACCATGGTCTCACGGCCTGCGGCGGGGCTGAGTTAAGTGCAAAGCTATCTTAGCTTAATCATGACAAAGTCATGGCATGGTTTCAAACCCACCCAAATGAAATTTGGCTGCCTCCAAGGTCTCCTCAAGTGGTCGGAAACACATAGAGCACGACACAATGATCGGTTTGTCTTCTTTTTTAGACACGACATAATGTGTTTCACCTCATCTCGAGGCTCGGGGACTACGTGGGCCCACGTCACTGAGAGGTGACATGGGCTAGATCCTTCTTTTAAAGAGCTTCGCAACATATACTATCTTACGGCAACCTCGGGGACTACGTGGGCCCGTCATTTTGCATGACTCGGCTGATCGCTTTCTATTCACAAAGGGTTTAGTTTCAAAACTAAGCTAAGACGCGACCAATCACGACGGATACCATGTGATGGCGGGCATCACACACTAACGAGGGCCCACGTCTCCGTTTGGGACCCTTCCAAAATTCTTTTTCTTTTTCGGGAGCATCATAAATCTTTCGGTCAAAACCAACAACGTCAACCAAGTGCAAGCAAAGTGTGGTCGGAAGCACTAGACGGTCCTCCAGCTCGGACCACATGTCGAACGTGTGTCCCACCACCCTTCTCACTCGGCCAAGCAAGGCGGTGTTTTCTCCCTCAAGATCCATGATGCTCGGGGACTAAACTGTGGAGGTATAAACTCCATATACCCTCACGGCCTAGTTTGGGCCGACATGCTATCACGAGCCGGCCCATCAAGCTCAAAGACCGATCGGCTCGGTGACAAAATGGACTGACCTAAAACGGGCAATTATATCGAAGACCGACAAGGAGGACAAGACCTAGCCGAATAGGAAAGTTTAGACTTGTAAAGTATGTAAACTTAGTACCAGATAGGCTAGTTCCGACTTGTAACCTTGCTCCCCGTAATATATAAGGAGAGCAAGGACCCCTATGCCAGAGGAGGAATCTGGCATACGCACAGACTCATACATCCACACATAATCGAAACAGAGAGCAGGACGTAGGGTATTACGCAGTCCGACCAGGGGTATGCCCTGACCGGTAATGGATTGGCGGAAGGCGCACCGAGGTTGCGAGCAAAACAGGGAGCAATCACACAAGGTTTACCCAGGTTCGGGCCGCTATGAAGCGTAATACCCTACGTCCCGCTCTCTTTCGATTATGATGTGGATGTATGAGTCCGTGCGTTATGCCGATTCCGTCCGGCATGGGGGTCCTTGCTCTCCTTATATATTACGGGAGCAGGTTACAAGTCGGAACTAGCCTATCTCGGTACTAAGTTTACATACTTTACAAGTCTAAACTTTCCTATCTCGCCTAGGTCTTGTCCTCCTTGTCGGTCTCGATATAATTGCCCGTTTTAGGCCGTCCGACCACCCGAGCCGATCGGTCTTTGAGCTTGATGGGCCGGCTGGTGATAGCATGTCGGCCAAACTAGGCCGGAGGGTATATGGAGTTTATACCTCCACAGTTTAGTCCCCGAGCATCATGGATCTTGAGGGAGAAAACACCGTCTTGCTTGGCCGAGTGAGAAAGGGTGGCCTGACACACGTTCGACATGTGGTCCGAGCAGGCCGAGGACCGTCTAGTGCTTCCGACCACACTTTGCTTGCACTTGGTTGACGTTGTTGGTTTTGACCGAAAGATTTATGATGCTCCCGAAAAAAGAAAAAAGAATTTTGGAAGGGTCCCAAATCCGAGACGTGGGCCCTCGTTAGTGTGATGCCCGCCATCACATGGTATCTGTCGTGATTGGTCGCTGCTTAGCTTAGTTTTGAAACTAAACCCTTGTGAATAGAAAGGATCAAAGCCGAGTCATGCAAAATGACGTGGGCCCACGTAGTCCCCCGAGGTTGCCGTAAGATAGTATATGTTGCGCAAGCTCTTAAAAGAAGGATCTAACCCATGTCATCTCGATGACGTGGGCCCACGTAGTCCCCGAGCCCGAGATGAGGTGGAACACGTTATGTCGTGGTCTAAAAAGATAAGCGATCATCGTGTCGTGCTCTATGTGTTTCCGACCACTCTTTGAGTGAGACCGAGCAGCCCAAATTTCATTTGGGCTGGTCGGTTTGAACCATGCCATGACTTTGTCATGATTAAGTTAAGATAGCTTTGCTATTTAACTCGGTCCCGCCGTGGCCGTGAGACCATGGTTTTGAATCTAAACCCATAAAAATAGCTTAGCTATTTGTGCGCCGTAACAACCGTATCATTGGCCAAAGAATCCTTAAATTTCACTGTGGGATTGTGTGGGTTGAAATGTTAATGACATACCGTCGCTATACCGTAACTTGTGGATCAGTTCTTCGAGTTGTTGCCGCAAAGAGAAAGTTTTGTATGAGTGAATGTTTTGATGAGATATTCTCGAATCGTATTGTTTTGATATAATCTATGACATAGAGTTGTATCAAAATGCTTTGCTTGAAAATGGTTTTAGTAATCGCCTCTTAGAGTTAATCACCCATAGTGTGTAGGTGACCTATAGTGAATAGCGCGTTTGGCCGAATCACTTAGGGCCCTATTTCTCGTTGGAAGCGACCGTCATCCCCGTGTTGTATAGCGGAGCCGTGAACACGTAGCGGGATTGATCGAGACAGTGCATGCCGATTGTTTTCTCGTTGGAGAGGTGACGTACTTGGCCATTTGGTGCAAAGAAAATGTTTTTAACTTTGTAAAGAGTTCAACGTACTTTGAAGTAGTTCGTTTAAAGAAATCTTTTGTGAAAAAAGATTAAAGAAGGCGTGTATGTTAGGTTGAAAAAGCACTTATCTCGTATCTTGTTGTGAACCATCGTCTTGCCATGATAAGTTTTTGACAATGCCTTTGCTCCCGGAAAAATGATCATATGGTGTGTAAGATTTTGTTATGCGAAGAGTAGGTCATGCTTATTACAAATTTAGAGGAAAAAATTGCCACAAAGACTCTTCTCTTTCTCATTCAAGAGCCGACTACCCTTGGGGATTAGATGATCCTAAACAAACAAAGACGGTGCCGAATGTTTGGAGCCCTTTTCCTTTGGGAGCGACCGCTGATCACTCCGTGTTGTATCGCGTTGGAGCCGTGAACACGTAGCGAGTGGGACCGTAGACAAGGCATTCCTGGTTTGCTTCGTGTTTGAGGTAAGAAATTTGTGCTAACCGGTTTTTTCAAAAACATGGTCTTTTTGAAATGGGTGAACCGAATAAGTAAAGAAATTTCTTAGAGATGTTGGGTACTTATCTTTTGTCCGTCGTGGCACGTCATGATCGCTGCGGGCGAAAATATTCGCTGTTCTTTGATGTAACCGTATATCAGCACCAGTTGTCACGTCAAACCGGCGTACGGTTTTTTGTCTTTGGTTAAGTCAATTCTTCGCCGATGTGGCGGGGCCATTATGTCGGTGTCTCAATCGTTCCACCTTCCTCACATCGTGCGCCGCGAGCGCACGGGGTTCCCGGCGTGCAAGGGGAACGTATAAATGCGCACGCTTGAGTGGAGCGGGTTTCGTCGCTTCGTGCTCTCGGGAACGAGAGGGCCGCGGCGGTTTGATTACCCACGATCTCATCGGTTGCCTTCTCGAGTTCTCCTGGCTCTTCTATAAATTACCCCGCGCCGGGAGTTCCGTACACGCCGCGCATTTTCTCGCTCCGCTCGCCTCTACTCCCGTTCCCAAAAACCTAGGGTTTTTAGATCGCGTTTGCTCGCCGCCGCCACCCGCAATGGACCGCCATTGGGTAAGCGCCCGGCGGGTGAGGAGGAGTCGGTGAACTCCCTGGGAGGTGAGGCCGCGAGGAGGTGAGCTTGGATTGGAATTTTTCTTGATTAATCTTGAGGTTCTCTTCTTTTGATGTAACCGCAACTCGTCGTTCACAATGTAGGTACACCCTCCTCACCATTGGAGGCGCGGCGGGCACCTCTCGGCCGCAGCGCGCCGAGGCGGCGAGGAGGGCGGAGGAGCCGCAGGCGGCGCCGGGGTGTGGCCCTCGAGCAGGTGGCTCCGGCCGTGGAGGCCGGGGCCATTGTTGCCGCGGCGGAGCAAGCAGCCTCCCGTTGTGGTGGAGGCGGCGATGGCGGCCGCCGCGTGCCTCCACCGTGCGTTCGCGAAAGCGGTTCTCAACGAACTCCTTGGTGTCGACGCCGACCGCCGTCGGCGGAGCCGAGCGCATCGGGACCTCTACTCGGAGGCCACCAAGCAAATGGGACAGCGGAGGCGAACGCCGACTGTTCGAACGCACTCTCCTCCGCTCGTAGAGCCGGAGGCGAGAAGCGCGGGCCGCCGATTTCGACGCGAGGGCCAACGCCGCCGTCACGAGGCGGCGACGAGGCCGGCCCGCAAGGTCCAGGTGGACACGCTTTCCGGCAGCCGCGAGGCCGCCGACATCGTGGTCGGCGGTAAGTACCGATTTCCCTTTTGTTCATGCGCCCGAATTGTTCTCGTTGTTCTATAATGTACTTTGTTTTTTGCGGGAGCCGACGGAGCCTGGAGCACCGCAGGAGGCCGCCCATGCCGCGGCGGACGCGGTGAACGCCCAAGGCGGCGATGTCATCGCGCGGGCCGGCGGCGATCCCCTCGGCCAAGTGGCCGCGGTGGCGGTTCATGGCGTTCGCCATGGTGCCTCCGCTTATGCCACCGTCGACGCCATCTCGGGCGTTGATGTCCGTGGCATGGAGTCATGCCGGTGGCGGGGCGCATGATGCCATGGAGGGCGGCGCCGTCCGAGTTCACCGGGCGGCGGAGGTCGTCGTTGCCGCGACTCTGTCGACCTTGTGGTCGGGTAAGTCGCTCGGAATGACTAGATTGCTTAGATGCACCGGTCCCGTTTGTAAAAAACTTTTATAATTTTAATGAAAGAAGTGGATCTTTTGAGATGTGTCCCGTGGCCGGAATCCTTCGAGATTCCTTTTACTTATCTCTTTATTTTGATCCATTTTATGACTTTGTCACGTTTATGCCGTAGGATTTTATTTGAGGATTTGGAATCCTCTCATAGAGAATGTCGTAACGCGTCGATCTCGAGGAATGATTTTCCTTTGAATGACAAGAAAATTCATGTGCTCAAGTGATTTGACACGAAAACTTGAATTCTTATTTATAAAATAGTACACATTAGATTGCTTTTGTCATTTGAAATGACTTACAACGATGTGTACGATCGACGCTAACTTAAACCTTGAAAGGGAAATCGCCTAAAAAAGAAAAAACTTGTTCTGATAAAAGAGGAGGACGTATCTCTCAATCTTTTTAGTTTTCTCGCTCGCTTCTCCTTTTTCCAAGTTGTGAATCAAGACCGGATCTTCTTCGGTGCAGCGAGGTCGTCATCGTCCAGACTTGATCGTCACTCCCGGGCGTGGTCGGATATAGTTATCCCGTTCCGAGTAGTATTGAGATTGTCCTTTTTTGAAAAAGGTACATCTCGTAAAGAATCTAAGGAGCTTGAGTTCTTCTCAAACCGGCTTCCTTGTTGTACTACTTCATACCACTCGCCGTTTATGAACATGCCTTCGATGTTTTGCGCCCGGGTGATCGGACCGTTCGATGCGCCGAAGATTTGCTTGGGTTCATTGGATTAGGGAATATGTGCTCGGTGTGCGGCGGTATCCCGTCCTCGGGAGGAGTTGGACTAGGAAGCCTCCGTTTGGTTCTCTCGGTCCGCAAATTGTCCAAGAAGGGAGTGATGAATCCATTACGGTTTGTTTGAACAGACGGAACCATTCGCTAGGAGGAGGACTCCGAGCACGTTTGTAAGCGTAGTCATCTGAGTTGGCCGCCGGGTGCAACCATGAGGCTCGTCAATGTCAAGCGAGTCCCTTGTATCTTCCCTTAATGGGCTCTTGCCGGTCGGCGGCGATTCTCTCCGATTGCTGCCATGTGTTTCGATGTGCTTCCTCCGTTTTCTTTCTACGTCTTGGTGTCGGTCGGCAAGTGCCCCGCCTAACGTGCCGACGCCATTGTCATCGAAGGGGATTGAGTTGAACGTGCTCGTGGTCGTTCAGCTCTTTGCTCTGTTGCGTTTGCCATGGCGACCAATACCTCTTGCCGTCGCCTTTCCCTTTGTTCATCACGACGAAGGGCGACGGCTAGCTCGGTGCGTTCGCGAACAACCGGCATTAGATGTGTTGTTTTGTGGGAATCGTTCTTGCTGCGTTGCCGTAGTAGGTGCAGCCGGCGGGTTCCCGACCCGGTTCGTCGAATTTCTCGGCGACGTCGCCGTCGTTCGTTGCGACGGGCGTTCGCTGCTATCGTTGACACGTAACTCCGACTTGGTACATTGTTTTGGGTAGTTTGTGTTGTTTGATCTGGGACCGCTTGTTGTCCCGTGAGGCTTGTTGTGAAGTCCTCTCTCTCGATCTTGGATGTCGGCGGGATTCTCTCGCCGTATGTTGCTCGGTACCGGCCTCTCCGACCACCGCGTACGATGATCGGCCGTGGTCGGAGCTACTGTGAGTTTCTGCCGCCATCTAGTCGTGTATGGTTGCCACGAGGATTTGTTGGAACGTGTCGTTGTAGATTCTCCTGCTGCAATCGTGGCTGCTTGGGGCGTCCAAAAGTGACTCTACGACGGTTGTTGTGCCTTCGTGTCAACGGATTAGAGATTTGTTGTCGCGCGAGTTGTAGATCGCGTCGACGCGGGCGTCGGAGCGACTCGAAGTTGGCATGGGTTTCGATCAACCTCATGTCTTGTTGATGGATCAAACGGAGTAGATCCGTGTTGCTAACATGCCTCCTTTGGTTGGGACCGACCGGAGGTGTTGGCGCCGTGCCGTCAACTATCGCGGTGGATAGATTGGGACCGCAATGGTGGTCACCGGATGAGTTGGATCCGGTTTGGTGCGGCCACCATTGTTGGTGCTATTGTCGGCGTGATAGCCGGAGGCGTAAGAATCGTAGTAGCGGTTCCGAGTTGGAAGTCCAGGTGAACGTTCCGAAGTTGAAGGTGAGGCCGGCTTCGAAAGTCATGGAAGCCGAAGGAAACCATCTTGATCGACGTGAAATCTCGGTGCGCACCCCTACGGCGCGCCACTGTCGACGAAATATCGGCGATAGTCCGACGGGGTATGCCCCGACCGGTAATGGAATGGCGGAAGGCGCACCGAGGTTGCGAGCAAGATGTAAACAGGGGAGCAATCACACAAGGTTTACCCGTTCGGGCCGCTATGAAGCGTAATACCCTACGTCCCGCGCTCTGCTTCGATTATGATGTGGATGTATGAGTCTGTGCGTTATGCCAGATTCCGTCCCCTGGCATGGGGGTCCTTGCTCTCCTTATATATTACGGGGAGCAAGGTTACAAGTCGGAACTAGCCTATCTGGTACTAAGTTTACATACTTTACAAGTCTAAACTTTCCTATCTCAGCTAGGTCTTGTCCTCCTTGTCGGTCTTCGATATAATTGCCCGTTTTAGGCTGTTCGACCAGCCTGAGCCGATCGGTCTTTGAGCTTGATGGGCCGGCCTGGTGATAGCATGTCGGCCCAAACTAGGCCGTGAGGGTACTCCAGATTTGGGACCCTTCCAAAATTCTTTTTTCTTTTTTCAGGAGCATCATAAATCTTTCGGTCAAAACCAACAACGTCAACCAAGTGCAAGCAAAGTGTGGTCGGAAGCACTAGACGGTCCTCACGGCCACGGCTCGGACCACATGTCGAACGTGTGTCCGACCACCCTTTCTCACTCACCAAGCAAGACGGTGTTTTCTCCCTCAAGATCCATGATGCTCGGGGACTAGTCATGGAGGTATAAACTCCATATACCCTCACGGCCTAGTTTGGGCCGACATGCTATCACCAGCCGGCTCATCAAGCTCAAAGACCGACGGCTCAGCCGGGTGGACGAAAATTAAAAACGGGCAATTATATCGAAGACCGACAAGGAGGACAAGACCTAGCCGAGATAGGAAAGTTTAGACTTGTAAAGTATGTAAACTTAGTACCCGTATAGGCTAGTTCGATTGTAACCTTGCTCCCGTAATATATAAGGAGAGCAAGGACCCCCATGCCGAGGAGGAATCGGCATACGCACGTACTCATACATCCACACATAATCGAAACAGAGAGCGGACGTAGGGTATTACGCTTCATAGCGGCCCAACCTAGGTAAACCTTGTGTGATTGCTCCCTGTTTACATCTTGCTCGCAACCTCGGTGCGCCTTCCGCCAATCCATTACCGGTCAGGGCATACCCCTGGTCGGACTATCGCCGATATTTCGTCGACAGACGGCCCAATTCAGGCCTGCTCATTTTATTTGGATGCCCGATCCTTGGGCCTGATCCTTGGGCCCGATCCTTTTTACAATATAACACGCTCGCTCACAGGCAGGCCGCTGGTCGGGAGGATCGATCCTTGGGCCTCAGTTCGCTAGTGCACCTTCGTGACGCATGGCTGTGCTTGTGCACCTTCGTGACGCCTAGTACACAGCATACTATACCGGTGCATGGTAGAAATAAATGGATTAATTTCAAAAAAAAAGCAGCGAAATTAACAAATGGAAACGTTCACAAGCTGCTCCCAGACAAATCAATAAAATGTTTGTTTGTTTCCAGAAGAAGCATCATCCATCTATCAAGCTCACACAAACATATTTCTACACAAGAGGTACTGAAGAGACGACCGATTGCAGTGAAATTGCAGAGACAGAGGTACACATGAACATTTCTACATTATTACAGAGATACACAAGAACATGGATCCATTTCTTTGAAGCAGGAAGTTCTATGTAGCAACAGAGCAAATTCTTCAACGGGACTGCAAGTGCAAGAAAAAAATTATATCAGAGAAGAGGAGCAAGCTAACAGTCAGAACAACATCTACTTACAATATCAAATAACATGAACAGAAATGCCAGAACATGGTAAGTGATGCGTAGCTGTTGTTTCAGCCTTGCTATATCTCAGAAACTAGGCCATAGACAACACAAAAATAGTACTAGCAATATATTTCAGCCTTATGTTTTGTTACCAGTACTAGCAAATGCATGCAGTTCAGAATCCAAAAGTAGTGTTTCCTGAACCGAAGCCAACCACAAGTGTCACCCTCCAAATGACCTTTCAGAACTGAATCGAATAGATGGTGTGAATTTGTACCTTAGATGCAGGTTCTTTCAATCAAAGTCTTCTTCATCTGACTCGAACATGCGTCGTCCAGTCATTGGTTCTCCTTCATCCGCATCATTCAAGCCAAATAACCAGTCTTTCGCACATACCAATGCTTCAAGAGTTTCCGGAGACAGGGATGTCCTATTCTTGCCTAGTATCCTTCCAGCACAACTAAAAGCAGACTCTGAGGAAACTGTGCTTACAGGAATAGCCAAGAAGACTCTGGCCATCACAGACAAGACAGGATAGGCATCTGAATTCTTTCTCCACCATGCTAGAACATTGAAGTTCTCTCCAGCTCTCACAACTACTCTTGGATCAGCCAAATAAATATCGAGTTCCGATCTTTCTGAGCGAGTCCTCGAGTTTTGAGATGAAAACTGAGCAAATGCAAGCTCCACACGGCGTTTGCCACGCAGTCCAGAAGAACTCGATTCGCCCTGACTTAATACTTCCTCTTCATGGGAAGTGAATACAGGACCAGCAATGTTTCTGATAATCCTCTCATACTCCAAGTAATACTGATCCAAATATTGTCTGAGCTCTCTCATCTTCTCTTCCGCTTCTAGACTCTCAACAGTCATGAAATAGAACTTGACAAAGTCAGCTTTCATCGATGGATCCAGCATAGCAGCTATGAGAAGCAAAATACTAGGTGCAGCCCAATACTTTTGAAACTTGTTATACATAGCTTCAGCCATTGCATTGAGAAGTGAATTGGCATTCCACGACTCGTCAAGCAGTACATCTCGAATTGCCATCATCATCTTCAGAAAGAGGTGAGCTGTTGCATGCCGATCCGCAGAAAATGCTTTTGTAGCATCACTGAATTGTTCCAGAAAGTCATGAAGCGATGCAGCATCCTTCCAGTCAAGTTCACTAGGACAATCCTGAAATTGCTCTACTGCAAATCGATTCAAAGCTGCTTTGTACTTCAGAGCTTCACTCAACATATCATAAGTTGCATTCCAACGGTGAGGAACATCTAGAACCAGCCCTGACTTTCCTTTGAGACCTAATGTTTGAACGATTGAATTGAACGTTTGCAGCCGTGAAGGCGTAGAGGTGGCAACCTTGATGACGTCCCTTATCTTTTGATTGGATCAGGAATGACTTCCAGTCCTGCTTGGACCATCAGATTAAGCACATGAGCAGCACACCTGACATGTAGATGTTCACCTTTAAAGAACATCTCCGAGCCTAGAGCAGCACACAAGTCTCTGACTGCTCTATTGTTCACACTTGCATACCATGTTCTGGCATTTCTGTTCATGTTATTTGATATTGTAAGTAGATGTTGTTCTGACTGTTAGCTTGCTCCTCTTCTCTGATATAATTTTTTTCTTGCACTTGCAGTCCCGTTGAAGAATTTGCTCTGTTGCTACATAGAACTTCCTGCTTCAAAGAAATGGATCCATGTTCTTGTGTATCTCTGTAATAATGTAGAAATGTTCATGTGTACCTCTGTCTCTGCAATTTCACTGCAATCGGTCGTCTCTTCAGTACCTCTTGTGTAGAAATATGTTTGTGTGAGCTTGATAGATGGATGATGCTTCTTCTGGAAACAAACAAACATTTTATTGATTTGTCTGGGAGCAGCTTGTGAACGTTTCCATTTGTTAATTTCGCTGCTTTTTTTTTGAAATTAATCCATTTATTTCTACCATGCACCGGTATAGTATGCTGTGTACTAGGCGTCACGAAGGTGCACAAGCACAGCCATGCGTCACGAAGGTGCACTAGCGAACTGAGGCCCAAGGATCGATCCTCCCGACCAGCGGCCTGCCTGTGAGCGAGCGTGTTATATTGTAAAAAGGATCGGGCCCAAGGATCAGGCCCAAGGATCGGGCATCCAAATAAAATGAGCAGGCCTGAATTGGGCCGTCCTCCCTAAAGAAGGATCAGGATCAGGATTGGGCCATACAAATTGGAAATGAGGATCGAATCGGGGTTTGGGCCGGATCATTGTCCATTGTCAGGTTTGTTGGCGACGGCGTCCCGTCCACACGGTGACAGGAAGGCGGCGGACCCGATCCAGAGTGTCCGCCCAGACGAAGATCACGGAGCGTGTGCCTCACCAATGTTTATCGCAGGCAGGACGAGGCCAAGGTGGCCTGCTCGGCTGCGCCCTTGAGCGACGGCCCTTGGACCAACACGACGGCTGATCTATAAAACCAGAGGTGAGGAACAAATTTTCTACACTCTGTTGGGTCGAAACTTGTTCACAATTACTCCCTCTGTCCTATGATAGAAGGCGTAACTCCAAAATCACAAAGACCAAGACGTCCATTAATTAGCGTGTGCTCCCAATAATCCCCGCTTCGTTTCCATCGCGGAATAATTGCCTGAAATGTTGCTCTGTAACACGCCGTTAGATCTCGGAGCCATTAACCTGTGTGCCCTTATAAATAATGGACGTTCCGTGGTCTTTTTCAAAAGTTCATTCTCTCCTCCAGCTCCAACACCAAATGGATTTTGCCCCCGTGCCCTTCCGTCCACTTTTATTCTTCACGGTGTCAAACCGCCATGGCAAAAGTCTAAAATACCCTCATCTAAACAAAATGGCACGTGGGCCCCACGCTCATCCTCTTCCTCTTCCCTTTCTTTTTTTTTTTCACCGGTCTGCATAGGCCCGGCCGCCCACGCGACGGCGCAGAGGAGGCGGACCTCCGCGGCGGCACTCCTCCCTTCCCTCCCGGATTTGGCACGGCGGCACACGCCCCGGCGGCTCGCGCGTGCCCCGGCGGCCGCGCCTGCCCCGGTGACCATGCTCGCCCCGGTGGCTCGCGCCCGCTGGCGAGGCGGAGCTCGCGCGCGCCGGCGGCGGCGCGCTCGGGGCCGCGCGAGGCGGAGCTCGCGCCGCCGGCGAGGCGGAGCCCGCGCCCGCGCCGAGGCGGAGCTCGCGCCGCAGCGGCGAGGCGGATGGCCATGGCCGCGTCGAGCGAGCTCGCGCCCGCCGGTGAGGCGGAGCTCGCGGCCACGCCAACCTCCCCTGCTCCCACATCTGGACCACCGGTAGCGGCTTCAACCTCCCCTGCTTAGCTTGCTCCGGTGCGGGCGTAGCTCCTGCCGCAGAGAGGTGGGCGAGCGCGTCCACGCGCGGCCGGGCGCACGCGCAGCAAGCTGCCGCCGTCCGTCGAGTCCGCCACTGACCTCTCTTCGCGGCGAGGCACGCCGCCTTGGCCGACGCCGCCGCTCGCGATGCTCCCTCTGCTTGTGCTTCCAGCGAACGCGAGCACGGGCGCGCGGCACCCTGGCGCGGGTGCGCGCTGCCGGCCTGGCCACGGGCGCGCGGCACGGCGCCACCGCCGCTGTCTGGTCGCCGGCGTGGGGGAAGAGGACCGGGAGGAAGAACCAATTGCAAATGGGCCCCACTTTGTGCGAGAGACATAGAGAGCAGCTGGGCAATGAGAGAGGGGCATTTTAGACATTGGTACATGCGGGTCCTACAGCTCGTGCGGTCAAACGACGAAGACCAAACAGATGGTGGACGGAAGGGCACAGATGACAAAAAGAAAACGGTGTTGGAGCCACAGGTGAAATCGAACTTTCGAGGGGATTCACGGACCGAGCCATTTTTTATAAGGGCACAGGTAAAAGTCTCTAGATCTCGAGCCAGCGTGTTTTTTCCTTCCAGTTTTCACGCCTGCGTTCAGATGCAAATCTCACCGCGCTATTTTTTCGGCGTTCAGCTGCAAATCTCACGGCGCTATTTTTTTGGGCTTCTGTCTACGTGCGTTTCATCTATGCCCACGCTATATGTCCGCTAATTTTTCAGTTTCATCTACGCCCGCGCTATCTTTTCAGCTGTTGGCGCCTAACTACTTTGATTTTTCGGCATGAAAGTGGCGCCACTGATGGCTCGTTTGTGCTCCTATAAATAGGCAATGCAAGGACACGGCTGACGGCCTTCCTTTTCTCTAATCTTCGTTCTTTTGAACACCATGCCTGGTTTAGATTTGAATGAGCCTATCAACTGGGATGATATAGTGGAGTTTGAGAGACACGTACAAGATTTGGACAACGATTATGTTTGCAGCTTGGGCGCGTATGCATCGGTCGTGCACGATCGCGACCTTCCTCTTCGCCGCCTGTACTTTCAACAGTAAATTGATTGGAAACCTGAACTCAGTCAACTGGACACCTGCGCACTAATCTGAATTTACTTGTAATAAGTGGAACAATTCAACTCCACTACAAATCCACTTGTTGAACTACGAAATTTTGTCAGGAATAGACATCAGTACATCACTTCATACTCGTATTCAAATATTCAATGTTCGACTCCCCATTTCAGCAACGCGAATAAGCCATCACAGCAGACATTAAATTTTAAAATAACAACATGAATTTCAGGTCTGAATGTCCCTGCCGACCTACCAATTTGGTCACAAATGTGGACCACTGTTCTGAAACCCATCCATGGTCAGTTCGTTTGTCATGCTACTAACCATCACATATGAATATGCACACCATCCTAGGACGAAGCCAAAATTGGGGAGAAAAACACATTCACAAGATGATCGATCCAAACCAGAGACAGATGAATGCAAAGCATGAAATCAAGAAAGCAAGGCACTTCCTCTTGTTCTCATTAAATCTTAATAGGTAACAAGGAGAATTGAAGATCCCATCACCAACCACTACTAGAAACGACTTAGATCGATCAACGCAAACGATACATGAGACACACGACATGCAAAAGCAGCAAAAGGCATCCGTCAGATGAGACGAGACGGGCACGACTTCACTTCTTGGGCGACACGGCGGTGGCCTCGGCCTTCTCATCCCTCTCGGCTGAGGCCTCGGCATTCTCGGCCTTCGTCGAAAAGAGGACAGAGTGGATGTTGGGGATCACGCCGCTGTGCGCAATGGTGACGCCGGACAATAGCTTGCCGAGCTCCTCGTCGTTGCGGACAGCGAGGAGGATGTGGCGCGGCATGATGCGTCTCTTCTTGTTGTCCACCGCCGCGTTGCCCGGTAGCTCCAGGACCTCGGCGGCGAGGTACTCGAGGACGGCGGCAAGGTAGACGGGAGCGCCGGACCCCACGCGCCGCGAGTACCGCCCCTTCCTCAGGTACCTCCCGATGCGGCCCACGGGGAACTGCAGCCCCGCCTTGACGGCCTGCGACACCATCGGCTTCCTGCTCAGCTTCCGCCCCGCCGCCGCCTTCGCGCTGCCGCCACCGGCCATCTCGCGGGTGCTGGTGGAGGAGGAGCGAATGGGATTAGGGAGTGGTGATTTGGATTTTGGAGGAAGTGGGGGAATTTGTTTTGTATTTTTAGAGTGGTTTCGGTGTGGGTTTTATAGCCGCCGGAGGGAGACGATCCGCGTGACGTGGGCTGAGCGCCATTGGATTTGAGGTGAAGGGGACGTCCTGGATTTGTTTTCGAGGGAGCTATCGGCGCTTTGCCCAGTTTTGGCGGATCACCAAGCACGGCAAAGGCGCTGATATTTGAATTTGAATTTTACGCGCGTGCAGGATCTACCAAATTGGCATGCACACCGTATACACTGTCCAGCCGGCCCCTCTCCACCACTCCTCTCTCATTCTTTCACAACTCGTTTTGTTGAACGTGTCTCCACCACTCGTTGCACTTGGAGCCCGTATGGCATGCCACGCAGTATGTTTCATGTTTGAGCTCTCGTTCTGGCCGGGTTACCAGTACTCCCCAGTCCACTTTCGCAAAATACGGGGCGCGGCCCGCCTGGGTGTGGCGGAGTTAAACACGGAGCATGCAGCTAGAGGGGGCGCTGCCTGCAGGAGTGCAGGGTACCGGCGCTGCATTTGTCTCCGACTCGAGTTTGCCTGAAGCGTGCGGAGCGGCTGACAGGAAGCACGTCGTGCACGTGCTTCCTGCCGATCGACGCCGCCAGTGTTCTCTCCGGTGGCCAAATCAGAGGCGTTTCAATTCCATTTTCCAAACTTCTTAGTTCTAACTGCAATCGACAACACAACATTTCCGGCCTCGCCGTGTCCTGACGCAAGCTCACGACAGCGTCCACATGAAGAAGGCGGACCAGATGGTGACGGCGACGGAGGCGAGCGCGTACACCCACACGAAGATCACCGAGCACTCGCTCTTCCCGACCCCAAACAGCTGCATTATAGTCCCTGAAACAAAAATACAGCACCCACTTCACTTGCTACGGCCTTTTTCCTTGCACATCTTGAACAGGCATAATAACTGCGAAAATAGAATGACTTGACCAGTGTTATAGGAGTATTATACCGATGTTCATTGCGGGTGGCACGGCGTACTGCAGATGTAGGATGAACTGGTACAGGGGGTCTGGCTGGATGAGGCCCAGCCGGACTGCTCCCTTCACCAACACTGTGCCGAGCAGGGGCAGTAAAATGTATCTGACAACTATGACGCCGGCTATCACCGACGGTGGAACACTTGCCCCGCCTCGTACTCCTGGTAATAAGAGTTTCACACATCATCATCCATCATGCTTGTGCTCATCAGATTTGATTTATGTGTTTTGCTTTGTCATAATATCACAGTTAAAGAGATAACACAATATTATATGCATGCATTATAATGATATAATGTTGTTTAAGATCAATCAGAGCAAAGCAAAAGTTACCGTTGAGAAGGTTTGCTCCCATTATCAATGTGACGGACGGAATTGCTCCTCCACTGTACAGGACATTAACCCATGAAACTGATTAGATATGCAGACTAACCAGAGGCAACACGTAAGGCAACACCAAATGAACACAAGGGATTGAAAAAAAAAAGGGATAAGAAAATTAACTGATCAAGTGGACCAAGTATATGTTCACAAAGTTAAATAAAGTGTAGGAACTATACCCTATCAATTCAGATGATTCCTGCAGGACCCGAAGTGGGGCGCTGTCGCCAATTATGGCATTTGTGATCAGAGGTGTTCCTCCAATTATGAAGCCGACAATCTACAAAAGGTCCATACACTGTATCACTATTTTGGAGTCGATAGAGACAAGCCATCAAACAAATGGCCTTCTTTGGCATTGGAGTCGATAGAGACAGCCATCAAACAAATGGCCTTCTTCGGCATTTTAAGGTTGCAGAGATATCTTGCGAATATAGTTGTGACCACAGTAAGTATCATCGGGTTCCAATGAAAAATAACCATGATACGAAAATAGAGTTAATAACTCGTCAAACCAGCGTACCACTGCAATGGTTGAAGGAGCAAATAGCTTCTTCAAGTCAACTGCTTCAGAAATTGATGATAAAACCATCCGTGCTCTCTCCAACATTAAATCCTACACAATTTTAAATCTTATAGTGCCGCAAGCAAGCAAAACTGTACAACATATATATAGAGCAGCACAACTGGAAGAAAGATCTTTCATCATTGACAAACCTTATCTTTAGCTGGACGTATTCTTGTCGATATCAAAGGGAGTGTACATTCATCGGTGCAGTCATTTGCGGTGGAGCCGCTCTCTTCTGCAACAGTTTGTGTAGCACTTCCTGAATTTAACACTTTGGTCTCACTTGTTTGAGCACTGTCATCTACTTCCGTCACGTTTGATGTGACACGAACAATATTATACACAATAGACCATAGGAAAACAGCACCAATCTACAGCAAGCCACTCATGTTATCGTTAGTGACCGTGTCTTGCAACTGATTACAAGCATATAAGCAGGCTTACAAGAACGGAAACACTCAAGCAGCAATTGACTTACAGCCATTGAGAGTGAAGAATATGCTAGTCCAATATCCTGACAAACATCAGGTGCTCCAAATGGACTTCCTTTCTCTTTGCAAAGAGCTGGAATGATGATGAGAAAAATATTGCCCAAGTTGCCTGCATTTGACAACCAGATAGATGACAACAGTTTTTGAAAAGATAAGAAAACGACAATATAGGGTGTACTAAATCTGTCCTATTTCACTGTTAATGACTAGTTGATTTCTATTTCTGATCAGGGTTAAATATTAAGAGAAAGAGCCTATTGCTGATCCAGTAATATCCAGTAATAATAAAATAGCTCGTTTTGGCATTCAAGTAATGATGAAGGTTGTCTTGACATGTACAAGATACTACAAATTCTATAACTAAACTTGCATCAGCTTTGGCTATCAGGGTTTCCAGTAGTGGCTGGTCCTTACCGCATTGTATAAACTATAAAGACGGTGACATTTGTAAGATAACATTTTTTTGTGAATCTAAACTTGCATCAGCTTTGGCTATCAGGAATTCAGGATTTCCATTAGTGGCTGGTCCCTACTGCACTAAACTGTAAAGACGATGACTTTTGTAAGATAACAATTTTTTTTTTTGTGAAACAAAATTTGCATCAGCTTTGGTTATCAAGGTTTCTAGTAGAGGCTGTT
Organism: Themeda triandra; assembly: GCA_018135685.1. Classification (NCBI taxonomy): domain Eukaryota; kingdom Viridiplantae; phylum Streptophyta; class Magnoliopsida; order Poales; family Poaceae; genus Themeda; species Themeda triandra. The sequence continues at coordinate 134,999 of JAENPR010000201.1, read as the reverse complement.
CCTTGCCGCACAAAACTATAAAGACAGTGACTTTTGTAAGGTAACAAAATTATTTTGGTTTTGCTCCCTCCGTTCCAAATTATAAGACATTTTAAATTTTCTAAATGCATTGTTATATATAAGTTATATCTAAGTGCTCGGCAAAATCTATATATCTAAAAAAGCTAAAAAATTCTTAAAAATTGGAATGGAGGGAGTACTAGCCAGAGTTCAGAAGCTTGTATTTAATAGCAAAACATAAGTTGCCCCTTTCCACTTGTATCTTGCTTCATGCTTGAGTATCTACTAGTATCATACTATCATTAGCTTCAAGATGAATGTCTATAAGTTTTTCAAAGTAAGTTCTGCTCTGCATAGCCAATCTGAACTAGAGCCATTCTCTTCAAAATGAACTAGAGCCATGGGAATAATTGCCCCTTCACAAAGCACCAAAAGTCTAGAGCAAATAGACATGCATAGCCTATCTGACATAGCAATAATAAGCGTTTGAAGGTTGTGCACTACGTTTATCTAAAACTGAAGTTTAATCATTATTTCCTGATAATTGCAAAAAAAGTGGGCATAAGTACACAGTTACCAGCAGAACAACAGCCCAAAATGAGGCCTCTTAGCTTGACTGGTGCTCTTGTAACTTTTACCACAATCCATCCAAAGACTAAACCAAAGGTAAAAGCAAGAAGGATATTTACGGGCATAAACCAACTGAATTAAGGGAAAAAAGTAGTCCTGTTAGTTATTTCTCATTAACAATTATAATAATACAAAAAAAGTATTTGGACGTGCTAGATAGTCAGGGTAGCATTTAGCCACTTAATTTTCATTATTGAATACTCACAGTTTAGCCAAGCTTTCCATGGTGATAGTTTTTGCCAAAAGGATTGCAACAAGGGAGGGATTGAATACATAAAATACTATCTGAAGATAAAAAAGTTATAGAAAACTTTAGAAAGTGATGTTGTGGCCCATGGCCAGAATTAATAAGATAATATTATGCCACAATACGTTGAAACTCTTTGTTGTAGATCAACTAGTAAAATTATTGCTGCTTTCGTGCAGCAATCTTACATTACTTACATTGTTTAAATGTTTTCTTGCTTCTTTGCTTAGTATGCCAGCAAAATCAGTTGCTAAAAACGACCCAACACCGGTTACCAGAAGCATATTAAAGACTGGGACACATGCCGTGACGAAGAGTTCTAGGAGACCCATATTCTACTTTGAGGCTTCAAAATTTTGCAATGCTTCTTATCCTGAAATGAATCATAAAGTTTGTGTGAAATACTTTATGCATAATTGTAATAAGCAGAAGTACTAATAACAAACATGATCGAACCAAGTGCGCCCTATGTCAAACAAGTGCTAGTACGAAGCGTGGGATGGAGAGAGGCAGTACGAAGAGTAGGAAGAAGGGAGAGGCCTTTAGTGCACGTTTCATTGCTGACGGTAGTTGCCGTGTTAATAAAGCTTGGGCTGGGTAAATTTTGGCGCAAAAATACGCTACCCAGGACAGGATCAGTCGGAGAGTGATCACAAAAATAAACTACGCTGCCTACTTCTGAGCTAGGCCAGCCAAAAAGTTCGGATACCATCCAAATACTAATTCCAAACGGGTAGGTTTGCATGCTGCCAACGCCTAATATTTGCGTGTATCTGAGAGGCTCACGAGAAGCGCAAATATTAAAACTACAAAGCTGTCATTTCGTAAAGATAAAACCATAAAGCTGTCTCAAAAAATAAAAAATAAAACTTAAATCACCCATCCAGATCGAGCCGTGGCCCGTGGGTCTTCAGTACTGACTTTGCTACCAACTTGTGTTTAACAGCACACTGGCCAGAGCCCAGAGACAGAGAGAGAGAGAGAGAGAGGCGCCTGCATTGAATCTCGCACAAGCTGTAGAAATTTTTAGAAAGAACAAACTGTAGAAATTCCCTATGATTGAACGAAACTGAACGAGAAGTGCTACCGAGAATTCAAGAACACAGCTGGGATCCTCTGGACCAGCTGAACATAGGTGGTTGGAAGCCTTTGGACTAGCTGATACTGATACTGATAGAGGAGGGAAACAAGAGCACTCAAGAACAGCATCAGAGTTCGATCGATCCAGGACGTACCTCAGCAGCCGCGCCGAGCTAGACGACGATCTCCAACTCCAATGGGGAGAAGTGAAGGGCGAAGGGCAGCGCTCCCTCCCTCTCCGGCTCTCCCACTCCCACTCTTCTGGATCGGAATAACCACGAATCCACGAGACTGTGATGGAGATATATAAAGCTGGTGGCGGCCGCGGCGGTGGGCCAAAAGGCGATTGCCTGAGGCGGGCGGGCTAGGCTGGCTCTGGTTCCGTGGCCGCCTTCGCCTGCGGTGTCGACCGTCGCTTACCTGCGTCAGCGTCACTGCGTGCTCTTGAACCTCTGAATTTTCTTGCTCCTGTCGTGCGGCCAGGCGGCTTTGTTTGCGGAATTGCGGTGGGTCAATTTATGGAGACTTGCCGCGGAACGTAGTAGGGGCGTGCGCCATCGGACCATCGTTCCTGTATCACAAAAAGAAAAAAAAAATTGTTATTTTAGTCGCAACATATTTTTTTTGAGGAACAGTCGCAACATAATTAGTTTCATTAAATTATTCACTAAATATACTTAGATAGTTCATTTTTTATACTTACAGTGTTAACATATTTTTCCTATAAACTTAACAAAAATTGAAAAGTTTGACTTGAAGAAATAAAGGCAAGTGAACTTCAATTCAGAACAGATGAAGTAAACAAAATGCAATAATGTATTTGATGTTTTTAGCAAGAGGATACAATTTTCAATTCTATCTGTTTGAGTGCACATAACTCAAGTAGAGTTTAAGTCACGTAAAAGAAACTCAAGTAGAGTTTGAAATAAAGACTCCCTTTTTCTAAAGATATTGGGTCTAATATATGGGATGCATAATGTATTACATTGAGTCTCTCATGGGGTTTATAGAATACAGAACTTAGAGCATCTCCCAATAGCTCCCAAAAACAACTTGGTATTCTATATTTTTTTTGCCAAAATCACAAAATCTCTTCTCCAACAGCTCCCAATACCAACTTGGTAAAATACCAACTTGGAAAAAAACACCCTCCGCGCGCGTAAACATCCGCGCGCGGAGGGTGCGCGCATCGCCCCGCGGAGGCCGCGCCGTGCCCGCCGAGCAGCCCCGCAGCCCCGCAGCCAAGATCCGCGGCCGCCCCAACTCCACGGCCGGCACCACCTTCTTCGGCCTCCCGGCCAAGATCCGCCCGGCCTTCTCCCCGGCGCCGCCGTCGCGGGGCGGATCTTGCACGACAAGCGCGCGGGCGGCGCGGCGGCGGCGAGCGGGGGCGGCGACGGCGAGGTGGAGCCGCGGTCGCCCAACGTGTCGTGCATTGGCAAGGTCCTGTCCGACCGGGAGCGGCACGGCCACGGCCACGGGTGGCGCCGGCGTGGGCACCGCCGCGGGTGGTGGCACGGCGTGGCGGCCATGTTCCGGTGCGACGGCTGCGCCTGCGTACCCGGCGGCGGCGCGTCCAGGAAGATGGCGTTGGAGGACGATGACGGAGAGCAGCAGCCCGCGCGCCTCCCCGCACATCCGCCCGCCGTCCTGCAGCACCGCCGCGCCCGCCCGCAGCACCGCCGCACCGACGCCAAGCACCGCCGAGGACCTAGGATATGATAGATTTTCTTTGACGGACTTTTCTAAAAAGTATCGACACAAAGAATTTTAGATACACCCTTAGTTGATTTTGGAAACGTTCAGGGGCTAATATGAGAAGTGGTCATCACGGGATTTATCAAGTGAGAATACAAAGTTGTTGGAGATGCATCCTTTTTTCACTTGCAAAACAAAATAGCAAGTTGCTATAACACTAGATTTACCAAGTGAGTTTTGGGAGCTCTTGGAGATGCTTCTTAGGATCCCCAAATATAAATATGGTAGTATCCAATTATATCATAATCTGAAACAATCTCTCTATTATCGGCTTGGGATAGTAGTAGTAAAGGAGGTGAACCAAAACAAACAATTTTTTGTTTATACGATCACACACATGGATCATTCCAATCTCCTGGAAGATTTTTTTTCTGCTTGTTTTCATCCACTTTTTGTACAAATCAAAAGCTGTCATGGCACATGTGACAAAAAAAAGATTAAACGACAATACCACACATATACGCCACATAACAGCTTCCAGAAGATTTTTATACTTGTTATCTTCCGTTTCAAAAAAAGTATCTAGCAAGATATATATTTTTTTTAAAAAAACAGCACATATACAGCATCTTCTAAACTACGATTTGTGCAACATTCTCGGGCCTCCCATTGGGCCACGTCACCTGTTTTTCTCTTAGCCGTCAGATCTCAAACCAACGATCATCCACCAGTTGGGCCTGTACAGAGTCCGGTTCAAAAGGCTTCGTCAAGTCTCTGGTAACTTCCACCAGCCTTCGCTGCCCGATTCACGCTCCTCCCTCTTCCTCTAGGCGGCCGGCGCGGGCGGGGTACCGTGGGTCCCTGGCACCGCCGTTGCCGCGGTTTGGGATAGTAGTAGTAAAGGAGGTGAGCCAAAACAAACAATTTTTTATTTATACGATCACACACATGGATCATTCCAATCTCCTGGAAGATTTTTTTTCTGCTTGTTTTCATCCACTTTTTCTACAAATCAAAAGTTGCCATGGCACATGTGACAAAAAGAAAAAGATTAAACGGCAATCTATACCTATTAATAAAACAGTAAAATTTCTGGAGTTTCTGCCTTCCACTTTTTTCTGCCTACTTCCATTACCGAGTTTGGCTTTTTTTCTTCCTTCGCTTACGGTTCGGCTAGAGACCGGACTATGTATGGTAGCTAGGAAAAGATGAGAAAAACAAATTAGAAAATAATAAAGGGTTCCAAGTATAAAAGTGTAAGAAAGAAAAAAAGGTGGAATGATCTAAATTGAATTTGAGGAACTTAAGAATTCCTGTATATATCATTCAAACTAAAGAGCATTCAAGCTGTGCGACGGTGCTTTTAGTAATTCTTGCACAACATGACAACAAAATTCATATTCCATGAAAAATAATTCTTTCTCGAATATTAACTTTGTGCCATATTTACTTTTTGTAATATATTAGAGTTGAGTGATGTATTTGTGAAAAATCATGGTCCCACTAAAAAGTTAATTTGTTGCATCTTTTCTAGCAGCACACAGGTATTTCATGTCATATCTAAAACACAACAATGTAGTGAAAAATAATGCATTATTTGGAAGACTATTTCTTATACTCCACTCGGCCACAAATGAAATCAACTTTTGCAATTTTATCTTAAGTCAAACTATTTTAGTTGTGGCCATATTTCTAAAAAAAGAGTACAAATATTATGACACCAAATTAACATTATTAGTGTGACATGTAGTTGCGGAAGGGAGAGAAACAGGTACACTAAATTTAAGCTTTAGTAATCAACAGAAGAAGTTGAGGTTGAATCAAATCTATTGGTTGGAGATAATTGTTTTTTTCTCCCGTTGCAATGCACGGGCATCTTTCTTAAGTACCACACATATACGTCACATAATAGCTTCTAGAAGATTTGTATACTTGTTATCTTCCATTTTAAAAAAAAAAAGTATCTAGAAAGATATTTTTTTTAAAAAAAACAGCACATATACAGCATACAATGCGAACAGCTTACAACAACAATAACAACAAAAATCTGATAAAAAAGAACAGCACATATCTAACCGATAGGAACAGCTTACAACAGAAAATCAAAATCTAAAAAAAAAAGACAGCACATGCGACGGACAGAGCACGGGTCGGCCGACGGAACAAGGACGGTGGCGCCGTGGCGGACAGGGCCACCGCCGGCAGGGCGACCTCCCCCGTGTGCTCGCCTCGCGCATGCGACGACGGAGCAGGGCAGCGCCGGACGCACGGACTGAGCAGGGCGGAGGCGGACACCGTGGATGGGGGCACCTTCGGCGGCAAACGCTAGCAGAGGGCGCGGTGGTGTTGTGCCGGCGAATGCAGAGGGGCGGCGGCGACGTTACTGCTAGACGACGACCGCTCTTTCTCGGGACGGGCGTCACGGCGTATTCATTTGGGCCTTTGTGCATCTGGTCCTCAGCTTCGCTCAGCCTTTGGGCCTTTTCGGCTTGGCGCCCAGAGAACTCGGCCCTCCCCAATTGAGCACCTGGGCCCTGGCTGTCTCACTCCAACTTTCTCTCTCCGTGTTACAGAAGAATGTCGTGGGCTGGAATTACTAAAATGCAAGTCCAGTCCATTGCATGCTGGGCCTAACACGGGCTTCACGAGCCTCTCTGTGGAAGGTTCTAGTAACCACCAGTGTCACCAACCAGGACCGTCCGATTGGAAACTAGCGGCCGGATGAAGCGTCATTAACAGCCCTTATATTATGCGCTTCTAGACGCCATTGGAAGCATCCAGCAAATCCCAGCGGGTCCGTACTCATCTGTGTTTCCCCTCCGGCTCCGGGCTCCGGCGACGGCGGCGCTGCTCTCCGGTATAACTGGTAAACCTCCTCTCCCCTATCTATGGCGCGCGGCATATTTGAGATGTCTGGATGTACCTGCGTATGGGGCGACATATACCGCGTCCTTTTGTTTCCCCATGGATTGATACTTTCTCTGCCGATTCTTATCAGGTCGGAAGATGTTCGGATCTTCCGCTACAAATCGACGCATACAGGATACAGAAGATTAGTTTTTTACGTTATAATAAGTTTTTTTTTTTACTCGGATTCGGTGTAGTCATGTAAATCAATTAATTAATTTCGCCTGGATTTAAGCTGCTGCTATTTTGAAGGTTTTCTTCTCCGGGAAAATTTCAGATCCGGAACCGACTGGAAATCGAAGTAGCTATTGATGCTGTTATCTAGCGAGTTCTTGGGCTCATAAATTTGTTCGTTAATCCTAGCTGTTGCATATTGTGTGCTTGACCACAGAAATCTCCGGCGACGAATCGAATCGAACCGAACCGAGCAGGTAGAGGAGGAGGAACCGAGCATCCATGGCGGAGCATCTCGCATCCATCTTTGGCACGGAGAAGGACCGCGTGAACTGCCCCTTCTACTTCAAGATCGGCGCGTGCCGCCACGGCGACCGGTGCTCGCGCCTGCACAACAAGCCGTCCATCTCGCCGACGCTCCTCCTCTGCAACATGTACCAGCGGCCCGACATGATCACCCCGGGCGTGGACGCGCAGGGGAACCCGATCTCCCCGGCGCGGATCCAGGAGGACTTCGAGGACTTCTACGAGGACATCTTCTTGGAGCTGAGCAAGCACGGCGAGGTCGAGAGCCTCCACGTGTGCGACAACCTGGCCGACCACATGATCGGCAACGTGTACGTGCAGTTCCGCGAGGAGGAGCAGGCGGCGCGCGCGCTGCAGGCGCTGCAGGGCCGATACTACTCGGGCCGCCCCATCATCGCCGAGTTCTCGCCGGTGACGGACTTCCGGGAGGCCACGTGCCGCCAGTTCGAGGAGCACAGCTGCAACCGCGGCGGATACTGCAACTTCATGCACGTCAAGCAGGTCGGACGGGACCTGCGCCGGAAGCTGTTCGGACACCTGCACCGCTCCCACCGCAGCCACAGCCGGGGCGGCAGCCGCAGCCCGAGCCCGTACCGCCATCGCCGCGGTAGCTCGTCCAGGTCCAGGGACCGGGACGATGACCATGACTACTACTACCACTACCGTAGTGGTAGTGGCAGTCGCCGGAGCAGCGAGAGACACCGCAGCCACGACAGTGATGGGAGCCGCCGTCGGCGCGGGCGGTCCAGGAGCCGGAGCAGGAGCCCGTTCAGGGAAGGCAGCGAGGAGCGGAGGGCGAAGATTGAGCAGTGGAACCGCGAGCGCGAGGCAGCGCAGGTGTGACTGTGAGCAGGTTTCCCTTCGTGATTCTGCCGGCTTCAGCCTGCAGGTTGCTGCAGCGTTGTTGGCATTGCTAGTTTGCCTGGTTGCTGAAGCTGTCATCATGTATCTTAGTCATGTATTAGTCATGTATTACTCAGGGATTCAGGATCAGGTTGTAAATTGAACCTGAAAATTGGATTGTGACCTCCTTGCTGTGACTGGTTGTCATTTAACTTTGATTTGGATTTGCTGATGAAATCTAGTTGTTGTCTGGCTAACTTGCTCTTATGGAGTTATGGTCAGGTCAGGAGTCAGGTGGTACTCAATGGTTGCAGTCAGGTGGTACTCTGTCAAGGGCGTCAAACCCTAGGGTAGCTGGCCCTCGGCTACGTAGCTCGTAGCCTCGGTCCGTCGTCTTCTCCGGCGAGGTTTGCCCCTCCGCCGTAGGCTTAGGATTTTAGGGGGAGAAAGAGAGATTGGTTTTAATCATATATTGCTTGATTTCCATTGTGCCCCATGGGCTGAATATAAAGGGTACATAGGACTGTCACCTCTTGTCTTAAACAATATGGTACTAATCCTATAGACAAATAACTAAGAGAGACACTAATTAACACTAATGGGCTTAAGGCCCAACTAGGACACTAGCCACCCTCCTCGGTGGCGAGGGGCCGACACGCGCGCCTCGGCGCGGCGCACGTCACGTGCCCGACGGCGCCTGTAGGTTAGGCCCCACAGACATCTCTCCCTCGACGACCGGCTCGTCCTCGAGCCGGAATGTCGGGTAGCGCTCCTTGAACGCGTCGAGGTCTTCCCAAGTAGCCGAAGCTGCGGACTCCCTTTCCCGGTGGACGAGAACCCGCCGAATGCCGCGGGCCGGCCCGGAACGGGAGACGCGCTCCGGCTCGGGGTCGATGGCGCCGTGGTGTACGTGCGGCGAGGGCGGGTGGCGCGGCCGCGCCCCCACGAACTTCTTCGGGAGCCCCACATGGAACACGTCGTGGAGCTTGGCACGGGGCGGAGCGCGAGGCGCGTGCGGCGACGGGGTTGATGACCTCCTCGACGCGGTATGGCCCGAAGAACTTCGGCAGAGCTTCCCTTTGTTACCTGTGGAAGAGAAGCGGGCGCGCGGTGGCGGCGGGCGGAGAAGCACCCAATCGCCCACGACATACGAGACCGCGCGATGGCCCTTGTCATAATACTTCTTGTGCGGCGCCCGAGCTTGTAGGAGGCGGTAGTGAACATCCGCCGGAACTCCTCGCGCTCGGCCATGGTGCGCGCCACAGCAGCCACGCGCGTCTCGCCGGTTCGTACGACCGGATCGTGGGCGGATCGCGGCCATAGACCACGCGGAACGGGGTGTCGCGCGCAGGACGTCACGGGTAGGCGGTGTTGTAGACGTATTCCGCCCACGGAGCCACCGAACCCACCGCCGAGGACGGTCGCCGGTGAAGCATCGAAGATACATGACGATGACGCGGTTGGCGGACTCCGTCTCGCCGTCGGATTGGGGGTGAAAGGCCGTCGTCATGTGTAGCTTGGTCCCGGTGAGGCGCATGAGCTCCTTCCGGAACGCCGAGGTGAACACTTGGGTCGCGATCGGACACCATGGATTGTGGAACGCCATGGAGTCGAACGATGTCGGCGAAGAATGCCCGGGCCACGGACTGCGGTGTAGGGGTGAGCAAGTGGAATAAAGTGACAATACTTGCCGAAACGATCCACCACCGTGAGGATTACTGATTTGCCACCCACGCGCGGCAAGGCTTCCACGTCTAGGCCGATGTCGGCCCACACCGTTGTCGGGACCGGTAGGGGAAGGAGCAGCCCGCCGGATGGAGATGCTCGGACTTGTGCCTCGGCACGTGTCGCGAGCGCGAACGAAGTCTTGGACGACGCGGCGCATGTCGGCGAAGTGGAAGTCGCGGGCGCAACGGTGCGCGTCTGGCCGCGCGCCGCCCTTCGTGGCCGCTCGTCATGTACGGCGGCGAGAATCTCTTGGAGAAGCGGGGACGACGGTGGAATGTAGAGCCTGGAGTCGAACGTCACCATGGCGTCGCGGAGTCCCCACGGCGCGCCCGCGTACCGCGGCAATGGCGTCGCGGATGGCGACGAGAGCCGGGTCGGAGGCCCGTGCGTCTCGGAGTCGGCCGATGAAGTCGAAACGGGGTGCGGACGGGGCCCGGCCACCGCTCCCACGTCCGTGTCGCGGCGTGACAGGGCATCGGCCACCTTGTTGGCGGCGCCGGCTTGTACTCCACCGAGAAGTCGAAGCCGAGTAGCTTGCCCACCCAATGGTGCCGAGGATGGTGGCCAAGCGCTGATCGAGCAGGTACTTGAGGCTGTAGTGATCAGTGCGCACCACGAAGCGGCGGCCCCACAAGTACGGGCGCCAATGCCGTATAGTGTTGACATTTCTAACGCCACTCAGTGTTAGGTTGTCATCCCCAACATGGCGCCAAAAATGCTGGTACTAAATAATGCAACCGCTACTAGAAATAAATATGGGATCCGCAAGCGCACGGATAATACCGATGTAGCATTTTAACCAGGAGTAATCCGGTATCGTTATTTATATTTTTACCACCGGGAAGGGAATGCCTTTGGATAATGAGTGATGAGCAATGCACATGCTTTGTAATGGAGAGCTTAACCTTGTCTCGTATCGATCATCTCATACAGGGGTAAGTGTCACATAAAATATAGGAATGAATGATAAATGACATAAGATAAATGAGAGCATTTAGCCACATAAAATAATAGTAATAAGCCATCTCAACTTAGCACTCTAAGCTTATAACACTAGCATGGACTAGGACGATCTAGGGTATAATCCTATGTTATTCTAACTATAAGGTCAAAGCATACAATGATTAGTGCAAGAACATCTAGCAATCATGGCGGGAAAAGGTTACATCTATGCATAGTGATATTACCGTAGAAGACAAGAGACATAGCAATGACTTCAATGTAATAGGTTGTTCTACTAAGACCTACCAACGGGGATGGAATACAAAGGACTCAACGGAACTGTCACTTCCGCGATCTACCACACGACCCGGCCAATAGGGTGTAATCGCAGATAAATACAATCTAGGCACCACGCCTACACAATATTTACCACTCACCCATCGATCTAATGAGCAAGTGCTATACGATCCTATGCATAAACACAATTCTAGTCCAACTATGCTAAACATATAATCAAAGTAAACTAAGAACAATATAATTGAGAAAGTAATCAAATAGAGCAAAGTCAAGTCGATATAATAGAATAGAATAAAGTACTACTCATAGTATCACGAACAATGATGAATATTACAAGAATGTAGAGGGGAATTACCAAGAACTCCGACAGATCCGGACTCCAAGCTAGGCTTGATTCCCTCTAGATCTATTCCTATGTAGCTATGCTACTAAACTATGGAGCTCTAATTGAGATGGTGGCTCGGGCTTCTACGAATTCGATGAGAGAATGAACTCTTGAATGAACTAGGAATGAATTAGGGTTTCACCCGAGGGGCCGGGGCTCGAATATATAGCCCCCTAGGATTAACCACAGCCCTCGGATCAAACCGACCTAAATGGACGATAATTATTCATCCTCAAAGGCGGTGGAGGCGGGATCCACGAGACTCCACCTCGATTGGTGGAGGTGGGGAGTCGGCCGACTCCCCCGGGTCGGCCGACCGGCCACCCCGCGCAGTGGGCCCCGGCTTCCGGGTTTGCCTTCTGGAGTCTTCTAGATTATACAATTTTACCCGTTCGGTCTTTATCTCTATGTAATCATGACATGTGGGCCTCCTTTGGTTCTCTTTCCGATAACCCCCGCGAGAAATAGACAATCACCAAAACTCGTGGAATTCCGTCGCTGTAACCCCTATATCTAACAGTGAACTCATATTAGTCCTTTCTCTTGCTGCGTTGACGGTATAAAATTGATACTTAACGACCGTCAACAAACTCCCCAAGCTTACCTTTTGCTCGTCCACGAGCAAAGATAGACTCGATGGATCGGGAGTTGCTACAATACTTTCACTCCTCACAAGTACACATGCGTTCAAACAAGAACTCTCCTCCGGATTAGAGTGAACTATCCCGACTCAAAACTCACTCATATTACCTTTCACCATGGGGCTTGTAACCGTCACTTGGGTCTTGAGTAGTTGAAAGATAGAACGGTCAAGTCAAGCGCCATGTTTCTCGCTCTTTGATCAACTATTATCCCGGAGTTTTTGCAAGGTTTTGAAATAAAACTCGAGTTCCTTGTATGAACCTTTCAAGTCTCTCATTTGTGGTATTTCTCGGATCCTCTCTAAGGCATGAGTAGTGTATGCCTTCTCTCTTCTCTCGAATATGTGATATTTATGGAACTAAGGCATAGTGGAAAGTGCCTTCTCTCTCTCACCCTACTTTCTAATAGGCTTATGTGGAGCTCATAGGTGGGGAGACACTCAAACTCACTTGCATATATTGCATAGTTAAGACATGGATCCAATAGGAACTAAAATAATAATAAAGTCATATGTGCATGTGAATGAGGAAATGGAATGGATGAGATGATGATAGGATGATGGTGATAAGGAAATGATTACGAGGGGTACTCAACTGGTGAACATCTACTTCTACACTCGCTCCTTTGGGGATAACATGACTCCCTTTATTCGGAAACCTTGAAACTTTCTTGAATGGAAGGACTTGGCTACTCTTTCTTTTTCTTTCTTTTTTTTTTTTTTTTTTAGAGCAACCAATCCTCTGAAAGCGAAACTTTAGCACAGGGAGTGTATAACTTGAAATGATAATGACTAGAGCTTTTATGTAGGCAAATAGAACGGCGATGATTATGTCTAGATGTTCACTCCTAGAATAGGAGTAGAACCTTTTCTCGGATGATGTGAAATGAATGGCGTATGTATATGTGGATGGATGAATGGATGGATGCGTACTCCCGGTGTAGGAGCGGATAAGTGCGTGTCTCTAAGGTAGAGATAGCACAATATGTGGGGAATGCGTACTCCCGTGATAGGAGCAGCATAAGTGCGTATCTCCGTAGGAGTAGAGATAGCACAATATGTGGTGGATATGGATCTATATGTGGGTGGTACTTCGAGGAAACGTAGCACGTAATGAATGTAGTATTTATAAAATGGGTGCATGCTTCGAGGACGTAAGTAGCATAGATCAATGGATGGAGAGCACATAGTATTGACTTTAACTAGCGTGACTAATTCCTTATGGGTCCACAAAGATAACCACACTCAATGCCTATAAAGTCTACACTCAAATCTACAATATGATCTATTTAAACAAGATGGGTTTTCCTAATCTAGTAAGCATGAATGTATGGTCAGTGGTAGGAATTTAAACTCTCATCATAAAGGAACTCATCATGCAGGAATTTAATATATTTTTTTTTTTTTTTAAGATAAACTCTCCGAACTCTAGTATCTCTAGGAACAAGATGGACAAGCAGCTCAAAACCTTCCCATATCATACCCGTCAACCACCTAGACTTAGATCAAGTGTTCGCTACCCACAAGTTTCGGGTTCAAAGCAAATCTCAAATCTAAACAAGTGTCCAAAACTCGGGAGAGTGCAAGGTTGAAAACTAGGTACTTGAAAGGAATTACTACAGAGCAACTATTCATCATCTCCATGTAGAGTTTATTCTAGGGATCACTTTTAAAGACAGTTGCAAGAGCTCTCCAAAAATAGAAAAGATAAATAAGGAAATCTTTTTGGGTTTCTATGGTTATGCATCTTTTTTAGTTGTTTTAATCAAAGCACACTCTAATAAAGCATAACTAGATAAGTTGGAAACACTTAGCTTGGTACACGGGGATGCTTTCCCCCAAGCCGGATGTTGACATAGTCTCGCATGATGTTGCGACAGTGCACCGAAGACGTTCTAGTCCTCCAGAGTGTCGTAGATAGTTGCCGTTGGAGACAAAGATTCAATTTTCATGCGGCAAAGACTCCGACGGGGACTGGATGTCCTTCGCTTGTTAGCTCTTCTTGATCCTTGATGTTCTGTGAAGCTCAAATAGACAACAAAGCTTGTGGAACCGATTAAGCGTTAGTGATAAAACCTCTAGGCCTTGGTTGTCTAGAACTTTCTTAACTTAGACTTGTTCTAACAGATCACAAGAATTATTTTTATCTTTTTATTATTTAAGGAATGCGAGAGGGGAAATAAATATGCCGAGAAATTATTTTTGTGCCACCACAAGAATGACTATCCACATGGGGCTTGACGATTTTCTGATGCAAATGCACAACATCTTTATTTTCTTTCCAAATGCGGAGATAGTAAAGATGCAACTAAGGTGCAAGTAGGAAAATAAGGATGCTAAGGCAAAAATGCAATGCTTTGGAAAAGTGATGCTTGATAAATACCAAGTTACCTCTTGGCGCGGCGTTCGGTGGTTTTAAGTCCTCCGAACAGACTTGTCATGTTCGCTCATTTTTCAAGGGGCGCATTGGCCGCGCCTCGATGACGTCGCCTCTTGTGTAGGAATTGATTCGATTTTGCTTTTACCTTCCACACCTTCTTTGTTGGAGAGGGTGACCTTGAGGAGGAAGCTTCTTGGACCACTTGTTTCTCTTCTCGTTGGTAGCACCTCTTCGGGTTCTTCTATAATGTTCTTGTCTTCGTGGTACCGGTCTTCATATCTTGACACTTCTCCTCATAGTTAGCCCATCCATCTCGTAGTGATGTTCTTCTTGTTCGCGACGGGTACGCTTTGCCTTCTCCTTGTTCTATTCTTCTTGGGCTCTTCAAAGTGATTATATAATTATTGTTGAAGTAGCGGCGTACCTTCTCGGTGGGAAAGTGGAAATGGATCTCTCCCGTCCCAATATAGATGATAGCTCGGTGGTGTTCGAAATGGTCTTCCTAGGATGATTGGAGGATCGTAGTCATCTCCCATGTCAATGACTAGGAAGTCTCGTAGGGACATAATGGTCATCTATCGGATGAGGACATCCTTCACTTCTCCTTCGACGAAGCGGAATGTCCGGTCTCGCCATCCGGTTGTGCATAGGTAGGCTCCAAAGGCATAGTGCCATATAGATACTCATAAGTTACCTTGGCCATAATGTTGACGCCCGATCCAAAGTGTCACGCATGCCTTTTTATTGAAAGAGCTTCGTTGATGGAGCATTGAATGGTTGGGACACCGGGTCATCCTTCTTGATTAGACGTGGGGATCCGAGTAAGTGGTCATGCTCCCGTGGACTGCGGTGACCATCCTCACTGTCTCCGTCTTCTTGGTCTTCTTATCTTTGTTCTTGCTCTTCTTAGCCGGATTCTTCTTCTTCTCACTTTGTTACGTTGATGAGGGTGTGCTTTGAACTATGGCACTGTTCTTGAAGAAGAAGGTTTCTCGCTTGCCCTTGATGTTGAAGATGATCTTGGCGTGTTGGCATACATGATGGCTCCAGCGGTGTTCAAGAATGGTCGTCCCAAAATGACAGGGACCTTTCATCACCGCTCGTATCCACTACCACGAAGTCTCGCCGGAACATACGAGTTGCCTACTCGTACACATATGTCTTCAAGTACTCCCAAAGGAACACGAAGTGACCGATCTCGCAAGCCGTAAGCACATGGTTGTGTATGCTAAGGGGCATCTGAATAGCTTCTCATATATCACTCTTGGCATAATGTTGATGCTTGCACCGAAGTCACGTTGCCTCATTAAAGTTAATACTTCCAATGGAGATCGGAATGACCGGTCTCCCGGATCGCCCTTCTTGATTGGCGAGTTGAGTCAATCCATGACCCCTTCGATGGATCACTCCGGCTATCTTCTACATTGAATATATCAACAAGATTTGCGCTCGAGCTCTTCGGGTTGTCCCGCCGCTTTACCTTGACCAGGTTGAGGGAGCAAGGTTAACAAGCCGTTGTACCGCGACTCAAGTATCTTGTTGAAGCCGAGCCGACTCTTGATGGCATTGAAAAAGCCATCCATTCGTTGCCGAGTGTCTCTAGGACCTTGTCATTTGATGTCGCCTTCTTGGACAGGATTGTCCATCATCTTGCCTTGGTTCGCACTAGCTCTCTCAAAGGCTACTGGTTGTAATTATTGTAGGAGGAGCCGTTACCTTGATAGTTGCCCGAGTAGTTAGGCCTCTCGCTGCTGATTCCAACCTTGATTCCGCTCGAGGACGGTAGTAATTATTGTTGTTGTTGTTGTTGAGGTAGTTCACGTCCTCCTTCAGCTACGGGCGCTTAGCACCTCGTGTGCCCAGTCTCTCCACACTCTTCACATGTCATGCGAGCATCATGTATATGCATGACTTCTTTCTTCTCTCGTGGCTCTCTCATCGAGCCTCTTTATTAGTAGATCCATTTTGGCAGACAGATGTCTACCTCCTTCACCGGTGCATTCCTCCTCCTCTCTTGCGGGTCTCGAGTTCTTTCTTCACTCCAACCTTGGTTGGATGCCATCTTCTCCACAAGAGCCGTGGCTTGAGGAATAGTGAGTGATAAGAATGCACCTCCGGCAGAAAGATCCATCGTCTCACGTGTGTTGTTGCGAGCCCATGGTAGAATGTCTCGCATGAGCAGCCAATTCTCCATGCCATGATGAGGACACTCGAGGATGTAATCTTGAAAGCGCTCCCAAGCTTCGGGACAGTCTCATCATGGTGTTGCCGAAAGCTTGATATCTTCCCGCGAAGAGCATTTGTCTTGCCCATTGGGAAGAACTTCGCCAAGAAATTGGTGGAACATAATGCCCACGTAGGATTCTTCTCCTTATTGGCGTAGAACCACCGCTTCGCTCTCCCCAAGAGTGAGAATGGGAAGAGGCGAAGTAGTATAGCATCTCCGGGGACGTCCTTGATAGTGAATGTGCTACAAATCTCCGGGAAGTGTTGGAGATGAGCACTAGCATCTTCATGGGCCTTCCCACGAACTGGCTTGCTTGCACCATGTTGATTAGCGCAGGCTTGAGCTCAAAAGCTCCTTCGATGTCCGCAGCTGGTCCAAGACGAATGTTGTCCGTAGTTGAGCCGAGAACTCGCGGAGTGACTTGTTCGCCATGGCTTCAAACGCCGGTGTCAAGTCTCGTACGAAAGGTTGACTTTCTCGCTTCGACAAACTTCCAAGTTGAGTTGATGATGATGATGATTGATTGGTTTTCTTCAACTTGCTTCCGGCCTTCCCGAATAAAGCTTCGGATTGTCAATATAATTATCGGAAGAATTGTCTTTTTCATACATTACCCCGCATAAGATATAAGAATAGACGAAAAACAAGGGTAAGGCTGTATGAGTAGAGAATGGTGACAAGTGCTCAATCTCATTATGTAGTGCAATGCTGCTCATTATCCATTGGCTTTCAACCTTCCCCGAACGGCGCCAAAAATGCTTGTTGACATTTCTAACGCCACTCGGTGTTAGGTTGTCATCCCCAACATGGCGCCAAAAATGCCGGTACTAAATAATGCAACCGCTACTAGAAATAAATATGGGATCCGCAAGCGCACGATAATACCGATGTAGCATTTTAACCAGGAGTAATCCAGGTATCGTTATTTATATTTTTACCACCGGGAAGGGAATGCACTTGGATAATGAGTGATGAGCAATGCACATGCCAGAATGGAGAGCTTAACCTTGTCTCGTATCGATCATCTCATACGGGGTAAGTGTCACATAAAATATAGGAATGAATGATAAATGACATAAGATAAATGAGAGCATTTAGCCACATAAAATAATAGTAATAAGCCATCTCAACTTAGCACTCTAAGCTTATAACACTAGCATGGACTAGGACGATCTAGGGTATAATCCTATGTTATTCTAACTATAAGGTCAAAGCATACAATGATTAGTGCAAGAACATCTAGCAATCATGGCGGGAAAAGGTTACATCTATGCATAGTGATATTACCGAGAAGACAAGAGACATAGCAATGACTTCAATGTAATAGGTTGTTCTACTAAGACCTACCAACGGGGATGGAATACAAAGGACTCAACGGAACCGTCACTTCCGCGATCTACCACACGACCCGGCCAATAGGGTGTAATCGCGAGATAAATACAATCTAGGCACCACGCCTACACAATATTTACCACTCACCCATCGATCTAATGAGCAAGTGCTATACGATCCTATGCATAAACACAATTCTAGTCCAACTATGCTAAACATATAATCAAAGTAAACTAAGAACAATATAATTGAGAAAGTAATCAAATAGAGCAAAGTCAAGTCGATATAATAGAATAGAATAAAGTACTACTCATAGTATCACGAACAATGATGAATATTACAAGAATGTAGAGGGGAATTACCAAGAACTCCGACGATCCGGACTCCAAGCTAGGCTTGATTCCCTCTAGATCTATTCCTATGTAGCTATGCTACTAAACTATGGAGCTCTAATTGAGATGGTGGCTCGCTTCTCTCGAATTCTGATGAGAGAATGAACTCTTGAATGAACTAGGAATGAATTAGGGTTTCACCCAGGGCCGGGGCTCAATATATAGCCCCCTAGGATTAACCACAGCCCTCGGATCAAACCGACCTAAATGGACGATAATTATTCATCCTCAAAGGCGGTGGAGGCGGATCCACGAGACTCCACCCGATTGGTGGAGGTGGGGGAGTCGGCCGACTCCCCCGGGCGGCCGACCGGCCACCCCGCCGAGTGGGCCCCGCTTCCAGGGTTTGCCTTCTCGGAGTCTTCTAGATTATACAATTTTACCCGTTCGGTCTTTATCTCTATGTAATCATGACATGTGGGCCTCCTTTGGTTCTCTTTCCGATAACCCCCGCAAATAGACAATCACCAAAACTCGTGGAATTCAGTCGCGTGTAACCCCTATATCTAACAGGTGAACTCATATTAGTCCTTTCTCTTGCTGCGTTGACGGTATAAAATTGATACTTAACGACCGTCAACATATAGCCAGAACGAGGCCGATCAATTCCCGCTCATAGGCGGCGAGAGCTCGGTGGCGCGGAGCGACGGGCCTGCTGAAGAAGGCCAGCGGGTGTTTGTCCTGGAGGAGGACCGCGCCGAACCCGTATGTAGAGGCGTCGCACTCGACGATGAACTGTTGAGGCGCCGTTGTAATGGCGAGCTTGAGGGCGTGGAACGCCGCGTCGGCCTCGGCCGACCAGTGGAACCCCTCCTTCTTGGTGAGGGCGGTGAGGGGCGCGGCGATGGTGCCGTAGTCGTTGACGAACTTGCGGTAATAACCCGCCAGGCCGAGGAAGCCCCCGGACCGCCCGAGCCGAAGCGGCCGCGGCCACTCCCGGACCGCTTGGACCTTCGCGGGTCCATGGCGACGCCGTCCTCGGCGATGGTGTGGCCGAGGTAGGAGATGGAGCGTGCGCCGAACGCACACTTGGAGCGCTTGACGAAGAGCCGATGCGGCGAAGGAGAAGCAAGACCGCCCGCACATGGCGCAGGTGGTCGGCCCAGGATGCACTGTAGATTAGAATGTCATCAAAAAACACGAGGACAAACCGACGAAGGTAGGCGCGCAGGATGTCGTTCATCAGGGCTTGGAAGGTTGCCGGGGCGTTGCACAGCCCAAACGGCATGACCAGGAACTCGTAGAGCCCGTCGTGCGTGCGGAACGCCGTCTTGGCGATGTCCTCAGGCCGCATCCGGACCTGGTGATAGCCCGAGCGCAAGTCCAGCTTGGTGAAGAATTTGGCGCCGTGGAGCTCGTCCAGCAGCTCATCCACGACGGGGATCGGATAAGCGTCCTTGATGGTGATGGCGTTGAGGGCCCGGTAATCGACGCAGAAACGCCACGAGCCGTCGGCCTTCTTGACCAACAGGACTGGGGACGAGAAGGCCGACGTGCTGCGTCGGATGAGACCCTGCTCCGGCATGGCGGTACATTGTCGCTCCAATTCGTCCTTGTGCGCGACGGGGTACCGGTAGGGGCGAACCGCCACTGGCGGAGCGTCGGGCAGCAGGTGGATGGCGTGCTCACGCCCGCGCCGCGGAGGCAGCCCCCTAGGCTCGGCGAAGATGTCGGTGAAGGAGCCCGAGACCGCCGAGGAGCCGTGGACCGTCCTCCTCCCCGTGGCCATTGGCGGCGGACCCCGAGAGGTGGACGGCACGAGGGAGCCGGTAGTAGCGTGAGTGTGGGGCGCGGCGCTGCGGAGATGTTGGGCCCGGACACCGTGCGCCGTCGTGCTTTGGGAAGGACACCTTGCCGGTGGTCACGTTCCAGGCAATGTCGCTCCCGAGGCGAGCCATCCACTGAGTGCCGAGGACGATGTCGTATCCAGCGAGGGGCATGACGTATAGGTCGACGTCGAACGTCATGCCCTCGATGGAGATGGCCGCCTTGTGAAGGACGCCCGGGCAAGTGACCTTTTCGCCGTTGGCGACCGTAGCCGTGAGCCGCGGGCGGGGCTGAACGGGAAGCCCAGTGCGGCGCGCCGCCGTCTCGCCGATGAAGTTGTGGGTGGAACCGGTGTCCACCAAAGCCACTAGGGTGGCTGCGCCCACGGTCACCCGCAATAGGATGGGGTTGCCCACAGCCACTCCTGCCACGGCGTGTAGGGAGAACACCGGCGACTCCTGCGCGTCGGTGTCCTCGACGTCGTCCTCCTCATCGACGTCCACGCCCCCACAAAAACAGCGTTTGCATACCTTGTTGTGGCCACGGCCGTACGGTTCGTCGCGGCTTGAAGCACAACCCGAGGCGGCGACGTTCATCTTGCTCGGACTTGTTGAGGCGCCCGATCGGGCGACCGGACGTCTCGGTGCCCGCGGGGCAGCCGGCGTCGGCTTGGCCGGGCGGCGCCGGCTTGGACCCCGGATATGCAAGACGCCCGGCCCGCGCCACGGTGGACGGGTTGTTGTCGTAGGGCTCCAAAGCAACTCCATGGACCGTGCGAGACTCATAGCCGCGGCTAGGGTTTGGGGGCCCTGGTTCTGCACGCGGATGCTGAGGGGCGGATTAAGGCCGCCGGTGAACAGCTGCACCCGCTGAGCCTCGTCGAGGCGACCCGCTCGTGGTAGGAGCGCCTGAAAGCGCTCTTGGTACTCCTCCACCGTGCCGGTGCGACGGCAGTTGGCGAGCTCGAACAGCGGAGCCGCGCGTAGGGGAGGGCCGAAGCGAAGATTGAGCAACTCCTTGAAACGCACCCACGTCGGCGTCTGACCCTCATCTTCCCCGGACCTCGCATGTACCGCAGTTGCGCCGCGTCCTGGAGATTGTACGAGGCCATCCATGTGCGCTCCTCGGGCATGATCCGTTGCTGGCGGAAGAACGATTCGCACTGGTTTAAGAAGGCCAGCGGATCGGTCTTGCCGTCGTACTTTGGGAACTCGGGCCACCAGTGCTTGGGGGGCCGGTCCTGGTGGTGCTCGCCCCCAGGCGCGCGCGAGCTGCCCGCCGACGAGGATTGCGCTTGAGTCAGGGCGGAGATGGCGTTGGCGTTGGCCTCGATGGGCGATTGCATCGCGGTGACGTTCCGGGTGAGGGCCTCAATGGCGGTCTTCAGGTCATCACCCATGGCGCCGGTGTACGAACCAACGGCGAACGAAGACGAAGACGAAGCGGCGGCGGCCGAGGGGGGGCTAGGGCCGGCGGGTGGTGGTGGGTCGGGTGGAGGCGCAGAAGTGGATTGGAGGATCGACTAGATCGCGATACCCGGGTTGTCAAGGGCGTCAAACCCTAGGGTAGCCGGCCCTCGGCTACGTAGCTCGTAGCCTCGGTCCGTCGTCTTCTCCGGCGAGGTTTGCCCCTCCGCCGTAGGCTTAGGATTTTAGGGGGAGAAAGAGAGATTGGTTTTAATCATATATTGCTTGATTTCCATTGTGCCCAATGGGCTGAATATAAAGACATGTGACCGTCACCTCTCGCGCCTCTTGTGCTGCTAACAATATGGTCTAATCCTATAGACAAATAACTAAGAGAGACACTAATTAACACTAATGGGCTTAAGGCCCAACTAGGACACTAGCCACCCTCCTCGGTGGCAGGGGCCGACACGCGCGCCTCGGCGCGGCACACGTCACGTGCCCGACGGCGCCTGTAGGTTAGGCCCCACATGACATACTCAATGGATGCATTGAACTATTCTCAGTCGACACTAAGAAAAAAAGTCATTTAAAAAAAAAAACAAGGAAGCTGGTACATGGTTTCAGTATATGATGCTGCATTGTTTGTTGCGGCGAAAATTAGTTCTAGGAACAGCTTTTACTGTCGAACTCTGGTTTCAGTTTGTAGGATTCAGACTCTGGCGTTTGCTCTAGCAGCTCGCTTCCTTCCAAACTTCTTTACTGAAAGGGCATTCGATGAAACTGTGTAGCACATAGGGCGCAAGTAGTCATTCCCCCATCCGTTAGCATCATTTTGTCATTCCTCCATAGCCGGTTTTGCAAGAGGAGCCAGACAGAATTTAACCCGCAGTGGTGGCGCTTGCGCTTTGGCTTTCCATATCAGCTTCGCCTGCGGTTTCGAGAGTCCAGGTAATCTCACACCATCATGTGCATCTTCTGGATCGAACATGATGCTGCAGTAGATGACGGCAATCACAAGAATGTAATATGTTATTATCAAAGTATAATGCTGTAACCTTGTTGCAAACAACTTGACAATGGGCATTTTGAGGAGTCTACCATTTTGATATGCTTTTCTTGTGAAAGCTGGCCCATTGTTCTTGTGTAACAGACCTACCTGATTGTGGTTGTACTGTACAGAAACGCGTTACTGTTATCCAATTAGAGAGGACTTTGTCATTATTATGGGCTAGATACGGCTACGGAAGGATGCCTCGTACTCGTAGCAACGAACCAACGCCACGACGCCTTGGCGTTTCTTGTGTCCACACTTCACAGCATTGTGTTAGCCGAAGTCACTCTTGCATTTAGCCTGCTGCCAAGTGACAACAACCAAATCCAAAGGACATCCCAGCAGCAGCAGGCAAAGACACCCGTCGTCTGCCATGGACTGGTCCTCACGGCTCCTGATCTCATGCCTTCCGGCCGCGTGGGTGCTCGCCGCCGCGGCGCGGAGTCCCGGCTGTGCAACGATGGCGAGGTAAGAAGGAAAAGAAATTCCATCAAGAAAACAGAGGCGATGATCATCAAGAAAACAGAGGTGATGATGCAGAGTGCATTGTAATAGATGACGACAATCACAAGATAAATCTCTGATCAATATGATACTGTGCCGTCTCTTTTTTTTTAACATAATTGGCAGGTGCACTACCTTTTCATTGGAGCAAAGTTTTTGGATAATTACAAGTGGTCGATGAAATATAGTTTTTTTTCTGAGGAAATAGGAGGGGCCAAGGCCCCAACAGGGATTTTATTAAAAAGGAATAGAGAAAATACAAGAGGTTAAACAAAGAAAAATAAGACAGGATGCTGCCAGAGCATCTTCAAGAAACAAAAAACGAGGTAAAGAAAATGAAGATGACGCTACCTTCAAAAAAGCGAAGACGACGCCCTGATCAATCACAGCTGTTGAATCCGTTGTCCATAAGAGACAGGATTTGCTTTCACCCTTAGGGAGACCGGCTGCATTTTCTTGAAGAAAATTGTCCTGCATTCATGTATGTTGAGTTGATTATTATTGAAGATGATCTCATTTCTTGCATTCCAGATAGTCCAACTTCATTAGGATAATAATAGAAGTCTTGAAGAATTGATTATGCAATTGGTCTTTGATGGCCTGAACAGTACAAAGGTTCCACCATTTTGGATGACATTCAGTCCTAAAATTCCCCAACATTCCTGAGAAAAGGGGTAATGCCAAAACATATTTCACAGTCCTAAAACAAGTGCTCCACTGTTTCTTCCATTCCCATCAAACATATTTCACAGTTATAAGAAGCAGGGCCATGCGTTTTCTTCTTAGGATGTTTCTTGTGTTAAGCCTATCTTTCAGCCTATGTTTTGGGGGGATCTCCACAGCCACTTAAATGTTGGATCAATAACCTGATGACCAAGCCGTCTTTTATAGGCTATGGGGGATAGGGACCAAACACCATTCTCTTTCTCAGATAATGTGTGCTGGATGCTTAGAACTTGGTCATAGGCCACTTGTGACAGAGGAAGGGCAAAGAGATTAGTGAATTCCTCTTCCCTAAAGGCATTCCTAACATGTGTGTTTTGCGAAAGAATAGACATGAGGATATTGCTGATCCAGTGCCTGAGCATACCAAGAATCCTTCTAGAAGAAGCAGGTACCCCCATTGCTCACCTGAATTCTTGCATCATATGCAACATAATATAGTAACTAGCTATCAATACTCTTCTTGCACCATCTGTAGCATAGTACATCATTGGTGATCTGTTGAATGATTTTCTGTGTGGTGCACGCCTTGTTGTCAAAGACTCGCCTACATCTTTCTTCCACAGATTCCAGGCAGTGTATGCTATCAATCTTGCTCGCTGTTCATGGTCTACTTTGCCCTTGTGTTTTGATAATTTACCTCCACCACTCTTTGATGTTCCTTCTGGTGACTGGCAAACCTTGCTCATTATGTGAGAGCTCCACCTGTCTCCATATGGCTTTGGCATAATGGTACTGCCAACCTGACAGTTGCCATCCTGAGGTGGCTACCATTTTGATATACTTCTCCTACGAGATATATTTGATTGTGATGAAGATGTATTCAAGCGTGTCGTTCGCAGTGGTGAAGATAGAATGAATTAGAAAGTGTGCTCTTGCCTGGTAGGTACACATACATACGTACAAGGGTGCGTATACAGTGAAAGTTTAGACAAAATCATTGTTTTAGCATTTTTATGGGAGTGCATTTGCACCCACTAATCTCAACGTAGCTTTGCCCCTGGCCGTTCATAGATGCTTCAATTAATTAATTATAGAGAGACTTGGTCATTGTATATATATATATAGACAGATACGGCAAGGAACGATGCCAAGTGCCAACAACAAGGTCAGTGCATCCTTGTTTCTTGCGTTATGTTAACCGAGGTTGCTCTGCTTTTATCCTGCTACCAAGTGCCAACAACCATCTTGTAAAAGGAAAAAAAGTGCCAACAACCAGGATCCGAAGAACATCAGAGCGGCAGCAGGCAGACTAACATCGGCTGCCATGGAGTCCTCACGGCTCCTCCTGATCTTCCTTCCGGCCGTGTGGGCGGTCGCCGCCGCCGCCGCGGCACGGAGTCCCGGCTGCGCAACAAGGTGCGGCGACATCGACGTCCCGTACCCGTTCGGCCTGGACCCGCAGTGCGCCATCCACGGAGGCTTCCAGCTTAACTGCACCACCGTCGGCGCCACTGGCACCACCAAGCTGTATTACTTGGACGTGGAGGTGACCAACATCTCCTTGGTGGATGGCAAAGTCCGGGTCAAGAATTTCATTTCTCGGCAGTGCTACAACCGGACCTCGGGTAAGATGTTCTACGGCAACGCATGGGTCAACTACAACAACACGCCCTATGTGCTATCGGCAGACGATAATAAAATCATCGTCCTCGGGTGTAATAGCATGGCCTACATGCAGAGCGACTCTGTAAGCATACTCTGTCAACCTTACCTGGTGTTCTTTGGCTCTCTGTGTTGTGTTCATGTTCATGTGCAGTACATAATCGGCTAGCTCACTAGCTGATACAGTGATGCGTGTATTGTCAATTTTGTCATGTGCAGTACATAATCGGCTGCATGTCGACGTGCGACGACCCACTCAAGAACGGCTCGTGCTCCCGGACGGCGGGCTGCTGCCAGGCGGAGCTCCCGAGAGGCGTCCAGTACTACGAAGGCTTCTTCAACGAGCAGTATAACACCACCAGGATATGGAAGAAAGCCCCCTGCAACTACATCACCGTGATGGAGAGCGCGGCCTTCAACTTCAGCACGACCTACCTCACCACGACGACGTTCTACGACTCCGGCGACCAAAGGACCCCGGTCGTCATGGAATGGGGGATTACTAGGGAGACATGCGAAGAGGCTAGAGCTAACGAGACTGCGTATGCGTGCGTCAGCGACAATAGCAACTGTCTCAATAGTGATGCCGGCTACCGCTGCAGCTGTTCCAAAGGATTTGAAGGCAACCCTTACATCGTTGATGGATGCACAGGTTCGTTCGTTCATCTTGCCCAGGGCCGGCCACCCACTGTTTTCCACCCATGGTTTCTGATCATGTAAATTTGGTTGTGCGATTTCAGATATTAACGAGTGCTTGGACAACTCTACATATCCCTGCGCTGGAATATGCGAAAATACAATCGGGAATTACACATGTTCATGCCCACGAGGAAGAAGCATGATCAATGGCGTCTGCGTCAAAAGTCAGAGGTCAACTTGGATGCTGCCGGTTGTTGGTACGTCGCTGCAGAATAAAGTTGCCCTGCCGGGAGCCAGGCAGATGTTTTTCTAAATATTTTAGTCCCTTTTCCTGGAGTTTACAAATGGCGTCAGTCAGTCTGAACCTTCATTTCGGATCGGGATGATGCAGGTGCAAGTGTTGGATTGGTGACCCTCGTGATCGGAATCACCTGCGCGTACCTGGTCCGAGAACGGCGAAAGCTGCACCGCATCAAGAAGAGGTATTTCCGGCGGCACGGCGGCTTGCTTCTCTTCGAGGAGATGAAATCGCAGCACCACCAGCAGGGCGCCGCCGCGTTCACCATCTTCTCCGAAGAGGAGCTGCAGCAAGCCACGGACAGCTTCGATGCCCAGCGAGTGCTCGGCCATGGAGGCCACGGGACCGTGTACAAGGGCGTCCTGACGAAGAGCGGCGGCACCGAGATCGCCGTGAAGCGGTGCATGACGATCGACGAGCAGCAGAAGAAAGAGTTCGGCAGGGAGATGCTCATCCTGTCCCAGATCAACCACAGGAACATCGTCAAGCTCCTCGGCTGCTGCCTCGAGGTCGAGGTCCCAATGCTCGTCTACGAGTTCATCCCCAACGGCACGCTGTTCGATCTCATCCACGGTGACCACAGGCAGCACATTTCGCTGGACACTCGCCTGAGGATCGCCCACGAGTCTGCCGAGGCGTTGGCATACCTCCACTCCTGTGCGTCGCCGCCGATCCTCCACGGCGACGTCAAGTCGACGGTCGCCGATTTCGGCGCGTCCATCCTGGCGCCGAATGACAAGTCGCAGTTCGTCACGGTTGTCCAGGGGACGTGCGGGTACCTTGATCCGGAGTACATGCAGACATACGAGCTGACAGACAAGAGCGACGTGTACAGCTTCGGAGTTGTTCTCCTGGAGTTGCTCACGGGAAAGAAGGCGTTCAACCTGGAAGGGCCTGAGAGCGACAGGAGTCTGTCGCTGAGGTTTCTGTATGCGATGAAGGAGAACAAGCTTGAGGATATTGTGGATGATCAGGTCAAGAACGGTGAGAACATCGAGTATCTTGAGGAGGTTGCAGAGTTAGCAAGGCAGTGCTTAGAGATGAGTGGTGTGAATAGGCCAACGATGAAGGAAGTTGCGGATAGGCTTGGTAGGTTGAGGAAGATCATGCAACATCCATGGGCACATGAGAATCCTGAAGAATTGGACAAGTTGCTTGGAGAGCAGTCTAGAGCAACCTCGACTGCTACTACTGGAAATTTCAGCATCACAAAAAGAGCAGCCACGGGCTTGGAATCAGGGCGTTAGCTAGAGCTAGCCACTGTAAGTAATATTACATTTCATTACCACATTCATATAACAGATAGATACAACCTATTTTTCTTGGCTGTACATTGATTATGTACAACACATTTTTCTTAGTCATTTTCATGAGTAAATAACTAAGGCTGCGTTTGGGAGAACTCCGCCCGTGGTGCTCCGGTGGCAGAGCCCGGAGTCCCCATGACGAAGCCCACTATGGTTCCTTTCATCCATGGCCAAAAGGGCTCCCGGGTGCCGTGTTTGGTATTCTCTCCGTTCTGAATTATAGTTTGTTTGGTTTTTTTCCTCAATTTTGATCATTCATCTTACTTAAAAAATATGTACAAACATAGTTAAATTTAAGTTATTTTTAAAGAAGTTTCATTAATAAAACAAACCACAACAAAATAAATAATGCTACCTCCTTTTGTTTTTGTAGGTCGTTTTGGTTCTGGTCATTTTGGCTCTGATTTTTACTGTCCAACGTATCTTGATATCACTTTTGTACAAATTCATTCACTGGTTGGTGTATCTTGGAAAAGATCAAAACGACCTATAAAATGGTACAGATGGAGTATTTGGCATTAATTTTGAATAAAACGAGTAGTCAAACTTATGATTAAAAAAGTCGAAAGAACTATAATTTAAAACAAATGTAGTATCATTTTGCTAGTTCCGGTGCCAAGGATCATACATCCAACTTATTGAAACCCCGGGGGCTTCTCCCATCTAGCTAGATTGGATCAATCATTTCAATGGAAATGGGTGTATCCGAAGTTCCAAACTAGCCCTCCGTATTTGACGATTACAAGAGAAGATCATTAGGCAGGTGATATAAAGGAAGAAAACTGTCTCCTCGGTGATTGAGATAGCAACTGAAGGGGACAGAGGCCTGATGTCTGACCGTAGACGAGCTAATAACTGAGATAGCAACTAAGAGCACCTCCAACAACTTTGTAAATTTCACTTGCTATATTTCACGTTTTAGCAACTTGGTAAATTATTTAGCAAGTGAAAAAATGAGTCATCTCCAACAACTTGGTATTCCAACTTGGTAAAACTAGAGAATTGAAAGGATCAAGATGCCCAAGAGGGGGGGGGGGGGTGAATTGGGCTAATTCTAAAAATTATTGCGGAAATAAACCTACTAGCCCATGATTCACCCCTCGGTGCCTATGTGTGTTCCTAGACAATCGATTAACTAAAGTTTTGCACCCTAAGTTCCAATCCTATTCTAGCATGGCAATTCTATGAAAGTAATTGCGAGAATGTAAGTGCTAGAAAGTAAATGCGGAAAGTAAAGGGACAAAGAACACGGCGATCTTTTTCCCGAGGTATCGGAGAGTCGCCACTCTCCACTAGTCCTCGTTGGAGCACCCGCGCAAGGGTGTAGCTCCCCCTTGATCCTCGCAAGGACCAAGTGCTCTCTAGGGCTGATTCTTCGTCGCTCCGACGCGGTGAATCGCCAAGAACCGCTCACAAGATGAGTTGGGTCATCCACAAGCACCGCCGGATGATCACCAAGCTCCAATCACCACCAAGCCGTCTAGGTGATGGCGATCACCAAGAGTAACAAGCACAAACTCTCACTTGACCTCGCAAAGCCTAGGGAGAAGAGTGGATGCACACTAGCTACTCTCGATCTCTCATGAACTCATGGATTCTCAAATCTCTTCAAGTCATGAGGCTCTTGCAACTCTCCCCGCTCTCACAAGATTGCTATCACCGATGAAATGAGCAAGAGAGCCGAAATGTAGAGGGTGGGGTTGTATTTATAGCCAAGAGCCAAAATCCAACCGTTACCTCGATTTCGCTCGGACGTGAGCGCGGACGCGTCCGGCCGCTCACCGCGGACGCGTCCGGCGCTTTATGGAATTCAAACGGCACCCTAGCCGTTGGGCTACAGTGCGGGCTCCGGACGCGTCCGGCGCTTGCGTCCGGCGCGCGTCCGGCGCGCGACTGACTTGCAGAGCCCGATTCCAGAAACTCTCTGGTCCGCGTCCGGCGCACGCCGGACGCCAGGGCCACGCGTCCGCCGCTCAAGGCAGACCAAGGACGACTTCACCGTGCGCCGGACGCGTCCGGCGCCCACGGCTGGCGCGTCCGGCGCCTGTTGAAGCTCCCGTTTCCACTTGATACGCGATCCTTTGAAAATGGCGACGACTTCAACAACTCTCAGGGCTTATACGTAACTTCCTAGCGCTAAGATTTCACCAGTGTGCACCACACCTAAACCCGAGACTCAGCTAGGTCAAGCTACCCATTTGCACCCCCCTTAATAGTACGGCCAAAGGAGAAAACAAAGTTCTAACGACTAATCCGATGTCTCTCAACACCTTCGACAATCGAAACTAACCGTCCTTAACCTTGTCGTCCAACCTTTGAAAACCGAAACGATTTCCATCGCTAAGAGGGCATGCCAACCAAATTGCCTGAGATTCCATTACCATGACCTAACTCACATTGTTTCTGCAAAACACACGTTAGTCATAGTAATCTACATTGTCATCAATCATTGAAACCCACATCAAGGGGCCTAGATGCTTTCAATCTCCCCTTTTTTGGTGATTGATGACAACCTCTCGGAGTATGAAGAGTTTAGTTGAGGTTTTCAAGCATGCTTGGTTCACATGAGCCTTGGACAATGAAAGCAAAGGTTAGAATGACTCATGTGACTCCA
Source organism: Themeda triandra (assembly GCA_018135685.1). Taxonomy (NCBI): domain Eukaryota; kingdom Viridiplantae; phylum Streptophyta; class Magnoliopsida; order Poales; family Poaceae; genus Themeda; species Themeda triandra. The sequence goes on along the minus strand of JAENPR010000201.1, from coordinate 104,874 downwards.
AGCCAAAAGATCTGTGCTCATATAATCTGCAAAAATGAGTTAGCACAAGACAAAAGCATAGCTCATATGGAATCAGAGTAAAACGCGGAAGCCAAGCACATATGAGCAAAGAGCCAGGTGACATAGAAGGTGATACCCTAAACCGGAGAGCATATGTCACTGCGTACCTCACACATATCATACAATGCATAAAGTGAACATGATGCATGCAAATGTATCAATCAAAAGAACCAAATCCCAAGCTATGAGCTCCAAAAGAACCAAATCCCAAGCTATGAGCTCCCCCTAAGTCTACATACTCCCAACTCTCCCCTTTGGCATCAAGGACCAAAACCTAAGGCCGAGGGGTAGAAGGAGCAGACGAGCCGGTCTCACGAGCATGAGGAGCAATGACGAACGCCGAAGTGTCATCTCGGGCTGTCGTCTCGAGCTCGCTGACCGAGTGACAGGAGCCCGCCGACCTCCGGGCGTGACGCCGGCGGTGAAGCGGTCCGGGTCCGCTTCGAACCGACACCGTGACGGCCGCCGTCTCCGTGGTCGGCACCTTTGTGATCGGAGCTATCTCCGGCCGAACCCGTGGCTCGCGGTATAGTAAGTGGAAGAGTAGGAGCCACCTCGTGGTACCGCCTCGCAGTAGGAAGAGGATCGTAGAAGCCACCGAGGAAGGTATAGTGCCGATGTACCGGTGCCTGTCACTGGAGGAATCTGCTGCTGCTGAAGTTGCGACTCATGATGAATAGGCTGTCTCATGTACTCAGGTGTCGCCTCTCCTGTGAGTGCACTGTAGGAAGCCTGATGATGGGCTGCACCCGAGTCTCGGAGTGAATAACGATGAGAGCCAACAGGTGAGAAGCCGCGGAGATCCGTGGAAAACCAGGGACACCCGAACCGCCGGAGAAGAAGGTGCTATGCACGGAGCCGGTAAGCCCGCACTCGTGATCGGCATCCGAGAAGGTCCTACTCCCAAAGTTTGGCCCGCCGGGCCGACTCGGAGCCGAGGGAAGAATTCCCCGAGGAACCGTGGCACCCGTCTCCGCTGAAATAGTGAAGCAATCAAAGTCATAGTCTCGTGTGCCGCGTCGTCGTAGCCGATGCCGTGCATCCCGGCGAGCTCTTATCTCGGCCTAGAGCAATCTCATGCCGCTCCTTCGCACGCTCCCGGTTGGCGCCAACCTGTCAAGTACCCGAGTCGCGCTCAATGGCTGCTCCCGAACCGCCCGCTCGCATCATGCGACGAGGAGGAGGACGAATCGGAATGTAGTACTCCTCATCATCCTCGAGTCCGAGGTAGTGATCTCATATCCCGCCGCCTCGCTTTTGCAATCTCTCGCTTCTTCATCTCGTCGCTAGCCGCTCAACTCTAGCATCCCGCTCGCCTCCGTCTCTCAGAATCGGATCTCCATGGCGAGGAATGACCGGAGGAGCATCTCGGTGATTCTCGACAACTGGGAAGCATCATAGGAGCCAAACACCTCATAATTCAGCGGATCTTCATATTCCTTTCGATAGAGTCCGGAAGATCACCATTTCTATAGATGAGCCAGTGATCCAATGAGCATAGTGCATCGGGCGGTGGTGCTTGAAACTCCCATAGATGACATCTTCCATATCACGAGTATCAAATCCCGGATATCAAAAGGAATCTTTCTCACAAGATGTGACACTACCCACCGCCGGAGCCTAGTGAACCCGTTCCCCGAAACCGGGTCTAGCAAGAATGGTGTATCTCTCGAATCGATCAAGAACTCGAGCAAGACGTAGCTCATCCCGTGGTGTCCCGCTCGACCCGCACCAAAGTTAGGTCCAAAGACCTCTCTCATGATCTCGGAGGTGGCACTACTCCTCCCCGTGCACGGCGGGGTGGCTCAATTCCCGGAAAGCACAAACATGCAGCTTGATGGGCCGCTCCGAAATCCCCAAGAAGTTCCCGGCTTCCTCACTAGGACAAGTTCGCCTCTAACCACGAATGGTGTATGAAATAAGTGAATGATTTGGAGCGATCCACAAGGTGTAGCATAGAACTCTAACACCCATTCTCGGAATATATCCGCGATCTTCCAATTAGATCAATCATGCCCGGCCGTGCACCCAAATACTCTCTCAAGGCCCGGCCCAACACATGTGAGAAGGTGTCGCCTATCACTGTCCTCGCTTGGTAATCTTTGACTTCGCCCGTAAGCCTCTACCAAGGACTTGTGCGTAGCCGTGTAGTAAGGTGCACCAGCCCTCTCTCTCTAGAAGCGAGGAAACCAGGTGTTTATGTCCACCGCCCGATAGCCTCGAATCTTCTTGGCACTCGCTCTCAAAAGCTCCTCCGTACTCGCCCAGGTCCCGTAGGGCCCGCCGGGCCGCCTCTGTGGAGTCGAAGAGGGACTCCGACTCCCGTGGATCGCGAGCCGTCTGGGCCGCCGGAGAGTCCCGACACGGGAGGACCGTCGTAAAGGAGAAAGATCCTGCTGCTCAAGAGTGGTCTCCTCCTCGCCTCGGAGCCTCGCCTCGCCTCCCCGTGCCGCCGCTGATCCAGGCTCTTGTATCACAATGCCTGCACCCCTGCGAGCTCTCCTCTCAGCACGCTCTGCTGCTGCTGCTACTGCCAAGGCTGCCTGAGAATCAGCTGGCAACCTTTTTCTTTTCCTCATAGTCACCGTTTTCTTGCCCTTAGCTTTCTCAATCATCTCAGGAAGATTTGGCCTTCGTGCGGATCATCATCTCCCCCGAACCTCGCCGAGTTCTTGCACTGGGCATGACCGCAAGCAAGCCGAATCACCGATCAATCAACAAGCCTAGCAAGAGGATGAATCGCCACTTTTGAGGCTTGGCCTCAATCCATACTTCTAGGCTTGGCCTAGAGTTTCACTGCCCACTGTCAATTTATCTCAATCCGACACGGCTCGCTGCAAGAGATAGAATAGATAGGAGCTATTTAACATAAGCATTTTTCTAGAGAAGCGAAAACCTATCGGAAGCAAAGCAATTTGGTAAGATTAGATAGATTATGGCAATATACCTATGACACGATCAATCTCCCCGAATAGATGAGAAATGACGATGGGGCATAAAGAATCACCGCATGATGGAGTGATTTGGAGTGAGAATTAATACAAATGGGAGCGAATGACCTTTTGACATGACAAGATGGGATCAACCTTACCAGATATTAAAGGGATGTCGAAAGGTAAAGAATGCTGTCCAGGGCAGGCTAAAACATCTCCTTGAGAATAAGATGGATCACTGCAAGGACACGGTGTCGAACAGGGTCAAAAACAGATGGGATTGATGGCTTAGGCATTTGGCCGAACACCTGGGGGCAAGTGGAAACTCACCAAAGAAGAGCCTCTCCCGGATTAGATGAACGCCGATGGGCACGCGAATCAAAACCAAAGAGGGAACGCCGCGGACCAAAGCTGAAGCTTTGTCGGTGAAGATGAGGTCCAGGCGGCGCCAGTTAACTTCCAAAGCGGCGCTGGCTGAGCCGGGGCGGCGCTGGCTTGCTGGGTGAGCGCGGCGGCCGGAATGGCGCGCGGCGGTGGCTGGCTGGCGCGTGCGCGTGGAGGAGCAGGGCGGCGCGAGGGCTGAGCGGCGCGGCGCGGTTGTGTTCTAGGGTTAGCGGGCGGCGGCGGCGGCGTACGGATGCGAAGGAAGGAGAAGAGGGCCGCGGGCCGATTCGAAGTGAAGGAAAAAGAATAGGCGGCCCACACGTCAGATTAAGTGACTCGCGCACTTCCACATCGCGCCGGACGCGTCCGGGCTGAGTCCGGGCGAGTCGTCGGACGCCGACCGCAGACTTCCCAAAATTCTTGAGCTCGTCGAGTCCGCCGGACGCGCAGCGACGCTGGGCGCCGGACGCGGGAGAAACACCGTTACGCGTCCGGCCGTCTTGATCTTTCTCGACTTTCATCTGCGACTGAATTTCTCAAGGCGCCGGACGCGTCCGCCGGTTTTTCCAGTTGCGCGTCCGGCGCTCCTTCAAGAGCTGAGTTGAATCCTTTCTCCGCGGCACCTGCTCCCAATTGGTTTCCAAACTTTTGAAGATTCAAATAAACACAGTTTGGAGCCAATATGAGATCCTCACTCTCAAACACTCAATTTTTCAAATAGTTTGCCATAGGCTTATAGTATTTTTCGAAAATAGGCAATAACCACGAGCGAGGAACAACGTATGACCATGAGCTTGAGTTTCTAAACAAATAGAAGCGTCAAAAGCTTTCTCAATTCATGGACGAACACAGAGGTTGCTCAAGAGATAAACGAAAAGAAACGAAGAGCAACACACAAGCACATAAAATTATTGGAATTTGAATCTAGGCGGCTTGTCAGGTTTGAACCAAGGGTAAGCTTCTTCACACCTCCAAAGAGTGTTATCTTAACCATGTTAGACAAGCCCTATATGCATTACAGAAATTTAAACGTGCTCTATAAACAATGCAATGCAACCGACAACACCTTTCATCTCTTCCTTGTGAAGTTGCTTAGGTCAAGGATATTGAGTTCATTCCTTAACCTACAAAAGGTTGATTCATCCAATGGCTTTGTGAAGATATCCGCTAATTGATCCTCACTTCTCACACCTTCTAGAGATATATCCTTTTTAGAGACATGATCTCTAAGAAAGTGGTGGCGGATATCTATATGCTTTGTACGAGAGTGTTGAACCGGGTTGTTGGCAATCTTCACTGCACTCTCATTGTCACACAAGAGAGTCACTTGACCAAGATTCACTCCATAGTCAAGGAGGGTTTGTTTCATGTACAAAATTTGTGCACAACAAGCCCCCGCTGCTATGTACTCTGCTTCAGCTGTAGATAGAGCAACACTGTTCTACTTCTTTGATGACCAAGAGACAAGTGACCTCCCAAGCAAATGGCACCCTCCGGATGTGCTTTTTCTATCAATTTTGCAACCGGCATAATCCGAATCGGAATAGCCAACAAGTTGGAATCTTGCTCCTTTGGGATACCATAAACCAATGCTTGGGGTGAGCCGTAAGTACCTAAGGATCCTCTTGACAAAGACTTAGGTGAGCTTCCTTAGGATCGGCTTGAAATCGAGCACACATACACACACTAAACATGATGTCGGGCCTAGATGCAAAAGGAGATACAACAAGCTACCGATCATAGAGCGGTAAAGAGTTTGATCCACGAGTTACCTTCCACATCAAGGTCGAGATGCCCATTAGATGCCATAGGAGTGTTGATTGGCTTGCAATCCTTCATATCAAACCTCTTGAGGAGGTCCTTGGTATACTTCTCTTGTGATATGAAGGTCCCTTCCTTCATTTGCTTGATTTGAAAACCAAGAAAGAAGGTGAGCTCGCCAATCATAGACATCTCGAACTCTTTTGACATCATGTCACCAAACTTCTTGCATTCTTCTTCATTTGTTGAGCCGAAGATGATATCATCAACATATACTTGACAAATGAAGATCTCTCCATTAAGCTTCTTGGTGAAGAGTGTGGTGTCAACCTTCCCGATAGTGAACCCCTTCTCAATGAGGAAGTCCCTAAGGCGCTCATACCATGCTCTAGGGGCTTGCTTAAGCCCATAAAGTGCCTTGGACAACCCGAAAACATGGTTAGGACAGCTAGGGTCTTCGAACCCGGAGGTTGATCAACATAAACAAGCTCATTAATGAAACCATTAAGAAATGCACTCTTCACATCCATTTGAAATAGTTTCATTTCATGGTGTGAAGCATATGCAAGGAGGATACGGATGGCTTCAAGTCTTGCAACCGGTGCAAAGGTCTCTCCAAAATCTAGGCCTTCAACTTGAGAGAACCCCTTTGCCACAAGCCTTGCCTTGTTTCTCACAACATTGCCTTGGTCATCTTGCTTGTTGCGGAACACCCACTTGGTACCTATAATTCTTGCATTCTTGGGACGCTCTTCAAGAGTCCAAACCTTGTTGCGGGTGAAGTTGTTCAATTCTTCATGCATGGCATTCACCCAATCCGGATCTTGAAGAGCTTCACCTACATCTTTTGGCTCAACAAAAGAAACAAACGAGTGATGTTCAGCAAAACTAGCAAGTCTTTGAGATCGAGTCATTACACCCCTTGAAGGACTCCCTATGATTTGATCTTGAGGATGATCATGGAGTTTGGGAATTCTCTTTTCAACCACTTGAGGAGTTGGTTGGGGAGCGTCAACATCTTGAGCTTGTGCCTCTCTTTGTTCATGGGAGACATGAGTGTCTTCATGTTCGGTCATCCCATCTTTTTCTTTGTCATCTTGAGGCACACTTGAGGAGAGGAAGGCTTGTCAATGACTTGCACTTCATCATCATCTTCTTTAGGCTTGACGTCTCCCACCGGCATGTTCTTCATTGCTTCCCTCAATGGTTCATCACCTACATCATCAAGATTCTCAATTGCTCCTTGGGAGCCGTTAGATTCATCAAACTCCACATCATATGTTTCTTCTACCAAACCGGTGGCATGGTTGAATACTCGATATGCTTTGGATTTTGATGAGTAACCAACAAGAAAACCAATATCACAACGTCTTTGAAACTTCCCTAGGTGTTGCCTTTTCTTGTAGATGTAGCATTTGCAACCAAACACCCGGAAGTAAGAGACGTCCGGTTTCTTCCCATTGAGCAGCTCATAGGGGGTCTTGCCATGGAACTTGTGAAGATATAACCTATTTGATGCATAGCATGCTGTGTTGATAGCTTCAGCCCACAAGTTTTCAGGAGTGTTGTACTCATCAAGCATTGTTCTTGCTAGAGTGATCAAGGTCCGGTTCTTCCTCTCAACTATGCCATTTTGCTGAGGTGTGTAGGTGGATGAGACTTCATGTTTAATCCCAACTTCATCACAATAAGCTTCAATGTTGGTGTTGTCAAATTCTTTCCCATTGTCACTTCTAATTTTCTTGATCTTGACATCAAATTCATTTTGAGCTCTCTTTGCAAACTTCTTGAAGCAAGGGTGGCTTCGATTTGTCATGAAGAAAGAAGGTCCATGTGTATCTTGAGAAGTCATCAACAATCACTAGACAATGGAGTTTCCCACCAAGGCTCTTGTATGTGGTTGGTCCAAATAGATCCATATGCAGCAATTCTAGCACTCTTGAAGTAGATAGAAAAGCTTTGGTTGGATGAGTGTTTGCAACTTGCTTGCCGGCTTGACATGCACTACAGGGTTTGTCCTTTTCAAACTTGACATCTTTCAAGCCCCTCACTAACTCTTTCTTCAAAAGCTTCTTGAGTGTACTCATCCCAACATGTGCTAGCCTCCTATGCCACAACCACCCAAGTGAAGTCTTGGACAAAAACAAACATTCGATTTGCATCTTCTCGAGGTGAAATCCACTAGATAGAGATTGTTGTATCTAAAGCCTTTGAATATCACGGTTGAGTCTTCTTTCTTTGACACTATCACTTCATTCTCATCAAACAAGCATTTGAATCCAAGATCACACAATTGACCCACCGACAAAGCAAGTTGAAGCTCAAAGGTTTAACATAAAGCACATTTGACAAAGAGTGATCATTTGATATTGCAACTTTGCCCAAACCCTTGACTTTGCCCTTTGAATTATCACCAAATGTGATCCTATCTTGATTTTGCTCCCCTTCATCTAGTGAGGCAAACATACGAGGTTCACCGGTCATATGTTGAGTGCAGCCACTATCAATAACCCAATGACTTCCACCGGTCCCGTAGTTCACCTACACACAAGAGATCAAGCTTGAGGTTTAGGGACCCAAACTTGTTGAGGGCCCTTGACTTTCTCTACTAGAGACTTTGCAACCCAAATTTGCTTAGGCCTATTCTTATTGGGGGGACCTAAGAAGGTGACATTCACTTGTCCTTTTGAATCCTTTCTAACCACATAATGAGCATTGTATGCAAAGGGTCTAGCATGCTTGGGCAAGGGTTGTGGTGGTGGAGTTTCACACTCATGAGCAAAATGACCTTCTTGTCCACACTCAAAACATCTCTTTGGCTTTGGCTTTGGCTTTTGCTTTTGTTGACTTGCTTGCTTTGCTTGATGTTGCTTCTCTTGATGTGACTTGAACCCAATGCCACTTCTATCGGTCTTCATTACGGTGTTCATCAAGAGCTCACTTTGAAGTGACTTTCCTTTTGCAAACTTGCTCAACCCAATCTTGAGGTGTTCTTTCTCTTGCTTGAGCTTCTTGTTCTCTTCTAGAAGTGACTCATTTGTTGATTGCTTCAAGCATGACATCTCGAAGTGGAGTCTTTTGTTCTCTTCTTTGAGCTTTTCATTCTCAAGTGCTAGTCCTTCATCTTCAATGGTGACGGTGTGACTGATTTTTGCTTGTTCAAGATCCTTCTTGAGCTGCTCATTTTCATTCTTTATCTTGACATCGTCATCATAATGCTCGGCCACCACCACCGACTTGCCTTTGCTGCTAGCACCTTGCTCAATGATCTCATCACATGATGTAGCTACATCATTCTTAGCAACATTGTTAGTAGCCTCATGTGTTTCGGCAAGAAGCTCATAAGCCATCGCTAGATTCCCATGATCAACTTTAATAGTTGTGTACTCCTCTTTTAGAGAGCTATAACTAGATTTGAGCTCATCATGCTTCTTCTCAAGGTTCTCATTTTCAACTTTAAGCTCTTTTGAAGAAGCTTTGAGTTCCTTGAGTTTAGAAGACATGATTTCATTTTGATCTCTAAGCTCATCATTAGTTTTCTCGCATAGCTTCCATCTTTTCTAGAAGAGAAGTATTTTCACTATCAAGCTCATCACATCTTCCTCTAGTCTTAATGATGGTTTTTGAGTACTTTCTAAGCAATTTGACAAGCTCATCATAGGTAGGTGACTCATACTCATCATCACTATCACTTTCACTACCACTATCATCACTATCACCATGTTTGGAATGTACCTTCTTTTCACTTTTAGCCATAAGGCAAAAGTGGGATGGAGTAGATGATGATGGCAAGATTTGTGGAGGTGGTGAAGATCCAATGCCAATAGCAGCCACTCCTTCATCATCACTTTCCTCATCGGATGACCCACAAGAAGATTCAATATTGGTGAGCCAGTCACCAACAATATATGCCTTGCCATCCTTCTTCTTGTGATACTCTTTCTTTTCTTCCTTCTTCTTGTGATGCTTGTCTTTCTTCTTCTTTTCTTTTTCTTCATCATCACTTGAGTCATCCTTCTTGTCCTTGCCCTTCTTCTTCTTGTACTTCTTGTCTCTTGGAGGCTCCGGACATTGATGAGCTAGATGTCCAGTTTTGCGGCAGTTGAAGCACTCCATTTTGGAGATGGGCTTCCTTTTGCCACTTGTGAAGAACTTCTTCTTCTTGCCATCAAACTTGACACCATTTTTGTTGAGCTTCTTCAACATCTTGGTGGTCTTCTTCACCATGAGAGCAAGGCTCACATCATCAATTTCAGCATCACTAGAATCATCATGAGTTGCCTTGGCCTTGCCTTTTCTTGAATGACTTGCATTGAGAGCCAAATCTTTCTTCTTGGATGATGAGCCATCCTCAGGGGTGAGATGCATGTACATCTCATGAGCATTGATCTTTCCCAATATTTGAGTCGGTGTAGCATTGGAAAGATCACCTTGGTGAAGCACGGTGACAATGTGCCCATATTTCTCAATGGGGAGGACACATAGGATCTTTCTTGCAACATCGGATGGCGACATTTGATTGAGTCCAAGCCCATTGAGTTCCTCTACAATAGTGTTCAAACGGGAATACATCTCATTAGCACTTTCATTAGCTTTCATCTCAAAAGAATTTAACTTGCGCATAACAAGATGATAGCGTTCCTCACGCTCACTCTTAGTTCCCTCATGGAGCGCACAAAGGTCGGACCATAGAGCATGGGCGTCCTTGTGGTTCCTAACGCGATTGAACACATCCTTGCAAAGACCGCGAATATAGCGTTCCTTACCTTTGCATTCCACTTCTCATAGTTAACCTCTTCACCAACAAGGCTTAGTTGAATCCTTGGGTTTTGGGAGTCCTTGAGAAGCGGCACGGAAGCATCCAACATCTATCGCTTCTAAATGTGCTTCCATGCGAATTTTCCAATAAGAAAATCATCTCCCTCGAACATGGGAGGAGGTCCATCCCCATGGGACATCTTTACTCTAGGCGGTTAAGCCTAATTTAGAGCAAACCGGCTCCGATACCACTTGAAAGGATCAAGATGCCCAAGAGGGGGGTGAATTGGGCTAATTCTAAAAATTATTGCGGAATTAAACCTACTAGCCCATGATTCACCCCCTCGGTGCCTATGTGTGTTCCTAGACAATCGATTAACTAAAGTTTTGCACCCTAAGTTCCAATCCTATTCTAGCATGGCAATTCTATGAAAGTAATTGCGAGAATGTAAGTGCTAGAAAGTAAATGCGGAAAGTAAAGGGACAAAGAACACGGCGATCTTTTTCCCGAGGTATCGGAGAGTCGCCACTCTCCACTAGTCCTCGTTGGAGCACCCGCGCAAGGGTGTAGCTCCCTTGATCCTCGCAAGGACCAAGTGCTCTCTAGGGCTGATTCTTCGTCGCTCCGACGCGGTGAATCGCCAAGAACCGCTCACAAGATGAGTTGGGTCATCCACAAGCACCGCCGGATGATCACCAAGCTCCAATCACCACCAAGCCGTCTAGGTGATGGCGATCACCAAGAGTAACAAGCACAAACTCTCACTTGACCTCGCAAAGCCTAGGGAGAAGAGTGGATGCACACTAGCTACTCTCGATCTCTCATGAACTCATGGATTCTCAAATCTCTTCAAGTCATGAGGCTCTTGCAACTCTCCTGCTCTCACAAGATTGCTATCAGCTGATGAAATGAGCAAGAGAGCCGAAATGTAGAGGGTGGGGTTGTATTTATAGCCAAGAGCCAAAATCCAACCGTTACCTCGATTTCAGCTCAGACGTGAGCGCCGGACGCGTCCGGCCGCTCACCGCCGGACGCGTCCGGCGCTTTATGGAATTCAAACGGCACCCTAGCCGTTGGGCTACAGTGCGGGCTCCGGACGCGTCCGGCGCCTGCGTCCGGCGCGCGTCCGGCGCGCGACCCGACTGCGAGCCCGATTCCGAAACTCTCGGGTCCGCGTCCGGCGCACGCCGGACGCCAGGCCACGCGTCCGCCGCTCAAGGCGAGACCAGGACGACTTCACCGTGCGCGGACGCGTCCGGCGCCCACGGCCGGGCGCGTCGGCGCTCGTTGAAGCTCCCGTTTCCACTTGATACGCGATCCTTTGAAAATGGCGACGACTTCAACAACTCTCGTGGCTTATACGTAACTTCCTAGCGCTAAGATTTCACCAAAGGTGCACCACACCTAAACCCGAGACTCGCTAGGTCAAGCTACCCATTTGCACCCCTTAATAGTACGGCCAAAGGAGAAAACAAAGTTCTAACGACTAATCCGATGTCTCTCAACACCTTCGACAATCGAAACTAACCGTCCTTAACCTTGTCGTCCAACCTTTGAAAACCGAAACGATTTCCATCGCTAAGAGGGCATGCCAACCAAATTGCCTGAGATTCCATTACCATGACCTAACTCACATTGTTTCTGCAAAACACACGTTAGTCATAGTAATCTACATTGTCATCAATCATCGAAACCCACATCAAGGGGCCTAGATGCTTTCAAGAATGACAGATGGGATCCGCATGTCATTGCCTACTTCTTCCCCACCGCGCCCTCCACGCGAACAGAACACGACGTTGACCAGCGGGATAGAAATTTTGACTCACAATTTCTCGACAACGGCTGCACCAAATCGGGTGAGGCTCGATCCTACGCGATCGTAACGAAAAAACGAAACTTTTGAGTATTTCCCATCAAAATATTAAGCACCGTAAGGTACTCGACCACGGGGCGCGGGCGCCGCTCCTCCGCTCGTCAGGTCGAGAAGCTGCACGCCGCCGCTGCTCCAGAAGGTCCCGGATATCGTAGCATAAAGATTCGAAGGAAACGTGCGTGTGGCGTCCTGCAGCCGCAGCAAAATCTCGCCGAGTCAAATCGATCAGCCGCCGGCGGTGGTCCTCGAAAGCAGATCGGTAGCGAGCAGTACGCAGCGGTCGTGAGCAGCCGCCGGCGGTGGTCCTCGAAAGCAGTACGCAGAATCAAATCTCGCCATGGCTGCCGGGCGCAGACGGTCGCAAGCAGGACGCAGCGGTCGTGAGCGCGGATACGCGCGCGATAGAAGTGCGTATATTCCCGCGCGCGGCACCTTTGTTTACGCACTTTGGAAAAATAGCAAGTAGATTTACCAAGTTGTTGGAGATAATTTTTTGTGCTTTTGCTAATCTTATAAGAGTAGCAAGTTAAAATACCAAATTGTTGGAGATGCTCTAATAAAGGTGATCCAAAACTTTGGTACAAGGTCCCCATTAGCTGCAGAATTTTCGTGGACTTCTGCGAAGACCGAGCTAATATCCTTTTCTTCTCAACTGAAAATTCTTTTGTTCCATTTTTTCTAGATGGTCCAGATTACCATCAACGCAATGGAGTGGTTATTTTATTTGCATTTCAAGCGATTTGTCAGTTCTAGGAACCAGCTTTGAGTCGTGAGTTTGGTAAGGTTTTGCAAGAGGAGCTAGGCAAGAATTTGACCAGCGGTGGCTCCTTTTCTTTCGAGATCAGTTTGGGAAGGATTTTTTTCTCGAACATGATTTCACGTGTCTGTTTCATTAAGAAGAAGGGAGCCGAAAGTACGGCGAATACAACACAACACGACAACGGAAACCACAAAGACAATGGGGGTAAACAAACACAACGAACAGGAGGGAAAGAAAGGGCTCGCCACCACGCCCAACAACGCAGCCTTGCGAGGCAAGGTGCAACATCACATCGACCCCAGCCCAGGAGATGTAACCGCGGTGGTGACACGGTCACCAGAGCCCACGCAGTGACCGCGAGGGGGCATCACACTCTCAGTGGCGACTGCCCGAGGTGGAGCCAAGCGCGACGTCGGTGATCGAGGATGGCCAAACAACGACAACAGTAATAACAACGACAACACCATCAACCAAGCTGGAGGGACGAAAGCGACGACGGAGCAGATGCTCAAACAACGCGGGCACAACAAGACCGGCAGGGGTGAGGCACGGCGTCGGATGGCAGCGTTGAGTGTGCATCAACGGGGCCTTTAGGAAGGAGATGACGCCCATAGACGCCAACTTCGTTGAGACATGCACCCTAGGGAACTTTCGTTCCGATGTGGCTTCAATAGCTGCGGTCGACATGTAGAGATAGCGACGACGCCTTCAAGAACGTGATGACACTGGCGCGCCATCGTCATCAGTCCCGGTCGCGAAGCCTGGGGAAGGGGTTTTCACCCGTGTTGCCATGGACCGGGGGCGATCATCTCCACGCCTGGGCGGAGCCGATCCCGCGGCTTCCACGCACCAGCGAGGCGATGGATGCGGCCAAGCCGGTGACGCCGCCGGTTGTCATTGTGTCGAACCACGCCAGAGTCGAAGCTGAGCCAGGTCCGGGAGGGGGAGCGTAAATCCAGCCCAGAAGGGTTCAACCCGTAGCTCGCCAGAGCAGTGGTGGTAGAGGAGGGGCATCAGCGAGGGGCCGCCGCTAGAGCAGGGGCTCACCGCCCACCGCAGCAGCAGGGGGGCCCAAACTCGCCGCCGGTCGCCGCTGCGCCAGCCATCCAGCAAGACCGGCGCCCGCCACATCCCTTGGAGGTAGGGTGCGTGCGCGCAAGGGCACTCCCCGCGCGCCGCCGCCACGAGCGCCGAGGAGGGGCCGTACCGGCCGTTCCTCGTCCCACCCCGACGAAGGGGTGAGCCGGACCTCTGCCGGGCTGACGCCAGATTCGGCCGTGCCGCTACGCCGACCACCGACGCCGGGAAGGAGGGCGGCGGGGGAAGGGAGGGTGTAGGGGGGGGCCTTTTGAGCCCTCCTGCGGCGCCGCCGCCGGTGAGGAGGAGCGGCGGCCCGGCCGGCGAAGAGGGGGAAGGAGGCTAGGGCGGGGGCCCTCGAGTCGCGGCCCACGGGGGACACGACCCGAATGAGAGGGACTTTTGGGAAGGATAACTTGTGTCGTCAGCTGAATTGGATTTGTAGTCTGAGCGCGTGGAGTATTCGCCTGCGGAGAGTCCAGGTAATCTGATCACCATTTGTATCTTCGGGTTGCCACGATTTTCTATCATAGTTTTGTTTTCTATACAACTTGGCAGTGGGCATTTTGAGGCGTCTATCATTCTGATATACTTTTTTACGAGAGCTGGCCCATTGTTCTTGTGACGAACAGAGACGCGTTACTGTTATTCAATCAGAGAAGGACTTGGTCATTAGATACGGCGACGGAAGGATGCCGCGTAGAACAAACCCCTAGGACGTCTTGGCATTTCCCCCGAGGTCACTCTGGTTTTAGCCTTCTGCCAAGTGCCAACGACAAGTTCCAGCCAAAGGACATCCGAGCAGCGGAAAGCAGAGACAAATATCTGTCTGCCATGGACTGGTCCTCATGGCAGCTCCTGATCTCATGCCTTCCGGCCGCGTGGGTGCTCGCCGCCGCGGCGCCGAGTCCCGGCTGCCCAACGATGGCGAGGTGCGGCGCCATCGACGTGCCGTACCCGTTCAGCTTGGACCCGCAGTGCGCGATCCACGCCGGCTTTTGGCTCAACTGCAGCACCGCAGCAGATGGCGCCACCAAGCTGCTCGACAAGAACTCGGAGGTGACCAGGATCTCCGTGGCGGATGGCAAGGCTTGGTTCAAGAATTTCATCTCTCGGCAGTGCTACAACCGGTCTTCGGGCGAGATGTTCTACAACAACGCGTGGGTCAACTACACCACCGAACCCTATGTTCTGTCGGCGGAAGATAACAAGATCATCGTTCTCGGGTGCAATAGTATGGCCTATATGCAGAGCGACTCTGTAAGTATACTCAGTAAACATTACTTGCTGCTTTCTTGAAAAACAAAACAACAATACTTACTGTTCTTTGGCTCTCTGTGTTTGTGTACAATTACATGCCCAAAACTCTGCACCAAACTGATATTATACATAATATGCAGTACATAATCGGCTGTATGTCCACATGCGACGACACACCCAAGAACGGCTCATGCTCCGGCACCGCTGGCTGCTGCCAGGCGGAGCTCCCGAGAGGCGTCCAGTACTACGAAGGCTTCTTCAACGAGCTACACAACACCATCCAGATATGGAGGCAAACCCCCTGCAACTACATCACCGTGATGGAGAGCGCGGCCTTCAATTTCAGCACCTCCTACCTCTACTCGACGGTGTTCTACGACTCCGACGACTCGAGGACCCCGGTGGTTATGGAATGGGGGATTACTAGAGAGACATGTGAAGAAGCCAGAGCCAACGAGACTGCATATGCGTGCGTTAGCGATCATAGCGACTGTGTCTATAGTGATGCCGCCGGCTACCGCTGTAGGTGCTCCAACGGATTCGAAGGCAACCCATACATCGCAGATGGATGCAAAGGTTCGTTCGTCCCTTTTGATCAGGGCCCATCGTTTTTTCATCCAGATTTCAAATGATGCATTTTTTGGGGTGTGTGATTTCAGATATTAACGAGTGCTTGGACAATTCTACATATACTTGCGCTGGAATATGCGAAAATACAATCGGGAATTTCACATGTTCATGCTCACGAGGAAGAAACATGATCAATGGCGTTTGCGTCAAAAGTCAGAGGTCAACTTGGATGTGGCCGGTTGTTGGTACGTCGCTGGAGAATAAAGTTGCTTTAGGAAATTCCCTGCTTTTTTCCGGAGTTAACAAGTCTGTCTGAACCTTCATTTCGAATCCTGATGCTACAGGTGCAAGTGTTGGACTGGTGACGCTTGTGATCGGAATCACCTGCGCGTACTTGGTCCGAGAACGGCGAAAGCTGCACCGCATCAAGAAGAGGTATTTCCGGCGGCACGGCGGCCTGCTCCTATTCGAGGAGATGAAGTCACAGCACCACCAGCAGGGCGCCGCCGCGTTCACCATCTTCTCCGAAGAGGAGCTGCAGCAAGCCACGGACAGCTTCGACGCGCAGCGAGTGCTCGGCCACGGCGGCCACGGGACCGTCTACAAGGGCGTCCTGAAGCAGAGCGGCGGCACCGAGATCGCTGTGAAGCGGTGCATGACGATCGACGAGCAGCAGAAGAAAGAGTTCGGCAGGGAGATGATCATCCTGTCCCAGATCAACCACAGGAACATCGTCAAGCTCCTCGGCTGCTGCCTCGAGGTCGAGGTCCCCATGCTCGTCTACGAGTTCATCCCCAACGGCACGCTGTTCGATCTCATCCATGGCGACCACAGGCAACACATTTCGCTGGACACTCGCCTGAGGATCGCCCACGAGTCTGCCGAGGCGTTGGCATACCTCCACTCCTGCGCGTCGCCGCCGATCCTCCACGGCGACGTCAAGTCGACCAACATCCTTCTCGACGGCGACTACACGGCCAAGGTCGCCGATTTTGGCGCGTCCATCCTTGCGCCGAATGACAAGTCGCAGTTCGTCACGGTTGTCCAGGGGACGTGCGGGTATCTTGATCCGGAGTACATGCAGACATACGAGCTGACAGACAAGAGCGACGTGTACAGCTTCGGAGTTGTTCTCCTGGAGTTGCTCACGGGCAAGAAGGCGTTCAACCTGGAAGGGCCTGAGAGCGACAGGAGTCTGTCGGTGAGGTTTCTGTATGCGATGAAGGAGAACAAGCTTGAGGATATCGTGGATGATCAGATCAAGAACGGTGAGAACATCGAGTATCTTGAGGAGATTGCAGAGTTAGCAAGGCAGTGCTTAGAGATGAGTGGTGTGAATAGGCCAACGATGAAGGAAGTGGCTGACAAGCTTGGTAGGTTGAGGAAGGTCATGCAACATCCATGGGCACATGAGAATCCTGAAGAATTGGACAAGTTGCTTGGAGAGCCGTCTACAGCAAACTCGACTGCTACTACTGGAAATTTCAGCATCACGGAGAGAGCTGCCATGGGCTTGGAATCAGGGCGTTAGAGCCACTGTAAATAATATTACATTTCATTTCATTACCGCATTCATATAGCAGATAGATACAGCACATTTTTCTTGACTGTACAATGATTTCTTAGGATTTATATGTTATGCTACTGTTACATTATCAACATGAATGAAATGAAAATACGTGACATAATCTCTCTAGGACTTTGGTGTTTTTTTAACGTTCTCTAGGACTTCATATGAAGCCGCGGATATCTGCGGTATCCAGTGCATAAGGTTGGTGCAATTTGAAGTAGAAATAACTGGACTAGCACAAGTATATTAACCAGACAAAAATTCTAAACAAACATTTCTATTCCTACTGATGACACAATCAAGATGACTTCTGCTAGTCAGGAGTAATGGCCATAAAGTTGAAAGGGCGTCAGGAGTACACATGGCTCAATTTAACTTATGAGTTTGTTCCCTAAACTATTTATCCGTGACCCAAAATTTCACAAAAAAAAAAAAATAACCCTCACAAAAGACAAACATTCCTATTGCCTATTTATGATACAATCAAGATAAAAAGAACAAGAGCATCAATGGACAAAAGTTAAAAAGACATCAGGAATATATGTAAATGGCTCAATTAACTTATGAGTTTGTTCCCCTCACAATTTATCCGTGACCCAAAAATTGACAACAAAAATTACAATTCTCTTAACCCTCTCAGAAAACTAAGAAACTGGAGGCAGGTAAGATTACTTCCTAAATGGGTACATGCAAAAGTAGAAACTTAATGCAGGTTGAACCTACATCTTGGCTTCCTTTGCGTCCTGGTACTCAGCTTCTGGAGTCTGGTCTCCACCGCTACTGCTGCCGCTGCTGCCAGAGCTGCCACCACCACCTTGTTGCATGTGCTCTCCGATCTTTGAAACAGCCTTGTTTGCTGCTTCCAGCTTCTGCTTGATCTTCTCCAGATCATCCTCAGCCATAGCTGCCCTCAGATCAGAGACAGCAGCCTCGATCTCCTTGGTGACTTCAGCAGGCACCTTGTCTTTGTACTCGCTGACACTCTTCTCAATGCTGTAGATCGTGGTATCTGCATTGTTCTTAAGATCAATAAGAGACTTCCTTTCCTGATCCTTCTGGGCATGTAGCTCAGCCTCCTTCACCATCTTCTCAATTTCAACCTCTGACAAACCCCCAGAAGACTTGATGGTGATTTCTTGTTCTTTGCCTGTGGCTTTGTCCTTGGCTGACACCTTCACAATGCCATTGGCATCAATGTCAAAGGTAACCTCAATCTGGGGCATGCCCCTTGGTGCTGGTGGAATGCCTTCAAGCTGGAATTCGCCGAGCATCTTGTTATCTGCAGCCATCTCCTCTCACCCTGAAGCACCTTGACTCCAACCTGTGTCTGGTTATCTGCAGCAGTAGAGAAGACCTGGCTCTTCTTGGTTGGAATTGTGGTGTTCCTGTTAATTAGCCTTGTGAAGATGCCACCAAGAGTCTCAATACCAAGGGAGAGAGGTGTGACATCCAGCAAGAGGAGCTCCTTCACATCGCCCCTCAAAATGCCACCCTGAATAGCAGCTCCCATGGCAACAGCCTCATCAGGATTGACACCCTTGCTTGGTGGCTTGTTGAATATCTGGGAAACAACCTCCTGGACCTTTGGTACTCTAGTCATACCACCAACCAGTAAAACCTCATCAATCTCCTTAGCGGAGATGCCAGCATCCTTGAGGCAGTTCACACAAGGGATGCGAGTCCTCTCAATGAGATTGCTCACAAGAGACTCAAACTTTGATCTCGTCAAGGTAATGTTGAAGTGCTTTGCACCAGAGGCATCAGCAGTGATAAATGGGAGGTTGATTTCAGTCTGCATAGTGGAGGAAAGCTCAACCTTGGCCTTCTCAGCAGCTTCCCTGAGCCTTTGCAGTGCCAACTTGTCCTTGCTGAGATCAATGTTGTCTGACTTCTTGAACTCGCTAACCAGATACTCAAGCAGTGCACCATCAAAGTCCTCACCCCCAAGGAAAGTATCACCATTGGTTGCCTTGACCTGAACAAGGTATCAGAATTAAGAACTACATTACACCTATTTCAACATCTGCATATAGAATATGTACAGGATATGAGAAGAAAATTACCTCAAAAACTCCATTTGATATCTCAAGGATTGACACATCAAATGTGCCACCACCCAGGTCAAACACAGCGATAAGGCCCTCCTTGTTGTTCATTCCATATGACAAAGCTGCAGCAGTGGGCTCATTGATAATCCTCATAACCTCCAGTCCAGCAATCCTACCAGCATCCTTGGTAGCCTGTCGTTGAGCATCATTGAAATAAGCTGGGACAGTAATAACAGCCTTAGAGACTGTCTTCCCAAGGTAAGCCTCTGCAGTTTCCTTCATCTTGGTGAGAACAAATGCACCGATCTGGCTAGGGAGTACTGCTGGCCACCCATCTCCACCCAGGCATCACCATTCGGTGCCCTGACAATCTTGTAAGGCACCATCTTCATCTCCTTCTGGGTCTGCGGGTCATCAAAAGTCCTACCAATCAGACGCTTGGACCCACGGACCGTGTTCTGGGCATTGGTTACCGCCTGCCGGCTCGCCGTGATACCGATCAGCAGGTCACCATTCTGATTCTTGGCAACAATGGAGGGAGTTGTCCTCGCACCTTCCGCATTTTCAATCACGCGAGGTGTCTACACAAGCAAAGTCATCCATCAATTCCTGACCACCAGCATCATAATCATAACAAGAACCAATTGAACATGTACTCAAATTGCAGCAATTTCAAGCCATGACATTAAGTACATATTGAAACAGCGGCTGACCCAGACAAATTTCAGCATTCAAGCATGACATCTACTACAGATGGATACAACCACCCATTTACAAATAACAGAATGTACTCAAATTGCAGCTATTTCAAGCCATGACATTGCGCACATGTTGAGACAGCAGCTGAACCAAACCAGTTTCAGCATTGAAGAATGACATCTAGCACAGATGGATACAACAACCCATTTACAAGTAACAGAATGTACTCAAATTGCAGCTATTGCAAGCATATTGATACAGCAGCTGGCCCAAACCAATTTCAGCAATTCAAGCATTACATCTAGTACTACAGATGGGCACAACAACCCGTTTACAAATAACAGAATATGGCAGATTTCAGAGTAAACAGGGGAAAAAACGCACCTTTCCTTCCATGACGGAGACGCAGGAATTCGTGGTGCCTAGATCGATACCGATGACATCTGCCGCGGCCGGCTTTGTGCTGCACGCATAACATTCACTTAGGAAACAAATCGCCACGGATAGGAACTATTGACAACAGCACATCTCGAGTTCCTAATTACCTGAGAAGACGAGCTACTGCTCCGAGCCTGGAGAGCAGAGGAGGCGCTGTCCGCTGGGGCAAGGGAGCCTACTCAGATCGCAAAAGCAGAGAACAGATCAGCACATCGGAACAACCCAAACATCATCAGAAGAACGCTCAACAACGCCACAAATTGGCCTTGACCAAGGCGCACGAACTGCAAGCAAGCGAAGAGCAGGCTCACGGGAACAGACTACAGAGGTGGCACGGACCTGGGCAACGGCGGACGCGAGGGTGCGGCCGGACCTGGCCAGCCTCGACGCGACGAGAGCTCCGAAGGCCATGGCTGGCGCTTGATCTTGGGCGCGGCTTCCGGCGGCGGCTCGTGGACGCGGGAGGGAGGAGGCGAGATCCGAAAAACCCTAGTGGGCGGCGGCAGCGGCAGCGCTGCTTTCTTTCTCTTAAACCCCTCGCGGTCCGCGGCATTGGCTTGGGAGAGGGAAAGAAATGGCGGCCAGGGGCATTTCGGTGAATTCTCAGCTGGACAAGTCTGTGGCTGACGGTGGGCCACGAGGCTGGCTGGAAGATTCTAGACGGCATCAATCCGTCGCCGTCCGTTGGGCCTGGGCTTTCTTCTTCAGGACTCCAATCGTGCGCCGATAGTTTATCGTGGATAGATTCTCTTCTCTGCCATCTCTTTTCTTGATAAACACTTCAAAATTTAAACAACCACCACCCTGTTGCATAAATAGGCATATAGGAGAGCCTCAATTCAGTTAAATTCAGCTTAATAGTTTTGAATCGTTGAATAACCAGAACCTTTCGTCAAACAACAAATGAACCAGTAGGATGTGGCTGATAGTTTTCACGGTAGATTTTTCAATTGTTTTATTAGTGCTATGTGAGAGAAAATAAATCACGGTACGATTAATAAGCTGAGTGAAACGAGCTGATGAAAAAGAGTTAACTCAAATAAGTTTATACATTACATAACTAAACTATACCGGCAATTTTTTTAATTACAGTACATTTGCATGTACAATCGTCCCTGTGAACATAAGGTTAGATTTTTTCAAGACAACAACGTGACGGGAGACATGGGTGACGATTTAGAGCTATGACGTGGTGCCGAGCTCCGGCACCAGCACAAGATGCATGCAAAGAGATGATATGGACACATGACATGTGGGCCATTTCTGATGTGATGCATGCAAAGAGATGATAGGGACACATGACATGTGGGCCATTTCTGATGTTGGCTAACCGTGGAAATCACCATTCATTCATCCAATTAAGTTAAATTCCTCTAACCAAACAAAAATCGGATTCAATTCTTCCCCATCACTCTCAAGTATACAAATAGAATACAATTAAGCCACTACATATTTATGTCTTTATCAACTCTGGCTCCTCCACACGGTACAAAAAGGAGCCATAGTCATTTGCATCCACGCCAAAGAGGTGCATATGAGACGACATTTAGAGGTGACTCATAAGCTAGCTCTAAATTATATCATATCTAATAGAAAAGAAAGAAAAACGTATCACTTGATCAAGAGTTAGTCTCATGCAACATCAATTCCTCCCGCGCCTCTCCCATTGTTGCCGCCTCCCCCGCTACTAACCTCCTCCCCTTGCGTGAATTCCCCCCCCTAGCGGCTCCATTCTCGGCGTGGCGCTCTTTCGGCGTGGCCTCTCGCCCCGTCCTCCCGATGCGGCTACTACGGCACGATCTCCTCTCCCAACGACCTCTCCGCTTGGTCCGGCTCTAAGGCGAATCCAAAGTCCTGTTTTTTAACTTTATATAATTGCATTCTCAGTTCTATGTTCCATTATACAACTTATATACAAAACAATGCATTTTGCAATCTTGTCGAGTAGATGGAAGATAAGCAAGCACATGAGAGGCTATGGGACAATCTTGTCGAGTAATATTGATCAATTCATAGCTTCGCATAGTTTAATTGAAGTGACGAACTTTGTTTGCAGTGGCGGAGGGAAGGGGGGGCTGAGGGGGGCCAGGCACCCCCCAACATTCCCACACCTCCCAGAATACACCCCCTAAATTAGGTTCTTATATATTATCTAATTAGCTAGTTAATGATACTATTTGTACTATAATGTTTTATTCTTACTCCATAATTAGTATCTTATACAACTTAAATTAGGTCTTCCTAATATTTTATCCATATCTTTTTGTTTTTATTATTGCTTATCAAACATTAGTTTGTCCCCGCAGCCCACAATATAATTAGCTAGTTAATTAAAAAACAGTGCTTTCCTTGTTTAATCCTTCAGAAATGATTCCCAATTGAATCTATATTATTTAGCATTAGAAAATGTGGTCAATGTTTAAATGCTACTTAGTGGTAAATCATATATTTAAACAACCATTTTACCCATTTAAGTGACAATTTTATCCAAGGCTAAGTGATAAGTAACCAATTGTTTGCGTTTAACATTTAAGATCTAGTACTAATTAATTTTGGACTAGTTATTATCGTAATTCTTTTTACAGCCAAATAATTAGATTGATCAAGTGAAGTTTACTAGCCTAAGGTTAATTAAATCCCCTTCATATTTCAGTTTTTTCTCTGTTCTTTTGTATCAAAACATGAACTTTAGGTGGTAGCCGTGTATACACTTTGATACACGATATTGTTGTTGGTTTGCACGGCCCCCCTTGTGCTCAAATCCTGGCTCCGCCCCTGTTTGTTTGTTCTATGTTTATGGTGACGCCTTGGTATAATATTTATTTGGCATTTTTAAATTTGAATTGACATTTTAAATTCGTGTATTTAAATATTTGCCATTTGTATTGACTTTTCATATTAGTTTGAATTTATATCAAGTCAAATAGCTAGAATACATAGAGAAAGTAGGAAAACTTTGCTTTATTTTGAGTCCCTCCCGTTTCTAAAAAAAAAGTAGTAGGAAAACATAGCGAGAGAAAAAAAAAGGACATAATCGCAAGTAGAGAGGCCTTGTTTAGAGTTTCTAATAAACTAGATTATGTTGTATAAGGGAGGAAAACGGCAGGGAGCCCTCTCCACGTCCTCGAGAAACCCAGCCTGCTTGCAGAACTCGACTGTCCC
The DNA here is from genome assembly GCA_018135685.1 of Themeda triandra. Taxonomy (NCBI): domain Eukaryota; kingdom Viridiplantae; phylum Streptophyta; class Magnoliopsida; order Poales; family Poaceae; genus Themeda; species Themeda triandra. Next base: position 81,520 of record JAENPR010000201.1, on the reverse strand, counting down.
TGCAATTGTTTCCTTCAGCGGCCTGACCTTCCATCCCAGTTTCTTCAGCTTATCAGACGTCATTGGAGCTGGGTGGTCCATGTCATAGATGCTCTCCCTACCAATTTTCGGAATCAAGTCAGTAAGACATTCCCAACTTCTGTATATGAAGGAACAGGAGAAATGGTTAGGTAAGAGAAGGTTTACTTGCTAATGAAAGGGTAACCATCAGGGTACATTGTCTTCAGCAAGTCCAGCAGGTCACGGGCGCTAATGAAATGAGGAGCACAGATGTGCCTGCCGGAGGCTGCAGGTGTCTCATAGACCAGCAGAAGAGCATCAGCAGTGTCCCGAACGTCAACGATGTGCCAAAGTTTGTTCCTCACTTGATCTGTGCCTCCTGCATGAAGATGAAAAGGCAATACAAGACGATCAAGTCGAAGCAATAGTACAAACAACTATAACTGGATCACCCTTTTTTACTATATATAAAAAGGGAATTATAAAAAAGATATGAAATCAGCGCATTGTTTGGTGATGTTTTTGATGAGAAAAACCTTTCAGGAAGTAGACGAGGAACTGGCAGCTTGTGTTGAGCGTCGGCTGCAGAAGAGGGCCAAAGACCAGAGCTGGGTTGACAGTAACAACATCCAGCCCGGTTTGTTTCCCATATTCAAGTGCAGCCTCCTCTGATGAAATCTTGGCAACAGAATACCAGTTCTGCAATTAAACAGGACAAAGTGACAAACTCAAATTTGGAAATGAATGATTGTGGAGTATATTTTGAAGTCAATTCTTGATCTGCTTATCAGGCTTTCTTGTTTCCATTACTGCCGCGAGTTTACAGTACTAGTTACCTCCTCATTGCTGCAGAATTCTTTATCTGACCAGCAACTCTCATCTTTGATCTTGTCTTTGGGCCAATCTTTTGGGTTGATCTCAACAGCAACCATGGATGAAACGACGACCACTCGCCGAACATTTGCAGCAGAGGCAGCCTTGAGTACATTTATGGTGCCAGTAACAGCAGGACCCAGCATTTCTCGCTGAAAAGTTGTGCACAGCATGATATTGGAGCACAAAGTGTGATAAATATATCAGAAAGCTGTAACAAGAAGTTGGAAAGCACATTTGTTTTGGACAAAGGGCATTTCAGTTTCGCTTAATATCAGATGAATAGCCAGTATCATTTTGTATTTTTAATGGAATGTCTTAATCTGCATATCTATGTCAACATCCTCTGACGGTGACATATTAGTAGGTGTGTCCTTTCTAGGATTAGCATTCATGTCATCTTTTAGAATGTTTCCTAGTCTTAACTGTTTTTTTTTTGGGCAAACATAACTTTAATTGGTTGATGCAGGCCTCTGCTTTTATTCCTTAATTGATTCGAGAGGAAGTGATTTAACTGATCTTTTTTTTAGAATTCTTTAACTGATTCAAGAGGAAGTTATTTTGAGCCTAGCTATTTGTGAGTTGTTTTTTTTAATAAAAAAAACTATTTTTGAGTTATGGCATGAGATGGGCTTTGCTATTCAGTACTCCACCTAAACGTAACCGAATGTTAAACATCTTACAGAAAACTTGCCTCTGGATCGGTTATTTTCCCTGAAGGAACTGGAGTGGCGACATGAAAGACTCCCTGGCATTCTGCGATTGCAGCTGCCATCGCATCATAGTCAAGGAGATCAGCCTTGAAAAGCTTGAGGTTTTCAGAAGCATTCTCTAACCGCTTCAGATGAGCGGTTTTCTTGTCACCTGAAATACAGGTACGACGCAGCATGCAGAGCAAAATCGTCAGCTCTCATGGCTGTCTGGGTAGTAGTTTCCGTTGAACTGCAAACTGTGTCTCCATCGTGCACATAATAAACAAAAATGTGCAGCTAAGTACGAAGGAGTTCTTTGTTACGTACTGAGGTCGCGGACGGTGCCATGGACGGTGTAGCCGCGGGACAGGAGAAGCTTGACGAGCCACGAGGCGATGTACCCGCCGGCGCCCGTCACGCACACCGTCTCCGCGCTCCCGGCGCCGGCGGCTTCCTCTGTGCGTCTGGCGGACATCGCTGTTCAGCAGCTCTCCTGTCGTCACTCGTCCACTCCTGCTTGTGTGACTGTGAGCAGACACGATAATGGATTACGATTCTGAATCTATATAGAGAAGTCTATCTAGTAACAAAAATATAAAAATAATCAGAGTCCATGCCTACCCAATATACAAAAGACAGGGTTACAGCGCATACCGTTCCCGTCGCGGGTGAAGGTGAGTGCTTGACCCGTCGTCTTGGGAGCAGCGGTTTTACCATGCCGACGGACGATGGCGGGAGAAAAATCCATGTGATGGTCGTTCTCAGATGACATCGGTGCTGATGTCAGCGGTTAAAAATGATTGTGGTTTCTTTCAAGTCCGTTTGCACCATTGTGATCTCATCAAAGTGAAGAATTGAGTGCTAACTTTGAGCGCTACCGTGTTCTGAGCTAGTGTTCTATTTCTTGAGTAGAAACTTGAAGATCTGTTACTCTTAGCCTGGTGATTGTTGCCATCATCTAGATGACCCCACCATAGGAAAGTTATCCTAAGGAGGCTCTAGAAGTTGTACATGATCTTTGTTTTTAGAAAGGCGGCAAGAGCTTTGCCAAAATATATTAGACGATGGAAAAAAATAAAAGAGTTACAAGAACGGAACAACTGAGAACAAAAAAACCGTTGTACATGATCTTGAACCCCAGCATGGGAAAAGTTAATTATTTATGATTCAATATGCTCTAACGTCAGCCCTGTTCGTTTGGTCGTTTTTGATTTTTTGTTTGTTTTTGGCTGATGATTTATCATGAGAGAAAAACACTGTTGAATGGCCGGGCTAAAAGCGCTGATTCAACCAAACGAACAGGCGGTGGAGTGTGGGAGTTATATATGGCAACAACCCGAGACTATAATGAAAATATCCTAGGACCAGGAGAGATCTCCACTTCTGCTATTGAGTCTAAAGAGAGGAGAAGGGCTTGGTACTAGTCTCTTGTCAAAAACAAAATTTTAATTGTAATACTAAGTCAAACCATCTTTAGTTTGACCAATTTTTTTATTAAAATACTAAAAAGTATAATCTTAAATAAATGAGTTAGATTTATCGAGGTATTTTTTTTTTCATAATATACTATTTGCAATCATATGTTGTTTCATATAGTTAAATCTAAATCGTGTTTATAATTACATTATTTTCAGTATTGAGCTGGCCAATTAAGTGACCAATCACGAACACCTATGCATGAGCGTCTTTGGCTACAAGTGTTTGGGTAGGATGTTAAGAGACCAAGTTGAGAAGTGTTTTGGTCTTATCCACGTGGGACGAATGATTGACATAAACGGTAAGAGGTTTGAGGTTTTCCTATTTGAGTTCATATTTCATATGTATGTTTGCTTATGCTAATGGTTAGTAGGAAGTGTTGTGTTGTGTAACATGTCTCTTGACTTGTGGATGTGTAGATGTTGGATGCGCCTAGGTGGTCGATAGACGATGGAGAAGATCAAGCATGAAGTTTTGGTACACGATCGACAAAGAAGCAATGAAGGATGGATGAAAAGTCATGTATAGAATGACCAAAAGGCCAAGAACATGCCATGGATGAAGGTTTCCATTGGACACATAGAAAAGTAAGAGTACATGAGTAATGAAAACGATATTGACTACCAAGTCGACATATGAGGTATGGGCCTAACTCATGATGGTCGAACACTTGTTGACATTGATGAGTGACATCTATGACGCGCCCCACCACAATCACCCCCTAATGTGTCATTGCCATATAGCCAAAGGCTTCTATACTTCACCATAGATCTAGGTGTGCTCCTTCCGACGTAGTGAGGCAGAGAAGAGAGGGAGAAAGGTCACGACAACTAGGGTTTTGAACACCCCCTCCAAAGCCACACCGTGCGGTGACGCTGTTGGAGCAGCTTAGGACCACAAAACTTAATTCATACGACCAAATAACTTTTGTTCCATACATTTTATGTGGAATTTATATTATATATAAACACATATAAAATATCTTAGAAGTTTCAGTGAACTTCTTTATTACACACATAGGAGCACCACTGAATACAACACCATGCAATGACATCTATAATCTATAACTCTTATGTAGACAAATCCCACTATCTATTTTCCTAGACATGCAACGCGTCCACCTCAACAATCCACTATCAACCCCACTATGTATTTTTCTTGACATGCAATGTGTCCAAATTCATAATCCACTATCATTTGCCACTAGAAATTTATCTTGACATGCAAATGCGTCCACCTCAACAATCCACTATCATTTATCACTCACAATTTATCTTAACATTCAAGGTGCACCTCAACAGTTCACTACTCGACATATTTTTATTCCTCCTTCGCTCATGACAATATGCGGAAATCCTCCTAGTTTATAATTTAAAAGCTGAAGCTAGCTCATCCAGACTAATAATTAAGATAAGCAAAAGCAGCAATCACGTACGATCCATTCTTTCGCCTCGGCTAGATTTTGTTGAAAATAGGATGGAAACTACAGGGAGTCTCCCCGGCCACATCGTCAAGAAACCCAGCCCGCTAGCTGGCACTACTCGGCTGTGTCCATGCATGATCGTCTCCTCCTGCGTCCGGCAGCTCCACCCGAGCTTCTTTAGAGCATCTACAAGAGACATACTATCTTTCTCTTGTATGCCATATTTAGACTTTTAGGGAAAAAAGTGCAGTTCAACAGGCTATTCCTAAATCTCGCATGGTAAATAATGTGCCGCTAGTCATCTAGAATTGTCATAATACAAATGTTGTTGGAGTTTTCTAATTTTTTTACTGAGTTTTCTATTTTAAAGGTTGGCTAAATCATATGTTTAACAATCTATTTTTACCAACCCTCTTGGAGTTGCTCTTAGCTTGTCAGAAGTCATCGGTGATGGGTGATCTCTATCACGTATGCTCTCCCTGCCAACCAATTCGTCAAGAATTGGTCCTGCTCTCCCTGCCAACCAATTCGTCAAGAATTGGTCCAGGACGTCTGCTTCTTCAGCTTGGTCCAGGACGTCTGCTTCATCAGCTTAAACCACGACGTCGACGTCATCACCACCATCGTCGTCGCCGCTGCCGGTGCAGCCGCCGCCTGCTGTGTCAGCACCGTTGAGTAGAGCTCGAGAAAAAATACAATGGCAACATATATATAGAAAAAAGATAAACTTCCCAAATATCATCGTAGTCCAAATCAAGTACGCCTCCCTCAGATTCCTCAATGTCACCTTATGCTAGTTGATGGACTCGTTCAAATCTAAACCAGGCATTGTGTGTAGAAGAAAGATTAGAGAAGAGAAATGAGCTGCATATTTTTTTAGAGAGAATTAGGAATCAGACCCTAAAAATAAAACTGTTTAGGAATCAAGACCTCCGTGCTTCGAATTTGGGAATCTGGCCCCAAAATAAAATTTCCATAGGAATCAGGCCTTCTGTTAGATTGGAAGTCTAACGGTGTTAACTTTAGGTGTGCAATGACCATTTTACTCCTGATAAAAAAAACTAAGTTGTGTGCCGAGACTGGGAGGAAGCGAAGGAGCCGAGTTGTGTGCCGATTCGGAGCTGAGCCGTCTTCTGGTTAGAGCCGTCGCTCATCTAATTTTCTTGCGAGCAGACTCTTAATGTCCATGCCGTTAGATGAAAGCCACCGCCATGCGTCGGATATCAGCAAAGGGAGCGCATGCCAGCCACGGTACGCCCATCGCTCATCTATTTTTTTCCGCCTTGGAGCCATGAGTGCTGCGACTCGGGTTCAAAACCCGACGGCCACAACTTTTTTGTTATCGCCTTCATTTTGCATGGGAATTTTGAGCCCCCTTCATTTCGCTTGATTTAGTTAAGTCGTGGCCACGTTTACATGTCGTGGCTAAGATTTCTTCCTATATTTAGATGCTTGTTTTATTCATATATTTAGAACCATGCGAGGGAGGCATGGCTGCGAGTAGAGACGGAGATAGGCAGGCGCGCATGCTGCGGGAGACGAGGTGGCCCGACACCAAGTCGGTTTCAGGGAGGTGGAAAAAAAACCTTAACAAATATAAAAAAAGAAACAAGAGGACTAATAAAAAAAATAGAATCCGAACGGAGATCCGAGATGGACGAAAAATCACACCAGAAATTTTGCCAATTTATTATTAGGTATAGATATAGATAAACTCTAAATATACAATAAATAAGCCAAACTCTATTTTTTTATTTTTCTATCGGGGGTAAAATGGTCATTGCACACCCAAAGTTAACACCGTTAGACCTCCAATCTAACAAGGCCCGATTCCTAAGGAAATTTTATTTTCGGCCGATTCCCAAATTCGAAGCACGAAGGTCTTGATTCCTAAGAGCAACTCCAACAAGTTTAGTGAAAAGACAGCGATCCTAAGATTTTTGCCAAAATCGAAATTGAGCCTCCAACAAGTTGACAAATGTAGTTGGTATTTTAGTGAGCTTGGCAAATCTGGGCTCTTTGCGCGCATATTTGCGCGCGCTCGGCCGCTTGGCATCGCAGCATCGCGCCTGCCGCCTCTGCATACATCGCGCAACATGCCTGCTTCGCTGCTGGATGTGACCCAACACCACTGCACACCGCGGCTGCACTGTAGTACTCGTATCGTCCGAACACGCATGGTTGGTAGCACCCCTGCACCTTTTGGCCATTCGGCTACACACACCTGCAGCTTTTGGCCCACACGGTACTTTTTTTTTACGAGAACACACGGTACTTGAGTGATGGCATGCAGGTTTGTCCTTTAGCCTTGCTTTGTCCTTGGCTGCTGCTGCTGCGTGTATACCGGGAATCAATGGCGACACAGAATGACTGAATGACAGAAACACAGAAGCAAGTGGCCACGTTCACCAGCAGGAATCGGCAGTTTTCAATTTGCCAAAGCCTAAATAAGAACTTGTTGGAGAAGAGCTATTTTTTCATTTAAGATTGGGTTTATCTTGTAAAACTAGAGATTTCGCCAAGTGATGTTCAAGCCACAAACCGGAGTTGCTTTCTTTAAACAATTTTATTTTTTAGGGCCTAATTCCTAATTCTCTCTATTTTTTAGAGGACAAACGGGCAATTAGTGGCGCCACTTTCCAAAATCTATACGAGCCAAGAGAGAAAGATTTGGCTGACAAGATTTGCATGGCTCTGTGGGTGGAGAAATTAGCGCGCGGCAGTTAAGACGGGAGAAGATTTGCATGTTTTCTTTAGGAATCCGGAGGGGTTTACACTTTTTAAAGAAGCAAAATAGTTCACAAATACAAAATAATTCATATACAGAACTAAGGTTGAAAGAGGGGAGAGAATTAAGAAACAAAAAAGGAAAGAAGATTTGCATGTGCATGCGTGGAAGCCGAAGGAAACCTCTCGTGACGAAAACCGCATATGCGTGCGCTAATTGAACTTCTCCTTGGTCTTTCCAATTTTGGAGCTGCGCCTACTATACAAAAACGGATGAAAAGACCATGAACACGCTTGCCCGGCCGGCACCCCTGGGGCGGTTTCCATGAGCCGCCGCATCTCATCCAACCTGGTAGCGCAAGCGCAGCAGCCATCAGCAATGGCGGCGGAACCAGAAGCATGGTTTGCGGGGGTCGGCGAGCCCGGCGAACCGGGCGAATCCGGCGGGTGTCGCGGCAGCCGTGGCGGGCGCGGGGTCGGCCCCCACGGCGGGAACGGCGGTGCAGGCGGCCACGGCGGTCGTGGGGGTCGCGGCACCGGCGGCCGTGGCGGGCGCGGCGGGCAGCGCAAGCGCAGCAGCCACCAGGCACCAGCAATGGCCGAACCAGAAGCATGGTTTGCGGCGCTCGGTGAACCCGGCGAGCCGGGCGAATCCTCCGGGGGTCGCGGCGGCCGTGGCGGGCGCGGGGTCGGCCCCCACGGCGGGAGCGGCGGTGAAGGCGGCCGCGGCGGCCGTGGCGGTCGCGGCACCGGCGGCCGTGGCGGACGCGGCGGGCGCGGCGGCCGCACCGGCCGTGGCGGCACCGGCGGAACGGCAGCGCCCGGATTCCCCGGCGCCTCAGGAGGTGCCGGCGGCGACGGAGCGGCCGGCGGCGAGGGAGGAGACGGCGGCAAGGGTGGGGACGGCGGTACTGGAGGGCTCAAAGGCGTCGGAGGTGACGGAGGTAACGGCGGCCCGGAGGTCCCGGAGGGCGCGGCGGCAACGGCGGCCCCGGAGGCCGCGGAGGGCACGGCGGCGCTGGCGGGCCACCGGGCAGCCCCTGGATGCGTGGAGGGCGTGGCGGCGATGGAGGGGACGGCGGGCCTCCCATCAAGCGTCGAAGGCGGGCCAGAGGCGCCGCGGCGGCGGCGGTGGCTCCCTGAAGCGTCAACGGCAGCGGCAGCCCAATTTACATTACACAGCAATAAAAACAAAACTGGGACAAGAATCCGAACAATATAATCTCATGCATAATTGATACAGGGTGTTCCATGCATTTTATGTGTATAAAATTGAACACGTACGAAGTCTGACAAGTTCGAATGAACTTCGATACACACAGCACCGAATACAATCCATAATAAGATAAGCAAGTGCATTGGTAATAATCACAATCCATGCTTTCGTCAAGGCTAGATTTTGTTGAAAATTGGAGGGAAACGATAGGGAGTCTCCCCAGTCACGTCGTCAAGAAACCCAGCCCGCTGGCAGCACTCGACTGTGTCCACGATCGTCTCCTCCAGAGGCCGGCAGCTCCACCCGAGCTGCTTTAGCTTGTCAGAAGTCATCGGTGCCGGATGATCTCTATCACATATGCTCTCCCTGCCAACCAATTCGACACCAGATTCAGTATTCAACATATATAAGGAAGAGTAGCCTCTTTTTTGTTTATTGGTTAATATATAAGCAAGACTCTTACTTGGTAATGCAAAGGTAATCAGGGTACATGCTCTTCAGCAGGTCCAGCAGGTCGCGGGCACTGATAACATGAGGCGCGCAGATGTGCCTACCGGCTGCTTCAGGCACCTTGTAGAGCAGCAGCAGCGCGTCGGCGAGGTCACGCACATCGACGAGGTGCCAGAGCTTGTTCCTCACCATGTCGGGGCCTCCTGCATCGGCGCTCAAAACATTTATAATGAGGTGGTGCTTGTGTCAAATTCATATCGACTGAGCTCTGAATGGATCGGCAGACAAATAGTAAGTGACGCCATGGTCCAAACCTTTGAGGAAGTAGATGAGGAACTGGATGCTTGCGTTAACCGTCGGCTGCAGCAGGGGTCCGAACACCAACCCTGGATTGATAGTCACCACGTCCAGCCCGGTCTGCTGCCCGTATGCGAGCGCCGCCTCTTCTGAGATGATCTTGGCGACCGGGTACCAGCTCTAGATGGAGTACACAAGGCAGCAAATTGACTGAGCAGATCTTGCAATTGTCCAAATAAAAAACAGATCTTGGCTAATGCAGAAGTTAGCAGTACACAGGTTACCTCAATGCTCCTGCAGAATTCTTTGTCTGACCAGCAGCTCTCATCTCGGATCTTACCTTCAGGACAATCTTTCGGGCTGATCTCAATGGCAACGATGGATGACACAACCACCACTTGCTGGACATTCGCGGCAGAGGCAGCCTTGAGCACATTAGTTGTGCCAGTGACAGCAGGACCCAACATTTGTAGCTGCACATTGTTTATGCACAGAATTTGTGAAGCCATTTTTCTATTCAAAAACGGATAGATACCCTGTCTGTTTCTGAGACAAAAAGAACATCAGATTCAAGAGAAGTCGAAAACAGAACTTGCCTCTGGGTCAGTCAGGTTCTCCGAAGGCACTGGAGTGGCCACATGGAGAACTCCCTGGCACCCGGCGACCGCAGCTGCCATCGCATCGTAGTCCAGTAGATCAGCCTTGAAAATCCGGAGGTTTCCGGCAGCATTCTCCAGGCGCTTCAGATGGCTTGTCTTCTCGTCACCTGAAACAACCGAGGGAGAGAATCAGAGAACGGCAACGGACGCTCACATCTCAAGAAGGCAAGAAGGCTCAAGCTGCCCGTCCTGAATGCGAGCGAACCCAGAATGCAACAGAACTACAGAAAGGAAGGGCAATGCCATTGCGCACCGAGGTCGCGGACGGTGCCGTGCACGGTGTAGCCACGGGAGAGCAGGAGCTTCACAAGCCACGAGGCGATGAACCCGCCGGCGCCGGTCACGCACACCGCTGTACCTCCAGCCATGGCGTTGACGCCGCTTCCTCCGAGTCACCGCCGCAGCCTGTTGTAGCTAAGGTGGCCAGCAGCGAGTTCTGAGCACATTCACTATCCACATGGCCTGATGGCCAAGAGATAAGAGTACTGCGTACGGATAGGGTTCAAATTTAATGCTGGCTTTAAGGTTCATAGTACCACGTGTTAGATGTTTTGGGCCATGGGCCAAACAATTCTAAATAAATCCCAAAGGCCCACTCACACATGCATGTATATGAGGTATGGTGGAGGACTTGAGTCCCACATTGATACTCCAAGTGGAGTGAGGCCAACTTAAATAGTTGAGCTATCTCTTGCTTGTTGAAGCTATGGATGAGGAGACGAAAAGGAAGCACCACATGCGCGCGCTCGCTCGCCGGGCGTGGCGTGGCGTGGCGAAAGGCGCGCACGCACGACATACGCGTGAATGGTCCGGCGATTTTCCCGCCTCCGACCTTGCGGGTGCGCAGCTTCCTTTTGCCACTCGATATTTTTGCATGCATGGAGAAAATTGCGCTGGCCTATTGGGTAAGCAATTATTCTCGTGTTATGGTAAGTGCACAAACGGTAAGTCAATTACCATAATATTGTGATTATGCGGCTAATCGCTTTCCTTTGTTAGCTGCGACGCGTGTATAAATAAGGGGGCGAGACGTCGTCCTCAGTACACCGAGAATTCATTCTCTCCCGTCTCACACAGTGTTGTGCTACCGCCGTCTTCCCCATCCCGTCGCCGACGTGCCATCGGTGCCGGGAGAGCAGGCTCCGAAGCCCGCGTCTCCTCGCGTCCCTGCACGGGGTAGGGGACGTATCAGGTTTTTGGGAAGCGCCATCGCGACTGCTCGCTGGACGTCTTCTTCCCTCTACGCCGCCGATCCGGATCTTCGTCAACGGTCTGCTTCGCCTTCGTCTTCGTCTTCGCCTGCGCGCCGACATCCCCGCTGTAAGGATGTCTCTTATTTCGTTGTTGTTCGTCTTCGTCTCTCTTTTGTTGGTAGCACTAGATTCAGCGGCTTTGCTGATCACCTACATGTTGTTGGTCTTTTTCTAATTGTCGGAATTAATTTATGCATCGCTAAATTGCTTTTATTTCCAGCACCACGATGCATGTAACGAGTATCATTGGCTGCTGGTATGACATTTCTGATCTCTCAGGATGTACTACTCCTAAAATTGCAACTAGTCTATATACCTAAAATGGAAAGCTTTGTGGGATAAACTATTGGGATAAAGTTGCAATATTTGTCAGTTGTCACATAGAGAGAGTACGGGCGACGCAGGAGGAACCCTCGAAACCCTAGCGCCGCCCCCTCCCCCTTCACCTCCAGCCGCACCGCCGCCAGAGCTGGCCGCCCGGCTGGCCGAGATGGCAGCGGCGGGGCATGCGGCTGCTCCCTCTCCTTCGAGGGCGCGGCGTGGAGCTCGCGCGGGGAGGGTCAGCGGCGACGGCCGGACTCGCCGGTCCGGTGCCCGGGTGCCCGGGGCCGGATCCGGCCCCCAGCAGACCGGATCGAGCCGGTCCGGTGGTGGATGTGGTTGGAGCGGCGGTCGACGGCTGTGTGCGGCGGCTGGTGGGGCTGGCGGCGGTGGTGGCTTGGCTACGTCGGCAGGCTGGCAAGCCGGCCGTGGCAGCTGGCGAGCCGCCGACTGGCTAGCTGGCCACTTCTGGCTGGCCGTCGCTGGCTGGTCGAGGCTGCCTGCTGGCTAGCTGGCCGGGGCGGGCGCGACGATTGGACCCGCATTGGGCTCGGTCTAGTGGTGGGCTGCCCTCCGGGGGCCGCGCGGCTTCTTCGGCGATGTCGTGGAGGCATGGCCGGTCGTGGCATCGGCACGCCGGTGGTGCCATGATGGTGTTACTGTGGTGCCGGTCCCGATGGAGGCCGCTCTTCTCCGTTGGGCCTCGTCAACGGGCAGATGCGGTGTTGTTGCTCATCGGGCGCAGGGGGTAGTGGCGAGGTGTCCTCCCTCTCTGCTTGCCCCCTCCTCTTCTTCTTCTTCGTGGTGGTCATCTGGTGGTGGTGGATGGGGTTTGTGCTAGCGTTCGAGGGCGGTGTTCGACTATGCCGTCTCCCCCCATGCCCCCGACTGACGTCGCGGGGCGGTCGTTATGATGACGGGGGCCATGGCGTCCTTGGAGGTGTTGGTCTGGGGCTCCGCTCCGATTCCGGTACTTTTAGGGTGATGGCGGTTCCAGCGTCGGCAGCTCGGCCGACGGCTGTGGTCGGCTGCGGCTACGGCTTTGGCGGGCGGTTGGTGGACGTGCACAGTGGCAGGAGGCTGGTGTTCGGCAGGTGGTCTGGCCGAGTGCTGGCTCAACTTTGCGGCGGCTAACGTGGCTGGGGCGTCGACCCCGCGAGGCTTCTTCTGGATGGGCGGCAGCGATGTCTTGGTGGATGGCGGGGTTCCGTCATCTTGACCGACGTTTGTGCTGGGGTCTCTTTGGGCAAAAGCCTTGCGACGGCGACACTTGTGGGTGTCGTTCCCCTGTTGAGGGCCTCGTGCCCCCAGCACAGTCCATGGGTGAGATCCTTGTCCCGCCGTGGACGAATGACGGCGGTGTTTGGGCATCGTAAGCTTCGTGAAGGCGTCGTGGTGGATTTTGACTCGGTTGGATGTCTTGGGCCGTGCTAATTCGTCGTTTCTGCCGTTGTGTTCATGGTTCGTTCCGGTGGTGGAGTAGGCTTAGCCATTTTTAGTTTTTTTAGTTGTTTTGCTTGTCTTTAGTTGCTTGTTGCCTCAATAGTGGAGCTCCTAGTTGTTTAAAGTGGAGGCTCGTGTCGATGACCCAATCCGACCGAGTTTTAGAGGCTTGTGTCGAAGTCCCAATCCGAACAAGCAAGGAGTTGAGTGGGCGCTAGTTGTGGCGCGAGTTGAGCTGACTTGGTACCTAGGTGTGCAGATGGAGTAGGGTACCCTCTACAATTGTATAGTTTTTTCGGCCCAGTTTCCAGCCAAAAAACTAGGCTGGCACTTGCCTTTTCTATTATTTGTCTAATAGAAATCACGACAAAGTTTTTGCCGTCCTTTCGAAAAAAAAACATAGAGAAAGTACTCGTATGTCACATTGCAAGCATATCAATTTCAAAGACAAATAGATAGCTAAATCCAATTTTTATATATACTAAACACATGTTGAGGTGCAATACAAAGGTGGAAAATATTTCTTCCTCCGTTCCAGATTATAAGTCGCTTTAACTTTTCAACCATTTGCTTACAAACAAAACATGAATTTAGAACATTCGACTCATTGTAAGCAAAATATGGGATACAGAAAGGGACTGTGTGAAACGATGAAAGAAAATGGGAGGGTGAACAAACATAAATAAACAGTCAAGCATAATATAGGTGACAAGTAGAATCACATTGGACTCTTTTGTCTTTAGCTTAGGGTGCATGGTCAACAAGATACTCCGAGTGGACCGCATGCTTGCTGCATATAAAATAGTTGACCTGGGGTTGGTGACATAGACTAAAATCTTAAAACAATGTAAACATCACCGTGCCCTCGACTAAGAAGGCGGAACCATGGGAGTCAGGACTAAATCTTTACAATCTCATGTAATAAAAATAGACAATAAACCACCTATGTCAGGATGTCCTTAAAATGAAGCGTGCCTTTTGTGGCACTTCGCCCTCTAATGATTGGTTTCTCAATTTTCCACCAATAAACTATATATATGTTTACTTTTCAGGCTCAATTTTTCCTTAAGAGTAGGCTGTATATTCTAAACTAAGTGATTTTTTGCCATCTTTTTTTTTTAGAAAAAAGGACGAAAGGTTGCATTTTATTACATATAGATTACAACGAAACCACACATTTTATCTGAAACAACCACTCTCGATCTTTTGACTGTAAACCCCGTCGGTGTGTGATTACATATCAACAATGTCCAGGTGTAATTTGGTAACATAAGAAGCATTGGAGAGTTTCCTTCATTTTTCTATAGCCACACGAAAAAGGTGAGGGAGACGGCAAGTGCATCCCTCATCATCTTGCAGAAGCCCATCTTCTCATAGCATTCAACACTACCCAGCAATGTTTCCCTGTAGTGTCTTCTTTGGTTTCCATCCCAAATTCTTCGATTTCTCCAACATCAGTGGCCTAACTATAGAGTTAGGAACCGGATCTTTGCAGCTGCAGCAAATAGATGTAAACCATGTCAAATAAGGGATATCCATTAAAATTCTACCCGTCACTACGGGAGAAGCCCGATTTGCCGAGTGCCGCCGGCTTTGCTGAGTGCCAAAAATGGATACTCGGCAAAGCCACTCTTTGCCGACTGCCGGGCCAGATTGCACTCGGCAAAGAGTGGCTTTGCCAAGTGCCACAGGGTGCATGGCACTCGGCAAAGAGCGGCACTCGGCAAAAAAAGTGATACTTGACGGTCGACCCGCCTGCGCCCTTAGATTTTTTTAAAAAAATATTTTGCCGAGTGCCGAACCCGGCACTCGGCAAAGAGGACTGCTTTGCCGAGTGCCAAGGCCTGGCACTCGGCAATGGTTATCTTTGCCGAGTGCAAGGGCCAAGACTCGGCAAAATAATTTTTTCTGTTTTTTGCCTATTATTTTTGTGAGGTCTTCCCATGTTATTTAGAACTCCATGTTTAAATTTGGGACAATTTTGACTCCATGTTCAATTTTAAAACTCCATGTTTAAATTTTGGGACAATTTGATTTAGAGATGTTGCACTCGGCAAAATTGGGAACTTTGTCGAGTGCAATGGCAAAAGCACTTGGCAAAGATTTTTTTTTTTTTAAAAAAAAGGCTTTGCCGAGTGCCGAGTGTTGCACTCGGCAAAGAAAAAAAAAATTAGACGGCGTCGGCCGTCGGCAAAGAAGCCTTTACCGCTGAGTGCAGCGGGCACTCGGCAAAGAGGTCGCCTGTAGTGCGTACATGTGTGGTAAGAGATTCACCAGTTTACATAATTCTAGTTAGGATGAGCCTTTCTAAGTACGTTCTCCACATGTTTTACATAATTCACGCAGATGTATCTCCTTGCTGAATTCTCTATCTCATATACCAGAAGCAAAGCATCAGCCACATCGCGGACATCAACTATGTGCCATGGCATGTTCTTCATCACAGTAGGGCCTCCTGTAACAAAGCTAATGAAATTTCAGGGTGTTGTACTTTTCATACTTCCGTTGGCAAGCTTTTTGCCAAAGGACTGGCTCTACGGCTCGCGCCACACATGTCGGAGATCGTGAAGGAGAATCAATCCGCACTACGCAGACGCCGTATACATGAGAACTTTCGATCGGTGCAATAAACCTGTAGATGGCTGCTCGTGAAACAGCACCCGACCGTCCTGCTCAAAATTGATCTAGCCAAGGCCTTCGACACGGTCGCTTGGCCGTTCCTCCTCGAGGTCCTTGAGAACATCGGGTGGCGATGGAGGGAATGGATAGTGGCGTTGTTGCGTACGGCGAGCACGAGGGTTCTTGTGAACGGCAGGCTGGGTCAGCGTATCTGCCACGCAGGTGGGCTGCGTCAAGGAGACCCTTTGTCGCCACTCCTCTTCGTCATCATGATAGAGGTCTTGAACGGTCTCATCGCATAGGTGGATCGTCAGGGACAACTCACAGCCCTCCCTGGAGGCATCATCAAGCATCGAGCCTCTGTTTATGTCGATGACCTCGTCATCTTCTTGGCACCGATGACCACCGACTGCAGCTGCGTCAGGCAGCTCCTTCAGCTCTTTGCTGGAGCCTCCAACCTCGCCACCAACTTCGAGAAGTGTACTATCACACCTACTTTGTGCTCAGAGGAGGAGATGTGTGTACTGCAACAGAGCGACGCTTGCACGATGTGCGATCAGGCACCGAAAACTTGCTGCCATTTGTTCATCGGGTGCGTCTTTGCTAGGCATGTGTGGCAACTCATGCTGTCACGCCTCCAGCTAAATAGCCTCGCGCCGGGGAGCGATGATGAAATTGCGGACTGGTGGCTCAACAGAAGAGGGAGACTGGACTCTGATGGCAGGAAGGTGTTTCATCCCCTGGTCTTGCTGGTAGCCTGGAGGATTTGGAAAGCTAGCAATGCCCAGGTTTTCAGAAATGAGATGCCATCGGTTCAAGGGGTGATCGAGGACATCGTCAAAGAAGCTGGGGACTGGGTCTTGGGCGCGGATTCGGCCCGATTGCAGCAGTGCAGTCCATCTTGTCGCAAAAAGTTCTCAAATGTAATAAACTTGCTATAGGATCCAGTAGCTAGGAGTGTGTGCGGCTCGTTCTCGGTTGTTGGCTTCTTGCCAACGACCCCGGGCCTATCTTAATGAAAAATGGGTGAAGTCTTCCTCAAAAAAAAAAAAAACAGTACACGCCAAGAGAGAAAATTTTGATTGACAAGATTTGCATGATGTTGATGGCTTCATGGCGGTGTGTGTGGAGATGACTGCATGGCGCTGTGTGTGGAGATGGCTGCATGCATGGCGTTGATGGCGTTGATGCCTGCATGGCATTGACAAGATTTGCATGGCGCTGATGGCTGCATGGCGTTGATGACTGCATGGCGCTGATGGCTGCATGGCGCGCGTCGATAATGTTTTTCTATTATTAAATCTAAAAACTATCATCTAGAGAAAAATGCTCCTACATGCAACAGTCACTGTTGTCCACTCTTCTAGTCCTTTTTTTTTTTTTGAAGAGTCTCTTTCTAGTCCTTTAGGTGCTGCACGCTAATCTATCTTAGCTATCGGCAGTCGCTAGTGGGACGTGTTGACTGGGAAACTATTTTCTTCATGTTTTTCTAATGGAGGAGGCACCCATTTTTCTTTTGACTTTTCCTATATATTTGTTGATAACTTTTTTTTCCAGTAAATCTAAAAAACTATCCACAGCTAGTGGTAACCAAAGCCGAGAAAAGTCATCCTACATTCAACACTCACTTTTATCCACTTTTATAGTCTTCCTGGTGCTGGTTGATTAGGAAACTATTTTCTTTAAGTTTTTTTTTGGAATTTAGGAAGCTCCTTTTTTTTCCTTTTCCTATTTATTTGTTGATAATTTTTCTACTAAATCTGAAAAACTATCCACATCTAGTGGTACCTAAAGCCTGTCATCTAGAGAAAGTCCTGACATACCGCAGCTCTTCTAGTCTTATCCTGGCTATCGACAGTTGCTAGTGGGGCGTGGTTGATTGGGAAACTATTTTCCTCAAGCTTTTTTTGGAATGGAGGAAGCACCCATTTTTCTTTTAACTCTTCCTATTTATTTGTTGACATTTTTCTACTAAATCTAAAAAACTTTCCATAGTCATTGGTAACCAAAGCCCGTAATCTAGAGAAATGTCCTCCTACATTCAGCAGACACTGTTGTCCACTCTTCTAGTCAAAAGTCCTACATGCAGCAGTCATTGTAATCCACTCTTCTAGTCTTCCTGGTGTTTCATGCCTTGGCTATCGGCATTTCTAGTGGGATGTTATTGATTGGAGAGCAATTTTCTTCATGTTTTTTTGAAATGGAGGAAGCACTCATTTTTATTTTCACTTTTGGTTATTTATTTGTTAACAATTTTTTGGTACTAAATCTAAAAACACTATCCCACAACCACAACTATTAGTAAACAAAGCCTATCATCTAGAAAAAAAGTCCTCCTACATGCAGTAGTCAAGCTTATCCAATCTTCTAGTCTTCCTAGTGATGCAAGCTGTAGTGTGCCTTAGCTATCGACAATTGCTAGTGCGACATGATTGATTTGGAAACTACCTTCTTAATAAAAAAATAATAATGGAGGAAGCACCTATTTTTATTTTGAATTTTCTATTTGTTTGTTGATAAAACTTTTTACTAAATCTATTAGATTTTTATATTTCTGATTGTGCTTTGGGATCTTTGCTTAGCTATCACTACACGGCCGCATTAAAAAATCTAACATATTTGATTATATTATATTATATTATATAAAATATATCAATAGATGACTAGACACTCTCTTATTCAATTCACATGGTCTAGGACGCGGTTGATTACAAAAAGAGAAATGTCTACATAACCTTCAACTATTAAGGTCATACTTGTTAAATCTATGCTTTAGTTATAACTAAGTTACACATGATTCAATGAGTATAAAATTTGTTCAAGCATACAATAATTAGCCCACTATAAGAATTTCACCATAATTGGACCACAAAAGATGTAGCTATGAATTATTCTAATTAATTTTAGAAAAGCATAACCCAAATCCATAATCAAACTTTGTATTAAAGTGTACTCCCTCCGTCCTGATATATAGCACATTTTTGTTATTTTGGGACGAAATAATAGAGAGAACAATAGACGCATGTACCCCTCATTTACCTTCCTTATATATTGAAATTTGATTCGATTCCCATAATTGAAGGATAAACTCTCAACCTTCTTATACAAAATAGGCAAGGAAATAAATTACTTTCTATATAGAAAATAATCATGTACTTTTATTTAAGTAAACATTATCCTTTTGTTCCTCGGATGTCCTATATTTCAGAACAAATTCAAAAGCCGAATACCACTATCTAGATTTACTCATGTGGATTCCAACAAAATTGGACTTTTGATTTTATGATTTTTCTATGATTTAGTATGATTTTTCAAAGACATAGAATAAATAAATAAAAAATAAAAAGACAAACAATTGCTATTGTAGCAAAACCACCATCCAAACCGCTTGGGGATTATATTTGACTAGTTTTGGAAAGTTCGGGGGTAGAAAGTCTGGTTTTATATACAGTTTTTTAGAATTACACAAGTACATCGCAGACTAGTTTTGGAGAAATAAATAAAATGGAAGTTATAAATCTTGAAAAGATCTAAAACATTGTAGTTAAAAAATTTATTTAAAATAATCTATGGTCCCAAAATTTAGTTTGAAGTTCTCATATATCGAATTTCAAAATTTTCAAATGATCTTGATGGAGAAATGACAAAAACCAAAGTTGTAGATGTTCAAGAAGTATATATAACATTATAGTTGACAAGGTTTTCATTTAAAGTCATTTATCAATTTTTATGAATTTCTCATGTTTTGAAATTTAAAATTTTTAAATGATCTTGAATGTATAAATAATCAAAGCCAAAGCTATAGTGCTTTAAAATTTTTATAGTTTTCTAGTTGAAATCATATAACAAATTTTTAGGCTCTAAACAATTTTAAATAAAAAAACATAAAATTGTAGATCATATTGAGATCTACCATTTTGTTGTAGAGTTTTTATGTATCCAACTTCATATGAAAAAAGTTTAAGTTGTTTTCGGTACAATTATATTTTTAGAAGTGGGCCTTGTGGAGACCGTCTTTACTAACCAATTTGAGAGACATGTCTTAGAATTTTACCTTTATTAATCGATTTTTGAAGACCGAGATGGTTGTTTGTATGACACCCGCCTGAACATTTTCAGATTTTCTAGATCAAGCAATTTATGCCATATTCCAGCCTCCAGCGGTTCAGAAGTGAATGAGTATTGTAGCCGTTTAACAAACAGAGAGTTAAATTTCTCAAAAAAACAAACACAGAGTTAAGCTTCTATTTGGTTCCTATTTCTCCATTCAAACTTGTTGAAAAAAAAAATCCAGTGTCATTTTTAGATACGGCTCCTAGAAATATCCAGACTCTGTTAATTAGAGAGTTTATCCACGACCACGACAATCATTTTTAGCGGTGAAGTCTCAAATCACCACGCAATGATGAACGAGATCAGCACGCAATGATTATCGAGACTGGTCAGAAACTTCTTACTATACACAGTCACTAGTGTACTTTCCATGTGAATGTGATAAACCTGCAGCTCAGAACTCGCTGCTGGCGCTAGCTATCGTCTATTCATATACGAGGTTCGAGGTGCAGCTTAGCAGTGGCGGTGACTCGAGGAGGAGGAGGCATCAACGCCATGGCCCGAGGAGGTGCAACGGTGTGCGTGACCGGAGCCGGCGGGTTCATTGCCTCATGGGTTGTGAAGCTCCTGCTCTCCCGCGGCTACACCGTGCACGGCACCGTCCGCGACCTCAGTGCGCAATCTCGCATTGCCCTTCCTTTCTCTGTTGGATTGGTTTTAGTTTGGGTTCGCTCGCATTGAGGACGGGCAGCTTGAGCCTTCTTGAGATGTGAGCGCCAGTTGCCGTTCTCTGATTCTCTCTCCCCCCGACTGTTTCAGGTGACGAGAAGACAAGTCATCTGAAGCGCCTGGAGAATGCTGCCGGAAACCTCAGAATTTTCAAGGCTGATCTCCTGGACTACGATGCCATGGCAGCTGCGGTCGTCGGGTGCCAGGGAGTTCTCCATGTGGCCACTCCAGTGCCTTCAGAGAACCTGACTGACCCAGAGGCAAGTTCTGTTTTCCACTTTCCTTGAATCTGTGTTGTTTTTAAATTCAGAAACAAGCGTCGTCTACCCGTTTCTGAACGGTTCACAAATTCTGTGCATAAACAACGTGCAGCTACAAATGCTGCGTCCTGCTGTTACCGGCACCACAAACGTGCTCAAGGCTGCCTCTGCCGCGAATGTCCAGCGAGTGGTGGTTGTGTCATCCATGGTTGCCGTTGAGATCAGCCCGAAAGATTGGCCAGAAGGTAAGATTCGAGATGAGAGCTGCTGGTCAGACAAAGAATTCTGCAGGAGCATTGAGGTAACCTGTACTGCCATACTTCTGCATTAGAGTACGCACAGCCAAGATCTGTTTTTTTTTTTAAAAAAAATAAGTATTTGGACAAATTGCAAGATCTCTGCTTAGTCAATTTGCTGCCCTGTGTACTCTTTCCAGAGCTGGTACCCGGTCGCCAAGATCATCTCAGAAGAGGCGGCGCTCGCATATGGGCAGCAAACCGGGCTGGACGTGGTGACTATCAATCCAGGGTTGGTGTTCGGCCCCCTGCTGCAGCCAACGGTTAACGCAAGCATCCAGTTCCTCCTCTACTTCCTCAAAGGTTTGGACCCAAGGCGTCGCGTATTCAGAGCTCGTAGTAGATTTGAATTTGACACGAGCTCTACCTTATTAGTATATCTTTTGAGTGGGGATGCAGGAGGCCCAGATCACATGAGGAACAAGCTCTGGCACATCGTCGATGTCCGTGACCTCGCCGACGCGCTGCTGCTGCTCTACGAGGTGCCTGAAGCAGCCGGCAGGCACATCTGCGCGCCTCATGTTATCACTGCCCGCGACCTGCTGGACTTGCTGAAGAGCATGTACCCACAGTACCCTTTCATTACCAAGTAAAAGTCTCGCTTTTTATTATTGAAAAGAATACCAAAAAAATGCTACTCTTTCATTTTGTTAAACATTGAATCTGGTGTCAAATTGGTTGGCAGGGAGAGCATATGTGATAGAGATCAACCAGCACCGATGACTTCTGACAAGCTAAAGAAGCTCGGGTGGAGCTGCCGGCCGCTGGAGGAGACGATCGTGGACACAGTCGAGTGCTGCCAGCGGGCTGGGTTTCTTGATGATGTGGCTGAGACTCCGTGTCGTTTCCCTCCTATTTTCAACAAAATCTAGCCACGGCAAAACAATGGATTATGATTATTGCCTATGCTTTTGCTTATCTTACGGTGGACAAGCATCAGCTTTTAAATAAATGTCCTTTGCGTGCTGTTATATTCGTTGGTGTACCTGTTCAATTTTCACATATAACGCCCATAGGCTTAATGGTTTGACTCATTTGTATTTAAGGGCAAAACTAGGATTGTGTAATAGCCCTGTTGAATAGAATGAGTGAGCACTCATCTCCCTTACATCTTCCATGTTTCGTTTTTCCCCTTTCTACCTAAGGTTTCTCCCTCCTAGTGTTCTTGAAAAAGAGATCCAAGAACTAAAATTTTCGTGGGTGTATTAGTCTGATATTTGTGTGAGAATCCTCCTTTCTGTCTTCCGGGGTTCAACATATTTTCCTGTGATTTCCGTGCTATTTGTTTCCCCTTTTTCGTTCATGGCTACGATCTGAGCTTCCTGTAGTTTGAGTTCATCTCAAGCGATGATTTTGGGAAGATGTTTGTAGCTAGGCGAATTTCATCTGTGTCAAATTTGGTAGTCTTGATTTGGGTCGGATTTGGTAGAATTTTTCAGCTGTCAGTTGTTCTGTTCGTCAGGTTCAGGTTCTCGATTCTTACTGCGCGTGTTCGTCAGTTTGGGGGCACAGTCTCATAGGGCCAGGCTAGAGCGCTACCAAAGCCTGTGCTCGAGCGCCGTGCTTGCTCGGATTGAGCAGCGCACGTCCTGCCCGAGGGTGAAGCTACACTGACTGAGTGCGGGTGCCTAGGCACCCATAATAATTTAAAAATCACTATTAGAAACAGATTTTCACTATGATTGCAGATTAAGTTCTCACACCTATAAGAGCAAAGCACCCCTTTGTAATTTGCTCTATCTTCTTCCTACTGCCTGTCGCACCCCAGCAGGTGCTGTGCTTGTTCGTTGAATTTTTTCTGGTGCCATTTTCTTTAGTGCGTGCGTTTCGTCTCGGTGTACCAGGCAGTGGTGTAACAAGTCTCGAATCGAGGCCACCGATCCTAACACCGGTCACCACTGGGCAGAAGCTGTGTACAGCTAGCTCATCGCTGGTTCCTTTTCAAGGCTACAGTCTCTTCTTGGCCGTCGAGAATTGTTGTCGTATGGTTCTTGCTCTCTCCCTCTGGTTCTGACTGTCTCTGACTAGCATGGTGGCATGGCATGGTGCATCAGGCTTCAGTTCTGAAGCCACCGGAAAATCGGTCACCACCAATCGCCAAGTGCAAAGCTGAACGTTTTGAGTTATCCTTTTCAAGCTAGAAGTGATCAATTTGTTTGGACACTACTCACGGTGGTTTTGGGAAAGTGATGCTTGCAGTGTGTTCTTCTTTGCTCTGAACGGATAGCTTTTTTTTGAGCAGATGAAGAACGGATAGCTGGTGGTCAGGTCTTCGGCTTTAGAATTCCAGTGGATACAGTGTGTGCATTCATCTTGTGCAGGACAAACACCGATGGTCAGAAGGCATATTGCTGCCCCTACGTTTTGAAAATAGTTATGCTCTATTTGGGAAGATCAAATTATTGGTAGACCGTGCACCTTCGAATGTCGTGTAAAATTTAACTTTCTTTCTGTGTTTGTTTTGCAGGTATCCATTAATTGTAGCGATGTCTAGTTCTTGTCGGTAAAAAGAGTGCACGGATTTTAACTCAATCCTTGTCTGTTGAATAAGATTTTCCAGTTGAGCTTCTAAAATTGCTGATTTGGGATTTTGTTTCGCCCGCACTTTGCACGTTTGAACTCCGATTCGGTTTTCGTCTGTTGCGTTGGCTTTGTAGTCTTCCACTGTGTTTTTAGGGAACATGCACCCATTTATTTAGGTCGTGGACATCATTGTGTTTCATTTGCGTATTTGGCGGTGAAGTTGAGACAACAACCTAATATTTCACGAGAAATTTTTCGGCTCTCATTCAACCCCCCTGTCACCGTTTTCGATCCTTCAACTTAAGTTAGTAGCATTTTGAGAAACGTCTTTCAAAGCTTTTCGCTTGATTCATTAGCACGTCACTATGTCTAATACATATGAAAAGTAATTTGTTCAATCTAATGACACTAGATAACCATAATTGATTTAGAGATCTGCTCTTAATAGTATGACTATCTATCCTAACTCGACCGTGCACCTTGGCTAGCGAAACAAAACCCCTATTGCATATATGTATATATTTGTCTTTGGGCTTGTTTTCATCTCAATTTTCACTTCTTTTCCAATGTTGAGCACTTGCTTCATGTCATGATCATCGTCTCCACCATCTCCTAGACTTGCTCAACTCCTCATGTGGACCTAGCTCAATCATCTCAATGGAAAGCATTAGTTCACTAATAGCCACTCATTTACGAAAACCAAACTAGGGCTTTCAATGGACCACTTAATTCAAATTGACCGGAATGTCACAATTTCTTTTAAATGAATCATAAAATGAATAATACTTGTTGTGGTGCTCCTCTAATTGTAGGTTTCTCGATGGCCCACCGATAAATTATGAAGATATTCAGATTTTGCGCTCATCTTTCCCTTAGGACTAGGCTAATCCTATATTATAAATTGAGTGATGTTTTTGCCATCTCTTTTGAGTAAAATATGGGAGAACTTCCTTACGAAACTAAACGAAAGGTGCACTTTTTTAATATAGGTTACATCATAAGCCACACATTTATTTTTAAATCAACCACTGTCAATTGAATCTCGACATTATTGGTGTGTGATTACAACACATATCCAACAATGTTCTAAGTGTAGTAAGGTAACACTAGAAGCATTGGAGAGTTCTCTTCATTTT
This sequence comes from Themeda triandra, assembly GCA_018135685.1. Classification (NCBI taxonomy): domain Eukaryota; kingdom Viridiplantae; phylum Streptophyta; class Magnoliopsida; order Poales; family Poaceae; genus Themeda; species Themeda triandra. The sequence continues at coordinate 57,074 of JAENPR010000201.1, read as the reverse complement.
TCTATAGCCATACGAAAAAGGTGAGGAAGACGGTAGGTGCATCCTTCAACATCCTGCAGAAGCCCCATCTTCTCATAGCATTCAACACTATCCAACAATGTTTCTTGTAGTGTCTTCTTTGGTTTCCAGCCCAAATTCTTTAGTTTCTCCAACATGAGTGGTGTAACTATGGAGTTTGGAACCGGATCATTGCTGCTGCAGGAAAGAGATCTAAACCATGTAAAATAAGAGCATATCTATTAAAATTCTACCCTTTCACGTGTGGTAAGAGATTCACCAGTTTACGTAATTGTAGTTAGGATGAGCCTTCTTCAGCATGTTCACTAGATCTTTTGCATTGATGCAATTTGGCGCGCAGATGTATCTCCTTGCTGAATTCTCTTTCTCGTATACCAGAAGCAAAGCATCAGCCACATCCCGGACATCAACTATGTGCCATGGCATGTTCTTCATCACAGTAGGGCCTCCTTTAACCAAGTTAATGGGAATTTTAGGTGGTTGTACTTTTCCATACTTTTAAGGGCATGAAGCATATTGTAGTACATCTCAGTAGTAAAGCAGTTTAAAATAGAATCTGAGTAACATTAATTAGATTAACTATGCCACTACATACTTATGGATAGTTATATTTTTTCTGCTGCAGATTAGTAGCTATGTTCTGCTCAAAAAGTATTTTAGCCATGTCACGACGAGATTCAAGGCTAGAACCATGAGAGATAAAAATCTGAATACTAACCCCCACAATTTTACACATAGCAAGTTACAAATCACAAGTTCTCCATGTGAACCATGCGTATGCATTTCTAAGATTCGAACCCACAACCCCCCTTATTCAATCACTCTTTAGCATCCCACATATGAAAAAGGAGTTTTATTGCTTTAGATCTTTGCTGGCTAAAATTTTAGCATGATTATTTTGTCATTTCAGTCACTTTAAAATTAAAAGGTTCTACAACTTAGAGCTATAAGATTCATATAACCCTTTTCCTATTTGTTTAAGTATAAGTATTCTATAACCAAATTTTATGTCAGTATAATGAATACAAAAGGAAACACCAGCATGTGATGATTTTTTATACATTTGGGTTTTGATAAGAGAGAAGGGTCTACCCTGATAATAATTGTGAGAGCAATGCATCTGGAACTAAGCCCTAGGAGCTTCTGTGTCCTACGAGGAATCATGTGTGGCAATGAACAGCCTTGTGCTATCTTAGTTGGGCATGGACTCTTACTTTGTATGAAGTTAACCGTTGAAATTTTGTCTTCTAGTATGCATGCACCTGAATTTTATTATGTTCATACGATTTTTGTGAGTTTCTACGTTAACTTTTACACAAACGCACAGGTACAAATCATAGTAAGATGCATGTGTATGTACATATATAATTTTTTTTTTTTTGAAAACCTCTAAGTATATGTTTTAACAAGGTTTCCATGATTGTACCGAAGAGGTGATTTGCATAAAATGTTTTGCCTTAGACCATTGTGGTGTCTATGGCTCTACTCGGTACATAACCTAAAATGATTAGTAACACCTAAAATGTATTTTGTTTAATGATTTAGGTGGGTAAACTAATGCTATCATCAGTTTTGTTACTCAATAAAGTTGGATGTTCGTGAATGGAATTTATTTACCTAATAAATAACAAGAGAATTAAGTATTTGTGATAATCTAATAACTAAAAAGAAATAGTAGAAAATAACAAACAAATATGATGCAACCTTTGATAATGTATAGGAGGAATTCATGGCTGACATTTATCATAGGCCGCATGAGAGGTCCTAAAGCCATAGTAGGGCAAACGGTGACAACATTCAATCCATTTTTCTCTGCATATTCCAAGGCTGTCTTTTCAGCAATAACCTTGGCAACCATATACCAGTCCTGCCAGGAAAACTAGGTTAGTCATAATTAAACCCTCCCTGGAGCAACAATTGACAGTAACATAGTGATAAACATAAACCCTAAACCCTAAACTTAGTGTACCTGACTTTGGCTATTTGTGAGTCGTGGAGCTATTCTAGTTTGTGCTTGTGTATGCATTCTACATTTATGCCTGAGTAACTTTCTGATCATGTAGTTCTATATAGGGCTGGATCAAAGTAGAGGGACTATGGAGGGAGAGAGGAGGACAGAGGAAGGAGATGAACCCCTCGTAATAAACATCTTGCATCTGCCACGGACACTGACCTCATTCTTTTTGCAAAAGTTTATGTCCGACCAGCACTCCTCGTCTTTGGGTCTGTACTGAGACCAATTTGGGTTGAAATGAACAGCGGCGGTGGACGAAACCACAATAACCTTCTGAACATTAGTACTCGAGCAAGCCTGAAGAATGTTCAAGGTACCTTGCACAGCAGGAACCATTACTTCTGACTGCATGGTTTAAGGTAAAAAATATATAAAAATCTCCTATGTATAAACAGCTCATCATGACATAGAAATTTTAAAATAAACAAAATCATCTTGGTATCAACGAGTCAGTGAAACTATGGCTGTGAGAAAACATAAAATCTGGTTGTACACTATTGTATCTTGCTATTTTTAATTGGAGCCGAAGAAGCTTACACGTTAATCTTACAAGATGCGATAAGAAAACAATAGAAAACTTAGAAATTCTTTTTTTTTTTTTTTTTTTTTTTTTTGTGATTGTGCTTTCACCTAAGCAGAAGAGCAATTTAACAAGGGCGCAAATGGGAAATCTAAGCTTACCAAGCCCCAAAACCACATAAAACTAAAAAACAAGGGCCCCCACAAAAAAATAAAAAGATTTAGCTGTTTCTTAGTCAAAATTCCAATCATCGATGACAACAACACAATAGGCAGACCAGGTATGTGTTTTTAGAAACTAGGTAACCAAAAAAGTAAGGTGAATAGGACATTGGGACCGGTTTCAAAGTCTAAAATGGATCAATAGGACTAGAACCTATTGACCTAATGGATAAATGGATCTTCCCAATGATCACATAATATTTTTTAATGTATTGACTTTATTTATTTTTTGAATAAGCGCGTATATGCTTGAAAGTAGATCGGGAAATGTCATATTTTAAAAGTAAGCATTAATAAAACTAAAATTATGATTCATCTGCTTATTAATTTGATAATTGCTAATAACCTTAATGTGTTATTAATGTACTTTATTATTAAGTTACATTTGGTCTTTGGCAGTTGCCACGTCTGCCATCATTACATCCAAAGGATCCATTCATGCTAGCATCGTTCAACGGTTTGTGAAGGAGCAGATCAATCCCGTGTTTATGCTGGTGTAGGGAAACATCTGGTGACGGGCAAGTGGTCTGTGTGCGCCAAATCAAACATTTATTTTTAGGCTTGGACACAGGTTTTGCATGGACCCACTCCCCACACCAAACAGGTTGTTTAATCTTATAATATCTTATATATTTTCCAAAAACGTTGATAATTGTAACACCTCATAGTCCAAACGGCTCAGATTCACTCTGCACACCATCCCACTTAAGCTTTCGTCCTCGCTTCGCTTAAAAGGATTAACCCGGGAATGGTGGTGTGACATACACCCCCCCTCAAAGAACTCGACGTCCTCGTCGAGCCCAATGACCAGGAACGTTCCCCTCTTAGCACACGCGACCGACCGTGCGCCCAGTGCCGGCACATGTGCCGTGCCATGCATTCTGCAGAGCCTACACGCGCAATGAACCCCCATGTCCGCACACCTGGCCCGCACGCGCCCGTGGCTGCGAAGGAGGTCGGCTCTGATATACTATTTGTAACGCACCAGAGTCCAAACGGCTCAGATTCACTCTGCACGCTGAGCGAAACACACCTGCCACACCATCCCACTTAAGCTTTCGTCCTCGCTTCGCTTAAAAAGATTAACCCGGGGATGGTGGGATAGACTTTAGAAGTCTTATATATTGGTCTATCCCACCTTTAACAACCAAGATGGGATTAAACTCTCCACAATATCTCATTAACACACATGGGCCACTACGGGCCAAATGGGCCGGGTGTGACAATAACGTTTATATTGGTATAAAATGTTTGGACCTATATATCTATTTATAATAATAAAAGGGTAAAATTTCAGTCTGCCCTGTCCGTTTTTCTGCCCTGTCCACTTCGTGACTTTCTGTCCGCTCATAAGTCCGGCTTCGATCCGACGTCGGACGTTTTCTGGTCCTTGTACGGTAAGTTAAGTTACATTGGCAATAACGATAAGGTGCAAGTAAGATAATATAAGAAATCCAGGGTCCCAGATTTAATGATGTTAAAAAAAAGATCTCTATCTCTACCTAATAATTAATCTCGAAAATTTTCATCAAAAATTCTGTCCGCCATGGCGCACAAGCGCGAGGCTCCCACCACCATAGATCCTTGCTCTGCGGGCACTCACGCTGCCGCTGACTGTGCTCCCGCTCGTGCATGCGACACGCACTGCTTGCACTCGAGCGAGCGGGCCGTGCAGGGATAATGGAGCATGGGCACGGAGAGCGGCGAGCGAGACTGTTGGTGCTGATTGCGACAGTACGAGCATGGGACTTGGTGGTGGTGGCAGGGGCAAGGGATTTTTTTTTTTGGTTAATACATTTATGTATTTCTAGATAAATAAAATGTATGTTATAATAATGCTTCAATCTTGATTAATACTAGCCTATAAATTTTTGTGTCATGGATCCACAGTAGATTTTGATGAGATCTATACACCTTTTATATTAAAATTAATTTAACAATTTATGATTATATTTAATTGAAGTGGTTTATAAAATGTATTTAAAAAATTAAGTTTTTTCACTCACTAGGAGGCACAAACATATTTGCTATCATAGCTAAAGCACAACAATATATAAAAATTATGTGCATGTATTATTATTATTATTATTATGGTTACTACTACTATTCTTGTTATTGTTTAGACGAATTTCTTATACTCATTTTTGTCTAAATGGTATGAAAATTTTGAATTATATTAAGCCAAACTATTTTGATTTGACCATATTTTTATTAAAAAAGAGTATACAATGTAATGACACCAGATTAACATCGTTGCGACACGTACTTGCGATTGAGAGAAACGCGTACTCTGGTTCTGCGATGTAGTAATCAATAGTGGAAGGTAAGGTTATCATTTAAGTTGATTAGCCTAGAGGTAATGTTTTTTTTTTCTCCCGTTGCAACGCACGGGCATCTTTGCTAGTACTAACCAATGGGGCAATGGATCACCGAGAGACAAAATGGATCTAATTAACCTAAGCCCCTAACACATCTAGGCGTGCTCTAAAAAAAAAGAGAGAGAGAACTACGGCCCCTAAGATTGGTCTTAAGGCCACGGGCATGGTAGATCCATTGGCATCCTATCTAGCTGATCGAATCCAAGGTTTCAAGTAAAAATATATGCAGAGTATATATGAAATTGCGATGCAAAGGTGATGCTACTCCCTCCGTTCTAATTTGGTCAAACTTAAGATGTTTTGACTTTTCAAGATTATTAGAATGGTTTGTAACCTGAGATGGAGGGAGTAGTAATTATATGTTAATGTATAGATGGAAAAAAGTATATAAAGGAATGTGGTCTGTGGAGTAGTTCCCAAAGCCAAATTAAGCAATGAACCTCCCGCAAAAAAAAAAATGTCAAAGGCTCAAAGCAATGAACCAAGTGGTACTGGCACACTTGCCTCCGGATCAAGAACCTTATCCGTGGGCACCGGGCAGGCAACATGGAAGACCCCCTGGCACCCGGATACTGCGGCAGCCAGCGCGCTCTGGTCCAGCACGTCGGCCTTGAACAGCCGGAGGTTCTCGGAGGCCCCTTCCAGCCGCCCCAGGTGGGCGTTCTTGGGATCACCTGAAATATGCCGTACGTCGGCCGCGATTAGTCCTGCTCCTGCACCTCGATCGGCCCGGAAAGGCAGAGGCCAGCAGCTAGCCATCAACATAGCCGCCGCAGCTGGCGGGACGGGGTGCTTACGCGGGTCACGGACGGTGGCGTGCACAGTGTAGCCGCGGGAGAGGAGGAGCTTGACGAGCCACGAAGCGATGTACCCGCCGGCGCCCGTCACGCACACCGTCGTCTTCCTGCTGCAGAGAACCCCCTCCGTCGTGCGTCCGGCCATCTATCTTTGCGTGTGTGTGCGTGTTTACTGTCTAGTGCAAAGTGCAAAGCGCCACTGTGTGTGCACCCTGCTGAAGAAGCTTATTAACACTTGCCGACCTCAGCCTTTCCGCTAGCTCAGTGCCTGTGTCACCATGCTAATCCCACTATAAATGGCTGATGATCAACAAATCAGTCCCACCAGGCGCAAATAGAACGAGTGAACGACTGCAGCATTAGACGCTGATAGCACGCCGATCACGTGTGGATGGCGATAGCAGGGGGTGATGTCTGGTGTGTGTAGATTTGTGACGAGTCAATAACCCATAACCAACCTCTGTGACTCAAAATCTAGATTCTTACATTTTTTTTTTTCTACTTGCTTAAACCCACACCAACGCCAGGGATTCAAAACGCACACCACACATGCCTTAACGCCAGATTCAAAATCTAGATTCAAAACGCACACCACACATGCCTTAACTCTATTTTAATTCCGATCCTGTGATCAGTGCTATTTTAATTTCCACTTTTTTTGTGAAAATGAAATGCACACCCACGGCAAGTGTGAACTCCTTCCACTAGTTTTTTTCTAGCATGCAAGTGTGAATAGATACAGCCACAGCAGTTGCGATTGTGACTATATATAGCACGCCACGGCAATTGTGATTGTGACTGGTGCGTTTGGACGGTGACCGCAGATTGCCATGCGGAACATGCGGCCGTGCCGCAACTGCGGCGCCAAAATTAGCCGCCACACATGCGGCATGCATGTTTTGGCCATGAAAATGAACTAGAGGACCATGGCAAGGCTGCGCCGCAAATGAGGCGGCAAACCAAACGCATGATGCATCTGCGGTGTTGAAGTTTTTTTTTTAGACAAAAGGCCGAAGCCTAGCTTTATATTGAAAGCAAGTTTTGCTGGGGTAAAACCAGCTTACATTGTAGCAAAAAAAAAGCTTACATTGTAGCAAAAAAAAAGTTTGAGTTCTCTCCAAGATAAAGAAACTTTCTAGCGACTTAACCGAAGATAACCAACTCTAGATTATAAACCGGCTATTATAAAGATAGCTAAGAAACTCCCCAGATTCGCCAAAAAACAGCTCAAAGATTATAAGAAAGACTAGCAGCGCTCCCTAGGTCATCAGCTTCAAGTGTTTTGCTCCAAATGTTGAGAAAGCTTGTCCATCATCTTCACGACCCAGCTTCTTTCCTTCTCCCTTAGCAAGACACTCCATTTCTGCATGAATACCATAGAACAGTAGATCACCACATTAGGTCCTGAGATTACTCTATTTTGGAAAACATACTCGTTGCGGGTTTATCGCCTCTGCCATAGCTAATTGTTATGAACTGATTTAAACTAACTGGGGTCTGAGCCCAGCCTAAAACCTCTCTGAATGAACACTAACAATAGTTTGCCACAGGACACTCAAAAAATATATGCTGGGTTGTTTCTCTCATAGAACACATTTTACATGAACTCTCTCCAGGCCAATTCCTAGCCACCAATTGTTCTGCTGATGGCAAACAATCACACTAAAATGACCACAGGAAAACTTTTGGCGCTGAAGTTGTGGCGCGGCATGGCATTTGTTGGACGCAAACCAAACGCACGTATAGCACAGCCACTACTCTCTGCTAGTGCTTCCCTTTCATATCTGCTGCCCACAAACCAAACGCACGTATAGCACAGCCACTACTCTCTGCTAGTAGTGCTTCCCTTTCATATCTGATGCCCACTATTCTCTGCTAACCACTATTCGCTGCTATCCTCTGCAGCCATGGATGGAGATGGCAGCATCGACCCTGCTGATTTGTACTCCATGGATGACCTTCTTCAAGAGCAAGAAATTCTAGATGATTTAGGCAATCATCTAGTAGCTGAAATACATTTCCTTATCGATGTCATTCAAGGTGGAAGAACTCAGTGTGGTCCTATAGGTGATATGTGGACAGGCCTTGTGAATAAGCCTTCTTGCAATTAATGGATGACTACTCTCCTAAGCCAGTCTGAAATGAGATACAGTTTCGTAGAAGATTTAGGACGAGGAGACCAAGAGACCCCTCCTTTTGAAGATTGATTTTGTTTTTGACTAAATCGGTCGGGGAGGCCCCGACCTACTTTTTTTTTTTTTTTGCTTTTCTATTAAATGAAAGAAGGTTTATGTACAGATTACAAGGCCTTTAGGCCCAAAACAAAAACAACAAGAACTCAAGTGAGGCTATCTCTCCAATTACAAATTAAAGAGCTTCTACTGGCCTTGGCTTTGACACAAACCAAGTCGAGCTAGACCCTGAACAAGTTTTTCCAACCTTCCAAGTTCCTGTCGCCTTGTTGAAATATGATTTTGTTTCTGGTGGACCAAATCGACCAGCAAGCACTGATAAAAATCTCTCTGAAGATGGGGCTGTTGAAGTCTTCTCTTGCTTTCAGAACCATATCAAGAAGGGGGAGAGTCAGATCCCAATGGATGGATAGATAATCCCAACAATTTCTGCTGACTGCATTTAAAGAAAAGATGGAAGCAAGACCCTTCTGTGTTGCTGTTACAGAGTACACATGAGTAGTCAGGCAATTGATGTTGCTTCGTCTTGAGTATGATTCTTGTGTTCAATCTGTCCCTTAGAAGTAGCCAAAAGAAGAATTTTTGATTACCTGGGTTGCTTGCTCCCCATAACCATTAGAATAGAGGTGTGGCAGCTTCATCGACAGTCATGCTCTTATAAGCTTTACTGCTACTAAATTTGCTAGAGCCCCACTTGTATGTTCACACATCATCCCTGCCTTCATCCCATTCTCTGGAGTTCAAGATGTCTTCTAGCTGCTGGAGTTGGATAGTGGCCTGACTGGAAAGTGTGGGGCTAAAGACAGTCTCTAGTTGTTGGTTAAGGAAGAAAACAATGGAACATTTGGGCTTTCTGGCAAAGGAGAAGAGCTAAGGAAATCTGTCATTAAGGGCTTGATCTATCCAAATGTCAGCCCAGAATGAAACCGATTCTCCCCTGTTGGGGTTGCGAGATGGTCATCCCCTGGAATTTTGGGAAAAGCTTCATCAAATCTTTCCACCAGAAAGAGCCAACAGGTGATCTATTATGAGGTGGGGTCTGATGATTGTCATATAACTTTGACCATGTCAGGGATACCCAAGGTATGTCAATATGATTGTAGAACTTGTCTAAGTTTTTCAGCAAAAGTGCATTGTTTTGTCTTTCAACGTCAATGATGCCCAGCCCCCCTTGATTTTTCTTGTTTGCATGCTTCTTCCCATGCCACCAAAGCTTTCCCTCTGTAGTTTAGATCACCTTTGTTCTATAAGCAAGCCTTTCTTGCTTTGTCAACTTGATCAATGACTTGTGGTGGAAGCTTCAAACAGCACATATAAAAAGTGGAGAGTGTAGAAAAAACAGAGTTCACAAGGATCAGTCTACCATGGTAACTTAGGAGTCTGCTTATACTTGATAGTCTTCTTTCAAGCCTGATTGTCAAAGGAGCAAAATCAGTGATTGAAGGTTTGGTGGTTCCTAGGGGGAGTCCAAGGTAGGTGAAAGGCATGCTCCCTACTTGGCATCCAAAGGTATTAGCTCTCTCATTAGACATGTTGATTGGGACTAAAATGGACTTATCAAAATTGAAATGAAGACCACCTGAGTCTGAAAAGGTTCTCAGCAATCCCTTTAGACTAAAAGAGTCATGGCCTCTCCTGGCACAATCAGGAGAGTGTCATCAGCATACTGCACAATTGGGTAGTCTCCACCAAAATCATCACTAATTGGGTGTTTGAGCACACCAGCATACCAAGCTCTGTTGACCACACTCTGGAGAAAGTCAGCTGCTAGCACAAAGAGTAAGGGGGACAAAGGATCACCTTGTCTGACACCCCTTTTACAAGCAAATGTTTTACCAGGACAACTATTCAGGATTATTGATGAAGTTCCAGAGCCCAAGTTGTTTTGTATCCAATTCAACCATTTGTCAGAGAAACCATTCCTTTTTGTGACGTCTAGGATGAAGGGGTGCTCAAGCTTGTCAAAGGCCTTTTTCAAAATCTAGCTTCAAAATGACCACCTCATTTCTAGATTTATGACATATGTGGAGAAATTGGAATGCACAAGCCAAGCAATCTGTCCTTGCGTGTGATATATACAATTCTGAATTCTGAACCAGCAGAATTTTGCTTGGGGTCGGGCCACGCGAGCTTGCTGAACTTGTTGACTGCAATCGAGCTCGGACGGGGGCTGCCCTTGAGGTGGGCCCTGTAGACGAGGTTGGGCGCCTTCTGGCCACTCTCGGAGATGCTGTTCTCTGTCGCTAACCCGGCGTGGCAGAAGGCCACCTCCATCCTGTGGCGGCGCTCCATCCGGCGAGCACGCACCGCGCAGCGCCGCAGCCTGTGCAGACGGCGACCGGCTGACGCATCGCGAGCGGCTCAGGAGCGGAAGTCGGCGACTCGACAGGCGCGAGCGCGAGCGGGCCGGCGGAGGGCTCGAGCACGAGCAGACACGGTGCGAGAGGCGAGCGGACCGGCCTCCACCGATCGCGGCCATCCTCTCCAAGAACAAGAACAGAGCGGGAGACAAAAGAGGGGATCGGGGCCAAAGTGACGTGAGGAGGGCGCAGGGGTTTTTGCAAAACGGATAGAGGGGCTGGCGGGCATTTTTTTATAAAATTATCCCACCTCTCTTTCTAGCCATCGGATGGGGTTCCTGTGATCTTGATTGAAAGTTTGCAAGTTTGCACAGCTTGCTTGATTTGCACATGATACGTTTCCCTCCATCGGAACCCTAAGTTTTCTTTTTCATTCTCATATTTGATCCAGATACTTTTTTGAATTGAAATGTATGATCAGATCCGCTCATCATATACATAACCCAAAGTGCACGCCCTCTAGGTGTCCTCGCAAAACTCATGTTAGAATTCGGATAATACTCAACATACATCACAACATCTCACCCTGAGAGTGTAGTTTTAGGGCTGTCACTTTTGTTGTAATGAAGGTTTTGTTCTTATTTGGTCAAAAAAAAGGTTTTGTTCTTACCCAGTTCAATGCCTGAAGCCTGCAGAGTGCATCTGAAAAACGGCAGAGGAGACAAATAGGCCATCCACAGGCAGTTAAAGCAGTTGCTGTAATTGTATTACAGAGTTTACTTCATTATCTTTTTAGATGATGAGAGTTTACTTCATTATTAGTCAGAAGCAAAATGAAAAAGATGAGGAAGACGGCAAGGGCGGCCCTCTACATCCTGCAAAAACCCTGCCTTTTCAAAGTACTCAATGCTGTCCAACAAAGTTTCCTCCATTTTCCTTGGTTTCCAGCCCAGATTTTTAAGTTTCTCTGACGTAACCGGCGAGATTTCGGATTCATAGTCCTCCTCCTCGCTGCAGCAGAGAGTTGCATCGAGTGTAAATGTAAAGGGATGAGAGCTAGACATTCGAGTCCAAACAAACAACAAGGGCATCGTAAGAGATTCACCGGTTCACATAATTGTAGTTGGGGTGGGATTTCTTCAACAAGTTCACTATGTCGTTTGTGCTGATCCGATCTGGTGCACAGATGTATCTCCCAGATGATTCCACTTTCTCATATACCAAAAGCAAAGCATCAGCTACGTCACGGACATCAACTAAGTTCCAGGGGAGGTTTTTCATCACCCTAGGACCTCCTGTAATCAAGCAAATGAAATAAGTAGTGTCACCAAAACTATTGCACCCTTTTGTCTGTGATTCTGAGATCACAATGAAGAAACACATAATCTGATTCTAACATTGAAGTTATCAATGAAAAATTGATTCGAAAGATGGCTATACTTGTAGGTATAGACTAACTCCACCAGATCTCTTATATATAATATTATTGCATCTCTTATAATTGGAACTAGCAGGAATATATACAGGCCACCTTTTATAATGTAGACGAGGAATTCACTCGTGGTATTGATCAGTGGCTGAAGGAGCGGCCCTAAAACGATACAAGGGCAAACTGTAACAACATTTAGTCCATTCTTCTCTCCGTACTCCAATGCTGTCTCTTCAGCAATTGTCTTGGCAACAGTGTACCACTCCTGAAAGCACACAACTAGTTAACCTTAACACGGTCCTCCCTGACAGCATCAATTTGGCAATAAGAACTGACAATAAATGGTAAAAAAATTCTACTTGTGTTAGCAACCAGAAAAATTGATAGGACTTCTATATGTGTGAAGAAACTGAAACAATGTTACTAACCTCATTCTTAATGCAAAAATCTTTGTCTGACCAGCAGCTCTCATCTTTGATTCTGCCTTGGGGCCAACTCGGATTATAATGAACAGCAGCTGTGGATGAAACCACGACAACTTTCTGAACATTATTCGCCGAGCAAGCCTGCAGAACGTTCAGAGTGCCTTTGACAGCAGGAGACAACACCTCTGACTGCATGATTTGATTCTTACTCAACATATGTTTAAGCAGTAAAACTTCCATACAACTATTTGAGCAATAAATTGGACAAACAGTTCAAAAATGATAGCAGTAAACCACGGAACACTAGGTGTCAATCCGAAGAGATTGGACCGGAACTTGCCTCTGGATCGATGACCTTATCTGCGGGCACAGGGGAGGCGACGTGGAAGACCCCCTGGCACCCGGCGACTGCGGCCGCCAGGGCGTCGCTATCGAGCACGTCGGCCTTGAACATCAGCAAGCTCTCCGGGGCCCCGTCCAGCCGCCGCAGGTGGGCGTTCTTGGGATCACCTGAAACGAGCAGAGCCAGGACAGCCGCCATGCATGAGTCCCCAATTCCCAACGCGCGCGCGGCCACCGATCAGAACGAGCAGCGCACGCTCAGTCTTTCAGTCACAGACGCCGATCGAGAGCGGCATGGGGGTCGGTGTGCATGCTTACTCGGGTCGCGGACAGTGGCGTGCACGGCGTAGCCGCGGGAGAGGAGGAGCTTGACGAGCCATGAGGCGACGTACCCGCCGCCCCCGGTGACGCACACGCGCGGCGGCGACGCCATCCCGCTCCACTACAGGGCCTCCGGTCCTCCGCCCAGGGCTTCCGCTTGCCAGTTGCCACTTCCTTGTCCCAGCAGCCCAGCACCAAAATACAAGGCGCAAACTGACGAGGAGAACACGCACATGGTGACAATGCCGAAGGCGCCGCCGGCGCGACGCCCCGGGCCGGCATGTTTTCTGCGCCGTACGTGGTGCTGCAAAATTCGTGCTGCTCTGCTGGAATGAAATCTACTCCATGGGCCGCCAAATAAATGATGGCGTGACTCAAAAAGGCCCTAGGCCCGCTCCTCCGTACGGATGGCCATCCCTGTCCATATTTCCATCAATGTGACAGTCTGCATGTGGAGTGTTTCATGCGGCAGTCTACGTGTGGAGCGTTTCATGTGGTAGAGCAGCATAGCATAGAACGACGCTACCGGATCAAATCGAACACAAATTTCTCACCACCGGGCGACTCATCGACACGGGCTACAATAGCATGGAGCACTATCGGATCAAATCGAAAACAAATTTCTCACCGCCGCTCGAGAAACTGAGGGTCGTGCTGCCTGCCGACCACCCCCATTGCCAGATCCCGTCGACCACCCCGTCCGCTCCCCATAAAAAATATATTCCCTCACTTCTTTAGTTAATTGGGCCTAATTATTCGTGGACCAAACAACCCGTGCAACCGCCATGCAATAAAAACCAAAATTGATGACATCGGCACCGTGCCATGTTTTTTTCGTTAAAAAAAAGGTTGTATCTCTAAAACCAAGTATCAAAATTCAAATCTGAGTACACCATCGTGTTCCTTACAATAAAATTTTCAAAACAAGACCCCACATAAATATATTTCGATATTTTTTTACCAAACATTCATCCCATGATAAAATATATAGGTGGAACATCATATTAATACAACAAGAACATTATAGAAAATAGCATAGGACATCATACATATACTACACGAACACCATATGTACCATGAGATTTAAAAATAAAATTAGTGAAGTAATTAATTATGGTAAAATAAAAAAATGCTACTGAACATCACTGAATACATTATAGAACATCACATTAACACTATATAAACATCATATTAACACTATAGAAATATCAGAGTTAATAAATCGGAGAACATCGTATTAGCACTACACGAACATCGCTAAATACTGAGAATAGAACATTATATTTCTACTCGCGACTTAATAAAAAATACATGACATCACATAACATTTGCCCATAAATTAAAAAAATGAAACATGAAATAATAAATAGAAAAAGCAAATAAGTAAAATGGAAAAGGAAAATAATAATAATAAAAAGACAAAAAAATAAACTAAAACATAAAAATAAAAAAAGGAATTAGAAGATGAAAAATAAAGAAAATGAAAGATAAACAGAACAATAGAACACACACAAAAATAAACAATAAAAAAGGAATAAGAAAAGAAAAGTAAGAAAGAAAAAGAAAAAAGAATGGTAAAACTAACAGGAAAGAAAATATGAACGCACTGCGCACGCGTAGCCCATCAGATCCTGTGCAGTTTGGGAAAAGAAAAAGCAAACTACCTGGGTGGGCCGCGTCCCCCGCTGTTGGGCCAGAAAGCCTGGTGTTACCGATCTACTATATTGGATAATCTCAAATGATAACTGGAACAAGAACTCGGTTCGCCGGCAATCGCCAAGCTCGCCGCCGCGCCGCCGTCCCCTCGGGCACGGTTCAATGTCGTGTTCGGGTTCACCTCTCGTTCGCCGTCGATCGTTACATGAGGACGCCGAGCGATCCCCTTAGCGGGCCACGCGGGCCGAGATTCATTTACGCCATTCCGGCCCGGCTACGCGAATACTTGGCCTCTTTGCTCGAGCGAGACTTGGCCCGATCCATCTTGTTCTCTCCGGGCTTCGGCTTGGCGCCCTTGTCTTGATCACGGCCCGAAGACGATGATGCGGGGACGGTGACATCCCTCCTCCTTGAGAACCGGCTTGTCCCCAAGCGGTGCCTGGGAAATCTTTGCCGCAGCGGTGGATCTTCATCTTCCCGGGTTGCTAGAGTAGTCGGCACATCGACCACTTGATAAGCACTTGCGAGACCATCATGTCTTTATCGCGACGAAGACGGCGGTCCGGAACTGTGGAGGTATCTCGCATCTCATGATCAACGTAGGTAAGGGACTTCTTGGGATAGTAGCAGAACAGGCTTTTGAGTTGAGACACGTGAAAGACAGGGATGGATGTGACAATCGAAGGCAAAGACAGGTTTGTAAGCTGATGCACCAATCTTACGAAGGACTTTGAAGGGTCCAAAGAACTTGTAAGACAGCTTGTTAGATGACCCGGGTGCCGAGAGATGTTTGAACATATGGCTGAACCTTGAGGTAGACAAAATCACCCACATGAAAGACTCGTCGGATCTCTTCTTATCGGCTTGTAGTTTCATTTTGGACCGAGCTCGATCGTGTTGTCGACCAATTGCTTTGCATAAGATCTCGTCGGTAAGTGTAGGGTCGAGATGGACTAGAGGGGGGGGTGAATAGTCCTTACTAAAAACTTATGCACCGGCTAACCGAAACAAATGCAGAATTATAACTATCGGTCTAGCCAAGACTAACCTCCACTAACTACAACTCTAGTAGCACCTTGTAAAAGATCCTAAACAAGAAGCAAGGTGCTAAACTAGCTAGTGCTCACCTAAACAATTCTAGCTTGCAAGGTCACACAAACCTAAGCAACTAGTACTTTGCCACACCGGAGAGCACCTACACAATTCTAATGAGCAAGAGCACAAAGCCAAACCTAAGCTCACTAGATGCTCAAAGACAAGGCTACACAAGCCGAACCCAAGAGCGCAATTTACTTAACTACACAAGCTAAGCAAAACACTTACACTACTTCTAGCTACACAAGCAAGAAGATGCTCAACTAGCTACACAAGCAAAAGAGCACAAGAGCCACTACTCAAGCTAAGCAAGAATAAAACAAATGTAAATACAAGCTTGAGCTTGAGGGGGTTGTGGAGGTATAAACTCCATATACCCTCACGGCCTAGTTTGGGCCGACACGCTATCACCAGGCCGGCCCATCAAGCTTCAAGACCGATCGGCTCAGGCTGGTCGGACAGCCTAAAACAGAGCAAGAATATCGAAGACCGACAAGGAGGACAAGACCTAGGCGAGATAGGAAAGTTTAGACTTGTAAAGTATGTAAACTTAGTACCCGATAGGCTAGTTCCGACTTGTAACCTTGCTCCCCGTGATATATAAGGAGAGCAAGGACCCCGTCCGGAAGGACAGAATTTGGCATAACGCACGAGACTCATACATCCACATCATAATCGAAACAGAGAGCGGGACTAGGGTTTTACGCATCTTTGCGGCACGAACTGGGTAAACCTCGTGTGATTGCTCCCTGTTTACGTCTTGCTCGCAATCTCGTGCGCCTTCCGCCAATCCATTACCGGTCGGGGCATACCCCAGTCGGACTATCGCCGATATTTCGTCGACGGTGGCGCGCCGGGTAGGTGCGCACCGAGATTTCACGTCGATCAAGATGGTTTCCTTCCGGTTTCCATGACCTTCGAAGCCGGCCTCACCTTCACCATTGGGACGATGACCGGACAACCGCTCCGGACACCTCATACATCGAGAGTCCGCCCTCGATCCTAGCTCCACAAAGCAATGAAGGTACGGATCCTTTGTCTCCTCGGCCACGAAGCATCACCACCGAAGCTCGAGTTATCGAACTCCGGCCTTTTCTTCTAGGCACCAACCGGCCACCGAGATGAAAATTGGGCCGAATTGTTCAAAGCAACTCATGATCAACGGGATAAGCTCATAGAGTTTTTTTGCTCAATTTGGATCCATCCAGATTGAATCAAAGCAAAAATCATCTACTATCCTTCAACAAACCGAGCGCGAAAGCGGGCGCCCGGAAAAATCAACAGATCACAAGATCCTAGACCCAAGAACTGCATCACCGTTTCCATACGGGTTGCCAAACACCGCCACTTTGTTCAATCACCAACTTTTGGCAGACTACCGCAGAGACCATAACCGGATCCTTGATCCACGTTCAGACATGATCAACTATACCTTCGACGCACCCGCAGGACATGTTGTTAACCATGTACGTCTCGAAGAGGCCACGGACGATCAATCTCCGGAGAAGACACGTGATGTCACCCCAGATACACCGAGATTCGACGATTATTACAATATCTTGGAGCTCTCGGGATCGGTACACACAGTAATCTATTCCGATAACGAAGAAGAGATACAATCCTTGCAAGATCCCAGCGCCAAGTATACTGATACAACGCCAGATCTACCACTCATCGCGTTCCGACCAGAGGAACCCGAACAAATCTTATCAGAGGTCCACAACCCGACCACATCCACCCAAGGCCAGTCGAGCAATATACGGCAGAGAATCTTAGCCGATATTCAAGATCTGAGAGAGAGGACTTCACAACAAGCCTCGCGGAACAACAGCAGTCCAGCTCAGACGACGCAAACTACCCGACACGATGTACCTAGTCGGAGTTACGCGTCAACGATAAAGCCGAAAACGCCCGTCGCAACGAACGACGGCGACGCCGCGAGAAATTCGACGATCCGGTCGCAACCCGCTAATCGCACCTATCGCGGCAACGCAGCAAGAACGATCCCCACAAAACAACACATCCAACGCTCGGTTGTTTGCGAACGTACTGAGCTAGCTGCCGCCCTTCGTCATGGCGACCAGTCCCAAAGGGATGAACAACGGAGGGAAAGACGACGGCAAGAGACATTGACTGCCATGGCAACATCAGGTGCAACGGAGCAAAGAGCAGAACGGCCATGAGCACGATCAACTCAGTCTCCCTCAATGACGAGGGCATCTGCACACAGGGCCAGGGCACTTGCTGACCGACACCAAGATGTAGAAAGAAAACGAAGGGAAGAGCGCCAAAAACACATGGCAGTAATCAGAGAAAATCGCCGCAGTTTTGGCATGAACCCATTAAGGGACGACACAAGGGATTCACCTAACATGGATGAGCCTCGTTGTTGTACCCAACCCATACAAACGACCACTGTATACAAACGTGCTCGGAGTCCTCCCCCCAGTCGAACGGTTCCATCCGTCCAAACAAACCGTAATGGTTTCATCACTCCCTTCTTGGACAATTTGCAGACCAGAGAACCAAACTGGAGGCTCCCCAGTCCAACTCCTCCTGAGGATGGGATACCGCCGCACACCGAGCACATATTCCCTAATCCAATAAACCCAGCTAACCTTCGGCGCATCAGAACAGTTCGATCACCAGGGCGCAAAACATCAGAAGGCATGTTTATCAACGGCGAGTGGTACGAAGTAGTTCAAAAGGAAGCCGGTTGAGAAAAACTCAAGCTCCTTAGATTCCTTCTGAGATGTGCCTTTTCCCAAAAAGGACAATCTCAATACTACTCGGAACGGGATAAGTATATCCGACCACGCCCGACGCCGAGACGATCAAGTCTTGGACGATGACGACCTACTACTCTGCACCGAAGAAGATCCAGTCATGATTCACGACTTGGAAGAAGGAGAAGCGAGAGCGGAAAACTAAAAAGAACGAGAGATACATCCTCCTCTTTTATCGCACAAGTTTTCTTTTTAGGCAATTTCCCTTTCAAGGTTTAAGTTAGCGTCGATCGTACACATCGTTGTAAGTCATTCTAATGACAAAAAAGCAATCTAATGTGTACTATTTTAAAATGAGAAATCAAGTTCTTCGTGTCAAACACTTGAGCACATGAATTTTTCTTGTCATTCAAAGGAAAATCATCCCTCGGATCGACGCGTTACGACATTCTCTAAACGAGAGGATTCCAAATCCTAAAACAAAATCCTACGGCATAAACATGACAAAGTCATAAACGGGATCAAAATAAAGAGATAAATAAAAGGAATCTCGAAGGATTCCGGCACAAGACACATCTCAAAAGATCCAATTCTTTCATTAAAAATATAAAATTTTTTTACAAACGGGGGACCCGATGCATCTAAGCAATCTAGTCATCCCCGAATGCCTTGCCGACCACCGGTCGACAGAGTCGCGCGACGACGGCCTCCGCCGCCCGGTGAACTCGACGGCGCCGCCCTCCATGGCATCATGCGCCGCCACCGAGCTCCATGCCACGGACATCAACGCCCGAGATGGCGTCGACGGTGGCATAGCGGCGGAGGCACCATGACGAACGCCATGAACCGCCACTGCGGCCACTTGGCCGGGGATCGCCGCCCGGCCGCGCGATGACATCGCCGCCCGGGCGTTCACCGCATCGGCCCGCCGCATGAGCGGCCTCCGCGCTCCCTCCGCTCCGTCGGCTCCGCAAAAACAGAGTAAAAAATTAAAAATGCCAAGACGAGAACAACTCGGGGCATATGAACAACGGAGAACTCGATGCCCACCACCGACCACGATATCGGCGGCCTCGCGGCCGCCGAAGCGGCAACAGATCCCACTTGGACCTTGCGGGCCAGCCTCTCGTCCGCCGCCTCATTGACGGCGGCATTGGCTTCGGCGTCGAAGTCGGCGGCCCGCTGCTTCTCCGCCTCCAGCTCCTCCTAGGCGGAGGAGAGCGCCTTCAGGAACAGGTCCGCGTTCGCCTCCGCCTGCCCCAGCTGCTTGGTGGCGTCGGAGTAGAGATCCCTGACGTGCTCTAGCTCCGCCCTACAGCGGTCAAGCGCGGGCCGCCAGGAGTTCGGCGAGACACCGCTCGCCGAATGCGGGGTGGAGACATCGCCGCCGCCGCCGCCGCCTCCGCCACGACGGGAGCCACATGCTCCGCCGCGCAACGCGGCTCCGGCCTCCACGACCGGAGCCACCTGCTCGGGGCCGCGGCCTCCGGCACATCCCGCGGCTCCTCCGCCGCCCTCCTCGCCGCCTCGGCGGCGCCGCGGCGGAGGTGCCTGCCGCACCTCCAATGGTCAGGAGGGTGTACCTACATTGTGAACGAAAAATAGCGGTTACACCAAAAGAAGAAAACCCCAAGATTAATCAAGGAAAAACTCCAATCCAAGCTCACCTCCTCCGCGGCCTCACCTCCCGAGGGAGTTCAGCGACTCTTCCTCCCCCGCCGGCGCTTACCATGGCGGCGATCCATCTAGATGGCGGCGACGAGCGAATGCAATCTAAAACCCTAAAATTGGAGGGCGGGAGCAAGAATGAAAATGCGGCTGCGGATAGAGAAGTTCTCAGCGCAGGTGCCAATTTATAGAGAGATTAGAGGACTCGAGAAGGCAACCGATGGGATCGTGGGTAATCAAACCTCCGCGGCCCTCTCGTTCCCCGAGAGCACGAAGCGACGAAAACCGCTCCACTAAAGCAATGAGCATTTATACGTTTCCCCGCCTCGGAACCCCCGCACGCTCGGCGACTCGGTCATCGAAGATGGATCGATTGTGCCACCGACACAACGGACCCACTACGCCGGGAAGACATTGACTCGACCAGAGTCTGAAAACTGTACCCGAGATTTGACGTGACAACCCGGTCGCGATGTACGGTTGCATCAAGAACCGAATATTTTCGCCCGCACGCGATCATGACGCGACACGACGATTGAAAGATAAGTATCTCACGTCCTTAATAAATTTTTTATTCATCCCCTCCATTTCAAAAGACCACACTTTAGAAAAACCAGTTTTCACAAATTTCTTGCCTCAAACACGAAGCAAACCAGGAATACACTGTCTCTGGTCCCACTCGCTACGTGTTAACAAAGATCACGCTCAAACAACACAGAGTGATCCAGCGGTCGCTCCCAAAGGAAAAGGGCTCCAAACATTCCGGCACCGCGTTGTTTGTTTAGGATCATCTAATCCCTAAGGACTGTTCTGCTCTTGAATGAGAAAGAGAAGAGTCTTTGCGGCAATTTTTCTTCCAAACTTGTAATAAGCATGACCTCCCTTTCGCATAACAGAATTTTATATACCTTATGACCATTCTTTCGGGAACAAAGGCATGATCAAAAGTCCACATTGGGAAGACAAAAGGCCTACTGGCAAAAAATACGAGATAAGTGCTCTATTAACCTAACATACATGCCTTCACCGATCTTTTTTCACAAAAGATTTCTTTATACGAACTACTTCAAAGTACGTTCGAAAAACTTTTTCACAAAGTGACAAAACACTTCTTTTTTAACGAATGGCAGAGTACGTCACCCCTCCAACAGAAAACAATCAGCGTGCTCTGTCTCTGATCAACCCCGCTACGTGTTCACAGCTCCAACGCTATACAACACAGGGGTGTCAGCGGTCGCCTCCAATGGAAATAGGGCCCTAAGTGATTCGGCAACGCGCTATTCACTATAGGTCACCTACACACCTGCGGACTGATTAACTCTAAGGAGGGACGATTACCAAAAACCATTCTTAAATAATACATACTGATACAACTTCGTGTCATAGATTATATCAAATCAATACGATTTAGCATACCTCATCAAAACATTCACTCATACCAAATTTTCTCTTTGCAGCAACAACTCGAAGAAGCGTTCCAACCCGCTGTAACAAAGTTACGGATATAAACGGCAAAGATAGCATCAACAATTCAACCCACACAATCCGACAAAATGAGCTGGATTTTTTGGCCAATGATACCGGTTATTTCCGCACACAAATAGCTAAGCTATTTCATGGGTTTAGATTCAAAACCATGGTCTCACGGCCACCAGGGGACCGAGTTAAGTAGCAAACTGCCTTAACTTAATCATGACAAAGTCATGGCATGGTTCAAACCGACCAGCCCAAATGAAATTTGGCCTGCTCGGTCTCACTCAAAGAGTGGTCGGAAACACATAAAGCACGATATAATGATCGGTTGTCTTCTTTTTTTAGACCACGACATAACGTGTTCCACCTCATCTCGGGCTCGGGGACTACGTGGGCCCACGTCACCCGAGAGGTGACATGGGCTAGATCCTTCTTTTAGAGCTTGCCGCAACATATACTATCTTACGGCAACCTCGGGGACTACGTGGGCCCACGTCATTTGCATGACTCGGCCGATCCTTTCTCTTTACAAAGAGTTTAGTTTCAAAACTAAGCTAAGGCAACGACCAATCATGACAGATACCATGTGATGGCGGGCATCACATACTAACGAGGGCCCACGTCTCCCGGTTTGGGACCCTTTCAAAATTCTTTTTTTTTTCGGGGAGCATCATAAATCTTTCGGTCAAAACCGAAAACGTCAACCAAGTGTAAGCAAAGTGTGGTCGGAAGCATTAGACGGCCCTCCAGCCCTGCTCGGACCACATGTCGAACATGTGTCCGGCCACCCTTTCTCTCTCAACCAAGCAAGACGGTGTTTTTTTCCTCAAAGATCCATGATGCTCGGGGACTAGCTGTGGAGGTATAAACTCCATATACCCTCATGGCCTAGTTTGGGCCGACACGCTATCACCAGGCCGGCCCATCAAGCTTCAAGACCGATCGGCTCAGGCTGGTCGGACAGCCTAAAACAGGCAAGAATATCGAAGACCGACAAGGAGGACAAGACCTAGCTGAGATAGGAAAGTTTAGACTTGTAAAGTATGTAAACTTAGTACCAGATAGGCTAGTTTCGACTTGTAACCTTGCTCCCCGTGATATATAAGGAGAGCAAGGACCCCGTGCCGAAGGACGAATCGGCATAACGCACGTACTCATACATCCACATCATAATCGAAACGAGAGAGCAGGACTAGGGTTTTACGCATCTTTGCGGCCTGAACCTGGGTAAACCTCGTGTGATTGCTCCCTGTTTACGTCTTGCTCGCAATCTCGTGCGCCTTCCGCCAATCCATTACCGGTCAGGGCATACCCCTGGTCGGACTATCGCCGATATTTCGTCGACAGGGGTGCAAACCACCGCGAAGTCGTGGCGGTGGCAAATCACCGGGCGTAGAGACCAACCACCTGCACACAAGCTCAAAGGAGGTCGAAGCCTCACACACAAGCACAAGGAGGTCGAAGCCTCGGCAACCACAAATCAACACACGATTTTTCCCCTGGTTCACTTGGTCGCCACCAAGCTACGTCCAGTTGTGGCGATACACCGACTTGGTGATGAGATGGCCGCTCAAGTTGGCTCATCGCCAACAACCCTCCGGGAGCCCCAACTCCAATCAACACAAGAACGGGATCCTCCAAGCCACGCTCAACTAGAGTAGCCAATTCGCGCACCCACGGGAAGGCTCAAGAACCCCTCACAAATCCTCCTCCGGAGCACCGCACAATCTCCACGCGTGCTTCAACGGAGTCTCTTGCCACCAAGCCGTCTAGGAGGTGGCGCCCTCCAAGTGTAACAAGCACACCGGCTTGCAACACGATCACCTAGTGCCACTCGATGCAAAACTCTCAATGCAACGCACTAGAATCGATCTCTAACTCAAGTGGATGAACACTCTCAAGCATGGATGAGTTAGAGGGCTCCCAAGCACTAGAACACAAGCCACCAAGGCCCTAGTGTGCTAAGCAACCGGCCATGGCCGGCCAACACATGTATTTATAGCCACAAGCTCGAAACTAGCCGTTATCTCCTCGGGCTGCACAAGTTAACTACGCCGGACGCGTCCTACGCTAGCGTCGGACGCGTCCTACGCGTATACCACCAAGCCAAGGTTCAAAAACTAGCCGTTGGAGGGGTCACGGACAGCGCCGGACGCTCATTTTGTGAGCGCCGGACGCGTCCTACGCTCGCCGGACGCTGTCCAGTGAGTGTGTTCTCACGTCCCACCGCCGGACGCCCATTTTGAGTGCGCCGGACGCGTCCTGCGCCAGCGTCCGGCGCTCTCAGGACAGCAGACCACCTCTCACTCAATCGGGCATAACTCTTAGCTCCGAACTCCATTTTCGATGATCTTGGGCTCGTTGGAAAGCTTACTCAGAGTACTAAACAACCATCATGCCCTCTTGATCCAGAATACTAAGGATCAAAGCAGTTTTCCAAACCAAGAACCATCAACTCTCTTTTCCAACACCGAAGATCACCGAACCTTCTCCAACTTCTTCTCTTTTCTCAACTCCTTTGCAAATGTGCCAACACCATCAAGTGTACATCACCATGTGCATGTGTGTTAGCATTTTCACAATCATTTTCAAAGGATTTTCACTTGTTCTCACAACGCCACTCGATCCTAGCATGTCGTAATGTTAGATCGCTCAAGTGGCACTAAATGACCGGATGCAAACAAGTTTGCCCCTCTTGATAGTACGGCTATCAAACCTAAATCCGTTATCAACTTCTCTACACTCCTCATGACCGGTGAAATGAAATGCCCTATAGCAATACCTTTGCCTTGCGCATTTCCACTTCCACGTCTTCCACCGGAGTGCCAATGCAACACATGCACTGACACAATCTCAAGTTGATATGATCCACTTCATATCGTCATGCAACCCTCTCGGTCCATCGATCTTGATCTCACTTGCTCTTCACCGCCTCATGGTCCATCGGAACCAAGTCTTGCCCGAGCTTCACCTCTCTAGGTCCATCGCTCCACTGCCTTGACTTGTCCTTCACACACCCTCCGGTCTCGAGCCAAGCCTCATCTCGATCTTCACCATTGGTCACATGACTCCATGTCATGTCACATATTCAATGAAGCTCCTTCAACTCATAATCACCTGTGAACTAAACCCCTGTGTATTCTCATGATCACACAATTAGTCCACCTAAGTTGTCACTCAATTATCAAAAACAAACAAGGGACCTTTCAATCTCCCCCTTTTTGGTAATTGATGACAACTCTACAAAGATATGGAAATAAAGTTCATAAAGGACTTTATATCACTTATCCAACATTTAAGCACAATGTTATGATTTGGATAAGTGTCACAAAGTCAACTTGGTAGTGATAGCTCCCCCTACATGTGTGCTCAGATGGTTTGGTTTCAAGCTTGCACACATGCATAGATATGGAAATTCTTGGGAGAGTAATCACTACTAAGTGATGCTAAGGTATATAGGATAAACCTTTGAAGCGTGATACCAATCGGAGTTGCACAATGAAGTTCATCCTTAGCATCATCATGGTTAGCTAGAAATCACTTGAAACAACACTAGAAACCCCGTGAGATCAACATTAGAAGCAAGGTTCTAGTACCAAGTGGAAGGAGCACAAGTGTCTAGCTAAACCATCCTATGCATGCTAGTTATCAAATCATCAATCAAAACTATGACTAGCATAGACCACACAAGCATTGCATATTGAATTTAAAAACAATGCAAAAGCAAGCAAGCATATGAATATGCACATATCAAATGCAATCAATCAAGTTCATGAGCTTGCTCCCCTTACTTGTGTGCTTCTCTTGTCCAAGAACTTTGATCCTCTTCAATGTTTCTCTTCTCGGTCTATGTCCATCTTCTTCTCCCCTTTGTATGCATCTTGCATATCTTTGTACCATTCTAGTACCAAGTGGAAGGAGCACAAGTGTCTAGCTAAACCATCCTATGCATGCTAGTTATCAAATCATCAATCAAAACTATGACTAGCATACACCACACAAGCATTGCATATTGAATTTAAAAACAATGCAAATGCAAGCAAGCACATGAATATGCACATTTCAAATGCAATCAATCAAGTTCATGAGCTTGCTAACTTTGATCCTCTTCAATGTTTCTCTTCTCGGTCTATGTCCATCTTCTTCTCCCCTTTGTATGCATCTTGCATATCTTTGTACCATTCTCTCCCCCTTTGTCATCAAAGACCATAAAGGGTCCAAGACTACTTGTATAATACTTCGTGTAAGACAAACTTCTTGATGCAAAGGATTGGAGCTAGGGGTTGATGGTTGATTCTTGAATCTTCCTTTTGATGGACACACCATATGTTGGAATGACACCACTTGTAAACTTCACATGTAGTTGCATGAACCCACTTGTCACTATGCATTGGGCACTCCCCCTTTGTCATAGCACCGAAGATACCACATGTGTAGGTCACTTGCAAGCTCTTTGCCTCTAATACCAATGAAGTGGGGCTCCTCCCCCTATGACAAAGCTTGGGTCAAACCAAATGACAATCTTGAGCAAATCTTGATTTGATCACTTAAAGTTGAGGATCACTTGTGGAACCACCTTGTTGAAATTTGCATGAATACCACATTCTTGAACTAGATTGTTTTCATGAGCTTCTTTTTCTCGAACTTGAGCTAACTTGATTTACACATGAGCTTCCATGTCCGGTTTGAACCAATGACAAGCTTTCTCCACACCTCACTAGAAGGGTTATCTTGCCAATGTTGTACTTGTAGCTAATGTGCAATCCAAACTAGATCAAGTACTTGGGTTCACTAGCTCATGAACATGTTATATGTTACCACTAGAATAAATAAGGCATAGAAACAATAGTGGCACCATATAAACATCAAAACCTTTTGATTTTTCATGAATGCTCCTAGATATCATGACTATATGCACTAAACAAGTTCTTAGCAATATATGTATGCATATGTCAATCAATGTCACCTTTGCTATCTTGGAGTAGAGGATAGTCATGAGATTCCAAATTAGCTCCTCAATAGCAATGTGAAGTCCATTCAATAGCTTGGTGAAGCCGATAGATACCCATGATGAATTTCATGCTTCACCCATATGAAATGAGAACCACTTATGATCAAGTGCACTATCTTGTTGTGGTTGGCTTGCTTCTTCTCTTGATCTTTGCTTGCATGAGAGAATACCACTTTGTATTATCACTTGATTTGTCATGTATTGCTCTCTATTTGGATGTTGCTTGCTCTCTTGATCAATCTTCTTGATGTCTTCAACTAGGCATCTTGAACCTCCTTAGATCATCACCTCCATGTCGGCCTTCCAAGCTCACTTGTCAATCCCATCTCTCATGGGCGGCACACCTCCTCAGTGGAGAGAAGTGATCTCACTAAGAACAATCCTTGACACTCAATTGAATTGCCATTCATTTGATTGATCCTTGGACTTGATCTTGATCTTGTTCTTCAATAACCAAACATAGGTTCCTCAACCACTTATAATCATGTTTCCAACTTGAGGACCTTTCAATGTGAGTGACACTAGATATATCCAATGTTTGTCACTTTTCTGGCAGATTCTGCAACCTTCAAAGATTGACTCATATCTCCCAATGTATCGCTCCAAATGGCATGAAATTTGGTCGATATGAGCATCACTAAGTCTTCATGCAGCTGTAAAAATTTGAGCTTTATTGGCCTTCTAGATTGCTGCCAGATTTCACATCTTCCCACACTGCTACATGCTAAAAACTGCTGCACTATAGCTGATAAAGACTACTCCAAAAATGTAGCAAACCTTATCCAATTCTCATGAAATTCGCACAGCATATTGAATCATAAGCATAGAGCATGCATACCAAATTTCAAGTCATTTCAATATGATTTGATCCATCAAATTCAGACTTGATCACAACTAGCAAGAATTTCAGAATTTGGACAGATTTAAGCAATTGAGCTATGCTTCTTCAAAAATGACTCAAACTTGATGTCAATTTGTTTGAACATCAACACAAGACATATATGCAGTCAAGCCACTTACTAAAAATCATCTTGTGATCATATTCATCCAAACTAACCCAAATTTGAATACTAACCATTGGATCCATTCAAACATCTCATAGCAAGCAATCAAAGCATATATATCCAATTCAATCAACTCATATGCATCCAAATGAATGTGATCAACAATAGATATACCTTGGTAGCACATGATCTTCCAATAGCAAGCTTCAACTCAATATAATTTGCAAGCCATCACATATGACAATTGATCACCACAACTTGAATTTTCACTTGTATGTTGTAGCATTTGGACTTCACTTGTCATATCTTGGCATTGGGATGAGAATAGCACTAAGCTTCAATACTTGATTCAATCACATGATGAAGAATATGAACTCAATTGAATCAAGCCTCCAATGCCATGGTACCTACAAACATTCATCGACTTTTTGATGGTACCCAAACATGTTTGGGTCCTCTCATGTTAGGAGCAACATACTTAGGCAAATCCTTAGTATGAGTAGCGGGATGTTTTGCAATAGCAACCGAAGAGGTACAATCACTATCCTTTCTAAGCATGTTAGTATCATCAATTGAACTAGACTTAGAAGTTTTACCTAGGGGACATGAATGTGCCATGTGTCCCCTTTCCCGGCATGAATAGCATCTTCTCTTTGGTAGAGCCTTCTCTTCATTGCTCTTGTGATGCTCTTCATGGCCTTGCCTCTCATGAGTTGCTTGAGCCTTCTTCTCAAGCTTGTTGGAACACTTCGAGGCAAAGTGTCCCATGTCTCCACACTTGAAGCACTTGATGTGAGCATGAACTTTCTTCTCTTGAATTTTGCTCATCATCATCTTGACATCTTGGATATAAGTTGGATGCCTTGCTCTTCCACCCCTTCTTGTCTTCTTCTTCATCATCTTCAAGTCATCAACATTAGCTTCATGGTTGGTCTTGACTTGAGCTTGGGGTGTTGATCTTGGCTCAACTTGAGGCTTCTTGATAGGGCAATCCTTGGCTAGATGTCCCATTTCATGGCATTGGAAGCACATGAAATGAGATAGCTTCTCTTCTTCTAGCTTCTTCATGCTTCTCTCGAATTTCTTCTTGCCCCATCTTTTGCCTTTGATGTTGGTGTTGTTGTAGTTGATGCCATTCAAATTGCCATGCTTCTTGTAACTCTCCAAGAGTTGAGAGTGAGAGACTTTTGGCAATCCACCCAACCCAACATTCTTCTTGTTGTAGCCAAGGCCACTCATGTCACCAAATCTCCTCTTGTTCTTCAACATATGATTAAGAGCGACATGAGAGTTGGTCCACCTCTCTAGCTTATTGCTCAAATTCTTCACTTGATTCTTGAGCTCATTGTTCTCCTTCAAAAGGTTAGTCTCACAAGACATAGAAGAAGAACAAGCATCTATATGTGAAGAACATGGCATAGATAATAAATCATCACAAGAGGTGGATACATGCTTCTTGCCTACATCACAAGGGTTAGTAACAAGTGATTGATCATTTGACCCAAGTGATGAGCTCTCACTAGTTTTAATTTCTCCATTGGAAAACTTCTTAGTGAGAAAAGCATGTTCTTGTACCAAGTTATCATGAGCAACACTAAGTTCCTCATGAGCCAATTTTAGCACATCATGTGAACAAGTAGTAACATAAAGTAGATGCTCTTGTTGTTCACATGTTTTCTTTAGAAAAGAGTTTTCCTTTTCCAATTTGCTTGTTTTAGCAAACTCCTTTTCTAAAACTCTTGACAACTTAAACACAAGCTCAAGACTTGGATCATCACAATCAAAGATCACATTGCCAATTTTTACCTTGCGGTCACCATGTGACATGTAGCAATGTGATGAAGTAGGAGAGCTTGTGGTAGTATCGTCACTCTCATTGCCATCATCAAGTGAGCTTGAGGTAGAATTTTCACTTGCATCACTTGAGGCATCATCATCATCATGTGAACTTGTGGTAGGATGATCATCATCTTCACTTGAACTTGAGGTGGAGCAATCCTCCACAACAACCTTGTTGTGGTCATGCTCAACATCCTTAAGTAGCATCACCTCGGACTCCTCCACCTTGTAATTTCCATCATCCCATGTGGAGGCATCACCATAGGTGTTCTTGATGGATTCCCACATCACATGAGTGGAGACACTAGAATCCACCTTCTCATACACATCAAAGCTCAAAGCATCATATAAATATAAGTAAGCACTTGAATCAAGTTCAAAGAGGGCCTTTTGAGCTTTGGTGAGGTTCTTGTGATCCATGGCGACATTGATCCCACTAGTGATCACCCACCACACCTTAGGTCCCGAGGCACGAAAGTGATCAAGCATATGGTGCTTCCACCGAGCAAAGTTCGTGCCGTCAAAAGTGTGTGTGTCACAAGAGCACTCAACATCTATCCCTCTAGTTGTGTGGCAGAACCTCCTAAGTAATGTGGCCCACATGCACTAATCCTCGTCTTAACAGACCTCAGATTTCTATGCATGTGTTCCACACGACTTATGAAGCCCTGTCGATGTCCTGAACGAACACCGATTGAACCACAATTACACTCATACCCGGGATCAACAATGGAGTAACCACAACATTACAACATTTGTTACAAAATATATATATATATCAGAGTGCGGAAGAATGATAACATTAAAAAGTTTACAAAATATGAATAAGTCAACTTTTACAAACTTAACTTAAATGTGGAAGTAGAGTAGAGCTACAGAAGACAACTTAGGTAAGACACCCAAGTCGTGAGAGGCAACCAAATCATGTCGAGCCCAGCGACACAACCATGGTTAGGAGCAACTGTCAGCACCTGCAACAGGGGTAGAACAAACCCTGAGTACATGAAGGTACTCCGCAAGACTTACCCGACTAAAAAGAAAAGACTCTCAAGGATATGCTGGCTTTTGAGTAGTTGAGCTAGAAAAGGGGAGTTTTGCAGAAAAGCATTACTAATCTTGAAACCTTACTTTCAATATTTTAAATAGGATAAAAGCATCAGTTTAATTCAACCTACTAAAGCTAGATTAGCACCTGTTCTATTTGCAGCAATCATATTAGGCATTACACTTGAAATTATCCTTCAGCTGCCTCCTTCTGAAACCAAGAGTCCACCAAGATCCAATTCTTTCATGTTTCACTTGAAAACTACGATGCAGGTGCGAGGATCAAGTCTCCATAACCGAGGAGCACGACATATCGAAATGATTTACTCAGCTGAGGATTCCTAAACACACGATATAAGGGGGGGCTCTCGCCCATAATTATATCAATTCTTAGCTTCGGATGTCACATAACTAGCCGCAGCTTCCACGCCACCCGAGAATACGGTCCCCCTCGAACCCGAGACCTTGTCCCCCGAGGGTATCCTCTATTCCCGCCATCTCACCACTCCCAGTGCGTGGGTTTGCCGTCCTAGTAATGAAATCTCCTAAGCAAGAACTTGCCCCGCAGGTATGTGAGTAGTTGCAAGGTCTTGATCCAAGGGCCAACAACGAACGGTCCTTAACCGACACGATCGGAAGCACTACATCAAGACTCCATTCCCGATGCAAGTTACCCGACCGGTCTCAATTTCTTATCACCATATCCATATGTTCTCGTGACCCATCTTTAGGTCTAGAGAAACAAATATAAACCGGTAACTCATGATTAAAATTATCACCTACAACTACTACCGAAGTCTAAGCATGAATAAGCATAGGGAATCGACCTACACATACTAGTGGACATCATGATATAAAAGTAGATCAAGGAAGTTATGCGGTAACGGTATCAATCAACTCCTACTACTTAATGCACATTACACTAGACTTAAGGTGTAAAATATTTGTAGAAATAGAAGTAGGTTGCATGCTCCGGGGCTTGCCTGCGTTGCAGTGAAGTTAGATTCCAATTATCAGAGTTGACATCAACACCATGGATGACACCTTCTCGAGTACCACTGTCGGACGACATCTTTCCGAACGTCGATCAACACAATCCACCTCACTCTCGAAACAACTACACGTAATTAATGAAGCGTGCTTTAGAACGATGAGCTCATGGCATGATGCATGATGATACATGGATGAAAGCATAACAACTTGATCACTTGAGTACAACTTTCCTTCGCGATACAGTTGTACTCTAACAACATTAATTAAACAAAACCTAGGGTTACATAGGTGAAGCTACTCTAGTTACGACAACCAGCAGATCAAGATAATTCATACAAGTCATCAAAGTGCCCAAGGTCACTAAAGTTAATGACCTAAGGTCTTCAATCAATCCCAAAGTCACTCAAGAAAATCCTAAGTCATGAAGAACTAAATAAGTAATTAAAGATCTATTAAAAACTAAATATAAAATAAAGACTAAATAAAAGTTGTCAAATAAATCTCAAAAACTAAACTTAAGCCTCTCATGCCTTAAGAAGGCTATAAAATAATTTTCAAGATTTTTGGAATAATAAATAAATAACTAAAAATAAAAGAAGGAGCATTTTTCAATTAAAAGGGCTAATTTTAAGACATATAAAATATAACCAAAATAGGCATCTAATATTTTTCTAAAATCAAGCACATGACAGAGAGCATACACAAAAATTTTTGGAATTTTTGGAGCTACCAATAATTAGATATGAATAAAGCAAAATCAGCTCTAAATAATCATTTCGAAAAAGAATAAAGCTAAAGAAAAAGAAAAAGGATAACTCAAGCCGACTTCAGCCCGACTCGGCTCGATCTGTTGGGATCCGGCCCAGCAAGGAGCGGCCGGCCCAACTTGCCCAACAAAGCCGGGTCGACGACGGCGATGGCCTCGCCGGCGATTCCTCGCCGCGGCGAGGTTTCGGCGACGGCAGAGGCACCATCGTGACCCTTATGACTAGGCGAATCGATTGAGGTAGCTAATGGGGTAGTTAGGGTATGGCGACGAGCTCACCGCCGGCCATGGCGGTCACGGCACGGCGCGCGCGCGACGCGCCGGCGGCGAGGAGCCGATAGAGCTCAATTGGGGGTAGGGGTTAGCACCGAAGCTCACCGCGGTTCTTCGAACTAGAGGATGAGACCGGAGACGGGGCGGAGCAAGGTCGTCGGCGTGCGGGTCGAGCTCGGCGGCGTTGCGGCCGGCAATGGAGAAGATGACGGCGGCCGGACGCTGGGCGAAATTGGGCGGCGCGAGCGGGTGCAAACGATGCGCAAGGTTGAGGCGATGCGGTGTGCAAGAGCAAGCGGACGAAGATGGAGTGGTGGTGGCGAATTTCGACGGCGGGCGGCGGCGATGGATGGCGGCCGGGAAGGAGAAAAAGAGAAGAACGGCGGCCGGCTGGGGCATTTATAGGGCAATGGCGAGCCGAAGGAGTGGCCGGGGCTTCGCGAAGGCGTCCGGTGCTCGGCTTCGCGTCCCGGCGCGAGAAGGCGCGCGTTGGCCACGGCGGATGCCGGTACGGCCAACGGCGACGTGGAACGGGGAGGAGAAGGGGAGCTGTCCCCTTGGCCATTAAGGCGGCCTAGCGGCTCATGGGGATGGTCGACGCGGGCAAGGAAGCTCCCCGTCGAGCGCAAGCCGGCGGTCGGCGGCGACAAGCCGGCATGGCGGCGAAGACACGGCGACGGTGGCGACAAAGTGAGGGGAAAAAGACGATGCCGACGCGGAGGGGTATTTTCGGAAAATTGCCAATAACTCCAAAAATTTGAACTGAACTCGAAAAAGTCCAAAAAGTAACCCTAGCTAATTTTTCAAAATCTACAACTTTCTCAACTAGAAGAAATTCAAATTCCAAACAGAAATTTGAGTTTGAAAACAAATTTGAAAAGGGGACAAAACCCTAGAATCTAATTTTTGCAATTAATTTTGATTTTTCAACTAAACTTGAAAATCTCCAAAACTATGAAATACTCCACTTTTCAAACTGAACATTTTCTCTATAAACAACTTTTCAAGATTTTGCATAGTTTTTGAAATCCAGTTTAAAAACCAAAAGGGGACAATTGTCGAAAAACGGTATTTTCAAAATAATTTGAAATTCTTTTTTGGAAACTTGAAAAACTTTGTTCACCAACATTGTAGGTCTCATCAAGCCCTACAATCTTGCTTTTTGGACCAACCCCAAATTCTTGGTAGATTTTGAATTAAAGAGAAAAGGGTAAAACGGAGTTTGTCGGAAACAAGGTTTTGAAACGAAATCGAGTTCGATCTAGCCGACACACCTCTAGGCTATCAAAAGCATGAACAAGCATCATTTCATATGTAAGACAAAGCATCACATCAAAACAACATTAAAATATAGATGCATTTATGCCATGATGCTCGATGATTAAGTTGTAACGAGAACTCTTAAACAGGTTTTAGTTGTAATTAACATCTCGGGATGTTACAATCTTACCCCTTAAGAAAATCTCGTCCCGAGATTTCAGAGCAACAAAATCCCGTGGGGTAAGTAATGGAAAAGGAAATGTGTCAAGCAAATCAACTTGACGAAGTTCATAGATCATCAAGGTTCGATTCGAGATTTGCAACCATGAGATGAAAGTGGTTACAACGACAAGGTATTTAGAGTTTCAAGGAAGTTTCAACGGAATTCCTAAGATAAGTTCGAAGAGTAGGATACATTGTCATGAGACTATAATGGCTCATGCCCACAAATCTTGGTACCTACGCGCACCCAGCGGCAACTTGTGTGCCCGGGTCACACAAGAGACCTAGGTTCCGTCGCGGCACCAGGGTTACGGAACACGGCACCACTATAGGGCACAACAACAGTAACCTACATTTTGAAACATTGATACAGTAACCGGGATCAGAAGTCGGTTACAACCACACGGTGTTTAGGAACTCAAAGAACAACTTTGAATCCCTAGGGAATGTTGAATGATCGATAGCACATTAAGTATGAACCATAATAGTTCAGGAGCACCGACTATGATACCAGTGCACGACTTGGCGAAAACTCATGTGGTCGCGAATCACGGGAGATTCCAGTTGACACGGCACCATAGTTACGATCGAGACACCACTACGTATACAATCAATATGACTCTTGGCCAACAAAGTCGGATATCAAGGTCAAGAAATTAGAATGTGCAAACAAGGATCGCACCCAAGAGGACCATGATCATTGACTCGGATAACGACGAACACTCTGGTTCGGCGATGTTTCCAAGTCATAAGTCATGATACCCTAGAGGACATATTCATAGCGATATACAAGTGAGATATATGTCATCAAATGACACCAAGGAGATAGTATGTGTCGGAGTTGAAAAGAATCAAGGCATGGCACATACTCAACAAAAGAATCAAGAATTTGTACCAGGTTTCATCTTCAAGATAATGATGTATATCAAGGTATATTTCACAAATTCCCAAAGATCGAAATTTATGAAATAAAAGATTCAATTGGTAAACAATCCTGGTACATGGCGAGATTTAACAATAGAACAATCATAAAGGAATATAACCATTCCAACCTTAAGGGGATCTTTTAACTTCCAAAAGATTTTCATGTGAAATGCTCGTCCTATACGTCCTCACAATGTTAGAAAACTTCACCTTCACCAAGTTAGTGAATTAGAGGGCTTGTTAACCGAACCGTTAAAAGACACTTCAAATAAGCTTTTGTTGAGGAAGTTGACTTCCATGTTGACCATTTGAAGAAGTACCGAGAAACTTCTCAAAGTCTTTCGTGAGAAAGAAAATAGATAAGGATCCATTTTTAATTTGTTAACTTCAAAAACTTTTATATAGTAAAATCATTTTGAAGTTTTCAAATGTAATGTTGTAGCTGATCCAAAGTATGAGCTCTGATACCAACTGTGGCAGAACCTCCTAAGTAATGTGGCCCACATGCACTAATCCTCGTCTTAACAGACCTCAGATTTCTATGCATGTGTTCCACACGACTTATGAAGCCCTGTCGATGTCCTGAACGAACACCGATTGAACCACAATTACACTCATACCCGGGATCAACAATGGAGTAACCACAACATTACAACATTTGTTACAAAATATATATATATATCGAGTGCGGAAGAATGATAACATTAAAAAGTTTACAAAATATGAATAAGTCAACTTTTACAAACTTAACTTAAATGTGGAAGTAGAGTAGAGCTACGAAGACAACTTAGGTAAGACACCCAAGTCGTGAGAGGCAACCAAATCATGTCGAGCCCAACACAACCATGGTTAGGAGCAACTGTCAAGACCGCAACAGGGGTAGAACAAACCCCGAGTACATGAAGGTACTCCGCAAGACTTACCCGACTAAAAAGAAAAGACTCTCAAGGATATGCTTTGGCTTTTGAGTAGTTGAGCTAGAAAAGGGAGTTTTGCGAGAAAAGCATTACTAATCTTGAAACCTTACTTTCAATATTTTAAATAGGATAAAAGCATCGCTTTAATTCAACCTACTAAAGCTAGATTAGCACTGTTCTATTTGCGGCAATCATATTAGGCATTACACTTGAAATTATCCTTCACTGCCTCCTTCTTCAAAACCAAGAGTCCACCAAGATCCAATTCTTTCATGTTTCACTTGAAAACTACGATGCAGTGCGAGGATCAAGTCTCCATAACCGAGGAGCACGACATATCGAAATGATTTACTCAGCGAGGATTCCTAAACACACGATATAAGGGGGCTCTCGCCCATAATTATATCAATTCTTAGCTTCGGATGTCACATAACTAGCCGCGGCTTCCACGCCACCCGAGAATACGGTCCCCCTCGAACCCGAGACCTTGTCCCCCGAGGGTATCCTCTATTCCCGCCATCTCACCACTCCCGGTCGTGGGTTTGCCGTCCTAGTAATGAAATCTCCTAAGCAAGAACTTGCCCGCAGGTATGTGAGTAGTTGCAAGGTCTTGATCCAAGGGCCAACAACGAACGGTCCTTAACCGACACAGTCGGAAGCACTACATCAAGACTCCATTCCCGATGCAAGTTACCCGACCGGTCTCAATTTCTTATCACCATATCCATATGTTCTCGTGACCCATCTTTAGGTCTAGAGAAACAAATATAAACTTGGTAACTCATGATTAAAATTATCGGCCTACAACTACTACCGAAGTCTAAGCATGAATAAGCATAGGGAATCGACCTACACATACTAGTGGACATCATGATATAAAAGTAGATCAAGGAAGTTATGCGGTAACGGTATCAATCAACTCCTACTACTTAATGCACATTACACTAG
The DNA here is from genome assembly GCA_018135685.1 of Themeda triandra. Taxonomy (NCBI): domain Eukaryota; kingdom Viridiplantae; phylum Streptophyta; class Magnoliopsida; order Poales; family Poaceae; genus Themeda; species Themeda triandra. The sequence continues at coordinate 20,298 of JAENPR010000201.1, read as the reverse complement.
ACTTAAGGTGTAAAATATTTGTAGAAATAGAAGTAGGTTGCATGCTCCGGGCTTGCTCGCGTTGCGCTGAAGTTAGATTCCAATTATCGAGTTGACATCAACACCATGGATGACACCTTCTCGAGTACCACCGTCGGACGACATCTTTCCGAACGTCGATCAACACAATCCACCTCACTCTCGAAACAACTACACGTAATTAATGAAGCGTGCTTTAGAACGATGAGCTCATGGCATGATGCATGATGATACATGGATGAAAGCATAACAACTTGATCACTTGAGTACAACTTTCCTTCGCGATACGGTTGTACTCTAACAACATTAATTAAACAAAACCTAGGGTTACATAGGTGAAGCTACTCTAGTTACGACAACCGCGAGATCAAGATAATTCATACAAGTCATCAAAGTGCCCAAGGTCACTAAAGTTAATGACCTAAGGTCTTCAATCAATCCCAAAGTCACTCAAGAAAATCCTAAGTCATGAAGAACTAAATAAGTAATTAAAGATCTATTAAAAACTAAATATAAAATAAAGACTAAATAAAAGTTGTCAAATAAATCTCAAAAACTAAACTTAAGCCTCTCATGCCTTAAGAAGGCTATAAAATAATTTTCAAGATTTTTGGAATAATAAATAAATAACTAAAAATAAAAGAAGGAGCATTTTTCAATTAAAAGGGCTAATTTTAAGACATATAAAATATAACCAAAATAGGCATCTAATATTTTTCTAAAATCAAGCACATGACAGAGAGCATACACAAAAATTTTTGGAATTTTTGGAGCTACCAATAATTAGATATGAATAAAGCAAAATCAGCTCTAAATAATCATTTCGAAAAGAATAAAGCTAAAGAAAAAGAAAAAGGATAATCCGGGCGACTTCAGCCCGACTCGGCTCGTCTTGTTGGGATCCGGCCCGGCAAGGAGCAGGCCGGCCCAACTTGGCCCAACAAAGCCGGGTCGACGACGGCGATGGCCTCGCCGGCGATTCCTCGCCGGCGGCGAGGTTTCGGCGACGCGAGGCACCATCGTGACCCTTATGACTAGGCGAATCGATTGAGGTAGCTAATGGGGTAGTTAGGGTATGGCGACGAGCTCACCGCCGGCCATGGCGGTCACGGCGGCGCTGCGCGCGACGCGCCGGCGGCGGGAGCCGGTAGAGCTCAATTGGGGTAGGGTTAGCACCGAAGCTCACCGCGGTTCTTCGAACTAGAGGATGAGACCGGAGACGGGGCGGAGCAAGGTCGTCGGCGTGCGGGTCGAGCTTCAGCGGCGTTGCGGCCGGCAATGGAGAAGATGACGGCGGCCGGACGCTTCTCCGGGCGAAATTGGGCGGCGCGAGCGGGTGCAAACGATGCGCAAGGTTGAGGCGATGCAAGTGTGCAAGAGCAAGCGGACGAAGATGGAGTGGTGGTGGCGAATTTCGACGGCGGGCGGCGGCGATGGATGGCGGCCGGGAAGGAGAAAAAGAGAAGAACGGCGGCCGGCTGGGCATTTATAGGGCAATGGCGAGCTGAAGGAGTGGCCGGGGGGCTTCGCGAAGCGTCCAGTGCTCGGCTTCGCGTCCCGAAATACATGCGAGAAGGCGCGCGTTGGCCACGGCGGATGCCGGTACGGCCAACGGCGACGTGGAACGGGGAGGAGAAGGGGAGCTGTCCCCCTTGGCCATTAAGGCGGCCTAGCGGCTCATGGGGATGGTCGACGCGCGGCAAGGAAGCTCCCGTCGGCGCAAGCCGGCGGTCGGCGGCGACAAGCCGGCATGGCGGCGAAGACACGGCGACGGTGGCGGCGGTGAGGGGAAAAAGACGATGCTTGACGTCGCAGAGGGGTATTTTCGGAAAATTGCCAATAACTCCAAAAATTTGAACTGAACTCGAAAAAGTCCAAAAAGTAACCCTAGCTAATTTTTCAAAATCTACAACTTTCTCAACTAGAAGAAATTCAAATTCCAAACAGAAATTTGAGTTTGAAAACAAATTTGAAAAGGGGACAAAACCCTAGAATCTAATTTTTGCAATTAATTTTGATTTTTCAACTAAACTTGAAAATCTCCAAAACTATGAAATACTCCACTTTTCAAACTGAACATTTTCTCTATAAACAACTTTTCAAGATTTTGCATAGTTTTTGAAATCCGAGTTTAAAAACCAAAAGGGGACAATTGTCGAAAAACGGTATTTTCAAAATAATTTGAAATTCTTTTTTGGAAACTTGAAAAACTTTGTTCACCAACATTGTAGGTCTCATCAAGCCCTACAATCTTGCTTTTTGGACCAACCCCAAATTCTTGGTAGATTTTGAATTAAAGAGAAAAGGGTAAAACGGAGTTTGTCGGAAAGGGTTTTGAAACGAAATCGAGTTCGATCTAGCCGACACACCTCTAGGCTATCAAAAGCATGAACAAGCATCATTTCATATGTAAGACAAAGCATCACATCAAAACAACATTAAAATATAGATGCATTTATGCCATGATGCTCGATGATTAAGTTGTAACGAGAACTCTTAAACAGGGTTTTAGTTGTAATTAACATGCGGGATGTTACAAGTTGCCATCCTCTCGGGTCGGCGAAGACCACTAAAATGAGAGACCCAGCTCTGATACCACGTGTAGAATCGAGATGGACTAGGGGGGTGAATAGTCCTTACTAAAAACTTATGCACCGGCTAACCGAAACAAATGCAGAATTAAAACTATCGGTCTAGCCAAGACTAACCCCCACTAACTACAACTCTAGTAGCACCTTGTAAAAGATCCTAAGCAAGAAGCAAGGTGCTAAACTAGCTAGTGCTCACCTAAACAATTCTAGCTTGCAAGGTCACACAAACCTAAGCAACTAGTACTTTGCCACACCGGAGAGCACCTACACAATTCTAATGAGCAAGAGCACAAAGCCAAACCTAAGCTCACTAGATGCTCAAGGACAAGGCTACACAAGCCGAACCCAAGAGTGCAATTTACTTAACTACACAAGTTAAGCAAAACACTTACACTACTTCTAGCTACACAAGCAAGAAGGTACTCAACTAGCTACACAAGCAAAAGAGCACAAGAGCCACTACTCAAGCTAAGCAAGAATAAAACAAATGTAAATACAAGCTTGAGCTTGAGGGGGTGCAAACAACCGCGAAGAGTGGACATGCGAAGTCGTGGCGGTGGCAAATCACCGGGCGTAGAGACCAACCACCTGCACACAAGCTCAAAGGAGGTCGAAGCCTCACACACAAGCACAAGGAGGTCGAAGCCTCGGCAACCACAAATCGACACACGATTTTTCCCCTGGTTCACTTGGTCGCCACCAAGCTACGTCCGATTGTGGCGATACACCGACTTGGTGATGAGATGGCCGCTCAAGTTGGCTCACGCCAACAACCCCTCCGGGGAGCCCCAACTCCAATCAACACAAGAACGGGATCCTCCAAGCCACGCTCAACTAGAGTAGCCAATTCGCGCACCCGCGGGGGCTCAAGAACCCTCACAAATCCTCCTCCGAGCACCGCACAATCTCCACGCGTGCTTCAACGGAGTCTCTTGCCACCAAGCCGTCTAGGAGGTGGCGCCCTCCAAGTGTAACAAGCACACCGGCTTGCAACACGATCACCTAGTGCCACTCGATGCAAAACTCTCAATGCAACGCACTAGAATCGATCTCTAACTCAAGTGGATGAACACTCTCAAGCATGGATGAGTTAGAGGGCTCCCAAGCACTACAACACAAGCCACCAAGGCCCTAGTGTGCTAAGCAACCGACCATGGCCGGCCAACACATGTATTTATAGCCCCAAGCTCAAAACTAGCCATTATCTCCTCGAGCCGCACAAGTTAACTACGCCGGACGCGTCCTACGCGCATACCACCAAGCCAAGGTTCAAAAACTAGCCGTTGGAGGGGTCACGGACAGCGCCGGACGCTCATTTTGTGAGCGCCGGACGCATCCTACGCTCGTCGGATGCTGTCCAGTGAGTGTGTTCTCACGTCCCACCGCCGGACGCCCATTTTGAGTGCGCCGGACGCGTCCTACGCGCGCCGGACGCGTCCTGCACCAGCGTCCGGCGCTCTCAGGACAGCAGACCACCTCTCACTCAATCGGGCATAACTCTTAGCTCCGAACTCCGTTTTCGATGATCTTGGGCTCATTGGAAAGCTTACTCAGAGGACTAAACAACCATCATGCCCTCTTGATCCAGAATACTAAGGATCAAAGCAGTTTTCCAAACCAAGAACCATCAACTCTCTTTTCCAACACCGAAGATCACCGAACCTTCTCCAACTTCTTCTCTTTTCTCAACTCCTTTGCAAATGTGCCAACACCATCAAGTGTACATCACCATGTGCATGTGTGTTAGCATTTTCACAATCATTTTCAAAGGATTTTCACTTGTTCTCACAACGCCACTCGATCCTAGCATGTCGCATTGTTAGATCGCTCAAGTGGCACTAAATGACCGGGATGCAAACAAGTTTGCCCCTCTTGATAGTACGGCTATCAAACCTAAATCCGGTCATCAACTTCTCTACACTCCTCATGACCGGTGAAATGAAATGCCCTATAGCAATACCTTTGCCTTGCGCATTTCCACTTCCACGTCTTCCACCGGAGTGCCAATGCAACACATGCACCGACACAATCTCAAGTTGATATGATCCACTTCATATCGTCATGCAACCCTCTCGGTCCATCGATCTTGATCTCACTTGCTCTTCACCGCCTCATGGTCCATCGGAACCAAGTCTTGCCCGAGCTTCACCTCTCTAGGTCCATCGCTCCACTGCCTCGACTTGTCCTTCACACACCCTCCGGTCTCGAGCCAAGCCTCATCTCGATCTTCACCATTGGTCACATGACTCCATGTCATGTCACATATTCAATGAAGCTCCTTCAACTCATAATCACCTGTGAACTAAACCCCTGTGTATTCTCATGATCACACAATTAGTCCACCTAAGTTGTCACTCAATTATCAAAAACAAACAAGGGACCTTTCAATAAGCCACTGATCCAGATCCAGAGATAAACATGACTGGGAAATGTCTATGCCAAAATGTTTAGGATCATGACCATACAGCACTTTGAAAGGTGTTGCTCCAAGAGATGAATGGTATGAAGTATTATACCAGAACTCTGCCATAGATAACCACTTGGACCATTTGGTAGGACAAGCATTAACAAAGCACCTGAGGTATGTTTTCAGACATTGATTAACATGTTCTGTCTGTCCATCTGTTTGTGGATGATAGGCAGTACTCATCTTTAGATCAGTGCCTAATCTGTCAAACAACTCTTGCCAAAGATGACTAGTGAATATCTTATCTCTGTCAGATACTATGGCAATTGGAAGTCCATGAAGTTTGAATACATTATCCATGAATGCTACAAAGAACTTGCATGGCAGTGAAAGGATGAGACAATGGTATGAAGTGGGAATATTTGGAGAATTTATCCACCACAACAAGGATACAGTTGTAACCTGATGACTTGGGTAAGCCTTCTATGAAGTCCATTGTAATCATCTGCCAAGCTCCTTCAGGTACAGGTAAAGGTGCTAACAGACCAGGATAAGCCGCTTTATCACTCTTGGCTTGCGGCAAACTCCACATTGAGCTACAAATTGTTTGACAGAATCCTTGAGTTTGTGCCATGCAAACATGCCTTTAACCTTGGTATAAGTTGCTTCATATCCAGAATGTCCACCCACCGGACTGGAATGAAGTGCGAGACATGCATTTTACTGTGTACTTTCGGATCGATCCCACCACACTCTATTCTTGTATTTGATAATCCCATCAGAAAGTGTATAATGGCCTTGAGGAGAAGCAATAGCCAATTGTGCCAACAGTTGCTTAGCTTGAGTATCTGTAGTGTAAGTTTGCAGAACTTCTTGGAGCCAAACAGGTCTCACCACAGACAGAGCAGCAATATCATAAGTATCTGAATTTTCAACTCTAGACAAGGCATCTGCCACTTTATTTTCCACTCCCTTCTTATAAAGAATTTTGTAATTGAGGCCCATGAGTTTTGTAAGAGCCTTATGTTGCCAAGGTGTTGATAACCTTTGATCATCCAAATGGATTAGGCTCTTTTGATCAGTAAGAATAACAAAAGGAGAAGTCTGCAAGTAAGCCCTCCATTGATCAATTGCCATTAAGATAGCCAAACACTCTTTTTCATAAGTTGAGAGACCTTGAGCTTTGGGCCCCAATGCTTTACTGACATAAGCAATAGGGTGGCCTTTCTGGTGAAGTACTGCTCCAATTCCAGTTGCTGAAGCATCAGTCTCAATATAAAATGGCAGGTCAAAATTGGGCAGTGCCAACACAGGTGCAGAGATTAGTGCCTTTTTCAGAGTTTGAAATGACTTTTCAGTTGCTGAAGTCCATACAAACATAGAGCCCTTCTTTAGAAGTTCTGTCAGGGGTTTGCTGATTGCACCAAATTGGGAAACAAACCTCCTGTAGTATCCTACCAATCCCAGAAAGCTTCTGAGTTCTTTAACATTTGTTGGCTGTGGCCATTCCTGAATAGTAGCTATTTTGGATGGATCAGTAGGTAAGTCAATTTAGTTTTAGCAAAAGAACACTTGCTTCCTTTAACATGAAAATGATGTTCATGGAGTAGTGTCAACACAGCTCTGATGTGCTTGAGATGTTCTTCCCAGGTCTTACTGTATATCAAGATGTCGTCTATAAAGACTACAGCACATACTCTGAGCAGAGGTTGGAGAATATGATTCATGATTGCTTGAAAAGTTGGTGGACCTCCAGTCACTCCATAAGGCATCACCTTGTATTCATAATGGCCACTGTGGGTTTGAAAAGCTGTCTTCTCTTCTTCCCCTGTCTTCATCCTGATCTGATGAAATCCTGAGCAAAGGTCCAAAGATGTGAAATATTGAGCTCCATGTAATTCTTCTAACAGTTCCTCGACCACTGGTAATGGAAACTTGTTTTTAACTGTCAGAGCATTCAGTCTTCTATAATCAACACAAAGTCTCCAATCCCCAGTCTTTTTCCTGACTAAAAGTACTGGTGAAGAATATGGGCTTTGACTGACTTGGATCTAATCCTTTGCCAACATGTCCTTAATTTGTGTCTCTATCTCGAGACTTTTGGGCGGTGTATATCTCAGAAGGCCTAAGAGAAAAGGGTTGTGCTCCCTCTATCGGTTGAATAGTGTGATCACCGGTCTCTCGGTGGTAATTCGATAGGAGAGCAAATCGATCGAAACTCGATAGCGAGCTTGTAAATCTTCGTGTAAGGCCTCTTCATTGGCATGAGATGTACCTTCCTTACTCACATGGTGTAACTGGACTGCATACAAGATGGAGTTAGTTTTCATCATTGCCTCGTAATCGAGAAGAACTTACCGGTGGTCCAACCACGATCCAGTTCGAATGCCTTGTAGTGTGATAAGTTTGCCCCGACATGGTATTTGTAACCATTTAGCTTCCCAATCAACAAACCATAGGATTATGTGATTTCAACCAATCCATACCCAAGATAGCATCATAGCCTTGTAATGGAAGGATCTTGAAGCCGGTTCCGAAAGTATAACCTTGAGTTCCCCATAGTTGGTGGTTCAAATGGTGAGTGCATTGCAACATATTTCCACTAGCAACTTTCACCGTAACAGCCGAGCAAGAGCGCAGACCAATTGTCCACTCGACCGTGCTAAATCTTCATTGATAAAGCTATTTGTGCTTCCGAATCAATAAGAATGATCATTTTCTTTCCAGCTATATGACCTCTCGAGCCTCAAAGTCTCAAGCCTTCAACCCCTTGCATAGCTTGGACGAGAGATAGCCATGAGATATTCTCCGCATCGTAATCTTCTTGGTCGAATGTTGAACCAATAGCACTTCATCGGTACACACGCGCGACTTCTTCCATTGCATGAAGAGATATATGTTACGGACACTTGTGTTGATGACTCCACTTCTCACCACACTTGAAACAGACCCTTTGCTCTTCTATAGTTCTTCAATGCTTGAATAGTGCCTTCGGGTTTGCTTCTTGTGTATATCGGCATGCTTCTTGAAATCGATGAAGCTTTGGCTGGATCGATTCTTGCGCATTCAATGAGATGATTTCTTGTAACTTGAGCCCAACTCAGTCTTCTCACAGTTCATCTTGTAATGCTTCTTCCCGTAAAAGGCCGGAGACACAGCGGTATCCGATCGACGGGTTTGTGCATCATAACAACAGGCTCTAATTTCTTTCTTAAGGCCATCTACAAATCTTTTGGCTATGGTATATGGAGTGAAAGTGGGATCATGGGATAACAACTGTGAACTACATCACCGAATTGTTCGACATAATCGTTGGACTCGTGGTAAGCTATTTCATGTGGAAAACCGACGAAGTAGGTGGTTATGCTCATCCTTATCAAAGCGATGACACACTAACTACAAACTCATCCCAAGACATAATTCTAATGGACTCTTGCATGGTTTGGTACCACATGAGTTGCAAACCATTGAGTCGAGTTACTTTAACTTAACCCATAAGGACTTGTCTCAAACGACGATATCAAAGTAATTTTCACAATGTTTGATCCACAAGTCAGGATTTATGCCATCAAACTTATGGAATTCAACATCACCAAACAGGGCATAATTTGGGTGTGGGTAGTGCATAAACTGACAACAGAACACCACCGAAAGCGGGATGAGGATGAGGTATATGCGAGCACTGATCAAGATTTTGGCCTGGGGCGGTGGTGTAAACCACCCCGAGGCTCGCTTGCTACGGTCTAACGACCCGAACGCCGCCCGGTGGGGTGAAGCTCATTGGCGGAGCTCGGCTTCCCTTGGTTGACGCTTGGAGAGAAGTGGTTCTCCTTCGGGTTGAGCATCGTGGATGGTGATGACGTGGTGTTGGTGATGACGCCGCCATCTCCGCCATCGACGCCGGGACCGCTGAAGTATTTGGATCGACCGGTTGAGGGTTGACCGAAGAGCCGATCGAGACGACCGCGATGTCGAGCACCGCAGCTCCGCTCGTTCACCGACGATTGACATCGGTCTTCCGGGTGAGCATCTCCGTCTTCATCGCCCGGCCCAGATCCGTGCGCATCGCACCTTGTTCCTTCTTGTTATCCTCCGGATAGCCGGATGCGGCCATACTTGCTCCTCGGTGTGACCTTCGACATCTGGATTCGTGTGGTGTAACTATGAGCCGCCAGACTCGTCGATTTCACCACAAATCGGCCGCGTGCTTGGGAATTATGGGGAAATTCTCGGCAATAGTAGCTCACTATCGATCGAGAATTTTGGATCCAACCCGAAGCGTTTGCAGTCCTGATCGATGGGTTCAGAAATCGAGATTCAAGCCGGCGTAACTCTGATGATGTGGGGAAAAATTTTGAGGATGAACACAGCGGCGGATTGGGTGGAAAAGTGGATGGTGGGCTAGTAGGGAGCTGATACCAGTGTTACCTATCTACTATATTGGATAATCTCAAATGATAACCGGAACAAGAACTCGGTTCGCCGCAATCGCCAAGCTCGCCGCCGCCGCCGTCGCCCTCAAGGGCACGGCTCAATGTCGTGTTCAGGTTCACCTCTCGTTTGCCGGTCGATCGTTACATGAGGATGCCGAGCGATCCCCTTTAGCGGGCCACGCAGGGCCGAGATTCATTTACGCCATTCCGGCCCAAACACGCGAATACTTGGCCTCTTCGCTCGAGCGAGACTTGGCCCGATCCATCTTGTTCTCTCCAGCTTCGGCTTGGCGCCCTTGTCTTGATCACGGCCCAAAGACGATGATGCGGGACGGTGACACCTCGGTTGACTCGTGCTTTGCGGAAGACCGTGGGGTGGTCGAAGCGCGGATTCTCATCGACCATGGTCGACAAGGAAGATTTCAGAAACCGACTCTTGCATGACCAGGACTTTCGTAAAAAAATCGAAATAGGCATCAATAATAAGGTGTCATCGGCCGTCCGAACACACTGCAATTGCTATTGCAACTTAAATACACAATCTATTTTACCAACCTTCGAGATTATCGAAACTTACAGAACCCACGCAGATTACCAAAACTTAATCCAGACACGAAACATGAAGCTAAGCATAGATTAGCTAAACTTAGAACACGATGAAACATGTAGATTACCGGGACTTAATTAATAATCTCGGTGGATCAATACATACAAGCAGCCGTACAGTGCCGTAGTACGAACTATTCTCGTCGTCGTCGTGGCGGCCTTCTTCAGCCTCCCGTGATTCCGGTGTCGGCGGCGAAGTAGCGGGCTTCCGCTTCCCGCCGTAAGTCTCCCGACGTTGTTGATGCCGCGTTCCTTGAGAGCCGGCCCTCGTAATTTGCACCACATACGCGCCCACCACCGTGCCATCCGGCCATACAATGCTTCTTTCTTTTCGTTTCTAGCTTTGTTCTTAGCTATGGTTTCGCCGCACTCGTCGGAGATGCCCATCCATGCTTCTAGGGGAAGCATGCTTGTGGGTTACATGGTGGTGGGACAACCGCCGCCATGGTGTTGGCACCGTTGACACCTCTAACACCACTCACGCTAAGTTGTCATCCCTAGCATGGCGCTAGAAGTGTTGGTATAGAAACCGCCTCCTCTAATCAAGAAAAATATGGGATCCAAGTAGCGAACGCATAATACACCATCGTAGCATTTTACCGGGAAGTATTCCAGGTATCGTTATTTATATTTAGCTCAAAGGAAAGAACTACGGACTTAAACAATGAGATGAACTTGCTAAACATGACTACTTATGAGTGATTGATTACACGTACATACTTTGGCGAGGGTAAACCATGATAAATAAGGGAATATAAAGTAATAAGCTCGGTATAAATCACACGGAGATTAGATATAGACTACTCACAAAGGTAGGTTGACATCGATTAGCACAAGAAATAGAAATCCTATGTAGGTTCTAATCTACTAAATCATTCATCTACTCCATCTCTACACTATCATATATGGACAAAAGACTTTTCATCTATGTATAAGGATCATTGCTATAACAAGCCAAGACATAGCGGGACTTACTACGCAACTTTGGTTCCGTTAGACCTACCAACGGGGATGGAATACAGAGGACTCAACGAACTGTCACTTCGCGATCTACCACACGACCCGGCCAATAGGGTGCATTTGCGTAAACGGCATCTAAGCACCATGCTTACATGAAATCTACCACCTAACCCCCGGAAGAGAGCTAAGCTTTGCAAACATATACATAAACTTATTACCAATCATAACCATATCAAATGTAGAACTAGAATAAACTAGGAACATAATAAATAGAAACATAATGATATTTAGAATAAAGTCACAAGAATAGATACAAGATAATACCAATTACTGATGATGAAGATCCGTTCCGAGCACGGCGCCGATTCTTCCTCTATCTAGTCTAAACCTATATAGAACTTGAAGATCTAGAGTATCTATTCTAATTCTCGTGGAGATCTCTCTAAACCCTAGCTTTTCCGATGGCTACCTCGAATAATGAATTCTTGAATGAAATCGCTCGAGCCGGGGCCGGGGCTCGAATATATAGTCCCTAGGATTCACCACGGCCATCGGATCAAACCGACCTAAACGGACGATAATTATTTATCCTCAAAGGCGGTGGAGGCGAGATCACAGCCTCCACCGATTGGTGGAGGTGGCCGGTCGGCCGACCCATAGAGGGAGTCGGCCGACCCACCACCCCGCTGGTGGGTCCCCGCTTCCGGGTTTGCCTTCCGGAGTCTTCTAGAATATACAATTTTACCCTGTTCGGTCTTTCTCTCTATGTAATCATGACATGTGGGCCTCCTTGGATGTTTTCCGATAATCCTCGCGAAAACACATATTCACCAAAACTTGTGGAATCTGCATCGCTTTAAACCCTAAGTCTATGGTGGTGAACAAGATTATACCCCTCTTTCTCTCTCTCGGTTGACATATAAAATTGATCATTAACAACCGTCAACAAACTCCCCCAAGCTTGCCCTTTGCTCGTCCCGAGCAAATAGCTCGAAGATGGATCAGAGTTGCCGCAATGCTTTCATGCTTAACAAACACACATGCTCCAAACAAGAATTCATCCCCGACTAGAGTGAACTATCATAACTTCCAAACTTACTCATGTTTCTTTCAACCATGGGGCTTTTACACACTTGGGTCTTGAGTAGTTGAAAGACGAGAACAATTAAGTCAAGCACCGTTGTCTCATGCTCTCGTTGTTTCACCTCTCGATTGCAGGTTTTCACAAGATTTTCAATAAAACTCGAGTTCCTTAATACAACCCTTTCAAGTCTCTCAATATGTGGTATTTTTGGATCCTCTCTAAGGCATTGAAAGGAGATATGCCTTCTTACTCTCGAATATGTAGTATTTGTGGTTTCAAGGCATTTATAGATGAGCCTTCACTCTCTCTCTCACCCTATTCTAATAAAGGGCTTATATGGAGCTCATAGGTGGAGAACTAATGCATTGCATGATCGAACCATGGATCCGAGAACTCAACATACAACAATCGGGTGTGTGCATGTGTGGTTTTATATGTGGATGATATATAAAATAGAGAGAAATATTTGTGGGAGGAGAAGGGGTGCACAAAGGAATTATCAATGCTCCTTTTATTTGGATGAAACTTGGAACTTCTTCAACACTTGAATCTTCTTGAAACTTGAACTTGGAAACTTGACAAAGACTGAGCTCATAAATTTTTCTTTCTTTTCTCTTTTTTTTTTTTTTACAATTCTTGCAGCCCAAAAAGGAATGAAATATTTCTTGAATGGAACACTTCTCAATCTTGACAACTTCACATTGGGAATAAATGGAACACTTGGAGCATTGATTTTGGATAAGTGGCTAGCGTAATGAAATGGGGAATATTTTTGGGTGTTCACTTTCTGAGTGTAAGAGTAGAACAATTTCAATGGATAATAATAGGCTTTTTGTGGTGCGTACTTCGGTGGTAGAAGTAGCAGGGTGCATGTGAGTGTGTGAAACCAAAATTTAGTTATGATGAGTTCATAAGGATACAACATGCCCGACAAAGACGACCTAAACAAATGAGGAGGCTTCCTATTCTAATGATCAAGTTTGGTCAAAGGTAGGAATTTTAACTCTCTGTCTTATAAGGAACTCATCATGAAACATTTATAATTTTCACAAACAAATCTCCAGAATTTAATGGCACTTTGGAACACAATGAACAAGCAAAAATGCGGACTATCATCATATCATGCCCGTCAACTACCTAGACTTAGTTTAAGCATATGCTCCTACGTATTTCAGGTGTAGAGTAAATCCGGTTGTCAAACAAAGTGTATCCAAATCTTGGGAGAACTCAAATTTAAAGCTAGGTACTTGCAAAGAATTAGAGCAGAAGCAACTATTCATCATTTCCATCATGCAATCCTCAAGTCTACACAATTTTATTTATAACAAAACGAATTGAAAACAAACTTACTCACTCTTTTATTTGGTTTTCATCTTAAGGCAACCTCAAATGTAAACACACTTAGAGAAAGCAAACTTCTTAAACGGAAGCAAATTTTTATTGGTTTTTCTAGTTTTTCGATTTTTTTGTTTTCAAATGCATAAAACAAACCAAAGAAAAATAAACAAACCGAAACAAAACAAAATGAAACAAAAAGGAAAAAAATACTTATCTTGATAATGGGGGTCCCCCCAAGCTAGCCTTGTGGCGCGGTGGTGGATAGTGGATGTGCAACAGTCCACCAAGCCATGCGGATGGGAGGCGGCTTCTTCCGGTTCTCTTGAATGGTGCCCAAGTCTCGGTGGTGTTTCGTTCCACTGAACTGGTCATTCCACCTTGATCATGGCGATTGAGTGGCAAAGGTGTTGTCCGGAAGGCTACTTGTTCATCATAGTGCCGTCAAGTGAAAATGAAACTGTGGCATCGGAGTGGCGACGTGGCTCAAAGTCATGGTGGGGGTTCTTCTTCTTCTTCATCGGGTGGTACCAAAGGGGTCATAAGAGTATCTTGGCGGCCGTGAGGGTCCCGGCTCATGGTCCCGGCTCGATGGGTAGTAACCATAGAATGGTTGATGTGGTTGGCTTTGTGCGGGTACACCCATGAGTTTAGTGAGGAAGCCGAGGTACATTCCACTCATTGAAACCGGCATGCGCCGGTTCTTCTCGGCGGTTTCGGCACCACGCCAAACTCAATTCGCGATTTCTGTTACTTTCTCCGAGCGAACTCTTCGAGGTGCTCTCTCATTCACCGGTTCCGCCCCGCAACTCAATATGATAGTTTTGCACATGATATAAAGCCGCTTCGGGTTAGGTAACCGGATCGCTAAGATCACCATATTTTGCATAATAAACATCATTCACTTTCTTCAATAAGTGACCTTGGCCAAAAGTATAGAGGTCATAAAATTCTCTATGATGTTCAATGTACTCAAAAGTAGCTCCCTCTAATAACTTCAAGCTTGTGGCAATGCGGGTGATAAGCGAGCAAATGGCCACACTTCCTACTTTGTAACCAGGGACACTCATCCAATGGTTTACTAGGAGATGGACAGAGACACTTTGTTTCTTGGACACCCGCGTATAGCAACCGCAAGTCGGCTACCTCGATCTTGCTTTCATCAAATCGTGGGAAAAAGGTGGCTCCTATCCAACGGTGCAAAATCTAAGCGTAGATGCTCTATGGCTGCGGTGCGCCGCGCTAAGTGGTACGGTACTCTAGAAATGCTGCTCCAAAACCTATGTGCATCAAAATCACCTAGTGCCGCATTTAAATCTATGAGGGTATCTTGAGGAAACCTAGAGGTCACTAAGGTTTCTCCAAGAGACAGACACTCCGCAGCAAACATTCTAAAATAAACTCCATTGTCCGTGTATCGAAGGGTGCTAAGGAATTCTATGGTCAAAAGCCTAATCCCTTCTCGGGAGGTTTGCAAAGGAAGTCCAACCAACTAGTGGAAAAATTGTATCGAATTCTTGAGCCATACCTTCGCCGCTAAAGGTATGCTCTGATCGATGACCGGCGGTGGATGAAACGCTTGTTCTTGAGCTTCTTGTATACATCCTTCTCCCGAGTAGTTCTCAGTGGCAAGATCGATGTTCTCATGAGAACTCTCTCGAGATGCCGGTGGTGGTGTGCCGCCGCAGGTACTTCGGGTGCTTCCGTGGCGGGTCGACACTCATGTCGGAATCCAGCCACCGAGCCCGGCGCAGAGGCACTTCTGTCCCGATGTCAAACGATGGTTCCCGAGATCCCCTTCGTAACACTCTTCATCCCGGCGTTGTTGCTCAAAAGAAACAAAAACAAACACTACTGTGGAGAAGGATTAGCACAAGGTTAGTGGTTAGCCGCCCGTAGTCACGTCCAGGGGTTAGTCGTTTCTTCATGACAAAAAGCTCTAAACTTCAGTCTTGATTTTGACGTAACCTCCCTAGATTTTAGATTTTCTTTATCCTATTTGGACAGCATCTCCACTAATTTTGTGATGATCTACTCAGCACTACCCCTTCCCTTCACTTGCTACAAACTCTTGCTCACTCTTCTCACTTCTTCTCTCTTCCTACTCTTCTTCTCCTCTTCTCTCTAACTCTCCAGGAAACTCGAAGTCGAGAGCAGGTTTGGCTAAAATTCTGAATGTGGGTGGTGCATGGAAGCAATGGGAGGAGGCCTATTTATAGAGGAGGCAGTAGGAGCGGGTCGACTTTGTCATAACAGGCCGGCCGACCCACCATATTGGCCAATGTGGCTGCCACTTCACATGCTATTGCGTGATCTTTCCCTCATCCGGAAATTTTGGTCAGTTGAGTGGTTTTGCGGTGGAAAAGAGAGGATAGTGGAGGAGTGGAAGTGGATGAAATTATGTGATTTGATGTATGTGAGGTGTAATCTATGACATGTGGGACCCATGGTGAGGACCCACCAAGCACTAAATGCCATGATAAACAATGCAGAATTTAAATGAAGGTAAACTAATTTATATGCATGAAATGATAAATTTTTGTGCCACCACGATAAAATATTTTTGACGGGTTGTCACACAATCAGTAAAATTATTTATGTAAACAGAAATTTTTATAATGCAATGCTGGAAATAAATATGCCTAAGAAAAATTATAAAGAGATGCAATTTAAAAATGTGGATAAATACCGAGTTACCTTTCTGGGCGAGGGATCTGGATTTTTTTAAAGTCCTCCGAATTGGACCTTTCCAAATTATTTATTCCTAACATGATCCCAGATGCATCCTCTCTCGTGGTTGTACCGCCTCGATCTTCTTCTTACCATCTTCGCGGATTTGTTGAGCTCTTGTTTCGACTTGAATGCGAATTTCTCTTTCTTGCCCATTTATAGTGAACTTTGATTTCTCCCTTCCCGACATCAATGTGTGCATTGGCTGGTGCTCAAGAAGGGTCTTCCAAGTAAAGTGACACCTTTGAGTCTCGGATGCATATCCAAGACTACAAAGTCTACCGGCACGAAGAACTCTCTTATCTTGACTGGATGTTTTCAAATGCCCAACGGATAACGAACCGATTGGTCGGCTAGTTGCGTACATTGATGTTGGCTCAAGTGCGTGGTGGTTGAGCTTGTGAGAGACTCGCTGCGGGCATCACACCGACATCTGCCCCAAGATCACGAGTGCGTTATTGAAATGTTGATCTCCACTTGTGGCAACATAGTGGACATCCCCGGATCTTTTCTTCTTCGGTAGTTGGTTGAGGATGGCCGCACTACATTCTTCTAAGAACTTGATCACTTCATTGATGGCAAGTCAGTCTCTTCTTGTTAAGAACATCTCTCTTTATGTACTTGGCATAAGCGGGACCCGTATGGCATCCAACAGAGGTATATTGACATATAACTTTTGAATTACCTCTACGAACTTACCAACCGCTCATCCTGGGTTTTCATTGTGGTCCTCTTCCTCCTAGGGAATGGTAGGTAGTTTGTATCTCGAAAATTTTGTCTCATTTCCCGATCTTTGTACGGCTTCCGTACCATTCTTGTGGTAATACTTCTAGCTCGTGTTGGAAGTCTTCTTCTTCCGCCACTCAGGTGGTAGCATGGTTGGCCTTTTTGCTCCTTTTGGATAGGAGTGGAGGATCTTCGTGGAACTCCCTCTTCTTGTAGTAATAGATCTCACCGTCAGTGGTTACAAGTAACAGTAAAGCAATGGCCAATTTTGCTAACCTTCTTCTATCTTTTTATTGAACTCTAGTTGATCATTGATGGCAAGAGAGAAACTATCCATTTTAATACTTAAGTTTTCCAAGATTTTGTTATTAGCAACAAGCCTATCCTCCATAGATGAGTTGATCTTGACCTGTAGAACCAACTCTTAAAGTAGGTTGCTTTGCATAATTACCGACTGAGTACCTTGGATTAATGGATGGTTGCACCCAATGTGGAACCTTCTTATGATGGGACTTGAATTCTCGCTTTTATATGTTGCTTCAATTGCTCTTTGATCTTCCTTGTACTTGGCCCTTCCGGGTCAAGCCGAGTAAGGCATCCATCTTGGTTGATAATGCATTCACTTCTTCTATTGCTTCTTCACTCGTGACAATCTTGAATATTGTCTTGGGACCAGCCTTGGATTATCTGCTATCTTCTCCATGAGTCTTTTAGCTCTCCCAAGAGTGAGTGATAAGAATGATCCTTCAAATAGCTTGCATCTAGGTGCTCACGCGTCTTCGGAAAGTTAATCCGTGATAGAAACCTTGCATGAGTAACCATTCTTCCATTCCATGATGGGGACAATCTTGATATATCCTTGCAAACGCTCCCATGCTTCGACATGGTCTCCATCTTCTCGCCGTTGGAAATTGGTAATCTTTCCTCTTAAGGCATTGGTTTTGCCTATTGGGAAGAATTTTGCTAGGAAAGGCCTTGGAACACTTTGCCCATGTATTGATATCTTCTTTATTTGCATAGAACCATCGTCTCGTCTTCCCACTAGTGAGAATGGAAAGAGGCGAAGAAGTATAAGGTCTTCTTTAACTCCATCTATGGCGATGGTGTTTCCAATCTCCATGAAGTCCCGAGATGTGTACTTGCATCTTCATGTACCTTTTCCACCGAATTGGATAGCTTGCACCATGTTGATGAGACTTGGCTTGATCTCAAACTCCATATTATTTTGTATTGTCAGACCAAGGCGATGTTCTCTATTGTTGGAGCAGAGAACTCCAAGAGGGTCTTCTCTTACCATCTTGATTGGTGACGAGCTTCCTTCTTGATTGAACTGACTCTGATGATCGAGAGTTTTGAATGAATCAGATTCAATCCTGCTAATACCCTATATAAAATATAGACAAAGAAAAACAACAGGGGTGAACCCGCCAAAGTAGAGGTGACTAGTGACAATCACTCATTTTCTAAGTATCTCTACAATTTTTCTAAAAAGTTTATTCCGGTTCCCCGGCAACGGCGCTCAAAATGCTTGTTGACACCTCTAACACCACTCACGCTAAGTTGTCATCCCTAGCATGGCGCTAGAAGTGTTGGTATAGAAAACTGCTCCTCTAATCAAGAAAATATGGGATTCAGAAGCGAATAGATAATACACCATCGTAGCATTTTACCAGAAGTATTCCAGTATCGTTATTTATATTTAGCTCAAAGGAAAGAACCACGGACTTAAACAATGAGATGAACTTGCTAAACACGACTACTTATGAGTGATTGATTACACAAAGGCTAATACTTGCGCAGGGGTATACCATGATAAATAAGGGAATATAAAGTAATAAGCTCAGGGTATAAATCACACAGAGATTAGATATAGACTACTCACAAAGGTAGGTTGACATCTGATTAGCACAAGAAATAGAAATCCTATGTAGGTTCTAATCTACTAAATCATTCATCTACTCCATCTCTACACTATCATATACAAGACAAAAGACTTTTCATCTATGTATAAGGATCATTGCTATAACAAGCCAAGACATAGGTGACTTTACTACGCAACTTTGGTTCTCCGCTAGACCTACCAACGGGGGATGGAATACGTAGGACTCAACGGAACCGGCTACTTCCGCGATCTACCACACGACCCGGCCAATAGGGTGCATTTGCAGTAAACGGCATCTAAGCACCATGCTTACATGAAATCTACCACCTAACCCCCCGAAGAGAGCTAAGCGCTTTGCAAACATATACATAAACTTATTACCAATCATAACCATATCAAATGTAGAACTAGAATAAACTAGGAACATAATAAATAGAAACATAATGATATTTAGAATAAAGTCACAAGAATAGATACAAGATAATACCAATTTCGATGATGAAGATCCGGAATTCCGAGCACAGCGCCCGATTCTTCCCCTATCTAGTCTAAACCTATATAGAACTTGAAGATCTAGAGTATCTATTCTAATTCCTTCCGGTGGAGATCTCTCTCTAAACCCTAGCTTTTCCGATGGCTACCTCCGAATAATGAATTCTTGAATGAAATCACTCGAGCTGTGGCAGTGGGCTCAATATATAGTCCCCTAGGGATCTCACCACAAACATCGGATCAAAACCGACCTAAACGGACGATAATTATTTATCCTCAAAGGCGGGAGGCAGATCCGCGAGCCTCCACCATTGGTGGAGGTGACGCCCGGCCGACCCATAGAGGGAGTCGGGCCGACCCACCACCCGCTGTGTGGGTCCCCGGGCCTGTGGTTTGCCTTCTCGGAGTCTTCTAGAATATACAATTTTACCCGTCAGGTCTTTTCTCTATGTAATCATGACATGTGGGGCCTCCTTGGATGTTTTCCTGATAATCCCCGAAAACACATATTCACCAAAACTTGTGGAATCTGGGTCGGGCTTAAACCCTAAGTCTATGGTGGTGAAACGATTATACCCCTCTTTCTCTCTCCGGGTGACATATAAAATTGATCATTAACAACCGTCAATGCACGCACACGTGCGCCTTGGCGACGCTATGGGAAAAAAACGATAAAAAAGATATTGTATTTATCAATCTGCTTATCACCTTCCTATGTATAGAGGCCGGTTGGTCTTCCTAAAATAAAGATTGGACCGAATCCCACAAATTTTTCTAAACTAAAATCTCTTTTCCTATACGGTCAACTCGCGAGCATGCAAATATTGCACGATTCCTAGTCCTCCTTGGACTTCACCCATGTATTATATTAGATTAGGGCAGATATATTGATACACGTAAGCTGTCCCACATGCCGTTCTTCATTTATCATACATGGTGATTTTTTAAGGATGTGGAGGAAAAAAAGAGGTGAGAGAGAATGAGGTCATTGTTTCTACCGAAACAACCACCTCATGAGCTAAAGCTGGGGACTA